>CM041517.1:5054218-6255468 GCA_023091065.1 Dianthus caryophyllus
ACTTTGTTGCGGATATAGTGGTGTAATATGGATAATATTAGTGAATGTGAAAAGAGGGCTTTACATTCTTTCTTCAGATTACTAATCGTAAATCGTTGACAAATCCTGGTTTCCTAACCCCTAAACAGCCAATCAAAGTGTTTCTTAATGTCAGACAGTTTTAGAATGAGAATGTCCGAGGGTAGATTCAGACTGTTCAGTAGAACTCTGCAAATCGCTTGGATGGGCATACACATAGACTTGTCATCATAAGAATATTTTCTACATAAACATCAGGGATAATCAACAGATTTGTAGACATTTTATTTGACCCTCTTGTTATTGGAGTCCGTGTAATCGTGCTACATCAAAATTTATGGTCCTTTCTCCATCAAATATCTATGCGGAGTTCTGTTTTAATTACGTCTCTAAATCATTGGACAGGAGATGCTCTACATAGCTTGAGGGCCAACTTACAGGATCCTTATAATGTTCTGCAAAGTTGGGATCCCACCCTTGTAAACCCCTGCACTTGGTTTCACGTCACATGCAATCCCGATAACAGCGTTATTAGAGTGTAAGTATGTGTAGTGTATTGATTTCTGTGCTGGTCATTGCGTTGCTTAGTCGTTTTGATTCAAGCTAAAGAGTGTCTCATATGATCGTCTATTGTATATCGTCAGGGATCTTGGCAATGCTGCATTATCAGGTCAACTTGTTCCACAACTTGGCTCTTTGAAAAATCTCCAATACTTGTAAGTTACATTCCAGAGCACTCTCTTTTCCAACTATTGCCAAATTAAATCTATAATAATCGTGTTAGTATGAGATGTTTAATTATAAGATATTCTGATAGAATGTCATTAGCGTAATGCCAGTTGCCTTTAGATGGATCTGATTAGCTCGTGCATAACCGACACTACTCATGCCTCACGATAATTGGCTGTCATACGTGTAAAATAGCACCAACTATACGTACTTTCTATGTACTATATCAATAAGTACTTAATTAGTGTGTCAAAAACGATTAGTTGAATCACCGAATTGATCTTAATTCGCTATTGGCATGTTGTTAGCTTATACAATTGCATTCAACAAACTCTCATGTACAAAAGTTTTTCGCCTTTTTGGCTTTTTGTACCTTCAAAGTTTTTGTAACACATTTTTGTCAACAGGGAACTTTACAGTAACGAAATAAGCGGGCCAATTCCCAGTGAATTGGGTAATCTTACGAATTTGGTCAGCTTGGATCTTTACTTAAACAAATTTAGTGGGCCTATACCGGAGTCTTTCGGGAAGCTATCAAAGTTACGGTTCCTGTGAGTGTGACTAGCCTTGCCTTATTTACATACGAAAATCTTATCATTTGTAAAACTTTTTACTTCTATCCCACTGTCTATGAGCTCTCGGGTCCAAGTAAGCTGTGATTAGACTTGTGCCGTTGTAAGCACATAAAAAATCAATGAAATCTGCAATGAATGCTATTGAATTATGGCGATGTGATATTTGCTGTTGGCTCTTGTAATCCGAATTACTTACTGTTTGGAAAACGTGAACTTTTAGTACTAACATGTTCCTTTAACACTTTTGGAATTACTGTGCAAGGATAGTCGGCTAAACAACAATAGCTTGAACGGTCATATTCCAATGTCGTTGACCAATATCTCCTCTCTGCAAGTTCTGTAAGTCCTTTATAGCGTCTATTTATTTTATTTATATCCAATTGTCCCTGTTTATATAATTGATGAAAATTGATCTTTGTTCAGGGATTTATCTAACAATCGACTGGCTGGATCTGTACCGGACAATGGTTCCTTTTCACTATTTACACCTATAAGGTTTGTGCACGTCTGTAGTTTCCGAAAAACGTAAGTATTCATTTTAAACTTCTGACACTTTATGTTTACTTTGTTTGTAGTTTTGCGAATAATTTGAATCTATGTGGCCCCGTGACTGGAAAGCCGTGTCCTGGATCTCCACCGTTTTCTCCACCCCCTCCTTTCTTGCCACCAACGCCAATTAATTCTCAAGGTAACTCCATTAGAACAACCTGTTCATGAACTTCCCCTGCGTAATTTGTACCTACGTTACACTCTTGATTGTATTTTAGACGGTGCTAGCACTACGGGTGCCATTGCTGGTGGAGTTGCTGCTGGTGCTGCTTTAGTGTTTGCTGCGCCCGCAATATTATTTGCTTGGTGGAGACGTAGGAAGCCACAAGAATACTTCTTCGATGTGCCTGGTCAGTACTAAAGCTCCTCGATCACATTTTATACATAATCATACACTCATAGGGTATTAGCTTCTGACACAGTCACGTATCTTATGCCTTGATAATTTTAACAGCCGAGGAGGATCCAGAAGTACATTTGGGCCAGCTCAAAAGGTTCTCTTTACGGGAACTACAAGTCGCCACCGATACCTTCAGCAACAAAAACATACTTGGCAGAGGAGGATTTGGTAAGGTGTATAAGGGACGCTTGGCTGATGGATCCCTGGTTGCCGTGAAAAGACTGAAGGAGGAGCGCACTCCTGGTGGCGAGCTGCAATTTCAAACTGAAGTCGAGATGATCAGTATGGCTGTACATCGAAATTTACTTCGGTTGCGTGGTTTTTGCATGACGCCGACTGAGCGGCTACTTGTTTACCCCTACATGGCTAATGGGAGTGTCGCTTCTTGCCTAAGAGGTAAGGCTTCTTCTGTAGCCAAATTTTGCCTTTATTCTTTAAATCCAGTAAGTCTCTTGTGAGACAATCTTACAATAATATCAGTCACGCTCCCCAAGTACAGACATGGGTGTCTAGCAGTTCTCCTTCAAGATATTTGAACGGAGGAGATAGTCATACGTGTTTCATATCATTGATTGGTGGATGTATTTGATGCTGAGTACTTTTTGACTTATATCTCCAGAGCGTCCGCCAAATGAACCTCCATTGGATTGGCCAACTCGCAAGCGAATTGCCTTGGGTTCTGCAAGAGGACTTTCTTATTTGCACGATCATTGTGATCCGAAGATTATTCATCGTGATGTAAAAGCGGCTAATATATTGTTGGACGAGGAGTTTGAAGCCGTGGTTGGTGATTTTGGTTTGGCTAAGCTGATGGATTACAAAGACACCCATGTGACTACAGCCGTGCGTGGGACCATCGGACACATAGCTCCTGAGTACCTGTCGACTGGTAAATCCTCAGAGAAGACTGACGTTTTTGGGTACGGAATCATGCTTCTTGAGCTAATCACTGGACAGAGGGCTTTTGATTTGGCTCGACTTGCAAATGATGATGACGTGATGTTGCTAGATTGGGTAAGATTTTCTCAACTTTCACTCTTTAATTATTTGACGAATGTACTCACTCCCTTTCTCCCTAAGTTTTCGACTTGAATGGTGATCTTCTTGAAATGTTTGAATAATTTGTCTCCAAATGATTCAACAGGTGAAAGGACTACTGAAAGAGAAGAAACTAGAAATGCTCGTTGATCCCGACCTCCAAACTAACTACATCGACACAGAAGTAGAACAACTCATCCAAGTGGCGCTGCTATGCACACAAGGCAACCCATTAGACCGACCTAAAATGTCCGACGTTGTAAGAATGCTCGAAGGTGACGGCCTCGCAGAGAGGTGGGACGAGTGGCAAAAGGTTGAAGTTCTTCGTCAAGACCTCGATTTGGCTCCACACTCTAACTCAGACTGGATCGTCGACTCTATGGACAATCTGCACGCAGTCGAGTTATCTGGTCCGAGATAACTGATCAGGTGACCCTAGAACGTATGGAAATTGATCGACGTATCTTTTCTTTTGACCATAATTTTTTCGTTTTCTCTCAAATTTAGGCATGCGTTGCTTGTATGTCTTCTTGAGTGGCTATCGATTCATTTTTGTGCATATGACCTACTCCTTAATGTGACAAGGCAATACCTCTCGAAGTCTATATTGTGGGGCCAGTTTACGGAACTTACAACGGGAAGACTGTTGCAGATGAATTTCGAACTGTGATCTTGAGTACGAACAATGGTTTTCCTTTTTTCTTTTTTTTGACATTATGAGAGATGATTGATCTAAGCGTAGAAAGGTTCATCACTTGTCTTTTTAACAATTATTTGAAATGAAGTTATCGACGACAGATTTTAGGTTCTAGCTTTTTTGTGTTGATTTTAACCATGTTGCTGTTTTCATAGTACGGAGTATCTTTTGTTTAGCGAAATCATTGTGGCCGCAGTAATCACGTCCTTGTGACTTGTGACTATTTTCCGTGACTATGGTTATGACGATCACGAGTACAATCAACTGGTGTTTTTGCACATAATGTAATTGAATGGAGGTAGTACGAGTATAATTTAGGCGTGGAAAACTGTCTCACATACCAAATCGTCGAAAGCAAAATCTAATATCTGGGTATTAAACATAAACATAGGCTTTACTTACACATTACAGTTTCTTCCTCAGCTAATAAAGATTTATTATTACTGGACTATACAAATCCCCTTACCCTCGGCCAATCTACGGTCTACAAATTCTCTAATCTCTCTCGAGACACGATACAAACATATATTTACATGAGATTCCGAACCAAAACGTCGAAAAGTTTGCGCCAACGGTTTTACACTACTCCCTTACGGGGCGAATAGAAGAAAATTTAAAAGTGGTCTTCTACTATAGTTACAGAGTTCGGTGAGGAATGAAGCCATGCACAGTGACAGCAAAAGACGATAATGCCCTTCCCATTTTAGCATGGATCACGGGGGCGAGCAGTCCAAAGTGAGCTCAGTGCACGTAGTCGGTGAAAATAGTCTCCTAGTGCCAGCAATCCTCGAGCTGCTTGATGAGGGGTGAGGATTCGATACATCAGCTGTAACGTTTGCTCTCGCAAATGGTCGGCCTGTCACGTTTCATGATTATAAGCATTATTACGACTTTTGTTACCATTATGACCAGTAATCGGAGATTGAAAATGATCCCAATTTATTCAATAATGGTTGCAGAAATCGCCACAATGGTCTCATTAGAGTGTTCTTAGCGAAAGATTTCAAGAAAGGAAAATGGGGTATTACCTGGTTAACAAAGCCTTCGATGGCTTCTAACTTTTCCAAAGCGGAAGCCATCTGAAAACCGTACATCTCCATACCCACCATCTCAGCACGCATGATCTGCATTACCGTTTGCTGAAGTTTATCCATTCCTCGTGATAATGCGTCCTCGGCTTGGCGAGAAGAAAACCGTAGCTTATCGATTTCTTGAGCCTGCTCATTGGTCAACGGCTCAAGCTGTGGCACGAGAATCTGCGACAGGACAACATAACTTCAGTAAGACATTACGAAACACCTACAGTTTTACAACATACATAAGGCAGATACATTACATTGAGTAGTTCAGACGGTCGAAATCCTCCAATCCAGTGAAAGAGCCGCTCGACTGATGTTCTCCACATCCCAGATATTAAATAGAAGACGTCGGTTTTTGCTGCAACTGCTTTAATCCGAAACAAATTGTAATAGTGACGCAATACGGCCTCGACTAGGATTTTGAGTTCAATTTCGGAAACATTAGCCTGAAGAGCATTCCTTAGCTCACTGTTGTGTCGATTTTGTTCGTCAACCCAGTGACCATATTCCATTTCAAATGAGGCTAAACCTGCACGACGACAACAAATAGGCAACTATCATTTACTAGAAATGAACGCCTTAAAGTCAACAACCAGTTGCAAATCTTCAGTTTGTTCTGAAGTTTTCCTAAGTAATCTTCAGTTCTGTGAAGTATATTATTTTCTAAATAATTCGTATACTCGACCCTAAAATATGCGATGTACGACGCACAGCGCAAAAAATAACAAACCTGCGCCCGTACTTCCATTTGCAGAAACTCCGGGGTTGGGACGCACACAAGCGTTAGCGTATGACACCTGAGACAATATGTCGTGAGAAAATGTATAGTTTCAGACATTCCACGAGTTTAATCAGTGCGGCAACATGGCCTACCTGTTGTTTAGTTTGCTGAATCTGCTGCTCTAATTGGGTCAGCTTCAGACGGCTGCTTTCTAATTGCTGAACATATGCCTGCATATATGAACGCAAACGATAAGGAATTCTCTGAAACAATGTATTTATAATTGCAGTCTTTCATCCGAAGATATTGTTACCTTCTTCCTCATTCGACTTTTCCTTGCAGCTTCACGATTTTGTGCCAAACGCCTATTTACCTGAACAAACAAAGTCTTAACTAATCAGAGATTTAATCATCCATCGCGTGCAGTCCCTTCCCATCTGAAGTATGTACGTAACGATAAGAGTGAGAGTTTTAGGTGCGTCACCTTTTCAGACAATCGCACTGCATCTTCAGCACTGATGGTGTGTTCAACCCCGTCATTAGAACCGTATTCATACTCAAACTGAAAGCAGACATCAAAATCCGAACAAAAAAATTTCTCAGCATCAATGCAAGCAGATCATTGAACTGACAGAAATTTAACGTATCTTCATTGCTAACCGCGTTCTCTTGTCTAGCCTCGGCGTGCAGGCTTGAAGAATCGTCTGGACTAGAATGCATCAATCCTTTAGAAGCGTCTCTCCAAACACTCATTGCTCTCGGGGATTCGTAGATTCCCAAAGTTGCGGAATTTGTTACTTGAACTGTGGTAGAACCCATGGTCTACACGCTACAGAGCATCGAAAACAAATATCGTGGACTCAGCTGAAAGAATTACGAAAACAGGCTTAAGCGAACTCAACAGAAGACGAAACAAACAAAATACTCTCAAAACGACGAGAATCTTACAATGTTAGCTCCACAGGTTGATTACTTTTGGGAATTGCTTCAGAAAATCTTGCTATAAACCGCTACTGAAATACCAAAATAGATACATGTAAAAACCATATACGCAAAAATTAACGACGTTAACAATACATAGCAAACATAATCTCTACTTCCCTGGTAGACGATGATGCTTATCAGTAACGACTAACGTTTAGCTTTAGATTACGACAACCTAAGTAACTAGGCGACCAGGTCTAGAAGATGAGGTATATCGACGTATATTCACCCCCAAATTCACCAAGAAGATCACAGTAAAATCTTTGGATAAAAAAAAAAGGGTTAAAATCCCAAATAGACAAATGTAATTATTAATGTCAGTATGTCACGAGTTTGAATCTCATCAAACTTGTACGTGTTTGGAAGATCCACTTACCTCCTTCACTATATTTAGTGCAATCAATCATCAAAGATGTTAGTTGTGAAAATGTGAAATAAATCTAAAGCAAGTCTAAAATTCATCATCTCATAACTTTCTAATCATTACACAAGTACATGTGTTGCATTAACACAGTTTAAAAAAATATCATGAAAAAACACTACGTAGAATATTATATTATGAAATTCGTCTAAAACAAGCTCAAAATGCATAATCCATTATACTCCATATCATTAAAACATACTAAAATCGATTCGACCCAAAAATGATCCAAGTTGTAACCTATAATGACCCGACACGGCGCAAAATACTGAAAATTTAAACTGACCCGACCCAAACGACCTGTTTAGTATCGATACATAAGAAAATAGTACAAACCTCAATAAAATCCACCCATGAAGAAAATAATTTAGTAAATTTTTTTGGGATTTGCAAAGAAACAAATTTAAAAAAGTGGTGAATACCCAAGAATCTTAAGTGGACAATCAATAATACCCATGAATTGGATTGAATAAACAAAGCAAAAGATGAACACATACAAGTGGGTATTTATATAGCACAAACATTAATTAATTGCAATAAGTCTCTCTTAAAACGGATTATCCGTCTTAAACTTAAAACGGGTCAAGTATCTATCCACTTGTACACATAAAACAAAACATTCTACTTTTTCCTACACTATTTACTTTTGTCTTATCCTAATTATTTGACCCGTTTTAAGCTTAAAACGGGTTACCCGTTTTATATGAGAATTTGAGAATTAATTGTTCACAAATTCTTGTGTGAAACGAGTAATATCCGTTTCACACAAGAAACGGGTTAAATAATTAAATAAGACAAAAGTTAAAATCCTTGAAATTAACAAAAGTTTTGTCTTTTCTATTCATATGTCTAATTATTTGACCCGTTTTACTTATAAAATGGATAATCCGTTTTATGGGAGACTAACTCTTGATTATTTTTTTTTTTCCTTTTCAATTCATCTTTTTATTAGTAGCAATCAAATCAATTATTTTTTTTTTTTTTAATTAATTGGAGGATGTTGATATGGTTTTCTTTTTTAATGTTTATTTTTATCATGTTTTCTTTTCATCTTTGCTTTATGCGTAGGAAGTGGGAAGAATACGTAAAGTATGATCACACTGATTCATTTTCTAGTGGACACCATTATAGTTTTGCTTATGTGAAATGATTGGGCCAGGCAGTCAGACAGACAAATTTATCCGATTGGTCGTTGGTTTGGTTAAATTGGGTCGGGTCAAAATATCGGTGAATTTCTCATCGGTCTTAGGTTCAATTTCCTCGAAGATTAATTTTGTGGGGAATATTAGGCCTGAGACTAGGGGCGAACCCACCTAATAAGTAAAGGGATTTTCACTACTGCAAATATTGATGAATAATTGATTATATAATGTTATTCTGTTTAATGAACAATATTTTTGTTCTACCTCAAACACTGACTTCTGGGTTCGCTTTGCTCGGCGCTTACGCTTAATCGATCATGAATTGGCTGCTCGCTTGTAGGCTATCATACATTCTCAGGGTTTAACTAGTGGCACCAAGGTAGCGGCTGTGTGTTCACCGCATTATTCCAAATTAAAAGTTGTATTTAAATAACAAACATTCAATTCTGATCAAGTTGAATAAGGCTAGTCAATTCAGATTGTAGGATGAGGCCTGATTTGCAATCAAATGTTAGATTGGGAACATGTGGAGTTCTAACATCTATCGGTGAGATGATTAGATCACTAGGGCTTGATATTTTCGTCAGTCGTTAAATACTGAAAGGTTTTCTTCATGCTTTAATACTACGTGTCATTTAACTAAAAGTACAATGGATTTTACATAAAATTATTTTGCTAATCATTATACCCTAATATATAACGTAATTTTATTGATGTTAGAGTACAAACCCAAGTCCCACATCGGTGGAGAATAGGTGAAAGGTGATCTATATAAGGGGTTATCAAATATAATAGTATGGCTTTTATGAAGGCCAAGAAAGTAAATTTGGCAGCCCAAAGCCGACAATATCATACTATTATGTAATCGCGACACCGACGCAAACAGAGCGCCCAACGTCACCGTCGCTCAATTCTAACAATTGATGAAGCAAAATTATATTTACGAGGCTTCGATTTAGAGACTTTAATCGAGTTCCGATACCTATGACTATAGATAATTATGCTAACACCGTTTTACTATATACTTTCTAATATAACAAATACTTTAATTGAATAAGATGGATGTATAATTTTTCTACTCATTTGGAATTGACATGAAATAATTGCGTAGATGGGGACAATTTGTAATAGTGTTGTTAGTTATCAAACACTTATGCAAAATAATTGAGTTTCTAGTATAAATTATTAAAATTGTACATTTGAATTGATTCACATGTGAATTTCATATACGGAGTACAAAAGATAATAATTTTTGTATAAATTTCAACCATAATAACTATTCCTACATAATCAGCTTCTGTATTGACTACTTTTTCGAATTTTGCCTAAGTGAAAAGAACTTATACTCCATGATCTCTTCATGAAATTGAAAATAGTACTGTTACACGCCGTTATCTCATTCTACGATAACACAAATTCTTGTGAAAGTCAGGTCTTACACTAAATTATTGTAAGTTAGCCTTATTTGTACTCCATTATATAGTTTTTGTACCATTTAAGTGATAATTAAGATTAATTGTTACTAAAATTTTTTAATTAATACGCCTGTAAATGATTTTAGTAGATTTGTTTTATATTTTTATACCCTTTAAATTACAATTTGTACATTGTCTCACAATAATTTAAGGTAAGTTATGTCTTATAGGAGAATTACTGCTACGATAATACAAAAGTGGGATAGGTGAATACAAATTTAACCCCAAAGAGGGTCCATGTTTATCATAAAAGGGACACAAGAAAAAAGAAGTTATAACTTATAAGCAATGGTAGTTAGAAAAGTAGAAAAATGAGAAGGGTAAGCAAACGCAAGGGAAGTCATATTCTCGTAAAAGTTAAGACATGAACGGTGATTTGGTCTCCCTATAAAAAAAAAAAAAATTAAAAAAAAAATGGGGTATGAGGTGTGATGATAAAATGATTCTCATAAATAATTCGATTAATATAATATTTTATTTATTTTATTTAAACTTTATAAAGTACTGCTTATTTCTTATAGCTTAAGAGTAGTAGTCAAAATGATCCTTGATTCTCTTTGTTGTAATAGTAAGAAACTAAGAATAATAATGTTGCAAGAGCTATGGAACTAATACTATCTACTACCTCATTTAGTACAATATATATAATTAAATACTCCGTATTTTATTATTGTATCTAGTATAATTAACTTGTAATTGTATAGATGCAAGTCGACTTTAATAAGTTTAATTACTTATATTTTAATTTTTTAGGTTTTAAAAATTAAGTAAAGATTTTATTTAGCATCTGGTTATATTATCGAAAATTAGTATGGTAAAACTTTGGATGAACTGAAAATCTGAAAATTTGACAACAAGAACCGAATATGAAAATAATTCCGGTCGAATGTTTCATTAGGCCAAACATTGTTTTTCTTTGCCGAGTGCACATGTGACATAGATTGTTTCAACAATTTTCATTTTCATTTTCATTTCACTAATTTGAATATTTTTAGAATTTCAAAACTATATCATTAAATTCATCTCAAATAAAAATATAAATCAATAATTGAGCCCATTAATAAACGTTATAGGTAAGAGATATGAGATTAGACTATCAAAATGTCCTCACTAAGTGGATTAGTAAAACCGGTTAAATCTAACAAAACTCTAATAGATAGCTGCAATTCTAGTTTTTATGGTGTCTATCTGAACCCTACTTCGCTTATGCCCATTACTTTTATAATAATTTTCGTTATGACTAAAAATCGATTTAATAAACTAAATCAACATATAAAATATAACTGTATTATGTCATCGTCCATAAATACACTTTAATAGACATCATATATGTAAGTAACAAATATCCAACACTTTAATGTACAAAATATAATGGCACAATAAGTAGGTTATGTACTTTATAGGTAGAATTATGAAATTGTGGAAAGACGTAGGTAGCAAGGAGGCCATGCCTTATTTAGTTATCACGTTGATCATATAAAATGTATGCGACACGTATCATGTTTAATGAAGGAAAACAAACAAATTACGAGATTTTATAATGAAAGTAGGTTGGTGCATAGCGTGGATTAGTAACGAGAAGTAACAACACGCCTCTTAGGCTACACCTCCAAAAGGGGCAATACCCCAATAACGTTTTTTCATAGGTCGTTAATGGAAAAGTTTTAAATAAGATCGTTTTTATTAAAAGATAATTGAAAAAGGTCGTTTAATACAGATTTAGATTTATTGTGATCATTAATGAGTATAAAAGTGAATATTATTGATCGGTGAAGAAATGATCACGTTTAAAAGAAAAACCCTTCTTTCACTTTGTAGGTGAAAAACTGTCTTCCCACGACTTGCTCAAAAAGTAGCGTAAGTAGAATTGCTTTTTTAGGGGAGACACATTTTTGGCCGGGAACTACAAATTAGTGATAGAATAGAAGTTTTTCTAGCAAAGTATTTAACAAAATAGGGTTGACTTAAAATTTATTACACTTTATGGGTCCACGTCATCACATTTTCTTTTTCCGTAAAAAGCTCAACGAAACCTCTGTGGCCCACAGCGGTTTCATCAAAAATTCAGAAACCGCTGTGAGCCATAGCGGTTTCCCTTGGCCTAGGTGAGAGTTACACGTTGGTGCAGACGGATGGGCTGGCAGGTTATGTAAGGGAGGGTTCATGTTCGTTGAAGAGTGGTACAGGGTGTGTTGTGGGGTGCTGTCGTGGTCATATAGGAGGGGGTTAGTGATGGGGTTAGGACCGTGCCTTTGAGTGCACTTGCCACCCGCATATGTCCGCTAACCAACCTCACAAACTCACTCCTAGGTTCGTGTTAATGAAAGTACTATGAGTCTTTTTACGTGGCTTCAAATTATGTTGTCGTTGATACAATGTCTTAAACTGACAATGCTTTAAAAACTTCATCAAACTACTCCCTCTGTCTCAGTCATTTGTTTACAGTTTGACTTTTTTCCCCTCACAAAAAAGTCAAACTGTAAACAATTTTTACTGAAACGGAGGGAGTATGTCATCAAAGAAGTAACCTTCACTACACAATTCAATGCATTATTGAGAACATCATTGTATGATACAGGTTAAGAGACGTAGTTGTTTAGAAAAACTAACAATAACCAAGCTATTTAGCGAAAATCTTATTTGTGGTCGTCTCAAATATGCATGTGATAAGTGAAACTTATTTGCGAAAATGAGTTGTAAGAACTGAATTTTATCGACATCATCTTTCCAATCACTAGATTTTGTCGGGGTGACAAATGAGTAGTTGTGACTCCTTGTGAGTTTGTGAGGACGCTGGCTAACATATTCGGGTAGTAAGCGCACCCGAAGACAAGGTCCTAACCCTAACCCAACATCAACCCACTCTTATATGACCACGTCCTTCACCAAACATCACACCTTGCACACCCGGCCTCCAACAAATCGGAACCCTCCCTTGCACAACCTGCCAACCCATCCGTTTGCACCAACGTGCAGCTCCAACCTTGGAAAAGGGAAACCGCTGTGGCCCACAGCGACTTCCAATTTTTTGATGAAACCGCTGTGGGCCACAGAGGTTTCGTTGAATTTTTTAAGAAAAATGAAAATGCGATGACGTGGACCCATAGAGTGTAATAACTTTCAATCCAACCCTATTTTGTTAAATACTTTGTCAAATAACACTCTTTTGAGAAAAACTTCGATAGAATATGATAATTTTAATAAATATCATTTAAAATTTTAACGAAATGTTCAATTTTTTTGACGCCCTTGACCACTCCACCCTTAGTAATGTCTGGAATTTTTAACTAAAGTTATCAATTTTTACGTGCCTCAACCAGCTTCAGCTGCCTCGCTCTACGCTTACTCAATACTTCAATAGTGAGTTATTTAGACCTCTCAATTTTTCGATGAGATAATTTAATAATAAATTTAATACGAGATTATATATATAAAGGTACTTATTTATCTTTTGATTAAATTTTATTCGTTAAATAATACATTTCACACACTACTACAAAATAAGGCAAAAACAACACGTAAAAACCGTTATTTATAACAAAAATATCCGTTGTTTCCTTGGCCGTTGTTTAAAGTTAAAAACAACACTACTGAAATAGCAAATCCGTTTTTTCTAATAAATAAAACGGTTGTACAAATCCGTTTTTTATAATTAAATAAAACGGATTTTCAGCTTAATCCGTTTTATAAAACCCAGTTTATAAAACTAATTTTCAATAACCCGTTTTATATTCTAAATTATATAAAACGGATTTTTGACAAATCCGTTTTAGATAAGCCAAGATATAAAACGGTTCTTTGTAAAAACCGTTTTATATATTGTTTTTTTAATATGGTTATTTGTGAAATATGTTTTATATGTTATATTTTATAAAACGGGTTTGAAAAATACCGTTTTATGTTCTACATTTTATAAAACGCATGTGGTATAAATCCGTTTTATATAATTCAATATATAAAACGGTTATTGTCCAAACCGTTTTATATATTGAGTTTTATAAAATGGTTATTTGGGATATCCGTTTTATATGTTATATTTTATAAAACGGATTTTAAACTGTAGTTGTTTTATAAAATCCTTATTACCCGTTATTTTAATAATAAAAACCGTTTTATTTAATCAAAGTTGTTTTTAAAAATATTACTTTTGAATAACGGTTTTAAATTGTAGACCGTTTTTTTAAATCATAAAAACAAAAAATAATTTCCGCCAATACGATTTAAACAAAATATTATTCACGCAGAATATCCAAACCACACATTCAATATACGCTACAATCACAATCCCTTAAAACACAATATATACATACAACAAAGCGAGATCATTTACTCTCATCATCACCTAAGGATCTTCCTCAGATGGTTAAACACATAATTTGCCCACAAATCTCGAATTTCACAATTTCCGAAGTTCTTGTATGTTTTAGTGCCCTACTTTTTGCGACATACTACATAAAAAAAAAAAGAAAAATAAATTAACATATAATTTACGTATGAGCACTAATGATAGTCATATCATAAATAACTATTGGGAGCTTAACAATTTGATATATGTACTCACCCGTGCTGCTAGTGATCTATATCTTTGCGACATAATTTCATACATAAACCGACACACATAATATCCGCATTGTATGCTATCTGGTTGGCGAGGAACCTAAAATAATAACATATAATAACAAACAATCAATTATTGAAGTTATAGTCTTAATTAAAAAAAATTAAAAATACACTATATATATTACTTTTTATGTTTTTAACATGCATACCTCGGACACAGTAATAAACGTAGGGCTATAACTGGATTCCATCACTTGTGCCAATGGATCCCGAGACCTTTTTACCGCATAAGCACTGAAAAATATAATCAATTACCGTCATCAATTCACCATGTATTAACGTCATCAATTCACCATCATAACAAACACTTCCATAATCAAACATGGCCTTTAATCTTTCCCTTAAACAAAAACCATAAGCCACCATCATCATTACACCAAGCAAAACAAAAATAAAACAA
Organism: Dianthus caryophyllus; assembly: GCA_023091065.1. Classification (NCBI taxonomy): domain Eukaryota; kingdom Viridiplantae; phylum Streptophyta; class Magnoliopsida; order Caryophyllales; family Caryophyllaceae; genus Dianthus; species Dianthus caryophyllus. The sequence goes on from CM041517.1 coordinate 5,069,067, forward strand.
CGTCAACAAATCTGACCATCATCATTACACCATCATCATCACTGCCAACGCCGACCAAACCATCAAGCAAACAGAGCAAAATTCAACCCAAAAGCCGACCAAAATTTTGATCAAAAACCCGACTAATACTTGGTCCAAAACAGTCCAGAAAATTGGACCCAAACTCAGCCAAACACCGACCCAAAAAGGCAACTTTAAACGACCAAAAAACGGTCCGATAATCATGTATAATATAGCAATATTAATAATAAAGTTATGTAAATATGAACTTACACATTCACCATGTCTTGAAAATTTTCAGTTGGCCCTCCAGCACATGAATCAAACCAATAGACTTTTTTCTCACAAAAAGCCGTCAATACCCAATGTTCCCTACATATTACCACATGCATTATATTTAGGAAAAAATATCGGCGGTCACATGAACTAATTAATAATATAATCATATATATATATTCTTACGTACCCGTCCTCATTATAAGGGGCGAACACAATTTTTTTGCCTTTATTCAGGTTGTCGGCTATGTGGCTTGTTCGATCATCGTCATTGAAACCGACAATATGCGGCGACAACATGTACGGGCACATAAAACCGTAACTGTCATAAGGAAGTTTCTTTTCGCCTATGTACCGTGAACTCACACGCACGTTAATTTTAAAAAAAAAATATTTATAAACAATTTTAATATTGTAATAACGGACGTAACATAATTTTTGACATAAAAATAAGTAATCAAATAACTCACTTGATCCAGACGTTTATATGTTGAGCGTCAATTTTTTCAAGGCCGGACCATTCAAGTAGAGATTCGGCATCCAAAAATGAAACTTCTTTTCTTCCCGTGATTTCCTTCGAGAGAAACTGAGTAATACTCTCGCCCCAAAGTTAGCAACCGCTTTTTGTACAATCTTTTCATTGCCTCGATCTCAACACATTTTCTTTAAACTTCTTTGTTCTAAATCTAGAAGGTAAAGAAGCGATGATCTGCTTGGTGATCGATTTCGCTCAAAGATTAACGTTTGAGCCAACGTTTCTACGAATAACGAAATAATTAATAACCGCTATTAAAATAATAAATAATAAGATATAAATATTAGCTAATCATTAATTAATTAATATATATACATGTACGCATCGCATCAAGAATAGAGCCTTTACTACATTCTTTGAAGATGTACTTTCATTCGTTGCAACAATATTTGAATTAGGTACCTGCAAAAGTTAATGAATATATTCGACTAAGGCCGCCCCCTTATTTTCTTTAACGCAATAGTAGTATGTTCAAATAGTAGTATGTGTTCGGTAAATACCTCGACACTATCTTCAATAGGAGTAATAGTAGTATGTTCGGCCTGCATGCTTGTCCTTCTTTAACGTCTCCCCCTCATTTTCTTTCTTTTCCTATAACAGTAGAAAATATATAATTTTCACACATCATTAATTAACAAAAATTTTTAATAGGACCAATAGTAGTATGTTCAGTAAATACCTCGACACTATCTTTAATAGGAGCAATAGTGTCTTGTTCGACCAGCTTGTCCTTCTTCAACGCCGCCCCCTCATTTTCTTTTTTTTCCTATAACAGTAGAAAATATATAATTTTCACACATTAATTAACAAGAATTTTTGTTCTGAGTAAATAAAATAAATTACCTTGTCAGCGGCTTGTGGAGGCACGACCACTTGAAGAGGAAGAACATGACACTCAGGCCACTGGACAAACGACCTTAAGGCATCCCTTAACGTCACCAACTCATCTTTGACCGGGACCGGCAGTGGAATTTTTCCACATCCTTCCTCTACAAGCCGTGTGATCATAACTTTTAAGTGACCATTTTGTAGAGGTATGTTGTGAACAAGCACCTCTTTCGTCTGGTTACGGTGAAACGCTAGTCCTCCCATGACATTGACGTTTCCAATCAGTCCTCCCCCTCGTGGGAGAGTTAGTAAACAACCGTACGTCTCCCCCTATATTTATATTTTGAATATTGATTAGCTAAATACAAACATTTCAATATAATTAATATAAAATTTCGATCGCTAACCTTATTCCAAGTTGGTACTGTGTATTTCGGTGTAGAGAATTCACTTATAGACGCATCCTTGCTAACAACCTCATCACCCTCTGCTACTTGGGAGCGATTAACTTCATTCTCCTCATGTACGCCTAGCGACGCATCCTTGCTAACAACCTAATAAATAAATAAATATATATATATATATATGATGTAGTTTGTTATATTTATTATAAATTCAAAATTGATATAAAAAGAAATTACTAAGTTTTATAATATACTTAAAATCGTCATCTTTTGACGCCGTAGCTTCCGCTGCCTTCTTGTTGTTCTCGTCAGCCCATTGCTTATTCTTACTAACTTCCTCGGGATCGAGCTTACCACCCTCGTACATTTTAACAAGCATTTGAGCCATTTGCATCATTGCTACCTGAAACAAATAAAGTTTATCAATAATATATAGCCGTTAATTAATAAGGAATAATTTAATTTCGATTACCTTATCATCGGTATTGTTATTGGTTTTTGGTTTTTTGGCCGTCTTCCCAAAAACCTGAGTCACTCCCCTAGATTTCAAGATACCTAACAAACGACCCGAGTGATCACCTCCCTTACTTGCCTTGGCTAGAATGTCCTCTTGGCCTTTAGGTGTCCACTCCCCTACTTCGACCTCTTTCACTACATTATCCTATATTCAAAGAAAAAATTAGCCATGCAAATATGTTAATAATTAAAAAAATAACATATATTAATAATATTAACAATAATTAATAACTAAAAAGGTAAAGATTGTATTACAATTGATGCAGACATCTTTTGTTCATTTTCCGATAATATGCCTGATTTTGGATTGTGACCGATTTTCCAAATTTCATGCCGATTTATAATATGGCCTTCCTCATCCTTTTTCATCTATAGATTCAAAGAGAAAATAAATTTAATTAGTTAATGTCTATAAGAAAACTTTTATATATAATGTTGGAGTCATAGTAAATTAGAAAAAGTTAGCTTTACATTCTTCCTCACGATGTCAATAAAACCTTCAAGACCTCTACGTTGTTAGTATTTCTTTCGAGAAATGTTTCTTTTGTTCCTCGCACTCACCTCCTTCAAATAATTAATGAAAACAAAATATATTAAATTAAATATATACATTTGAAATATTTATAATATAAATATAAATATATATATATATAATACCTTAAATTTAGCGCTTTGACGTCTTTTCTTATAGTTATCCCACATTTCCTTTGTGATCGTTGGATACATTTCCGGTGGATTTTCAGGCGGAACTATAATTTCACCCGTCTTCTTGTCTTTGAAGTACTTATAATATACTTGAATCTTCCACCCTCTGAATGATTCTGCTACCCTTTCCATACAATAATGTTGGTATTGTTTAGGGACATTGTACGCTTACTGCATATAAAAAAATAAAATATCTTACGACAATATGTAATAATAAAATATTATATGAACATATATTATTCTTGAAATAAATGACGTACCGTTATCATATTTAGAATTTCATCCTTCAACTTTGGATTCAAATCCTTTATTTCTCCTAAATCAAAAGGAACGTAATATCTTACGACAATTCCGATCCAAGAAGCAAACTTTTTCCGCCAAACTCCATTTGGCACTCCAAGATCCTCGTTCCATGTAAGTGGAAGAGGGTTACCTTCGGCAATGGCCTTCGTTGCCTCCGGTTGTTTCCCACGTCCTCTAACACGACGTTTGGATGCACCATCGCTTTCTTCCTCTTCTTGGGTGTCGAGTCCATAGCAACCTAGCATACATACATTCATACATACAATCATTCATACGGACTTTATTTATGGTCTATTAAGACCTAACATACATACATTCATACATACATTCATTCATATGAGTTCTACGATTGTCTATTAAGACCTAAGGCCAAACCCTAGTCGAGAAAAGAAGAGACTAAACAAGACCTTAACAATACCAGTTTTGGCAGATTCGCGTGCTCTCGGATTTAAATACTTTTGAAAATCTAAAAGATCGAATTTTGACTTGAAATTTTTTGAGGCTATAATAAGAACCCTAATGAAGCTCTATGCCAAATTTCAGGGTAAAATAATAAGTTTAAGTGATACAGAAAAATCCGGACAGAAACATTTTTCAAGAAAAGACAGCTTTGAGTGAGTTTACAAAAAACGTTGTACAGGATGATTCTTTGAGAGTTAGGGTCCGAAATTTGGAAGATATACTATAAACCCATAGGGCTACAACTTTCATTTTATGAGAAACTAGTAATGTAGTTCAGAAGATTGAGAAAATATTGATTGAATAGACCCCTTTGTTTCTGGAGCTAAAATTTGCTGAGGATAGTTACAAAATAAATTCCTTTAAAATATCAAAACACTTTGAAACGTGATTTTAAAATTTATATAAACCTTTAAGATCCTTATGGTAATAGAATGAAAATTATTTTCAATTTAGGATACATTCATTCATTCATACATTCATTCATCCATTTGTTGCCATCAAATCAATCAACTAAAAAGGAGAGCAAAACAGATTAACCCAAAGCTTCATTCATATGCCAAAACTTTATCCACAAAAATAAAATCTCATCAAAAATTGGTCGCTGATCTTTAAATACGATCAAGTTTGCACAAATTCACATCCAAACATAACACTACAAGCCCCAAACCTAATCGATACACTGAATGAGCTCAACATACGACCAATTAAACAGTAAATCACATTAGATCACGCTATTTTATACACAACTTTTTCCATATGAAATTAGGTGCAGAATCTTGAAACTCGACCAAATTTGATCAGCCTACATACAATCAATCACCCGTAAATCACATCTCACGCCTCATTTTCTATCAAACTACGTCTGTAACCTTGAAATCAGCCCGACTTTTGATCAAATCCAAACACATGCACCCTAAAAACAACCATAGACACGGTGAACACCACCATAGACAACAACCAACAACAACAACAACAAACCCTAAAACAACCACAACAACAACAACAACAACAACAAACCCTAAAACAACAACAACAACAAGGGCTATAACACTGTGAACACCACCGTAGACACGGTGAACACGACCACCAACAAACCCTAAAACGAAAACAACAACAAAGAAAATAACAACAACATGAAATACTTACATTAATGACAAAAAATATAGAGAAAACAAACCTGGTATAATCAATTCAATTAGGGTTTTAAACAGAGTACCCTAATAAAGAAATCAAAAAATCAGTAAATATTATGAAGTTTTAGAGTAATTTATAATCGAAAATCAATGGAAAATAAAAAGAGTAAGATGAAAACTCGTTGAGAATTAAAAGAGATGAAAAAACGAGGATGAAAGAGATGAATATTGCAAGAGTATAATGAAAAAACGATTGCACCACTCAACTGCTATTTTTAAAAATTTCCCTCGAAATTTTTTTTTGGAAAGCAAATAAAACGGATTTAGGGTTAAACCCGTTTTATTTACAACTTAAATAAAACGGATTTAGGGTTAAAAACCGTTTTATATACCTTTTTCAATTTTATTTTTTTTTAACAAAATAAAACGGATGTTATATCAAAATCCGTTTTATATATCTTTATTTATGATTATATAACTCCATTTTTTCCTTAATACGTTTTAGATATTATTTTTTGGATTAATTTTATCTTAAGAATTTTATTTGACTTACTTTCCTAATATAAAACGGTTTTTATCTAAAATTCGTTTTATTTATAATTTTATAAAACTATTTTTCCCTTAAACCCTTTTATATATTATTTTTTGGATTAATTTTATGTTAATAGTTTTATTTTACTATTAGAACTACTAAAATATTTATGTTAACAAATTAATAAGTTTTACTAATTCAACAAATAGAAAATTAAATTGGTATATATGTACATTAATAATAAGATTACATTATTCTTAATGATGATCAAGATCGAAGACGTTTCTTGGATGGGCCGGTCGCTTCGTTAATCCATAATCCTTCGTGATGGTCGCCACGACGACGTTCTCAATCGTCTTGATGATCATCAACATCGAAATTTGGTGTCATACGACGATCCATTGCCACAAAATCAACTCCATCACGATACACATCATCATCATCACTACTTGGTAGACGTCTACGTGTAGAGAGTACAATTGACCAATTTTTGTCGCTAGGAACAACAACATAAAAAACCTGCTTAGCTTCATGAAGCCATTATCAGAATAATCCCCAGGCCCCAACCGGGGCCTAATGTCACCCACTGAAGCTAGCCCAGCCGTACATCGCCCAGCGCACTCAACACGGCCCTTTCCAAGCCAGACTTTGTCTCTCACTGCGCGCATCCCGAGAACTTCCCAGAGGTCACCCATCCTAAGACTACTCTCCAAATGAGCACGCTTAATCAAGAGCTCTTAAGATGAGCCACCGTAAAAGAAGATGCATCTTGTTGATATGAGTAGTACTTACAATCCTTTTAAGCACTATGTCACTGAGCCAACACACGAACCTCTTCAACGGTGCAGGCCCGAATAACCTCGGACAACACCGTGTTACACACCCCCACTTCAAGAACGCAACGCCCTCGTTGCGCTGGTAGCTACTTACAATATAGCATTCCGTAATCCTCCCAACTAGGTGCGTGCACTGGCCAACAAGACACGAGATTCGACCACACGGCCGTCGGGTTGCTCGATACTATTTCAGAACACCCCCGCCCCAACCGGCGCCTGAATGCCACCCACTTTAGCTCGCCAGTCGCAGACATCGCCTACGACTAACACGGCCCTTTCCACAGACTTTGTCCTCACTGCAGCATCCCGAGAACTTCCCAGAGGTCACCCATCCTAAGACTACTCTCCAAATGAGCACGCTTAATCAAGAGCTCTTAAGATGAGCCACCGTAAAAGAAGATGCATCTTGTTGATATGAGTAGTACTTACAATCCTTTTAAGCACTATGTCACTGAGCCAACACACGAACCTCTTCAACGGGTACCGGCCGAATAACTCCTGACAACACCGTGTTATTCTGACCATAATGTAAGGATCTTGTTTATTCTGGATTTTTTCAAAGTTGACCAAAGTAAATCCTAAATCGTCTTTCAAGCACAGTTGTTGTTGTCAACCCACTTGCAAATAAAGAAAGGAATCTCAAAATCAAAGTAATCTAATACCATGATTTCTTCAACAATTCCATAATATTGCATCTTACCCCACACAGGTCGATTATCTTTAGAACTAGCAAAGTGCATCGCCTCTGCTTCCACGCAGACACCACTGTTTTGCATCGTACTTACCCCATCTTGCCCACGGATATGTAAGGTATATCCATTGATAGCATAACCACCGTAAAATGTTGCAAGATTGTTTGGACCAAGAGGCGAGCAGACGCGACATTCGAGGACTGATTTCATCCTCTTCTATAGGACCATCATTTAACACATAATTCCTCAGCCACTCACTGAAAGTCCGATTCTGCTCATTCGCAATCCACATCTCGCTTTTAGTAGGGTAGGCGGCTTTAAGGTATGTTTGGTGTCGATAAATGTAATGTTGGAGTTCATCGTCATTATGGAGAACGTATGTGTGGGCCATATGCAACGTATCACGGGTCATATCCTTAAGGACACGACCTCTGACACCCTTTCCCGTCATCCAGTCACTGTGACGATTCTTAGGTACACCAATTAACTCATTCCTTGAAAGATGGTCATTACAATATGACAGAGCCTCATCGATTATAAAGACGCTCGGCGATAGAACCCTCGGCGAATTGCAGAGGTGTAATCCTTGTAAACTTTCATCGCCTTTTCAAACGGGTATTGATATCTCGGATATACAGACCAAGATACTCCACCTCTCTAACTAGGTGAGCGATCAAATGGACCATGATAGTGAATAAAGATGGTGGAAAATACATTTCAAGTTGACAAAGAGTTGTGACGACAAGTCTTTGTAAAGTTTCTGTCTCGCTAGGGTCAATGATTTTGTCGCACATGGACTGGAAGAAGAAGCAAAATCTAGTAATTGCATATCGCACCTTTTTTCGTAAAATACCTCAGATAAAGAACGGCAATAATCGTTGCATCAAAGTATGACAATCGTGCGACTTTAATCCTGGTCAACTTCAAGTCATGCATCGATACCAGTCACGATGTTTGACGAATATCCTCCTGGCACCTTAATTCCCTTTATGCACTCTAGAAACGAGATCTTCTCATGTCGTGAAAGCGTATGGGTCACTGGAGGGAGGAAAATACGGATCCCTTCTTTTGTGCCGCTAATTCGAGTCTAATGCCCATCTCAACCATGTCATCCCTAGTCGCTTTGTTGTCTTTAGACTTACCCAAGCACATTTAAAAGGGTATTCGTGATGTTATCACAAACATTCTTCTCAATGTGCATAAAATCTAAGCGTTGCTCACCTAAGGTCGTGACCAAGATTTTAAGTTTGTCGAAGAATATTGATTTCTTCTTAAACCCACGAGATGCCAACTTCCCCATTATTCTTCCCGTATCTTGTCTCAATGTCTTTAACCTTCCGTGAGAACTTCATTGCCAGTCAAAATCTTAGGAGGTCCACGGTGTTCGATTTGCCATTAAACGCCTAAAACCTACGATCACCGATGATCATGGGGTAAGAATCATGCGAAACCCCTGAAAGCTTGCTTACGCGAAAATTTCAAGTATTCTCGAGTCAATCTCCTCACCACATAATGGGCAAGCCTCCTTTCCATGCACAAGATGTCCACATAGATCACCATAAGTCGGGTAATCGGTAATAGTACACAACAACATTGCCCTCAAATCAAAGTTTCCTTCTTAAGCGTCGAACACACTGTACCCCTTGATCCCACAAAACCTCAATTCATCAAGAAGGGTTCCAGTAAACATCTATATCATTTCCAGGTTGTTTGGGACCAGAAATTATCGACGACAACATCAAATACTTTCGCTTCATGCAAACATACGGGGGTAAATTATAAATAGCTAACACTACTGGCCATGTGCTGTGTTGGGTACTCATATTACCATGGGGGTTCATTCCATCGGTAGAAAGCGCTAGGCGTACGTTTCTGGGTTCTTTGGCAAATTCTGGATACATCTCGTCGAAGGACTTCCATTGCAAACCGTCAGCCGGGTGTCTTAACTTTCCGTCGTTGATTCTACTACTTATATGCCACAACATCATCTTAGCATCTTCTTCATTCGAATATATTCGACTAACTCTTGGAATAAATGGAAAATACCACATTGGCTTCACTGAATCCCTTCCTTGCCTGATAACGCCATTCACTGCATTCCGGACAGTAAGATAAGTCCTTATATTGCTTTCGATACAATATGCAGTCATTTTTACAAGCATGTATCTTCTCGTATTTCATTCCCGTCTCTTTGATTAGTTTTTTGGCGTCATACGTCCTACTAGGTAAGACATTACCTTCAGGAAACATGTCACTCAACAAATCAAGTAGCTGACCAAAACCCGTATCGCTCCAGTTGTTTGCCCCCTTCAAATTGTACAACTTTACCACCGCCGATAACTTTGAATATTTTTTGCAACCGGGATATAACGGCATTTCGGAATCAATTAACTTTTTCCTGAGTTCATCCTGCGCATCGGAATTTGTTGCAAAGATCACTTAATATATCCTCAAAGTCCCCAATCAAGTCATCATCATCGGTGCCGATGTATTAGTGTAAAGATCGATATGGGGGAATAATTATTAGTAGCGTCATCGTTCAAGTAAGCCTCATCATCATCATCACCATTTGTTGTATTAGTATCTGATACTTCCACGTCATGATCATCAACATCATCGTTAAAGTCAATCACGTCATCGTATTCGCCCCCTATTATCTCATCTTGATCGACTTTATTATTATCAACCGCGTCGTCTCCCTCAAATAATGATTCCCCGTGGAAAAGCCATTTTGTGTAAATACTACTAAATTTGTACTTCTCCAAGTGAATTTTAACATTAGAAAGACTCATGTACACCAAATTAACACACCGCTCACATGGACACGGAATGTTGAAGAAGCTTTCATGCGAGTGTCAACGAAATCGTAAAATTCAGCTAATCCGGCCTTATACTCTGGATCATCACCATTAATTCCTTTGCTCATCCAAGTTCGAGCCATATATAGTAAGTAATTCAATATTCCTACAAAAACGTATACGACACACTTTAATTAAATTAGATTTGCACGTGCGCACCAATTAATTAAATATACGCGGCACAAAAGGAAAATACGCAAACAACCACGACGTACAACGACAACAATTTATTATTGTATGACAATACTACAATCAAATAAAGGCCAGGTACAACTATTGAGCCTCCTCGTCCAAGAAGCTATCCCCGTAATTAATAAGATAAACTACTTCGCGTGAGACGGCGTATTGAAATCTTCCCATCCGATGTAAAAATCACCCCTGCCAGATAGATGGGGATCGACACTAATCCACCATGCTTGGACTTCACCCCCAAGACAAAGTTGTCCCGCTACAAAGTAAGTCTTCCATTCTTCTCGAATGGAATGTTTCTGGAACGTAGCCTCCATTTCTCCGACCCATGTCGGAAACGTGCCAGCTGGAGCCCCGTCAAAGGTAATAGGTTTGCTATTGATGAACGACCTCATTGCTTCAAGTCTCTCTGAGGATCCTCGACGTAGAGAATTAGGTACTCGGTGTATATAGAATGGTTTATTGAGTGCCTTATTCTTCCAGTCGGTCGTAGAGTTCACATGATGACTATTAGTAATAATATACTTTAACCTTATACTCGACCTCGTGCGACGCAGCGTCAATGGCTCTCTTGTGAGCCTTTTCTTTTTCGGTCCATTGTGAAAATTTTTTATGACGAGGAAGCCACATCTACAACAATATATAGCAATTCAACCACAACTAACAAATTTTTATGCCAACGCCTTAAACAAATCTCCACAATCAAAATAAAGGCCAACTTATAGAACAACATATATATGAATTTATACAACATATATATATATATACAAATACACACACATATATATGAATATAAACATATATGAATACACATATATATATATGAATACAACACATACGGAGTATACATTATGAATACATATATATATATATGGAGTATACACATACGGAGTATACATTATGAATACATATACATTATAATCTTTCCCTCGGAAAAAAAAAATAACATTGGTACATACAACACACAACAACATACGGAGTATACATTATCATCAACACTACATATACAACAACAACAACATCAACAACGTACAACACATAACAACAACAATATATAACTAATAATTATTTGTATGTACAACAACAATAACAAAATATTATCAAATAAAAACGAACCTTTTCAAAAAAATTTGGTTAATATATGGAGCAAATTGATGAAAAATTTCGAAAATTTTAAGTATAGTATTGAAAAATAATATTTAGGAATAAGGAAGAAGATGAAGTTATTTTGAATGAATGAAAAAAAAACCCTTAAACTACTAATACGGTCATTTAAGCCCAGTTTTTTTTTAAATTCTGGATTAAAATTTAATAAAACGGATTTTAAGCAAATCCGTTTTAAAAGATTATAAATAAAACGGTTAATATTTAAAAAAAAACCCTTGAACTACTAATACGGTCATTTAAGCCCATTTTTCATTTTAAATTCAGTTTAACATTTAATAAAACGGATTTTAAGCAAATCCGTTTTAAAAACAAAAATATATATAAAACGGTTAATATGAAAAATTCGTTTTATTCAAGAGATTTCCAAATTACAATAACCAATTGACAATAAATTGATTAAAAGTCATTTAAAATGGATTTTTATTTAAAACCGTTGTTTTTGTATATTAGAAAAATAAAACGGATTTTTATTGTATCCATTTTATTTAGTAAAATAAAATAAAACGGATTTGTTTTATAACCGTTTTATTTGATTTAATTAAAAAAACGCAAATTTTTTAATCCCGTTGTTTTTATATTTTAGGAAAATAAAACGGATTTTTTTTGTATCCGTTTGATTCAGTAAACTCAAATAAAACGGTTTTTGGTAATAACCGTTTTATTTGATGTAATTACAAAAAACGCAATTTTTTTAATCCCGTTGTTTTTATATATTAGGCAATTAAAACGGATTTTTGTTGTATCCGTTTGATTCAGTAAACTCAAATAAAACGGATTTGGGTAACAACCGTTTTATTTGATGTAATTTCAAAAAACGCAACTTTTTTAATCCCGTTGTTTATAATTTAACCGTTGTTTAAAGTTTTCTTTGTGTTGTTTATAATACCCAATTTGGTTGGCGCCAACACTTTAAACAACTCATATTTTTCAGTCGTTATTTATAATATTAAAAACAACACAATGCCATAATTTGTGTTGTTTTTTTGCCGTTGTATTTGCTCAGATTTGTAGTAGTGACAGGTCTTAATAATGTAAAAAATATTTAGCTAAACTTATTTTTTTCTAATTATATATTATTTGTATAAAACTTTTGTAAAAATAAAATAATTATAAAATAATTCAAAGTAATAAGTTTTCTATGACACCGTTTCTTAGCATTTGGTTTAATTAAATAATATACTCCATAATAGATACGAAGTACTACGAGATAATATAAGAGTTCCGAAGATATTATTAGCCACACTTGAATACCTAGAAGAGCCAATAATGAGCAACCCTCATATCACAAAAAAACAACGAACTAAAAACAATTTATTAAATGGACAGATCACGCAACCAAAGTATGGAATCAAAAGTTGCATCTACATACGTTAATTTGATACTAATCGATGTAAAAATAAGGTACTATTTTAAGCATGTATGCTCCAAAATTATTGGCACTTGTTCATCTAGTGGGCCACTCCTACTTTCCCATAAATTTTCAATAAAACCGTCTTACACGTCTTACAATTATACTGAATTATATATATATATATCAAAACGTAATTAAAATTATTAAATAAGGTATACACTGTATTACAGAGTATAATCATATCGAAGTTTAAAAATTAAATGTCAATCAGATAATATATACAGTACATTTTAATTATATACGAGTATATAAACGATTTTGTCGAGAAATTGCATTTTTTATTTTGTGGACCACCTTATATTTATAATGTTATTTTTATTCTATTTTTATTACCTCTCTCCTTTCATTGAAAACTGTGTATAAAGCAACTTAATAGGCCCGAATATTGTCTAGTATGTTGGGCTTCGACTACATACCAACCCTAGATATTACACATCTCTGTACTCTATATATATGTTGAGAATTACAAGGAATAACATACACGATTATACCATATACACTTATTAACATGGTATCGAGCCAGAGTTGAAAAAAAAAAAAAAAAAAAAGGGGAGAGCAGGGCAAATCCCTAATTTTTTTTTTCGTGCCCTAGCCTATCACCTCTGCCATGGCTGGGGATAATCCTCCTCCTAAAATTGATTCTTCCTCTCCTTACTATATCGCCGTACAAGATCGATCCAGCGATTTGATCACCACCGTTCAACTAAAATTGGACAATTTTGATGACTGGTCCCACGCCATCCGTCATGCTCTCCGGTCTCGCCGGAAATTTGGGTTTCTCGATGGGACCCACACTGAACCAAAGCCACCGTGTACGGCCGAGGACTGGGACACTCTACAGAGCCTCCTCGTCACGTGGCTCAATAACACGATCTCTTCGGAGGTCAGATCTCTTCTCTCGAAATATGACAACGCCAAGGTTATGTGGGATGCCATCAATGCGCTGTTTAATCAAACTGATGGTCCTCGTATCTATCAAATTAAAGCCAACTTATATGAATGTCGTCAACAAGAAGGTATGTCTGTCGCCGCTTATTTTGGTCGATTGAGTCAGCATTGGGATGAGTTGGACAAGCATGAGCCTATAATTAGTTCCAAACTTGATCCTGGCGTGGGTAAGGAGCATTTGGAGCGTCGTGATTCAGACCGTCTTCATCAGTTTTTATTCGGTTTGCTTCCGCATGAGACATTACGCTCTGTTATCCTCACGCAAAAGCCGCTTCCTGCTGTTGGTGATGCGTTTCGTCTCATGTCCCAAGAAGAACGTTCCCGTGGGATAGGGAAATCCACTCCTGCGGCTCCTGACATCGCCAGCTTTGCTGTTCGTACTTCGACTCGTCCTAATTCCCGTTCTTCGCCGACGCTTACTCGCACAGAGCGTCGTAATTTGACTTGTAGTCATTGTTCTAAAAAAGGGCATGATCGAAGTATGTGTTTCGAATTACTTGACGAAATTCCCGACTGGTGGTATGAATTGAAGGGTGTTAAGAAGCCCTCAAAGGGTTCTCAGGCGCGTGGCGGGGGTCAGTCTGTTTCGAGGAGGGGCAGTGGGGGGGAGGACGAGGCTCCTCTGCTCTGACTGCTTCGTATGAGGCTGCTCCTGCACGTGTTCCTCCTAAGATCGAGAGTACTAATGCTGTCCATACGTCTACTGATGTGGGTGAGTCGAATGACGTTACCGTCTATGGTGTGTCTAATCATAATTTCTCCGGTAAGTGGCTTCTTGACACCGGATGTTCACATCATGTCACCGGTAATTTATCGACATTATTTGATGTTCACAATGTCCCTGCTCGTGTAGTGGGCTTGCCTGACGGCACCCAAGTTCGTGCGTCTCGGATGGGTCGTGTGGCCCTCACCCCTCTCATTACTTTATCCTCTGTATTTTTTGTTCCGCAATTACAGTGCAACTTAATCTCTATCTCTCAATTATGTGATGATTTGGCATGTGAACTTGTGACTAATGCTGACAGTTGTACTATTCAGGACCAACGTACGAGAGCGGTGATTGGACTGGGTGAGCGTGAGGACGGACTTTACTACCTGCGTCAAGACCAAGCCATTGTTACGAGTGCGGTGTCTGTTGGGTCGTCTATTTCGTTGTGGCATCATCGTTTGGGTCATCCTTCCGAAGACGTCGTCAAGCTTCTTCCTTTTCTTCGTCATAATAAAAGCACACTGCCACGTCCGTGTGAAACATGTCATCGCGCGAAACATGTGCGCAGTAGTTTTCCTTTAAGTACTAATAAAAGTTCGTGTGTTTTTGAGTTGATACATTGTGATTTATGGGGGCCTTATGACCTTCCCGCTTCGTGTGGAGCGCGTTATTTTTTTACTATTGTTGATGACTATTCTCGGGCTGTGTGGATATATTTGCTAATCAATAAATCTGAAGTTTATACGACATTTTTACGATTTGTTGCCATGATATTACGTCAATTCTCCGCGGTTGTTAAAATTGTTCGGAGTGATAATGGCACTGAGCTACAACCTCTCAGTTCTTATTTTGATTCCCAAGGGATTTTATTCCAAACGTCCTGCGTAGGGACCCCGCAGCAAAATGGTCGCGTCGAACGCAAACACCGTCACTTACTCAACGTTGCACGCGCTTTACGATTCCATGCCGGTCTTCCTCTTCGTTTTTGGGGAGAATGCGCTATGGCTGCTGCGTATCTCATAAATCGTACTCCGTCGGTCGTTCTTGGTGGACTTACTCCTTACGAAAAGCTCTTTGGGTCACCGCCTGTGCTTACTGGTATTCGGATTTTTGGCTCCCTATGCTTCGCTCATAATCAACGTTCTAAAGGCGATAAGTTCGCCAGTCGTAGCCGTAAATGTGTATTTATGGGTTATCCCTCGGGTAAGAAGGGGTGGTATCTCTTTGACCTTGAGACCGAGGAATTCTTTGTCTCCCGTGATGTTATTTTTTATGAGGACGTGTTCCCATTTCGCGACGACGTCGTCCAGCCTGCTCCTGACACTTTTCCACTTGCGGCCTCTGATGTCGTGCCCCTGTCAATGACGAGCAACCTACTATCAGCCGCTAATGTCGAAGCGACTGTTGCCGCTAATGTCGGCGGTCACGCCACGCACGAGCACTCGCCGGCCGCTTCCTGCACACGGTCCAGAGGCTCTTACTCATGGTCCACGGCTGCACACTGCTGACCCACAGCAGGTCCCATGTACCACTGACGCCTCTGGTCTTTTATCTGCAAGTGAGGCTCCTGCCCTTGGTCGTGGGCAGCGTACTAAATTACCTAACTCGCGACTCAGTGGCTTCGTTGTTGAAAGTACTATATCGAGTGGTAGTCCGTCTCACGTCACTCATGTTCAGGTTTCTCCGTCTCTCCCAGGTACGTCATATCCTTTAAGTGACTATGTTTCCTCTACTGCTTTCTCATCAAAACACCGTGCTTTTCTCGCTGCTCTTACTGTTAACCGGGAACCACGCAACTTTAATGAGGCTGTTCAAGACGCAGGCTGGCGTCAGGCCATGGACTCTGAAATAAATGCTCTTATTGCGAATAATACGTGGACGTTGGAGCCACTTCCTCCCGGCAAAAAGGCTCTTGGTAGTAAATGGCTATACAAGATTAAATATAAATCGGATTCTTCTATTGAACGTTTAAAAGCTCGTCTCGTCGTGTTTGGCAATCATCAAACTGAGGGTGTCGACTACGACGAAACTTTCGCTCCAGTGGCGAAAATGACCACAGTCCGTGTTTTCTTAGCAGTTGCGGCTACGAAAAACTGGCATCTTCATCAGATGGATGTCCATAATGCCTTTCTCCATGGCGACTTGGAGGAAGAAGTATACATGCGTTTGCTACCCGGCTTCGAATCTCCGACCCCGGGGCTGGTTTGTCGACTGCGCAAGTCCCTTTATGGTCTGAAACAGGCGCCTCGATGTTGGTTTGCTAAACTCGGAATTGCTTTGAAATCGTATGGTTTCACTCAGAGTCCCTCAGATTACTCTTTATTTACTTACACGAAGGGCCCTGTTCGTCTACATGTCCTTATTTACGTCGATGATTTGATCATTTCCGGCAACGATGAGACTGCGATTTCTATCTTTAAGAAGTACCTTCACTCCTGTTTTCACATGAAGGATTTGGGTTCTCTGAAATATTTCCTTGGTTTAGAGGTCGCGCGGAGTAACGTTGGCATCTATATCTGCCAGCGTAAGTATACCCTTGATCTTATACCCGAGGTCGGCTTCTTGGGTTGTCGCCCGTGTCCCACTCCGATGGAGCAGCACCATCGGTTAGGCTCTCAGGATAGTCCCGTGTTTGATGATCCTGCGCAGTACCGTCGTCTCGTTGGCCGATTGGTATATCTTGTCGTCACTCGGCCCGATCTTGCTTATCCGGTACACATATTGTCTCAGTTTATGCATGCCCCCCGAGACTGTCATTGGGACGCCGCTTTGCGCGTTGTACGCTACCTGAAGGGCTCCCCGGGCCAGGGATTATTGTTTCGCTCCGACGCTACTCTATCGCTTTCTGGCTGGTGCGACTCAGATTGGGCGGCGTGCCCTGACACTCGTCGTTCTCTCACTGGCTGGCTTGTTTTTCTCGGCTCATCTTTGGTATCCTGGAAGACTAAGAAGCGACCATCGTGGTCTCGTTCCTCCATTGGCCGAGTATCGCCGATGGTCGCTTCTTACGTGTGAAATTAAATGGCTTCTTGGCCTCCTTCGCTGCTTCGGTGTGCAGCCCTCAGCTCGTCTCCTGTGCCTATGTCGTGTGACAGTCAGTCCGCACTTCACATTGCTCAGAACCCTGTATTTCATGAGCGGACTAAGCACATCGAGATTGACTGTCATTTTGTTCGCGATGCTATTCAGGACGGTTTGATTGCTCCCTCGTATGTTCCTACTTCTTCTCAGTTGGCGGATATTCTTACCAAGTCACTTGGCTCGGCTCAGTTTCAGTCTCTTCTTAGCAAGATGGGCATGTGTGATTTGTATGCTCCCTCTTGAGGGGGGGTAATAGGCCCGAATATTGTCTAGTATGTTGGGCTTCGACTACATACCAACCCTAGATATTACACATCTCTGTACTCTATATATATGTTGAGAATTACAAGGAATAACATACACGATTATACCATATACACTTATTAACACAACTGTAAACATCTCACCGAGACGGAGGGAGTATGACCAATACATTATGCAACCCTCAAGCTTTACATAAAGTGAAAAAGAAAAGGGTTTATTATCCAAATGTTATAAGTAATCATTTTTAAAATGAACACCCACCACTTCAAATCAAATATTTTAATTAATAAAGAAAAACTTTTTTGCATTATTAGGTTTTGCGTGGAAAGTAGTCTAGTACACCAGTTTGGTTTAATTTGTTTGTTTGGTGAGTGTGAATGTGTGATGAGTTTCGTTTAATTCTACGTTGTTAAGTAAAACTTGATAATATCTTTTACATTGTTTTTTTTTCTTGTTCAGTTGACTTAGGTCAAAAGTAAATAGTTCAGTGTACTAGAATTCACTCGTGCTTTTTTGAGAGTGAGTGAGAAGAAAGCGAAAACTTTAAAAATTTCGAATATAATTTTACGGTAAAATGATCATGCTATAAGATTATACGGAGTAATTTTCCTTTATCACATTATTTTTTTGTCAACAAAAATGAACAAATTAAAGGAAGTACGTAAAAAAAAAAAATATTTCACGTAATAATAAAACATTTACGGAGCATTAAATAAGAATTTACAACTTCGAGTTTAAAGATGTAGTAGTGGAAATTTTGTACTCTCAGCTCTCGGGTTCATTAGATTCTCGCCAATTGATAATTTTAGTGAAGAAACTGTACGTGATTACACGATAAAAATCTGATAAATCAGAAGAGTATTATATTCGTAATATTGGTTGTAGTTTGTGTATCTTATTACGTTTCATTGTTGTCAAGGTGGAATATATATACGGTTTAGGTAATAATTCACATGTTATAGTACTCTCATCGGTGAATATATGGTTTTAATAATCTGACGAATAATAATAATAATACACAAATGATTGGGTCTTAAACATTAATTAGAGCATTTTCTATTTTTAATTTTAATTTTTAATTTTTAATTTTTAATTCTTTATTATTCTCATGCTAGACATGGTGTTCGTATCTTCAAAGGCTGTGTGGAAGATATATTAGCATGTAGCAATGTTGCCTTTCATAAAGCCTACGAAGTACGGAGTATTAGTTATTGGAAGTATTCCGTAATAAAATATCTTATGTTTCTTACGACGCAAATTTATGTACGGAGTATAAAATAGTCTATGATGAATATTAAGTCTTGTTATATGAGACAGTCTCACTATTAGCAATATTACTCAAGATAAGAAAATATTACTTACCTCTCAATCAAGTAATCAAGTCATAAATATAATTGTGTTCACATTGTAATTAGAAAGTAAATAAAATCATATCTTTGTAATTAGAGATTTTATTCTAGCTAAGATTTATTATGTAGACCTATATATATGTATCATCTGTTGATATCAGAACTACGCAATTCTCAATTTAATAAAACCTTTCATACTCTCCATAATTCTATCACAGGTATCGAAGCCTCGTCTTTCTTGATGAAGAGTAACACCCTGAAAGTAGATCCTACTACCAAACCACCCAACCAAAAACCAAATTTTCCTTGGCTTAAACCTACACCTTTTCCGCCACCACCACCCGAGAATTGCATCAAACTCACAACCAAAATTATAACCAAAACCACCATCGCAAACCATTGTTGCTGATGATAAAACCAAAACCTATAACCCGGGTGGTTAAAACAAGCTCTAATGGGCGCACTTTCATCCCACCCACAACCAAAATTATAGCCAAAACCATCTTGGCACAAACCCACAACCAAAATTTACTTATTCCAACCCATAATATTGTTCAGATAATAGAACAATCTCACCCATAAATTTTATGGTACACCACCAACACGACCATAAAATTAAATTTATCAAAAAAAAAAAAAAAAAAAAAAAACACCAAATAATTCATCCAAAATTCAATCTAAAAACCCTCGTCAATGTTAGACGTCAAAACCCCGAGGAACCCACATTACCTCTCACACAACCACCACCGCACAACCCCCAGTGTCCACTACACCACCAGCCAGCTTCCTCCGGCGACCTCGCCGCCAGTTGCCAACACCTCCCTCACTGTGCTCCATCTCGATCGTTCATCGTCTACTCATCAAGATTGGTCAAGATTGGTCTTACCCTTCGGACGTCCATCTTGTGGGGGCGTATTAGCAATATTACTCAAGATAAGGAAATATTACTTACCTCTCAATCAAGTAATCAAGTCATAAATATAATTGTGTTCACATTGTAATTAGAAAGTAAATAAAATCATATCTTTGTAATTAGAGATTTTATTCTAGCTAAGATTTATTATGTAGACCTATATATATGTATCATCTGTTGATATTGTAACCATGCAATTCTGAATTTAATAAAACCTTTCATACTCCATAATTCTATCAAATTATGTACGGAGTATAAAATAGTCCTATGATGAATATTAAGTCTTGTTATATGAGACAGTATTACATGAGATCTCCTGTTCTAACAAATTTTTACTATTACTACTGCAAATATATCAAAGACATATTTCAAAGATCTAAGATAAACTCGAAACTCAAAATATATTGTACTTGTGCATTTATAAGTGGTAAACGAGCGACAAAAATACGGAGTATCAAATTTTGAACACAAAGTCTTACTCCATGTTATCGTTCATTTCATATTCCTTCTATTTCACTATTTTCTAATTACATTCGCTTCGACGGTTTGTGAAGGATTTTTACATGTAAAGTCTCATATCGGTTAAGTATAAAAGAGTTGTCTAGCGTATAAACTAAAGGAGTCACGTCACTCATTGCCAATTGGTTTTAGAATGAAGCTTTCCACAATTTATGAAGCGGACATTCTCTTTGTAATGAGCGTGCGTGACCCAGCCCCATTTATGGTTTTAACACGGTCTTATTTTATCGGACAGTCTCAGGACTCTCATATACTAACAATTTGTCATTTTAATGTCTTAACACTGTCCGTATATATGGGCCAAGTCCTTGACTAATTGACCGGAATTATAGCCCGACACTTTAGAAATGCATGTAAAACAGCCCATATAAGCCCAGAATGATTGGATGAAAGCCCAGTAAAAGTCCTAATACTTTCACTTCTTTGAAGTTTAGAACCATTATTGGGCGTTTTTACAAGGCTAATTTATTTGGGTGCCTACATATAAAAGTTCTTTTCAAAAACTCTTGCATTATAATTAAATAAAAATTAGCTAATTAGCATGATGAAAATAAATAAATTATCCAATACATTTGAATATTGATTGTATGTAAATGATTCACAATGTGCAATAATCTACAGTATTATTGTTGCTTTAGTATATATACTGATTAGACAAATTTTAAAATGAGACCGTTTCAAGAGTGAAACAATCCATAGAATTTGACAGCACCTAATAGATTCTACTGGTCGTCTCACGCATGAGACGGTTATACCCAATAGACTTACTCGATTGAATAAAAGTGTTACGAGCAATTGACGTTGTTGCAATCATCGGCAAAGCATGTACATGTCATAAAGTTCGTGAAAATGGTTTTTAACCCTTGAAGTCGCTTCAAATACGGTTTCTCGAGGAGCAAAGGCGCTGACTCGAACGAACTCTTCGCCTTTCGTACCAAACCCTAATCCCGGTACAGTTAATATGTGTGCCTTGTCGAGGATTTTATTGAAAATATCCCATGAATTACAACCCGGGAAATGGACCCATAAGTACGGTGCATTCTCACCACCGTACACTTTTAATCCAAGAGATGTGAACGTCTCTTTTAGTATTTTGCCATTGTCCATGTAGTAGTTTCTTATCGAGCTAAGAGCCTGTTGAATTAAAAATATTATTAAAAAAAAAAAAAGAAAAATCATTAAAATGTTACGCAACATAATGAATAATGATGTGATTATTTTTAATAGGTAACTAAAAAATACTGCGTTTGATGTTTTTTTCGAGTGATTCTTATTAATTTTTAGGGAAAATTTATAATTCTCAAATAATATAAATTATTTTTTAATAACTTGAAGTAGTTCGTACCTTAGAACCCATAGGAGAAAGGCATGCTAAACCACCAGCTTGAGCAATATTAGAAGCACCATTAAAACAAGTCCCAACAATTCGATTGTAATCACGAATTATTGGGAACCCATTTGAATACGATAGTTCCTTCGGAACCACCGTCCACCCCAATCGTACTCCTGTAAATCCCGCAAGTTTCGAAAATGACGATATTTCTATTGCTACCTGCATTTATATAAATTTGATTTTACGAAGTTATAAATTACAGAACTCCTAATCGATAAGAGAAGTTATAACTAAGAACAATTATTTATTTTTTGTATAAGGGTTATTCTAACATGCGCCCTTTAGGGCACATGAAAATAACCGAAGTAGAGAACATTTCAAAATTATTTTGCTAATTATGGTAATTATGAGTTCCAACTCTAATTTATTACTCCGTAGATCAACAATGTTTCCCTAATTAGGTTATTATCCTGTATCATAAGAACACAAGTTAGAAAATCTGTTCATATAAATATGATTTTATGAAGTTATAAATAAGAAATAATTATTTCATTTAATTTTGACTCACTAATGGATCTGAGCTGCACCTATTTAAGATTCCAACATAAAACTAATTATTAAATCGACAATAGAAAGAAAAGTTGTTTAAGCTATAAATTATAAAATTTCCAATAGTTTAGGGGATATGGAACCAGTATGCATGCAACAATCTCATTACACTATCTATCGACCAATTAAATTTATACTGAACACCGATTAAATTTATCAGTCGATTTTTACGTAAAAACATTGAGAGTGTTGGAATAGTTACCTCCTTAGCACCAGGAATTTCAAAGATAGATTTAGGGCAAGTTTGATCGGAGATATAAGAAGAGTATGCAGAGTCATATACAATAATAGAACCGTTACACCGTGCAAAGTCCACAAGTTGCTCAAGTTGTAGTCGAGACGCAGCGTAACCCGTAGGATTATTCGGTGAACAAAAGAAAATCACGTCTGTTCTTTCTACTTTCGATAAATCGGGAAAAAAATTGTTCTCTTTTCCACAATTCATGTACACTATTCCTTTGTATTTTCCTGTTTTTTCTTGGTATTTTCCCGCTTGTCCTATTATTACACTTGAATCTACGTATGCCTGGTGTGAAATCGGGATATAGAAGTCATTAAATTGTTTACACTTTGACTTTTATTGAGAGGATTTAAGAGAAGTTCAAACAAATGATTGAATTCATACCGGAAAGGTGGGATCTTGTACTGCAATCGATAAATTTGACCCAAACAACATCTGTATAATAAGAATTTATAAACGACAAAAAACATGATGAACAACTAACTCCTACAAGAAATTTTCTTAAAAGTGAAAATATAACCGTGTGTGATCTTGTTTGATTCGTGTTTATGCGTACAATATTAATATCTAATTTTTAAATTTTTTTATCCTGTGAAATTATAGATATTTCCGTTCCGACATTCGCCTCGACAAATGTGATAAAGCAACCGTAGTGTTTGGACTTAAATGGAGGGAGTATTACGATAAAATTACTCTATGAAGACGGTAATACCTGCAAGCGAGATATGTCAGATTGTGCCCCATCAGATACAAATACTTCACTACCTGATATTTGTAAATTTTTGTAGAATGTTTCGGCGATTTTTCTCCTTAGCACCTGCACCAATGTACGTAACGATTTTTTATTTTTGGTTTATTTTTCCGGTCGTTATTCCACGCTTAAATCGTCATCGTCCTAAAAGATAATATGAAACTCTTCAACTTTGTGAACTTTTGTTACATTACCGTTCAATATTACAATTTCCGTTGTTCCTTGTCTCGCCGTAATGTCGTTAAAAAAAAAAAAAAAAGATTTATATTTCTTATAAAATTTTACGTAGTACATTAGTAAAATGAATTGTCTACATATACGGAGTAATAATTATACTTTTGAGTATGAAATTAGTGATAAAGTAAAAAGTTGTGGAATATTGTTTAATTTTTTCAATATTTTAGAGAGTTCAATTATTTTGCCATGAAAATATAATTGAAAATACTACTCCGTATAATTTAAATGATCGTACCATTCTTCCTTCCTCGGGCCCATAACCGTTGTAGCCTTCAAAGGTTGATAATGCTTGTGCGTGCTAAAATAAAGTGGTATAAGGGTAATATTAGTGATGGATAAAGTGCATTAAGCTTAAACGTAAGAAATAAAGATAAATTTATTACGCACATTATTAAAACCCGTTGTATAGACATGCATAAAGTTTATCGTATAAAGTTGTATAGACATTATTAGAATCTGTTGTATAGATAAAATTGTTACGCATATTATTTTCGTTACAGAATATACAATTTAATTAAACTTTCATTTAAATTAGTGGCCTGGTGAAAATCACTCTAATTTCCATCATCAATTTTCACATTTTAGATACAAAGTATAATATTATTTTATATAAGCGTATATCAAATACCTGAGCCATAGCATAAGATATAAGTTCAGGAATAGGTTGGGTCGTATCACCAACTCCTAATCTTATCAACTTTGCATGTGGATTTTTCTTCACGTGCTCCGTTTCTCGCCTACATATCTAGTTAACAATACAATAAATTTTCGCTAAAATTGTTTTATCGATAAAAAAAATCACAAAAAATAGAAAAAAAATACGGAGTATAAGAATGAGATAAGTTAAAATTTACTCCAATATCATTACATGTGATATATTTTGACAATTATTTTCGATGATAGTTTGGCTGTGAGCTTTGTAAAATAACGGTGATAAAACTTTGGAGCAATATTTACCACGGTGAAAAGGTAGTTTTTAATTTAAGTGGCTAATGAAATGAAGTAAAGAAAGAT
This sequence comes from Dianthus caryophyllus, assembly GCA_023091065.1. NCBI lineage: Eukaryota > Viridiplantae > Streptophyta > Magnoliopsida > Caryophyllales > Caryophyllaceae > Dianthus > Dianthus caryophyllus. The sequence continues at coordinate 5,093,882 of CM041517.1, forward strand.
GTAATTAAATAATTACCTCAGGAAACAAGTAATTATCACGTAAATTCTCCATATGATTGTTGCGGGGTACTTTTGTCCATAATCTCGCCATTGCTTCTCATTAATCACACAAATTGATCAGTGTACGTAAATAATCAATTTATTACGTTCTAAATCTTACTCTATAATAACGTATTTCATGGTTAAAGTAAAAAAAAAAGTAAGTACATTCCGAATATAATAATTATATACTCCGCATCATATATATTGATTAAAATAGAGAATACACTATATACTCCGTACTAGTGAATTATATGTACGAAGGTACGTATATACATTAAATAGATAATCTTATAAAGCTAGCATTAAACCTTAAAGCCAAAAAAACGAAGATACCTTTGCCATATTTGTTAGGGTCGTTCCCATGATTAGAAATTCCACAAAAACTGTAAAAAAAAAAAAAAAAAAAAAAGTGATAAGATACAGAAAATAATAACAAAAAATAAATAACAATATAATAAATATTGTGAGGTAGGAGTTGATCAATTTTGGCTTATAATTGTACTCCGTATCAAATTGTAAATTTGTACTCCGTCCAAAAATAAATGAAATAATATAAGCATTTACGATTTAGACGAATGTGATATGAAATATTGCCCTATCTCGTTAAAATCCTACCTAATGTTTTTATATCTACTAAGCGTAGCATATATAAATACATACTCGTGAGATATTAACCATTTATGTTTCGATCAGAATAGTACTACATACGTGTGATTATTGTAAGTCGTAACACTCTGTATGATCAACCATACAATTAAGTTGATTGGTCAATTTATATACGGAGTACTTTCTTTATTATTTTATATTTCCAAGTATAATTAGTCATTTTTAGAATTTTTTACGTGAAATATTTTTCAAACTTCCATACTCTGATCATTTTATTAATCAAAGAAAAACTTCTCAAATCACAAAATAATAAACTAGCTTAAATTGAAATACCTTGTGTTGGTCATCGAACAACGTATAATTGCATCCATAGGAATGAAAAATGTTGTACGTGAAGAAGAAATGTATAAATACTGAGTAAAAGATACTTCTCTATAACGTATGTTTATTTTATAAATTTTTTTAATTTGCAAAATTTTAGTGATAGTGTGATACACATACTAAAGAAAACAATTTATAGGCATTATAAATTATACTAGTCAAAGGAAATCTAGTTTAACTACACGTACGTGGAATAAATTAGAATAAGTATATAAGATGATGATTATTTGTAATTAAAGTGGAGTACGTATACGTATAATTTCTATCTAATTTCCATGCAAGTTACACTTACTTACCAATGAATTTTCTACGTACGATATTTTGCATGCGAAAGCAAAAACAAGTATGACATTACATCAAAAATACAATACTGGAATTATTTAGACACTACATTTCAAAAATAAAAATAACTTGATAGTTGTTACTCCGTACAAGTACAACACTGTGCAACGCAAAATTTCCCGTGGAATATTGCGAACTTGTCAAAATGAAGTTGTCACTAAATCATCACCAATATTTAGTCAAATGTTTTTTATTATATTTTTCGAAGTTGTCACTAAATCATCACAAATAATTACGGTTTACACAAATTCTTGCGTGAATCAAGTCTCACAATAAGTTATTGTAAGTCAACCTCGTTTGTATTCGATTATATGGTTTTTGTACCATTTTAGTGATAGTTATTATTAATTGTAACTAAATTTTTTAATACTCCTAAAAGTGACTTTCGTATATTTATTTCATGTTTTTGTATCATTTTAACTATAATTTGTACTTTGGTCTCGTATTAATTTAGTGTAAGACTAGTCTCACGGGAGAATTATTGGTCATTTTAATATCACGATTTACTTATATGGTCTAGGGACTAGGGCACCGTCATACATACTTTGACTCACGATATTCAACTCACACGAGTAATATTCTAATTGGTTCATTTGAAAATTTTATTTTTTAGTCGATTTTATTTTAGTATCAACTTACTCACAATGATAATTCGAGTTTAAATTTTATCTTATGCCAGTAACACGTTAGAAAATCAAATAGTTTTAAATATAGTACGAACAATCATCCATATATAAAGACTTTAATTATTTATAAAATCTACCAAAACCACAATTTTTTCTATTTTAATAAATACTTAGTATAACGTTTAAAAGAATTCACACAATATATTATAAACATAAGGGTTAATTGAATATAACCTCCTTTTATAACATTTTGTTTTTTCAAAATAATCCTCTTATATGTTTTTTTATAACATAACCCCTTTTAAGACATTTTTGCTTCAAAATCACTCCCAACGTAAAAATATTCTACTTACAAATGGAATATTCATACTCTTAAATAGGGATTTCTCTAGCGGTGTCGACATACTTTAAGTATTGATGGTTGTAACTTGAAAGAGACCTAAGTCTTTGGTTGTCATTTTTAAGTATATTAAAATTTGACGTTGGAGGTGATTTTGAAACAAAAATGTCTTAAAGGGAGTTATGTTATAAAATAAACATATAAATGGATTATTTAAAAAAAAAAAATTATTATAAAAGGTTGTTATATTTGATTAACCCTAAATATAAACAAAGGTTGTTATATTTGATTATTTCCAAAGTCACTAATTCTTGTGTAAGTCAGGACTTACAATAAATTATTGTAAATTATAGCTTTTGTACTATTTAAGTGATAATTATGATTAATTGTTACTAAATTTTTTTAGTACCTTTGTTAGTGACTTTAATAGATTTGTTTCATGTTTTTTGTACCCTTTAACTGCAATTTGTACCTTGGTCTAACATTAACTTAGTGTAAGTTGAGGCTTATCCGAGAATTACTGCTCCAAAGTTAGAGAAACTATAAACAATTTTAGGTCATTGTTCCACGCATCTCTTAAATGGTGGTACGTGGATTCTCCAAATGTCAAAACGAAAGTTTGCAAAATGTCGTGAGAAAGTAAATCGTTGTTACTCAATACTTGAAGGGTCTGTTTGGTTGGAGGGTTTCAGTAAATCATGTTAAAATCTTAATGTTGAATTTAAATTTTTTGATTTTTTTTATTCATAAAATTGGTTTTTTTTCTTTATTTTAGTTTATTTCCAATTATTCATTATTTTTTTTATTGTCATAAAAATAATTGTGATATATTAGAGCAAGCACAATGGGAGAACTTTATATAAAGTTCTTTCTATTTTCAATTACTTTTCAACAATTTCAAAATTTAAGAACTTTTTACTGTAATGGAAAAACTTTAACTTTATTCTTAATTGGGACCCACTATTACTCTTCAACCCTATCAAATTAATTTAAATAGTTTGGAAATACAAAAAACTTGGTTCTAAAATAAGAACCTAGTTCTTAGTTTGGCAAACCCAAGAAGACCCACAATGGAAAGAAATTAATATTTAGAGTTTTATTGACAAACTCGAGGACTAAAAACCTCCATTGTTTTTGCTCTTATTATGTTGTTTCATATTTACATATATAAGGTTTGATTTGTTTTTTTTTATTCATGGGTGTAAAAAAAATAGTTTGATTTCTGTACCAAACAATTTTAAATGGAATTAACTGAATTATCAATCCTTTTCATATTGTACCAAACAACAACCTAAATCAAAGGTAATCCCATTCTTTTTCCTCTGTTTCCTTTTCTGATTCATTTTCTCTTTCCCCTGTCCGTACCAAACGCCCCCTAATTTCTTTGATTTATCTCTTTTTTCTCATATGTTTTTAAAGTCAATTACGGAGTACCATTTTTTCTAGAAATAGTATAATCCAATATTTCAATTATAAGTGACTTGAGTAGTCTTTTTAGTACCACTAAAAGTGACTTGAGTAGATTTATTTCATGTTTTTGTGTCATTTTAAATACAGTTTGTACTCTGGTATCGCATTAATTTAGTGTAAGGCTAGTACTGATGTTTATAATGTTTACGAAGTTTAGAAAAAAGTTACTCCGCATTGTACTCTAAAAATTATTTTCGCTACTCCAAACATGAGTATCTGACTTCGCTTCTAAAAGATTAGGTTTGATTAACTTTTAGTTAAAAAATGTACACGGACTATTATTTGAATTGAAGGAGAAAATTGAAAAGTCGAGTAGTTAACTGGTGGTGAATCATATCACTTGACATTGAACACGTTCATTGAACGAGAAGTTCTAGGGCGGTGGAATATTATTAGCTCCTTGTATTGCAAATAAGTTCTTTTTTAATTTGGAATTTCTACGTTACACATTTTCCATTCATTTTTGGTATCTTGAAAATTAGTAATTTTTGAACAATTTTCCATCCATGGAATTGATTATACGGTACATTAAAAGTCTCTTTGTCTCATTCATTTGTTTACATTTTTCTCAAATTTCTCTCACAAAAAAGTTATACTGTAAACAAATTATTAAAACGGGGGGCATATATACCTTTCATATTTTATTTACATCCACTATCCTTTTTTTTTAATGATCATCTATGTGCAATATAAACTATAATAAATTACTATCATTGTTGCATTTCATACTTCCTCCATTCCATTTGATTCTATACATATTCCTTTTTCGGAAATTCCAATCAATTCTATACATTTCTATTTTAGTCTCTACTTTATTAAACTAAAAGACCAATATACCCTTCACTAATACCCACTCAACCCACTTGCAAACAATAAATAGGGGTATTTAAGTAATTCCATTATCTACCCCACTTGATTTTCTTCTACCTTAATTACCGTGTTTTGGTCAAACGTATAGAATCAAACGGAATGGAGGAAGTATATAATAGAATTTCATAAATAACAGAATTACTAAAATGTGGAAATAATTACGAAGTATAAGTTTGTTGTACATAGTGAAATCAATTTATGTAAGTTGATTTACATGTTTAAATATATTTAAATTTTTATGGTAAGTCGGGATCAAACAATAGTAAATGTAAGATAAATTGAATAATACGTTAATTTTAGGGATTAGTTGTTAACTTTTACATTTTCTAAGCACAATTTTAAAATGGTATTGTTTATTCATGTACACACTTATTTATTCATGTATACTTTTTACCCTAATTTTTCCATTCAATACCCCTCTCCTCTTTCAATTCCAATTTTTCCTCATTTTTTTATATTGCATAGTTTCACTATAATCAAGCAATTATGACGGATAACCTATCCTTTAATGAGATAAATCTAATTATTTTAACGGTTTTACAAATAATTCAACTGAGATATTATTTATTTAAACGGTTTATTAATAAACACGACTTTATTTTGGGTGATAATAATAATATAATACGGAGTATGTTGTTAAAACATGACGATGAAGAGACGAGCAGGGAATAAGGTCGGCATCGATAGTGGTACGTGTCGGTGCTGGTAATAAACCAATCGTGTTCGCGTAGTGTTTTGGTGCGTAGGGTTTTGTGGTGTGGGGTTGGGAGTAAGGATCCTCTCCATTTCTCAAAAAGAAATGGAAAGTCCATTACCTATGGACGGCTCTGATTAAATCTGAGTTCGATCAGAGAGTTATGGATTTACTTAAAAATAAAAAGGTAAATTAAGAAAATTAAAATATATACAGTAATAAAATAATGTATTGTGAGAGGAAATGGAGGGAAGAGAAATGGAGAGGATCCATTTTGGTGGGGGTGGGGGGTGTTTTTTTGGGTACAGCTTTTTTTTTTTAATTATATTTTATTATTTTTTAAATAACTTTTGTTATTTTTATTTAACAATGTAATTTGTTACTTTTAATATTTTTTTTGTTTTTAGTGAGTTAATTAGTAAAAAAAAAATTAATTTAAAAGACTGTACGAAATTGAGTAAAAAAAAGTGTACAAAAATGAGTAAAAATGTGTACAAAAATGAGCAAAAAAAAAGTGTACAAAAATCGGTAAGTTTAAAAGGGTGAGAGAAAAGAGAGAGAAAGTAAGAGAGGTTATAAAATGGTATAAAATGAAAAATATGTACATGAATGAGTAAAACATGTACATAAATAAACACCACCCTTTTAAAAAATTTCACATATTCTAACCTTGTTTTAAAAACTTTCAGCTTTTAATCACATTTTCTTAAAAACTCACACAAAAACATCATTTTTCACCAAAATAAACTTTGGATTGACTCATGAAAACATTAAGTTCATCATATTCTATTTTATTTTTTTTACATTTGAGTTTCAATGGACGATATAATATATTCGTATTGACAAATAAAAATTCATTTCACTTAACACTCACTTTTATTTATTTAAATTATTCAACACTCTATTACATGAATTTTTTTTCTATTTTATACACCCCCCTAAACATATTTTGCTACAAGAAAAAAAAAAAGTATTTTCTACCTTTTGACCAACCATATCAATTGACTTCTAAAGACTCATTTTTCCTCAAAGTTCTCCCATATCCCTTTATTTTTCCCTCATTTCATCCACCACCACTTCTTCTTCAATTACTATTCCTCTCAGCATCGTTGAATAACAAAATTTAAAAGTTCCTCTCAAACGTCAACGAAGTATTTTACTAGTGACATACAAAGTACTAATGTATTATTCCTGCAAGGCTGCAAATCTACGTAATTCGCGCAGTTCACAAAATCTGAGCAGACGTTAATTAATATTAGAACCTGTAGTGTGATAATTACAATTTAAATAACCGATTTCGTAAATGAAATTTTTTTGGACGAATGGACATAAGATTGACTCATTGACAAAAAAAATTTATACCACTCAGCACTTCCTATCCATTTTTGTGACAAAATGCATATGTTACGAGTAAAAATCACGAGTGATTGAGCAATTACGTAAAATGATTAAACGACGTAAAATGATTATAGGACGTAAAAACCTGCATTTTGTTACTCGGACAAAATTACTGTCTATCTTTCTTCATACAAGAATCCCAATTTAAAAAAAACCCTCAAAAACCCTAGAAAATTTACGACAAACTTAAACTACAGCAGCTAATAATCGCCAAAATCAGCATACAAAACTCAGGTAATTTCTTCATATCTCTTCCATTCTATACAAAATTTCAGTTGTTTTAATCAATTTTGGGGATTAAGTTATACCGCTATGCAATTTCCCCCAAATTATTAATCAAATTATGCGGACATTTTCGTATTTTTGGTTCGGTTTCGTAGTTTTGTTGATCGTCGTTGTCGATTCATGGTCAGAGAGTTTGTATTAATGTGTTGTGTAAATGTTAGGGTTTTTGAGATATTTTGCTAGGGTTTTTGAGATAATTTTTTTTAGGGTTTGTGATGGTGATCTCATGTAATTTAGTGGTAAGATACTAAGATGGTTAATTACCTTATAAAAAGATTTACTTTCACCAGTAAAATGATTATGACCGCTCGAAAAATGGTTACGATAATGGAGGGTCACGGTGGTTGTCGCTAAAATGGCGATGAAATCATATACATATCTGGCAATAAAGTGTGAAATAAAGTATGATGGGAGTGGTGTTATAATAGTTAATCATAAGACCGTCTTATAGAAGGATTACTGACATGTAAGTTAACTTTGGTTTGATCATTGGGGATTCGGTGTCGTGTTTGACACGTGTCGGATATAACTATGTTGTGCAAAATTTTCAATTTATATGGTCTGAAGTGAATAATCAAAGTGTTAGACATGACACGTGTCTAATACGCAACACAACAACTGAGTGAAGTGTTGGAGTAACATGGATTGGATGTAGGCGTACGTAACCTCGTAAGTGTGGGAATCGAAGCATTTTGAGCTAGCTTTGTCATTGATTTTGGAAACCCGATGCAGATTGTAGTAATTATAGACTATATCCCTTTTACTTGTAGGGGTTGAGTAATTATGGTAGTCGGGCATATGGATTCATTTAATCATTTAATGAGACGTTGAATTATTTAATGTAATACTTCATAATTATTTTACGGTATTGCAAATGCGGTGGATATCGATTACTTATTAAGTAAGAGTTTGGCACATGAATCGCTAGCCGTCAAGGGCTAAGATAGTTGAGTATATTTGGACATATGCGAATTGCTTTTACGCTGAACCGTCAAATTCAGCACTTCAATTCATTTGATAACCGTTAAAATTCCCAAATTGGTCATTCTTTCACTGCGTTTTTTGTATAGCTAGCGGTCAAGGGGTAACAAAGTTGAGTAAGTATGGGCTTTGGGTGGATTGCTTATAATCTGGTAGCTTCTATTATTGTGGATTTACTTCGGAGTAATTGGTTTTATTAGCAGGGGATTCGCATTGCCACTGACTATTTAAGTTTCTGTTATGTGAAACTTTCCTACAATCTGATTTCGGCCATGTCAGGCTATCAATGGTGTTTATCCTGTAACAGTTCTTCAGGTGGTCTAAAAAGATTCATGCATGAAATGTTTGTTTATCCTAAAACAATAGGCATCATGAAAGACCGTCTCGCACATATATAGTGTGAGATAACTTCTCTTGTGAAAGATCTCACGATAACATTATCGTGAGATAAACTCATATGAGATTCTGTGATCCTGTAATGTCTCCGCACTCAATGCTGCTTGGCCGTTGGTGTGAAATCGTCCCCTTTAGTCTTCTGTTGCTTAATGTATTTCACAGAGTAGTTCATTTTGGTATAATTTTCACTGCCTTTTAGGTGGAAAGAAGCTGCAGAGTTTACATAAGGTGCAACCCAGTAGATTTATGCATATAAGTAGGGAATCGCACGATGAGGGATGTTGTTTTTCAATCTGAACGAAATCCCGGTGGATGAAGATAAGGATATTGACGGTTCTTCCGGTGTCGATCCTCAGTAAGTTCTCTCTTCTGCAAATTCACACCCTCCTGATTTGTCTAGTGCCTTAGTTGGTCAGCATAGCATTATGAATAACAGTGCTTTTCCCCACATTTCTTCTGTTCCAGGCGTCCAATCTTTTCTAAGGTCGACTATATCTTCCAGAGTACATAAAAACGGCTGATCAGGCACATGTGAATACCAAAATTCTGATATAACCTTATTACGTGAAGTAATGAACAATAGTGATAGGACAAAGATGCAATCAAAAGGATCAAGTAATATGAATATGCATGCCATAGAAAAGGAGGAAGGAGAGTGGTCTGATGGAGACCTATTGGAACCCCATGTGAACCGCGGGGTACAGGAGAAGTCATCGACAAATAGCAACAAACATTTACCGGAACATGGAGTTTCAGAGTTTCTTTCTAAACAAAAGGAAGTCAAGGATTTCAAATCTAGCTCTGCAGTAAAATCCTCAAATAATCCTGGCAAGCATAAGCTTTCTGAACAAAAAGAGACAATGTTAGGTAAGAAACGACTGCGAAAAACAGCGTTCTTAAACACAGAAGACGCTAAGCAAGCAGCTTCAGCAAAGCCTTTGACCCCTAGGAAACTGAGTGTTGTTACACCTGGTACAAATCGCACCATCAAAGGAAGCCATAATGTACAACTTTCTACTGAGCATAAAGGTGGGAAGCGTGATGATTCTTCAGTGAAGGACCAACATGATTTATCATACGACGAAGAACGTAGTTCCACAGAATGTACTTTTGGTAGATCTGAATGCAACAGTGATATTGAGGCAGCTATTCTAGTAAGATCCAGAAGATTAGATCATTCTGATAACCTCTCATTGGAGGGAGGAAACTTGAAGCGAAATTCATGGACGGAACCTAATGAGCCTAGGCAGCTCACGAACCAGCCAATGTCTCTAAAGAAGCCAGGTGTAAGTAGACCTGGTTCTGCTGATGTTAAACCAGTAAACAAGAAAATCCCTCCTAAGAGACAAACTGTGACCAATAATCAACATCAGGATACATCAATAGAGCGCCTCTTGCGTGAGGTGACGAGCGAAAAGTTCTGGCACAATCCAGGTATACTTCACTTTTAGTAGGCTGCTGCTGGCTTCAAGCTGCTCTATGGTGTTGATTTTATGGCCTAGCTTAGCTGTTGATTGGTATAGTTTAGTATTAATGGAGTAGTTTTTTATGCTTCTAATCTGCCGTTTTTTCAGTTGCATTGAACCTTTTCACCGATTTCAGTTCTTGACCATTACTAGAATAACTCCTTTGACACCTGTATAGCTTTATCTTGTGAAAGGATGGTGAAATCTAAGAATTCTTCGTGATTTGAACTATTGTTCTTTGTTTGTTGTCCCATTGTCCATGAACTTTTAAAGATCTTCGTGACACACTAATTTGTTGCCTCTTCCATTGTAGCATGTAATGTCCATCTTAGTTTGAAAAGGCGTGTGCCGTAGAGGCACTAGAGCTTATTGCCTGAAGGTTGCCCTTCTAGACATATTATTTTGAAAATAAAAATTTGTTTACGGAAATGTTGCATCAGTGCTTATAAGCCTTTGTTTTGAGTGCTGGGTTGTGTCGTCACAAAAGCTTATTGCGTGAAGGTTACCCTTTTAGACTTGGTCAGACATTATTATAAGGTTTTCAGCTCATGGTATATACTGATTCTAGGTAACAGTTAAAAGTATGATGAATCTGCTTTGAGATATTTCTGCAATGCTTGTATTGTTAATTATGAACCATCTATTTCGGCCATTAATGTATAATTATGTTGAAACCAGAAGAGGGCCTCCCTGTTCCTTAAATTCTTCTTTCTCTCACTTTTGGCTGGACACTGCCCAGACAATTGTTAAATCTGTTTATGTTATAGTTATTTATTTATTTTAATTTTTTTTTTTTGTGTAGAGGAATCAGAGCTTCAGAGTGTTCCTGGGCAGTTTGAATCTGTAGAAGAGTACATTAAAGTCTTTGAGCCCCTTTTATTCGAAGAATGTCGGGCACAACTCTTCAGCACTTGGGAGGAGTTAACAGACGCATCGTTTAGAGATGCCCATGTGATGGTCTGCATTAAATCTGTGGAGAAACGAGAAAGAGGTAATCCTGTTTGTCTTGCGTACTAACTCTTGGTATTTTCTTTCCTAGGATAATACTTAAGCTGGCTATTGTCTGTTCTGAAATTTCACTGTGAATATTTTAGCAGTGAAAGGAACAAGTGGTAATCAAATGTAATGGTTCTATACTTCTATTAGCTGGAATGCAACTACATGTCTATGTTCATAAGTAATAGTCTGTTACGACGGTTTTTAATTGGCAATTTTCTTTTCAATACCCTACTGTAGTTTTGATCTCCTCTTAGATGCTTTGTGTTTGCATTTTTGATGTATTAGTAACATGTGTCATCATCTGGTTTCGTTATGAAGTAACTGTCGACATTATATCTTGCTGTTTTGTCTATCTCCTTGCCTGACCACATTTTTACTTTGGGAACTAGGTTGGTATGATGTGAAAGTTCTACCTGCACATGAGACAAAATGGAAATTTAAGGAGAATGACGTTGCAGTTCTTTCAACTCCAAGGCCAAGTTCAGGTTTGTCATAAGACTCGTAATATCCTTTCTCGAATTATGTGGCGTCATGAGCGGATACATTATTAGATCTTTGTATGGCACAGTTCGATATAGAAGAACCAGTAATACATCCGCTGAAAAATCTGAAGAGCCAGAAGGAAGTGGACGAGTTCTTGGAACTGTCAGAAGGTTCATACCTCTTGATGTGCGGGAGCCTCCTGGTGCAGTACTTCATTTTTTTGTAGGGGACTCCTATAATCCTGATAGTAGGTGGGTAAAAAAAATTCAGGGACACTGGTAGTCCACATAATATTTCAATATTTTTGGACAACTTTCACTTATAAATTTTTATATTCCATAGACGTACTAGGTTTCGTATATTTATGTATAAAATTTTGTTGATATAATTGCTAAATAAATTATTTGCTAAATTTGTATGACATTACCTGTTTCATTTTTGTGTTGATCGTCTTCTCTTTAATCAAGTTATTCTTAAATCTTTTCCTATTGAGGTACTTATTTAGTTTTAGTTTTTCTGATTTTCATTTCTTTCATAGTTCATGTTAGCTGACCCCAATCATATTGCAAACTTTTTGCTGTTCTATTGCTGCCGCTTCATGTACGCCTTGTATATTGTATTGATCCAATATCTATCTGCGTTATCAGCATAATTATTTACTTTTCAGCCACAGTACTGCAGATGATGGTCATGTCTTGAGGAAGCTTCAGCCGCAGAGCGTCTGGTTCTTGAGCGTGCTTGGTCCGCTGGCGACAATACAGCGAGAATATGTTGCTTTGCATGCATTTCGTCGACTTAACGTGCAGGTGGAACTTTTGGTTTAGTTCTTTCTTTCTTTTTTTTTTTCTTTTTTTTTTTTTTTTTTTAAATATTACGAGTAATTCCAAAATTCAAAATACTTTGTATGATTCAGCACCAGCAGTTCAAAATGCAAATTTTAAGCTTTTTCCAATAGTTTTGATTTTCATTTTTTAATATCTTTTTGAGCTAAGAGTTTGGGTTACCCTTTCAGATGCAGAATGCAATCCTAAAACCAAGTTCAGAACACTTCCCCAAATATGAAGAGCAGACGCCAGCTATCCCCGAATGCTTTACTCCCAATTTCGTTGGTCATATTCAAAGGGCATTCAATGGTCCTCAGCTATCTGCAATCCAGTGGGCTGCAATGCATACAGCTGCTGGTACTAGTAGTGGACTGACCAGGAAGCAACAACCGTGGCCGTTCACGTTAGTTCAAGGTCCTCCTGGCACTGGAAAGACGCACACTTTGTGGGGAATGCTAAATGTCATACATTTAGTTCAATATCAGCATTATTATACGGCGTTGCTAAAAAATCTGGCTCCTGAAAGCTATAAGCAAAACAGCGAAAGAAATGCTGACAATGACATTACTCCTGGATCTATTGATGATGTTCTTCGTAGTATGGATGAGAACCTTTCCCGCTCACTGCCAAAGCTTTGTCCTAAACCTAGGATGCTCGTGTGTGCTCCATCTAATGCTGCTACAGATGAATTGCTTGGACGTGTCCTTGATCGTGGGTTTATTGATGGTGAGATGAGGGTTTATCGGCCAGACGTAGCTCGTGTTGGTGTTGATTCACAGTCACGAGCAGCACAAGCTGTTTCTGTTGAACGTAGAACTGAACAACTTTTGGGGAAACCCCGTGAAGAAATTTTCGGATGGTTACATCAGCTGAAAGGCCGTGAGTCACAGTTATCTCATCAAATAATTTCTCTCCGAAGACAACTTAATGCAGTAGCAGCAGCTGATGGAAATTCTCAGGTTTCAACGGAAAGGGACCAAAAACGCGATGCTTTGTTGCAGAATCTTGCTGCAGTAGTTGAGGAAAAAGATAAAGTTCTGGTTGAAATGTCCCGCCTCCTCATATTAGAAGGAAAGTTTCGTCCTGGAAGCCGTTTCAATTTGGAGGAAGCTCGTGCTAATCTAGAAACAAGTTTTGCTAATGAAGCTGAGATTGTCTTCACCACTCTATCGAGCAGTGGTCGCAAAATATTTTCACGCCTTACCCATGGTTTTGATATGGTCGTGATTGATGAGGCAGCTCAAGCTAGTGAAGTAGGCATCCTTCCAGCCTTATCTCTTGGTGCAGCCCGTTGTGTTCTTGTCGGTGACCCTCAGCAGCTTCCGGCTACTGTCATCAGCAAGTTAGCTGGAACTTTATTATACAACAGAAGCCTTTTCGAAAGGTTCCAGCAAGCTGGTTGCCCAACGATGTTGTTGTCTGTACAGTATAGAATGCATCCTCAAATCAGGGACTTCCCTTCGAGGCACTTTTACCAGGGACGATTAACAGACAGTGAAAGTGTCACGAGCCGACCTGATGAGAGATATTACCAAGATATGTTCCTTAGGCCTTATCTCTTCTACGATATCTCTCACGGCCGAGAATCCCATAAAGGTGGCTCAGTGTCATTTCAGAATGTTCATGAAGCAAATATTTGTCGTCGTGTATATGAGCATCTTCAAAAAACAGTGAAATCTCTGGGATTAAGTAAAGTCACTGTAGGCATTATAACACCTTATAAGCTGCAACTGAAATGTCTACAGCGTGAATTTGCGGATGTTCTTAACTCGGAAGAAGGAAAGGACCTGTACATTAATACTGTGGATGCTTTTCAAGGACAGGAACGTGACGTCATCATCATGTCATGTGTTCGTGCATCGAGTCATGGGGTTGGCTTTGTTGCCGATATCCGAAGAATGAATGTTGCACTAACTCGAGCTCGAAGGGCTTTTTGGGTATGGTTAACTATATTCTAGCTAGTATGGCTGCATTCATTATTACCGTTGCAGCTAAAAACTCGCCGTATTTACTTTAGCGTTCAATGGTTATATGATCCATAATAGTGCAATATATTTCACAGGTGATGGGAAACGCTAATGCTTTGATTCAGTCTGACGATTGGGCTGCACTGATTGCTGATGCAAAAGCTCGAAATTGTTATGTGGACGTGAATTCTCTTCCTAAAGAATTCATGACGCCCAAAGGACCGATGCATGATTCTGCTGCTAGTACGCTCACCTCTAGTTCAAGGAGTTTAAGAGTTGGAGACCCGCGATCACGGTTCTTTGATATACCTTCCCAGCCCATATCCAGTACAGTTCCGGAAGAGGACAAATTGAAGGCGTTTTACCGACCCTAACCCTCTGTGATTTGACTTGTTTCAAACCCACATCACACATTCATTCCGGGATCGTAGAATTGGTGGTTGCATCTTTGATCATCACATTTTGAAATCCCACCTCGATTACCCTTTTTGCGTCCCGACAGAAATTGCACAGGCTTCTACAACTCGAACATCCTCTTACGTTCGACTTTTTAGTTTCCTAATTTAAAATTATCTTATATCAAACATTTGATAATATAAAGTGTGAATTAAAGTAATCTTCAAAAGCATTTGTTGATAGGGTTACTGAGTAATTTTTTTTTTTTTTTTTTTTTTTCACCAATTTCGATCATTAAATAACTAAATACGGAGTATATGTTTTTCCAAAGTGAAATCTTTTGAAGTGGTATAAATTTTTTACCCACAGTTTATACTTTATACCCCAAATAATTACTCGTAACAATTACGAGTACAATCTTAAATCTAAAAATTACCAAACAATGGTGATGTGATTAAGTTAGTGATAAAGGTGTGGATTAAGCGAACATGATCGTTAATTAAGTAATTAGAGGTCCACGACATGACAGCCTATCTTCTTGTAATTATGTCTTGAAATCTCGTACTAGTAAAAGGTGAGACATCATTGCATTCTTCCTTAAAATTATGTTACCAACAATTAACCCCAAATTAATGCATTTGTATTCATAATTGAGTAGCTTCTAATCACCTTCATTATAGGTCCATTTTTATGTTCTACTTGGTATATGAATTAATTATGTTAATCACTAATACGTCAAAATTTTATATATGGTGAGATATAAAGTGGGAGCACAATTTCTTGTGTGAGACGGGCCTAACGATAAATTTATCGTAAGTCCTCTCACACAAGGTAGTTACGAGTTAGTTTTTTTTTTTCTTTTCTTGCTTGTGTCTTACGTTAATTATCGTTAGGCCCGTCTTTCAGGAGAACTACTGAAGTGGGAGTGTGACAAAAACTGCAATCTCACATTACAATTAATAAAAAAGAAAAATTACAATGGATTATATGTTTATACGTAATACTCAATCTGATTTATTTATTTATTTATTTTTTAAGTATAAAAAGATGATTAGAATAATCTTAAATTTATTCAATTTGTGACAGGACTAACAAGAAAGCAACATCGAGACTTCTTTCCTACTAGAAAAGAGTCATGTCTCTGCTTAAGAGTGTTAATAAAATTATACCCATCAAAATTATCGGGGTCTAATTTATATTTAGAATCTTTATAAAAAAATAAAAAATTGTAAACCTAGTAAAATAATTGCGATTATATAATTACGTAATTGATTTTTCATATACGGATTTTACTCAAGTTATATATTTTTTTCATTATTTTTTCCCACCCCAACCCTTTTTTACTCCAAGAATATACTCGTATATATTTTTCTCTTTTTCATTTCATTCCAAGAATATACAGAATTCTCTTTTTTTAAAGTCTTTAAGGAAAAAAAAAAAAAAAAAAAAAAAAAATTCAAACTATATTATCAATTTCATTTAAGTTTGATTAAATATAGATTTGTTTTATTTTTAGAATCCTAATCCAATAAGTTACTGAATATCCGATATATATTATCATATCTTTGATTATATATTAACATATTAATTATGATAAGTATTGATTATAAATATCATACTTTTAACTTTGTATCATTAATATCTTTTCCTCTATTCTGATAAATTGTTTACCCTTTAAAATTTGGGTATTGATTTTTTGTATACAGCTTTTACTCCCATTGTATACTTTTTTTACTATTATTTCCAATTTTGTCCTTTTTACTCCCATAATATACAATTTATTTTTTATTATTTTTTTTTTTTAACTTTTCCTAAACCAATGCATTCAATTTCTATCTTTTCTTAAATCAAATTCATTAAGTATTTCAATTTATCAATCATGAATTCCGATAATAAATTTCATGTATACAATTTAATGCGAAAAAATAAGCTATGCGTTATAACTTATTTCTGAATATTTTGCTTTTAATATGTCATTTACGAGATTAAAAATTTTAAATAGAAATATTGAAAAGATGAACTTGTACCCGTAAAAGAAAGAAAAAAAATATAACCCATTAAAAAAGTCGAAATAATAATTAATGAATAAAAGATGATTTTTTTTTTTGGGGAAAAAAAAAGTATGGTAATGAGGATTGAATTTGTGACCTCAAGTATCTACTAAATGCATTACTACCACTATGCCACTATTGAATTACTGTTTAATAAAAAAACATTAAATATATATTCAAAATTGTACGAGTACTAAATTAACAAATAAAAAAAAATTGTAAAATCGCGCCACCCCAACACTAGCGGCCGCCGCCAGCCGCCACTTCCAGCCGCCACTTCAACCCAGCCGCCACTTACACCCAGCACTACCTGCCGCCGCCACCCACCACCTCCGGCCGTCACCCGCCTCCCGTTGCCGGCAACCCCCAAAATCCCAATTTCATGTAAACCCTAATTTAATTTTAACCTAAATTCATCAAAATTAATCATATTACACATGATTTTATGAAATAGATTGAAATTAAATAGAAATTATTACTTTGTTGAATTGATTATCGAATTATAATTGAATTAATTGTATGAATTTAGGATTATAATTGAAAAAATTGTATGAAATTAGTTTAAGAAAAATTAGGAAAGACAAAAGAGAGGATTTTGTATACAAAAGAGTAAAAAAGGGTAGGAAAGGGAAAAAAAAAAATGAAAAAAGTATACAACGTGAGTAAAATCCGTATACAATTAATCATATTCGTAAAATTTTTATAAGATGAAAACGAAAAAAATATAAACAATTGACCGAGATAAATTATATGATTGTAAACTTTGTAGCATAAGAAGAGTAAGCCAAAAAAAAAAAAAAAATCCTTAATCAACCGTAATTTGCCACAAAGTCACAACTAAATCACAAGTGTTAGGTGGGATGTCAATTTAGTCACATATATATCTCCTGCTCATAAATTCATTTTCACACATAAATACAACATAAAACTTCATTTACTCATTTGCACACATAAATATAACTTGATTATATCAAATTATTCAAAAGATGATTTATTTATTACAAATTAATTACACAAACCTTAAAACAACCATATTTTAATGACGTATAAAATAGTACAACGTATAAAATCAACGACTAAAAAAGCAGTAAAATAACCTGAATTAATTAAATTGCATGACGTCTAAAAACTTGTAACCTAAGATTCTCCTTCTTGCTTACTTAAAACGTTAATTTCATTTCATTTCATATGAATGATCCATAATTAGGTGCCTACAAAATTATCTCTATTATGTGGTCCTCTTTGTTTAATTATTTTTGAGTATATATATATTCCCTCCCATTTTTAATGATGTTCCCACTTTATTAAAATACTCCTCACAATGAATATAAAGTGGGAACATCATTAAAAATGGGAGGGAGTATGTTTTACGGTTTTAGTTTAGCTTATCTTTTCTTAGTACTCCGTGTATTATATCAACATAATATTAATGATAAATTTTAAAATATTGAGTAACTTAACTACGTTACATTGTCTTATAAGTCATGAGAGCAGATTCTATGTCCCACTTTATATCCCACTCTGTGTCCCATATACTTAAGATTTTGACACATCATTATTTATCATGATCAACTTAATTAGTTTTAGTATCAAAAGCTGATTTGTCAGAAGAATAAGATAGTGAGACACAGATTGAGACATAGAATTGGGACATAGAATCCGCTCAATACGAAAAAATAAAATATATTATAAATGTTCTATGTAGTTACCTTATTTTTTTTTGGTTTTATGTAATTACCTTATTAGATTATTTATTACTTTATTTGGTACCATCTAGATAAGTAATACTCCGTATGGGTTAAAGCTCAACGCTTGAAAAAATAATACACATTATATTAACAATCGTTGTTAAGAAAGGTTTTATAATTTGATTATTAATTTATAAACAAGAAGTACTCCGTATAGGTGATAATATAGTTTGATTTTTTTTTTTTTCCTGTGAAGACCTTAAAAATTAAATAGATAAATACTCTTACGATTAAATTTTGGTAAAACAATGTTACAATTAATCAAACTTGTTATAAAACAATGTTAATTAATCATACTTTTCAGTTTTCACATTCTGAATTTCGCTGAACGATAGAGTACATTCGGGATGAATATATGCAAAAGAAAAAATATATTCTTTTATTTTCATCAAAAATGACATTTTGGTGGGAGTTTTTAAGAAAATGTTTATAAAAGTTGGAAGTTCTTAAAAATATTTACAAAAGGTGAAGATTTTTAAAATTGTGATTATTATAAAAGGTGGGAGTTAACAAATCACCCTATAATAGACTTACTTAGTTACTACTCCGTATTACTATTACTATACGGAGTACTATATTAAAAGTTTTTATATGAAACGGTTTCACGCTAGATTTATCTTGAAACTCTCACATAATGGTGGTTAGTTAATTACTCCGTAGTTAGTTAATTTTCTTACATAATTTATAAGTCTCACCCTAATCTCACAATATGAAACGATTTCACGAGAAAAATAATATTAGCAAGTCTCACACAGTCACACTCATCTCATAATGTGAGACGATTCCATAATTTGTGACGGTTTAACAAAAAAATTACCGCGGAGTGCGAATAATAATGTCGTCATGAGTCTCATGACTTTTTTTTTTTTTTTTTTCAAAAATACTCATCACTAAATTGATATATCATCATATATTATTATTATTATTATTATTATTATTATTATTATTATTATTATTATTATTATTCAAGTGAAAGCAACTCTCAAAAGACTTGTACTTGCCATTTTTTAATGATAAAAATCTATTCTTTTAATTACTTTCCTCTGAAAAAAAAAAAAAAAAAATATTTCCACTTTCACTTTCACATTCCTGCTTTTGTTTTGTACTCAGTAAGTCAGTAGAGTTATATCAATATATCATTCATTCATCTTTGTTTTTTTATCAAAAAATTAATTTAATTTAATTTAATTTAATTTAATTTAACTTAACACTTTCCTGCTTCACACTATTTGTGGTCCTTTTATCAAGTTCTTCACTTTATTAAACTTGTTTTTGCAGCTTCAAATTCAATCACACACATCCATTTTCTCCTGCATTATATTTTTAAATATTTCCTAGTTTTTACCAAAAATTTTAACTACATTTTTTGAATTTTATTTGATTAAAGTGATTTTTTTTGGTGTTGATTAGTAGATACAAGGCTCAAATCAACCAAAGTTTGAAACTTTGAGGTAAATTTCTCTACTTTACTTAATTTTTTTACTGTTTTGATTAATTTATTATATGGGTTTGTTACATTTTTGAGTTTATGTTGAAGATCTACTTCTGGGTTTACTCATTATTAATTTCTGTAAGTTTTTTTAGTACTATTTCTCACAAAGTATAATCAAAGTAATTTGTGCTTTTATTTGTTGATCTTACTGTTTTTTAATTAAATTAATTGATGCATTTAATATGAATTTTTGAAAAGAAGTTGTGGCCCAAGTGACCCACATTAGTGTAAAGCTGGATGATTAGTGATATGTTTTCCTTTAATGTGGTTTTGACTTGACATTTAATAGATTTACACACTTTTTTTTTTTAGCTTTGTATGATTAATTATTTTTGGTTGTGGATTTTGTGATCATCACACTTCTTGCATCAGAAATTTGTGATCATAGTAGGTAGCATTTTCGACGTAATTTTCGTTCTTCGTCATATGTGGAAATGCAATTGTTGTGTTCATATAATAAAATGAAGTGTAGGAAGCCAGTGAATCTTGCATAGGTTTGAGTTTGCCATATGAAATTTGTGAATGCTGAGTTTCTAGGAAGTGGGAGCTCGTCGATTTTCATGGGTTAATGAACTTTGTAAGAAGTTGCCTACATTTCATATTGTATAATTTCACTCAAATTTTGTCTGCTGTAAAATTGAAGCAAATTGATGAAGTCATGTGACATTGATTGGCAGTGTGGCCGAAGTTGAGCATGCTGGTTTCTGCTGTGTAATGTTCTGATTGGGAAGTATGTCAAGGAATACACGGTGGAAGCTAGAGAAGACGAAGGTCAAAGTTGTATTCCGTCTACAGTTTCATGCTACACATGTAAGTTCTGGTCCCTTCTGCAAGTACAAGCATATTTGGTTTTGATAAAGTTTGATGCTATGCACTTGCTTTGTCATCTTTGAGTATACATATTATCATATCTCGGTAATTAGACGGAAAAGAGGTTCCTCCTGTTCCATCCCTTTCCCTCCTCAAGCTGCGTCTAAATAAAGAGTCAATGATAATGTAAGACACCTTTTTGTTAGTTTGAAGTTATCGCCGGTGTTTTGATTTGAGATTTTGAGGTTTATTGGGCATACTTCATCCATCGCGTTGTATGAATCAAGTCCGCCGGATATGGATGGTTGTAAACACACTGGACGCTGTCTGCTCTCACGCTTCTGACTCATAACATGAATCACATTGACTTTAGACGTGTCTGGAGCAATAGATTATCGGACGCAATCTTCACCTTGGGTCATTTGAAACACCCTTACCCCGCAAATCGCAATTTGCGTGAGCCATTGAGGCATTGGGGTAATGTCGCCATTGTTGTCTTATTTTTGACGCAAAAGTTTTAAAATAAGAAACTGCTCAGTATAATCACTGTATATCTACGCAGATATGTGCTTGAATGACCGTTGGAACTAGTTCTGCTTCTGTCATGAAAATAAACCGTGCTCTAGTGCTCTACATTAGCTGACTTCACATATTTTACCCTTTAACAGATCCCACAAACTGGATGGAACAATTTGTTTATATCATTCATTCCGACTGATTCTGGGAAGGCTTCGGCAAAGACTAACAAGGCAAATGTGAGGAACGGGACTTGTAAATGGGCGGATCCTATTTATGAAACTACAAGGCTTCTGCAAGACTCTAAAACCAAGCAATATGAAGAAAAACTGTACAAACTTGTGGTTGCAATGGTAATGACTTTATTACATTCATTGAACTTGGTTGTTTTCGGTATAATTTTAGTGACCCGTCTATCAGTAAAGAGTAATTCTATGGTGAGACCGTCTCATACTATGAGACACCATCAATACTTCACTATAGTTATACTATACTTCACCCCCACATACAACATTATACATCTTATTTTAGTTTTTGTCATTATTATCAATTATATACGACATTATTTTAATGCTACGACATTCACTAACAAAGTAGCAAAAATTTACATAAATTAATTAATTTATTTTTATTTATATTTTATCGTAACCGGTAAAAATTTGTCTCTGATATACATTTTTTTTAATAAAATATCGTTACGTTTCACGTATAATAGAGTTACATTTGAAGCAAGGTACAATTACTTTTCAAGTTAAATAAATAAATTACGTTTGAAAAATAATATAGTTACTTTTGAGTTGTCACATACTATGAGACGGATGCACCATAGAATTTGTAATTAGTAGATGTTCACCGCTAATTTGCTTTTCATTATTTCATTGATTTCTTGTAGGGCACATCAAGATCTAGTGTCCTTGGTGAAGCTAATATAAATCTTTCTGACTATGTCGATGCATCGAAGCCCATCTCTGCTATGTTGCCTCTTCAAGGAACCGACTCTGGTGCAATTGTACATGTAAATATATACTATTCTGATACTAGTCAAATATGATGTTTGTGTAGACGTGTTCCTTGCTTTGAGAAGTACTATCATCATTCCGAGACCAACTATTTGTGAACTTAAAATGTGCATGACATATCCTAATATCTTCTAAAACTTGTTTCAGGTCACAGTGCAGCTGTTAACGTCTAAAACTGGTTTCAGGTATCATTGTCATTGAGTGGAAATCAATATTCCCATGCCAATATGTTTGATCCAGTTGGAAACTTATACGTTGTTTTGTGTTCAGGGAGTTTGAACAGCAAAGAGAAGTCAGTGACAAAGGGTTGCCTGGGAACGCAGACCATGTTGGTGGAAAACTATCGACTTCAGGAGAACCCGTGGCATCTCGTGCAGACAAGGTATTTCAGTTTTTTTACAGCAAAATGAAATAGGAATCCTTTGATTAGATTGTCAATCATCCAGCGTTGCCGCAAACATTCAAAAAATCTAATCGTAGTATGAAACTAGTGACAATCACAGCCAGCAAACAAGCTAGAGTTAGGCAGAGATATCAAATATGTACTGCTACCGATTTCTCGAGGAACATTGAATTGTGTACTATACTAGCTCATGATATAACATATCTTTCGTTATAGGTTAATCACAGAGTCAAATTCAAACAAGAGCCTAAGGAGCTTCCATCACTTGAAGAAGAGTCAGGCCTGAGCGAAGGGTATGCAGACTCCGGAGCTGGCTTAGATGGGTCATCAAATACCTCAGAAAGTTTATATGCGGAGAAGCTCGAGACTGGTACTAGAGAAATTGACAGCGTCAAAAGCTCTATGTCTGGTGATCTCCGAGGGTTTTCTGCCTCTCAAAGTCCTACCACAGACAAAGAGCAATCTGATCACCAATTTGTCGTGCATGGTGCCAATGATTGGATTCACCATTGGGGTGCTGAAAACTCTGTAGAAAAAGATATGACCACTGTTTACGAGGAAAACAGTAGGCTCAGGGGAGCCCTCGAAGCGGCTGAGCTGTCCATTCACGAGCTGAGGCAAGAGATTGTTTCTTTGCACACTTTTGCTGACGGTCTTGGCGTTGAAACACATAAGTTGGCAGAACAAATAGCCGTCGAGATATCTTCAGAGCAACATTTGACGAACGAGGTTTCTATGCTCAAATTGGAGTGCTTGAGGTTTAAGCATGATCTTGAACGGGTGAATAATCTGAAAATAAACCCTCCTATTTCTGTGAGAAAACTCGAAGATGAAAATCAAGCGACAATACTACAGGGCTTGAGCCTGGGATGGCTAAATGGACTCAAGGGTGTGGAGGATAAGATTTATCGACTTCAGAATAAGGTGTATAATGGGGTAGATGGAAATGTTTTGATGTTTTTGCAGTCAGATCTCGAGGAACTACGCAATGTTCTATTGGATCTTAGACAAGAAACTGAGCATTCTATTTATCAATTTGGTGAAATACCAAGTGGTAATTCAAAGATGACGATAACGGAATTGAATTCAACAAAGTTTGACCATGTCATGGCAGATACTGGTCTAGGCGTGGAGTTGTGTCATCCTGAAGGTGTAATTTTACCGGGACTGCTGAATTCCGGGACCAGCTGTGTGGACACGAGTAGTGAAATGCAAGCAGAAATCTTTAAATTACTCAGGGAGTTGGACGAGTCCAAAGCTGAACGAGAGAGCCTCGTACAAAAAATGGGTCAAATGGAATGTTACTATGAGGCACTCATTCAGGAGCTAGAGGTCAACCAGAAGCAGATTCTCGGTGAACTGCAGAATCTGAGACATGAACATGCTTCGTGCATATATACCGTTTCATCCACTAAAGCTCAGATGGAGGCAATGCATCAACAGATGAGCAATGAACTTCTGCAATTTGCCGAGGAGAGGTGCAGCTTAGATGCCCTTAACAAAGAGCTGGAAAGACGAGCTGCTACCTCAGAAGCGGCATTAAAAAGGGCTAGGCTAAATTACTCGATTGCTGTAAATCAGCTGCAAAAGGATCTTGAAGTTCTTTCTTTGCAGGTTCTCTCAATGTACGAGACAAATGAAAACCTCATTAAGAATACTCTTTCTGAAGCTTCCTTATTACCGATCCTTCAAGGCTATAAAGAGACAGAAGTACCAGCTGCTCATTTTGGGGATGATTCTAATTTAGACAATATTATGGAGCCTCTAAGTCGTAATATTGGTTTGAAAAATAATCATCTGGGAGCTGATAAATTGTTAGATGACTTGAAGAGGTCCCTCATTACACAGGAAGATCTGTACAGGAAAACGCTGGAGGAACTTTCTGAAGTGCTTCTTGCAAATATGAATCTGGATGTATTCTCGATTACTCTTCATCAAGCTTTACTGGAAATTTCTTCGGATAGTCAATCACAGATGCATGAACTTGCCGAGCAGTTGGAGCTTTCGTTTAGGAGCAATGATTCTTTGAGACTGAAACTACACAGGGTATCTGATGAAATCAGCACGTTGAGAGAAGAAACGGCTATTTCTGTTTCTAGAGTCAATGATTTTGCTTTGGAGAATCAAAAACTGGAATCAACGTTGAGGTGTGTGAGTGATGAGAAGCGTAATCTGAGTGAGAGAATCGAAGAATTGGAGTCTCTAGTGACGGAACTTAGAGACTATAAATCCAAATATGAAGTTTGCTGTGCTGAAAAAACAAGTTTGGCAAGTAAACTGGAGCAAGCTGCCACTGATAAACATCTTCTTTCAAACGAAGTCTCCTTGTTGCAGGAAGAAGTTATGTCCACGAAGATTCAAGTCGGTGAAAATGAGAAGTTGCAGACAAATGTCGAATTTACGCGAGAATGTCTGCAGAATTTGCTGGCGATTGGCGAAGAACAATCTAACAGTTTACTTCCCAGGTGGAAACAAGACAAAAATGTAGATTGTGAGGCATTTGTTAGTATGTTCATGCGATTAGAAGAGTGCTTGAGGAACCTCCATGATAATAGTTTCCAACTGACTGAAGAGAAGACCAATCTTCTTACGGAACGCGATGTTGCACATGTTTCTTTTGCCAGTTCAGAGGCTGAAGTAAAGGCGTTGAAGCTGAAGCTTCAACATGATGTTTTAGAGACGATGAGTAAATTGAATGCATCTACTGCTCTTGTGGAAAAGCTTCAAACCGACTTTAAGGCTGTGAGTGACAAGGTCCAATTAAGCTCAGAAGCAGAGGAAAAATGTACTCAGATGATCCGAGATCTTTTGTCCGATTTTAACAAGATGGAAAATGCGCTACATGAGCTCACTTTGGAAAATAGGGGTCTTTCAGATATGATAACAGCTTTTGGAAGCGTAACTGATGAGTTAGAAGGCAATAAGTTAACTGTCGGTGAACTAAAGCAGGAAAATCTCCATCTAACGGAATTGTTACAGAACAAGACAGATGAATCGGACACGCTTTTGAAGGAGCTTGATGATTTAAAAGAAACCATGGGAAGCTTGCAGGATGAGGCGACCCTTCTGAGGAGCATAAGAAACCAACTAGATGCCGAGATATTGATTCTGAACGGTCAGTTAAAGGAGAGAGACGAACAGATGAGCCAACTTGATCAGCAAACAGCCGAGATAAACGACTTGAAGCAACAGCTATCAGATGTACAGTCTGAAAAGCTAGATCTTCAACATCAATTGTCATATGCCGATGCAGCAATGAAGAAGACGCTGGCGGAAGGATCATCAAATGATTCAGAATTTCAGTTGCTTGAAATGCATGGACTTCAAATAGCTGCAGATGTTGTACGGACTGTTGTAGTGGAACAGTATTCTGCAGAATATGCAAGGTTGTTGTCACATCATGATTCTGTAAAATCCAATTTGGAATATTATGTTGCATTGAACCGAGATCTTGAGCAGTCCAACAATAGTGTGGGTACGGAACTCAAGGCGTGCAAGGAGAAATGTGAACTTTTGGAGGCATGCTGTGCCAATGATAAAAATAACAAGTTCAAGATTGCAGAGCTTAATTGCTTGCTTAAAAGTTCTCAGAATGAGGTCGATGATTTGATTCTCTCAAAGGAAGAGCAGGAAATCAGGTATCTCGTACTGAAAGCAACAATTGATGAGATAAGTGCTGGGGTTATATCTCGTGTAGAAGAGCAAGAAATTCTGCAGAAAAAGTGCAATGAGCTTAGTCGTAAGCTCTCAGAACAGATTTTGAAGACAGAAGAATTCAAAAACTTGTCTATTCATCTAAAGGAGCTTAAAGACAAAGCCGAAGCTGATCATCTTCAAACGAATGAAAAGCGGGAGGCCGAAGGGTTATCATTTGCCTCACAAGACTCGTTGAGGATAGCATTCATTAAGGAGCAATACGAAACCAAGCTACAAGAAATCCGTCATCAGTTGACAGTTTCCAAAAAGCATGGCGAAGAGATGCTCTGGAAATTACAAGAAGCCCTTGAGGAGCTTAAGATCAAGAAGAAATGTGAAGCATCTCAATTGAAAAGAAATGAAGAACTCACGTTGAGGATCACGGAGTTGGAGGCTGAGTTGCAGTTAGTCCTTTCTGATAATCGTGAAAAGTTTATGGAGTATGAGCAGCTGAAGGCGGAGTTGGACTGCTCTGTGATGAGTTTGGACTGCTGTAAGGAGGAAAAGAATCAGCTGACGGCATTGTTGCAGGAATCCAATGACTACAAATGTAAACTGGCAGATGAAGTGGACTTGCTTAGGAAACAACTAGAAAATCTCGAAGCATCTACAAGACGAGAGGGAAATTCAATTCCGAGTACTCCATGCTGCGCGAAAAAAGCTTTGAAGGAGGGGACAATTAGTAGCACTTCCGATGATCAAACTAATCGACAATCACCACAGGTAATTTCCCATGCTATGTAGCCTCGCCTTATACCAGTTGACCTTGGCTATGTTACTGTAACTTGGCTACAAATGTTGCTGACTTGTTAAAGTGTGGGATATGTAATGTAGTCGAGGTTGATGTCTACTCAGTTCCAATTTATATCTTGAAAAGTACTTGTATCTCGTTCCTTTTGCGAATCTGTAATGCTAACTATTTATTTGTAAAGCAGGGCACATTGACTACAGATGCGACAGAAGAACTCACTGACCTAAGATGTCGTGAAAATGATGTTAAACACTATGGGGATCTCCTTGAACATCAGCTGAAACCTCAAAATTTATTGTCTAGCATAGAACGCCTTCAAAAAGAGGTACGTTGAGTTGTTTCTCATTTTTGCAATTTGATATTCACAAGGTTACTTTGATTTGCGGAAGAGTGTAAGTGAAGCTTTTTCCCTGGTTTGCCATCAAATGTCGGTGTGCCTTATACTCCATATTGTTCCGTCAGATATTTCTTAGGATTTTGTTGATTTTCTTCTTAAATGTGATTATTGTTCTTGCAGTTGGAACGAATGAGAAGTGAAAATACGCTTCCTTCAGGAGATGGAAATCCTGATGAACTGACGGAAGAGGTTCTACAGAGAGACCATGTGCAACTAGAGATGGTAAAATTGTGTTCAACTAGAAATCTCCTCGTCGTTATTACATCTTTTCAAATTTGTCAATGTTGCAATTTTTTGGTCATAGGTAAACGAGGAACTTGAAAATATGTCCTCTCTATATAACGACTCGTCGAGAAGTGGAAACTCGGTGGAGAGAGTGCTTGCCTTGGAGATGGAGCTTGCTGAAGTGCTGCAGGCAAAGAAGAAACCGAACGTCCAATTTCAGAGGTGAATGCACACTGCGGTTTTCTTAACCATAGTTTTATCCTTTGGCATTAAATCGTCGTCTTTCTCATGTCACGAGAATCAAGGGAGGTAGAAGCCACAACTAACCCTTCCCTACCTTTTCAGCTCTTTCTTGAAGCTGCACAGTGACGAAGCTGCTATATTCCAAAGCTTCCGAGACATAAATGAGCTGATCAAAGACATGTTGGAGATGAAGGAAAAACACGCAGCCATGGAAACAGAACTCAGGGATATGCACGAGCGCTATTCTCAGTTAAGCCTTGATTTTGCAGAGGTTGAAGGCGAGAGACAAAGGCTGACGATGATGCTCAAAAATGCACGCCCATCAAAAAGGAACTTTAGTCGGTCCCCGACATCCAGCCACGACGAACTCTCTCCTTAATCATACATTTTAACGACAACGGCAATTAAGTATAGTCTTCCTTAGTTAAGCTGCAAAAGAAGACATTTTATTAACCTCAACTTTATTTAAACTACTATGTCCATTCATTTTGGAGCTTTGTGTAGTAATATGTGTCCTGTATAGTATACAATTTCAAATGTTAATGACCAAATTTTGTGTATGCTCTAGAATCTATTTTACATGAGAAAAATGTCCAGTTTTAGTCAAGTTTCATAGGGAAACATCAAAGGCCTTAGCAATTTACTTTAAGATGTTTCCAATTTGATCGACTTTCGATGGAATAAAAGACTTGCTTCCTCTCAGGACTCGGACGTTACGGTTAAGTTATGCATAGGTTGGAAGGAATGCGAATGCGTAAGGTTAACCTTATATATAACCACGACAATATAATCATTCTAATCCTATTTATATAACTAAATATGCTTCTAAAATATTTATTTTCCCCGTATAACCCATTTCTAACTTAACTACAGGTATCGTTATCGAGTCTGTATACTCTAACAGAGCCCTAGGAACATCATTGTGTTCTTTACCGCCCTTTGTGATCATCCTTGGCTCGAATCCAGACTAAACCAAATGGTATACTTCGCACATGAAAAAAATAAAAATAATAATAATAATCTTTCTTAATTCTATGGTCACCTGAACACTGGAAACTTAGAACATAGAAAAAACCTAATACAAGTATGATTAGGAATATAAATAAACATATAATAATTGTAATTAAGATTGAATATCAACCATTATAATTTTTAAAAAAGACAAGGAGAAGCAAAGGGGGAAACAAAGAGAGGATCAAAACTTCATCGTTTATGTAAATGCCGGTGTGCCACTTTAAACTGGCGAAATCTACGTGTTAGTGTTAATCTTAAATGCCGGTGTGGAGCTTTAAACGCAAATGGAAGAATAAGCAATTGGTTGGGTTATAGTAATTATGTCCCACCACGAGACGAGGTCTTGGTATCATTTGACATGGTAGACGAGGTTTTTAATGAGGTACCAATGCCGGAATGATTGCACCCCAAAACACACCGTCACCAACTTTTATCGACGACTAAATGGCAAGCGTGCGTCAGTTGCTTACATAGTGATTCAATTTGTGAGGTTTGGGTTGTTAAAGAAGACGGCTTCTATCTTCGTTGCAATTACCAGTCCAGAGGCCCGAGCCTATTTTGTCCCGATCCCGGCCAGTTACCAACACGACCCGTATCAACCTTGGCCGCTAGATAAGCCCTACGCCTTTGAAGAAGATGCATGATTGGCCGTCATCAGGGCCGGCCCAAAATTTTTGGAGGCCCTGTTCTGAGTTGTAAAATGAGGCCCTAATTTTATGGTCGTAAAATTATACTCATATAGAACTGCCCGAATACGTTCCATTTTTAAAAAAAATTAACAGAAATAGCAAAAAAGAGGCTTGAACCTTGGTGGCAAATATGATAGTCACAATTTTTACCAACTAAACTATTATATTTTGTTGCTACATATAATTTCAGTTTAATTTTTAACTCTTTGCATAATATCTGTTTAAAAAAATTGGGGCCCTTATTTTTTGCCTGAGAATCCCACAAGACGCCCAATGGCCACAGTCGTCATGATCTAAAACGCAGTCAACGGGTCTAATAAAATATAGATAATTTAACGACGGAAATAATTTTTAAATATTATAGAATGATATAGCATGAAATAAAAAGCTACTTTTTACTATATTGTGTAAGACGTTCTTTTGATACTTTAATTTGATACTACGGAGTACAATTTCGACTATGTCTACAAATGTCACCAAACAGATTCGAAACAACTAGCACAGCTACTACACTTCCGGGAAAAGCTAGGCACGCATATAACTCACATTCCCTGCAATTCCCTCCATCAAAACACCAATGGTGTTGTTTAAGGGGGTTGGAAAAATGTCGGTAAGTAAAAATATGGTTTTCGCCACTGAATCCCGCTTTACAATAAATTTTTTTTATTTTAAAGAATCGCCAGTTCAACTGGCTTTTTAAATTTTTTTTTTTTTTTTTTTTTTAATAGAAACGCCAGTTGAACTGGCTTTTTGGGTTTGTTTTTTCTGAAACCTTTCGCCAGTTGAACTGGCTTTTTTGGGTTTTTGTTTTTTTTGGTAAATTTTTTGCCGTGTGTAGGGGTGTGTAGTGTGTAGTATGTAGTGTGTAGTGTAGTGTGTAGTGTGTAGTGTGTAGTGTGCAGTGTAGTGTGTAGTAAAGTGTGTAGTATAGTGTAGTGTAGTGTAGTGTAGTGTGTTTTGCATGCTTTTGCAGGGATGCCCCTTTTGCAGTGTGTTGTAATTGTCAAACACATGTACATTTTGCATTATATAACCCCCCTTCACATTTTGCATTATATCCAGCGTAAAAAAAAAACAAAAATTAGTTCTTACAAAAAAAAAAAAAAAAAAAAAACCTCTAGTCGGTTTAAAAAAAAAAAAAAAATTGTTAAAAAAAAATTAAAAAAATCAGTTGTTGTACTAAAAAAAAAAAATCAATTTCAGAATCTCCGGTTTTATACTTACCTAAGTAAGTGTTTTTTTACGTTTATTTGTACTTGTAAGTGTTTTTTTACGTTTATACGTGTATTTGTAATAAAAAATATTTATACTTGTAAGTAAATATTAACAAAAAAAATTCTCATTTTTTATTTATGTTTTTTTTTTTTGTACTTGTAGTTTTAAAACTTATCTATTAATCAAAAAAACAAAAATGTTTGTAAATTAGAGATTTTTAGTTAAGAGTATTATTACTACTAAGTAAATATGTTAAATAAGGTATTTTATCTAATTTTTTATGTTTATTTAAACGTAGGTAATAATTGTACTTTAATATTTATGTAGATAAAAAAAAATGTATTTAGAGGAAACTTTTATTTTTCATATATTAATTATTTGCATTGGGAAAACGATGTTTTTATTAAATAAAAATATTTAGTTAGACAATACTTTATTGATCATATTTTTCTGACGCTTGTTTACTTTTTTGTACCCATTTTTTTGTGGTTGTTACGTTTGTATATGATGTGTAATTGTTTACATGTTAAAACCATTAAAGAAGCTAATTCATATTTAAATCTTTTACAGTTATGGCATCTTCTTCTTCTTCCCAGCCTAGATGTTTTCAAGGCCCTCTAAATGATACAGTGTTTTGTCTCCAGGCAAAGCATATATCCGCACAAGTTTTTAAGTCTGAACGTCCATCTAATGTTGTCGCCTTAGCACGTAGAGCGGACGGTACTGTATGGAGCGAGTGGTCAAATGAGATGGACATTTGTCAAGGAACGGCAAATTATGTCGCGCAGATGGGATTTGGGACATTTTTCAAGTTAGGAAACATGAGAAACGACCACTCTCTTTTGCATGCACTTCTTGAGAGATTTCGTCCCGAGACCCACACATTTCACCTTCCAGTAGGTGAGGCGATGATTTCTCTGGAGGATGTTGAGGTCCTCCTTGGTCTTAGGGTCGATGGTTATCATGTGGGGTCTAATCCCACCGGTTTGGTGGTTCCCGACACTGATTGGGAAGCCTATGTTCATGAGATGCTTGGTATAGAGGAGCTCCCCCATGGGCGTTCCATTTTTGAAGCCGATTGGTTGGTCACCTCACACTTGCAAGCTAGGATACGTAGACCTGCTACGTTTACTGAGGCCGACATGCAGCAACGTGCTCGTTGTTTTGTTCTTTGGATGTTAGGAAATGGGTTGTTTATCAACTCTAAGAAACAACATGTTCACAAGGATATGGTACTGTGTGTAGCTGATTTTAATGTGTGTAGTGGCTACAGTTGGGGTTCAGCTGTCTTGGCTTACTTGTTGCATGATATGTGCAAATGTTGTTTACGACCCCCCACAGACACTATTTACATGAACGGAGCCACACAACTGCTGCAATATTGGGCTTACGAGCGGATATCTATTTTAAGGCCTGAATTCGCGAGCAAAATGATGCGCCGTCTCTGGCATGCCGATTATTGGAGGTCCTTTAGGTAGTCGTTACACCGACGGTCGTTGCATTCAATGAAAAGTTAATTCTGCGTATTATCGGGATCAAATAGCCGCCTTCTCATGGGAGCAGTACTACTCCTTTTATTATACCTGGGATATTTATTTTTCTCGCTACGTGTTTGCATTCGTTATCTAATTTTTGCATTTACATTTTTTGTAGTTAGTGGACCCCTTATAAGAACATCGTTCATACATTACCGATTGAGTGCAAGAGTGGTTGGGGAATATACCTCTCACCGTGCCTCTCATATGTGGATTGTTGGTTGCCTTTCACAACCCGCATCGATGTATTAGGCAGTTTGGTGGTGTCAGCGGTGCACGTGGGTGGACTTGTATTGACAGAGAACAACCGGAAGATCCACGTCACTAGTAAGTATTTGACAAAGAAAAGTCTTCATAAATGGAGAAATGACTACCTACTAGAGTATATCGGCATGTGGATACAAAGGCGTGACCATGTTATATATAGAGGCGACTTGATCTTAGTAGGGTTCTGAATCGAATCACGAGTTATATAACATGGTATTTAGATAACTCTGTCAGATTATATCTGTGATCCAGGCGTCGGGACTATTAGCGGGTACAATCCGCACGGAGAGAGGTTATTGTATGCGGTATGATTTATATTTAATTTAATTTATTTTGTTTAACATTATGTAATGCGTATTGTATTTAATTTAATTTCATTTATTTTGTTTTTATAGAACCAGCGTTTGACTGAGCTTGGAGGTGTAGCTGTGAGCCCTTGGGTAGATCCAACTGCTACCGTGCGACCTACTCAGGTCATGAGGAACCGTCACGAAGCAGATGCCGAACATGAGATTCCACCTGCGAGACAACGGAGACATCGTCGGACACGCGAAGAAGCACGGGCAACTCAACAAGCTTACAATGATCAGCATCAACACCAACACCAACAGGAGGTGGTTGTTCCCGAACAATTGTTCCAGGTTCCGCAACAAGATTTTCCGCAGCATCAAGTCGAACAAGGCGGTTTCATGGGCTTGGAAGGGCTTGACTTGGATGATTTGAACTGGGATCAAATACAAAATGCTTTTTGTGAATTTGGTGGAGTCGGTGGTACTGGAGATGGCGGTGGATACGATCATTCTATGCCGGCACAACCTCCTAGCGGTGGCGGATATGATGGATTGGTGACTGGCACTACCTACCCTAGTGGTGGTGGTTACGAAGGAGGTATGATCGGCACTACCTACCTTAGCGGTGGTGGATATGATGGTGGTATGAGCAGCACTACCTACCTTAGCGGTGGTGGTTATGTTGGAGGTATGAGTAGCAGTACCTACCCTAGCGGTGGTGGTTATGTTGGAGGTGACGATTTGGATTTGAATTTGAGTTTGAGGCCCTCTGAACAGTCTGCGGTTGTTGATGGTTCGCAAGGTGTGTATAGGACACCCGAACAAGAGCGTAGGCGTCTGACTGCACTCCATTGGTCGTCGGGATAGTAACCTACATGTAAGACCAACCCAAGGCATTGGTTTTGGTACTCGTCCTAGACGTATTTTCTCACCCGAAGCAACCGATGAGGATGACTAATTTATTTTCGCATTATGTATTCGTTTCCTTTGTAATTGACGTTATTGTATTGAGAACGTTGTGAATTGATAACTAGATTATTGTACATTGTTCTTTTTCGTATGACTAATTTGTCGTTTTCGTTTTCTAATTGACGTTTATTAATATAAGTAGAGGTTGCTTCATAAATTAAGATAACAATTACACAATGATGCATGCTAATCACTCTCATCTCTTTCGACAACTCTATCTGTCGGGGGATGTGACATTGGACAACGTCTTCGTTCATGGTTCATGTTCCCACAACGCGTACATGGTGTTCCATTTCTACCATTACCACGTCTCCTAGTATGATCCATCGCCCCTAATCTACGATTAACGGTTCTACTACCTGGACCTGAATGCCTAACTAATCTAATCTCATCAACTTTGAGTGACCAGTCAACAGTTGGCCACGTCCCACAACCCATAACTGGATGAAACTTTCCTAAATACTGTCCTCTCCAACCTTCCATCGTATAAAATCTGTTGACAGTCATCAATGGATCGTGATTAACAGAATTAGCAACCGCAATCACATGGGAGCAAGGAAACTTATTGTTCTGCCACTTCCCGCAACTACAAATCCCTACAAGGTGTTTAACCTCGAACTTGTGGCCCCTTTCATCAACAACCACAAAACAATCTCCCCAGGATGTAACCATCTGTTTTGTTGACTCCAACATATTTGCCATGTAAACGCTCATCGGATGTGGTGGTAGTGGAGTGTTGCAGGCATTGATTTTAGGATGATCTCTTCGGAATATATAGGCACATTTCTCAAGAGTGCTCTCAACCATAGCTCTAATGGGTAGGTGACGTGCGCCTTTGAGAACATTGTTGTAGGCCTCCGAAATGTTGGTCGTACTCAGTCCCCATCTAAAGCCACCATCCTCAAAGAGTGTCCACATCGTTGGGCCAATTTCTTGTAGATACTCAGCAGCTTTGGGGTTCAACTCCATCATTCTATTCCAAGCATTCCAGTATTTCGTCTCATTGAGCTCCGTACCCAAGATTTGGCAAGCCTCCTTCAATCCCTTTCTCCTAAAATTAGTTAACAGATTGGCTTTGATGTGCTCTAAGCAAAATGCATGCGACCCATATAAAGGGTACTTTTGCAACATCACCTTCATCGCAATTATACCTTCCAAAACAATCGACGTAAGCTTTAGTTAATATTTCAACAAATAAAAATAAAGTGAACAATATTTAAATATAAAATACCTTGATGCTTGGTCGAGATCATACAAGTAAAGCGATCTTTAATGATCGACTTCTTCA
The DNA here is from genome assembly GCA_023091065.1 of Dianthus caryophyllus. NCBI lineage: Eukaryota > Viridiplantae > Streptophyta > Magnoliopsida > Caryophyllales > Caryophyllaceae > Dianthus > Dianthus caryophyllus. Next base: position 5,129,066 of record CM041517.1, read on the forward strand.
GGTTATCCAAGAAAAAAGTCCAGCTAAGTGTAGTCTCATCATCAACAAGAGCGAATGCCAGCGGCATTATGTTGTTGTTAGACGTCTTGCAAACAGCAACCAACAACTTCCCTTTGTACGATCCACGAAGATGCGTCCCGTCCACAGAAATAACAGGACAACACTCTTGAAAAGTGGCAATACAAGGACCAAAAGACCAGAAAACGTATTTTAACACCCGATTGGGCAAATTTTTCGTCCCTTCAGAAAACTTGTACTTAACATACGTTCCCGGGTTAGCGACCTAAACAAAAATGACGGGAACACATATGAAAAAACATTATACAATATAAAATAATAGAATCCACTAAAACAAACATATTAACACACCTGAAGAGCCGCCATATACCTAGGAAGGTCTCTGACATTGTGCTCCCAGGAACCGTACACGGCCTCAATTGCCTTCCTCCGCCCGTGCCACGCCTTACTGTAGGTCACATCCACGCAAAACGCTTTTTTGACATCGAGTTGGACAAGTTTAACTTTATATCCAGTGTCCTGTTTCACTGAATCCATAACCAACACACCAACTTCCTGGAGGTAACGTTCTTCCTTCCTACTGAAGCTCAAGCTCGGCACACCGTGCTCGTGAGTCCAAACAACAATCTTCCAGAACCCAGACCCCCTCTGTTGCGTCGCTCGCACCTTCCAACCACATATTACACCGTGAAGCAACTCCTGAGGGTAACTTGTGGCTCTAGTCCCACACTCAACAGCCCACGTCCTCTTCCGACTCTCAACCGTTCGATACGAAACCCCTCTCTTCGAAGACCAACTTGTCATGGCATTTTGAACATCTGCCTTTGTTTCAAATAGCGTCCCTCCGACGATATTGTCAACGTTTCCATCAAACATTTTGGAAAATAGAGACCGCGAAGAACAGTCAGGCTCATCACGGACAGCTGAATAAACATAATGGTCAATAGGGACATGAGGTACCACCTCATCATCTGGGTCTGAGCTAGAGGGGTCTAAACTTGACCCAGAACATGAACTGGCTACATCGGTGTTATAAGTAGGGTCATCGCTATCCTCGCCACCATCGTTTTGCGCTTCTGGGAACACATTCAAATCTAATGGATGTCGGTTGTTAAGCTCAACAACATCCCTCACCCCTCCACCTACCAACACAGCACCCTCACTAGATCCTCCAAACTCATAAAAGGGTTGAATGAATTGGGACGATGACAAAGGAGGAGGAGGAGTGGTTTCTAACATAACATATAACTCCGGAAGATTAAACGCATACATATAAATTGCACATACAAACTGGTTATCCTTGATATAAACATAACTTCTTCTACTGCACAAGTCTGTCCACACAAGTGTGTCCGACACCTGCGTGATTCTGAGATCGCCATTGCAATATCTATTAACCTTCTCAACCAGATCATCAAATGAGAGCTGACGATCAACTAGAATCATACCATCAGCTCTACACACCGTCTCTCCCACAACACCACCGACCCAAGGAACTCCGGAAGTCCAGAAACAAGATAAAAAAAATGGAGCGTTAAATGCCATTTTTCAGATAATATTTCGTTTTTTAAGTGGTGAATGTTTAGGTTAAAAAAAAAAAATTTTGAATGTTTGAATATATATTTTTTTTAGTGTTGTATTTGAAATGAATGGTAAGTAGCGTAAAACGACGATTGAATTTATGGTGAAATGCGAGAACTAACTACCCTAAAATAGCCAGTTCAACTGGCTATTAGAAATAGCCAGTTCAACTGGCGAAAACTTTGCCTCATTTTTCCCAATCGCCAGTTCAAATGGCTATAACCCCTTATTTGTTTACAAAAAAAAAAAAAAAACTAATTCACAATTACAAAAAAAAAACGGACCACTGATATTTAATGCGCCCATCAAAACACACCTTGTCTCTGAAACGAGAAATCATATGATCTATAAATCACAATCATGGATGTCATCATAACCCTAATTCAATAAACTACGGTGACACATATCAAAAATTAAACAAGACTACTATGCTTTCAACCATGTAATCACTAAAATCAAACCTTAATTCCATGTAATAAATATATTTAATGTAATACAATTATTTTGATTAAAATCTATTTATATTTGCTTGTTTGAACTTTTTTTTTTTATCTATTTATATTTTTTATTCGGTCCGTATAAATCTATTTATATTTGTTTGTTTGAATTTTCCTAATTCTAACAAAGAACATTAAATTGTACTCCCTCCCATTTTTTTTTATCTTCCCAAAACTTTTTTGGGGAAAAAATAAGGAAAAGGGATTGTGGGGTGGAGATTAGAAGTTGAGAAAAAAAAGTGGGGTCATAAAATATGGAAGCCATGTGATTTGGACCAAAAAGGAAAGGGGAAGATTAAATAAAATGGGTCCAAAAAGGAAAGTGGGAAGATTAAAAGAAATGGGAGGGAGTACTCCGTACTATGGTCACCTAAACACTAGCTAGAAACTTTTAGAAATAGAGAAAACCTAATACAACTATTATTAGGAATATGATGATCGAATAATGAGCATATAATTATTTTCCTCATGATAATTGTAATTAAGTTTATAAATCAACCATTATAAATTTATATTCTCTAAATTAAGGTCTAAAATTGTAATTTTTCATGAATATTGTAATTTTAATACGGAGTACGAACTACTTCCTCCATTCCGTTTGATTCTATACGTTTGACCAAAACACGGTAATTAAGGTAGAAGAAAATCAAGTGGGGTAGATAATGAAATTACTTAAATACCCCTACTTTATTGTTTGCAAGTGGGTTGAGTGGGTATTAGTGAAGGGTATATTGGTCTTTTAGTTTAATAAAGTAGAGACTAAAATAGAAATGTATAGAATTGATTGGAATTTCCGAAAAAGGAATATGTATAGAATCAAATGGAATGGAGGAAGTATTTATTTATATTTTAGTTTAACTCAAAGGCAAATGGGTGACAACAATGATGGCCGCACAAATATTCCACACGAGTTGTTGATCGAGATACTGTTATATCTTCCCGTGAAATCGCTAATACGATTCAGTTGTGTGTGCAAATCATGGTTGAATCTCATTATAAATGACCATCAATTCGCCATGAAGCATTATCTGACTCGAGCAACCTCATCGTCTAACGTGTTGGACAACATCGATTGCATCTTTGATGTCACAAGATTCGACAAGCCATGTTTGTACTCTTTCACGGCCAACAAAACCTTGCGCTTTATGAGGAAGTTTGATTGTGTTCCAGATGTTAAAGTATATTCGTTTAACTCCTGTCACGGTATTATTTGCTTTGGTTTATGTTTGAAGTCTCAGATTTTGCTGTGTAACCCGTAGATTCAGGAGGTTGTGTTGTTGCCTCCATGCCCGGTTAGGGAGTGCGGGATAGCGCTTGGCTTTGACCCGATTAATAAAGATTATAAGGTAGTCGCGATCTCTTTTAACAACAATTTGGGAAGCGTGTACTCGCTACGTGAGGGACAATGGCGAAATTTAGATGTTAGTGTTAATATGAAATGCGATACTTTCTTAAAAGGGCGAGTTGCTATAAACGCAAATGGAAGAATAAGCAATTGGTTGGGGTATAATAATTATCTCCCACCACGAGACGATGTCATGGTATCGTTTGACATGGTGGACGAGGTTTTTAGCGAGGTACCAATGCCCGAATGTATGCACCCCAAACAACACGGTCATGAACTTTTATCGACGACCAAATGGCAGGGTTGCATCAGTTGTGTACATTGGAATTCGATTTGTGAGGTTTGGGTACGTGAAGAGAGTGGCGGCCGTAAGTGGAGCAAGCAGTTTGTAGTTAAATGTGCTGATAATAATATGCGGCCGTTAAATTTGTGGCTAAACGACAACGAGTTACTTTTCACAGACGCAAAACATCGAAGTAAAGGAGAAATTGAAGAGGTGTTCCACTATGATCGCGGCACACATGAGCTTAAGACCACTGGACGAAGAGGGTCACTATACCGCTCCAAGGGAGGTTATGTTGAGAGTCTGGTCTCAATCAAGGGATTGATGTCGCTATATGGCGGAGATGATGATCAAAACAAAACTTGTAAACAGGAAGATGGACACGAATATATTTTTCGTGCAGTTACCAGAAAAGGAATTCAATTGTCGTATAGGTTTAAGTTAGCCTAGAATTTCAAATACTCGATTACATCGTTCGTTTGTTCTCTATGTACCTAATAAAGTTACAATGGATGACAAAAATAAACAATCAAATTAAACAAAAATTTCCTATTTAATTTGGATAACGTTTTTATTTTTTCTCTAAATTGTATATTCCGTATGTAATGGCCATCATTTAAATGTCAATTAGCCTCCATGCCACCGGATACAAAAAGGCTACAGGTACACCAAACTCCATTGAATATGGCCAATCAAAGTTTTATCAGTCAAAAATATTCGACTTAGCTTGTTAATTGGCGACATGTTATATCATTTTTGTAATTAATCTTTCTTATGTTACCCTTATTTAAAAATTAAAGTAATTAGTTATTAATTATGATTTAATTTTTTTAATATTCTAATGAATGGTTAAAAATAATTTAATAAAGAGTAACAACTAGACAGCATAGAACTGTCCCATTTCATATCATTTAATTTGTTTTGGTTATCAGATTGTTTATCAAACAATATGATATAGTTATTTTCAGCTACTTTTTCATTTTCAGCTACAGTTTAGTTTTCATCTAGTTTTTTAGTTTTCTTTTTTTTTTTTTTTTAGTTCAGGGAATAAGTGTTTGATTTTAGTGATTACACGGTGTAAAGCATAGTACTCTTGTTTAGTTTTTGATATGGGTCACCGTAGTTTATTGAACTAGGGTTACAATGTCATCCATGATTGTGATTTATAGATCATTTGATTTCTCGTTTAAGAGACAATAGGTGTGTTTGGATGGAAGGAATTGGAGGGAATGTGATTTATATGCGTGCCTAGCTTTTCCCGAAGGTGTAGTAGCTATGCTAGCTGTTTCGAGTCTGTTTGGTTATATTTGTAGACATGGTCGAAATTGTACTCCTTAGTAGTAATTCTGTGTTTGGAGTTGTTAGCTCAGAAAGTATGTATTTTATTATTTCAATCCAAATTAAAGTATCAAAAGAACGTCTTACACAATACAGTAAAAAGTAGCTTATTATTATTATTTCAACTATCATTCTATAATCTTTAAAAATTATTTCCATTAGCGTTAGCTTAATTTTATCAGACCCGTTGAGCGTGTTTTAGATCATGACGACCAATCATGCATCTTCTTCGAAGGCGTAGGCTTAGGTTGATACGGGTCGTTTGGGATATTGGGACAATACGGGCTCGGGCCTCTGTTATGGTAATTGCAACGAAGATAGAAGCCGTCTTCTTTAACAACCCATTCCTTGTGTCCGGCATAACAATACGTAGTGTCATTACATTTAAATGATTTATCTGTCTCTTTATACACATCGAATACCTTGTCTTTTCCATCAAAGTAAAAATGGCAAAAGTATAATATATTTTCATAAAACACACTCGTCGCGAATTTGAAGATGACCATATCTCCAGGTTTCAATTCTTTGTATCCGTAATCATCGTCACCGGTTTGACACCGATATGTCAACACCGGCCATCGACCGATGGCGTTATTGATATAAAACCGTTCTCCGTTCACCATTGATGTTATTATTGTAAACAATGTTACCATAGTAACAAGAAACGGACGACTTTGGTGTAACATACCATCACCCATTGTTAATTTCGGTTACTGTTTTTGTTTTTTGTTTGTTTGTTTGTTTTGAGAATTTCGAGTTATTATATGAGTGATTTCGGTGATTAAAACTCTAGTATTGATCATTAAATACGGAGTACTTACGTTAGTGAATTTAATTGTTACGCAGTAGTTAATTATCTACTCCGTATATAAAAAATTGACCAATGTCGAAAATTGACCAATATAATTAAGGGATCTTTATTTATATATAGCTAATGTATGTATCGTTATGAAATACAACATTTCAAATTTTCAATCAGTAAGATCAAACCATTTCATGAACTACTATATGGCTCTTATACAAGTACTCCGTATCATTTAACAAAATCAAATGAATGTCTAGACTAACTTGAAGCTATACGACCATTGAATTCCTTTTCTGTTAACTTCACGAAAAATATAGTCACAACTGTCATTCAGCTGAAAAGTGTTGTATCGATCAGACATGAATCGTTTGATCGAGATCAGACTCTCAATATAACCTCCCTTCGAGTATCTGAGGGACCCCGACCCCCTCCGTCCAGTGGTCTTAAGCTCGTCTGTGCAACGGTCGTAATGAAACACTTCTTGGACAAATCCTTTCTTGATCTCGAAAAGTAATTCCTTGTCACTTAGCCACAAATTTAACGGAAACTTAGGCTCGTCGTTAAAGCAATTGACCGAAAACTGTTTGCTCCACATACAATTGTCACCGTCCCTTTCTCTAAGTACCCACAACTCAATCAAATTCTTGTGTACACAACTGACGCAAGCCTGCCATTTACTCGTCGATAAAACTTCGTGAATGTGTTTATTAGTGTGTAAACATTCTGGCATCGGTACCTCGTTAAAAACCTCTTCAACCATGTCAAACGATATCAAGACTGTCGAACGTGGTTGCGTCCTGTACCCCAACCAATTGTGTATTCTTCCATTTGAATTTAACGCCGCACGTCCTTTCACTTGAGCATTGCACTTAACATCAACATTAACCCGTAAATCTCGCCATTGACCCTCACGTAGAGAGTATACTTTCCCCGTGTTGTTGTTGACCTTTTCGCCAAACGAGAATGCAATTACTTTATAATCGTCATTAATCGAGTCAAAGCCAAGTGATATCGTATTTCCCTTATTTGGGCACGGGGGCAGCAACACGGCCTCTTGAATTGACGGGTTGCACAACAGAATTTCAGACTTGGTAGTTAATCGAAAGCAAATAATACCGTGACAGGAGTTACATGCCCTTACTTGAAGGTTGGGAACGCATTCAAACTTTTTCTGTAAACGAAAACTTTTTCTTTCCGTAAAAGAGTAGAAACATATGTGATCGGATTTTGTAACGTCAAAGATGCAGTCCACGGTGTCCAACACGTTTGAAGTAGAGGTGATTGTTCGAGTTAGATAATGCTTCATGGCAAATTGATGGTCGTATTTTATGAGATTTAACCATGATTTGCACACACAAAGTGAACCATATTAGCGATTTCACTGGAAGATGTAACAGAATCTCAACTAACAATTCTTGAGGGAGATTCGCAGGTCCATCGTCGTCTCCCATTTATCTTCACCCAAATCAACTAGGCTTGTACTCCGTAACTCTTGTCTATCTATTATGTTTCACTTTGTATAACCAACTTACGAAACTTCTCTTTAGATTATTGTGATATGTAATTTTCACTAATTTATTTTTTATCTCATATTAAGTTAACACAAATTCTTGTGTAAGACGGATTCTTATAATATTTCTAGGGTTTTTTTGTCAAAAACTACCTAAAGTTTACGCCATTTGTCATACGACTACCTAACATTTTAAAATTTAATCATAACTACCTAAACTTTGTTTCTTTTTGTCAGACAACTACCAAAATGAAAAAATCCGATTTTTGGAGTCAAACTCCGGCGTTGACTAATCTTTCACACGTGAGAACTTTCCGCAGCACTGATATAAACCTCTCCCCCACCTATTTCTCATTTATTTACACTCATTCATCAAAAACATTCCTAAATTAAAATTCCTTATTTTACCCTAATTTTTCTAATTCAACAAAATCCCCTCTTTTACCTAAATAAAAATCAATTAATCAATATATTTACGATGCCAAGTAGCTCTTTGTTGTCAAATAATTCGAGTATGACTATAGTTTTGGGATGTTTTGTGGTAATTTTGGGATGTTTTGTGGGTTTATGAAGTAATGAGGTAATGTTTGAATCAAATCTTTTGGGAGTATTTTTTTTTTTTAACTGTATAAGAGGGTTTAATGAAGTTCTCACATGTGAAAGGTTAGTCAACACCGGAGTTTGACTCCAAATATCGGATTTTTCCACTTTGGTAGTTGTCTGACAAAAGGAAACAAAGTTTAGGTAGTTATGATTAAATTTTAAAATGTTAGGTAGTCGTATGACAAATGGCGTAAACTTTAGGTAGTTGTTGACAAAAAACCCATATTTCTATTAAGAATATATGAATTAAAGAATAAGATGAATCTTCTTGAAGCATAAATGATATTGATGCCTTGACTATGATACGTTACAAGTATATATAGAGTGGAAAGGGAAACCGAAAGGTTACTCGAGAAAACCAAACAACTCTAACAATAACTAGTGACTAATTATATTACCCTAATTCATTACTAACAACTAACATTAACTCATTGTAGTCTTGTAGAGTAGGATGATAATTAGGATATAGGAACGTATCCAATTCTTGTGGAAAAAGGATTAGTATAGGAGCTTTATAATCAATGAGTGTTTCGGGTCATTTCAGGTTCGGGTAGATTTCGGGTCTGGGTCGAAAAAGGCAGGTTTATTTCGGGTCATTTACAGGTCGGTTTCGGGCCGTTTATCGGGTCGGGTCAGATATTGACAACTCTATCCATAACTATAGAGAGAAGAGAAAATAAAGATAATCCAAATTTTATGTGATATTCTTATAAAATTTTATATACGGAGTACTTAATGTACACATTAAAATTAAAATAACAATATTTCATATACTCCGTATGTGACTACATTTTATTTAATATATTTGAAATTATATTAGAATTTTTCATTTATGTTAAATAGTGTTCAAAAGGTAAATGTAAATATAGAACTTGAACGAAGGAAATACAACAATCGAGTAAAATAAAGTAGAAAGTGATACGTGATCGTATATTCATATCAAATATTGCCATAAGGAATCAAATTCATTCCTACTACTCTACTACGTAGTACACATAAGTGTATATAAGATTCTTTACACTATAGATTAAAATCTGAGATTTTATTTTATTTTTATTTTATTTGTTTAAGTTTGATATTGTAAATTAGGAGAAGAAACTAAAAACAACGTTTGTGAGTGTAGCCTGTTCCCTAACCAACAAATCAACAATGTGTGATCTCTAAAAGGTAGTGCAATTCTCATTCTATTCTATCACAACAAAGGTCATCATCACCTACTTTCCTAACACAAAATCTCATTTAACGCGAGTTATCCGTCTGAACCTTAAGACGTATCAAATATTTAACATAAGACAAAAACAAAATATGTTGAGAAAAAACAAATATACTTGTCTTTTGTATGCAAGTGACATAATACTTGATTCATCTTAAGTTTAAGGCGGATATATCTGTCTTAAGAGAGACATACTCCTTTCCTAAATACCAAAAAAAATAAAAAGTAAAAATAATCAATTATCTCACTATAAATAACCTCCTACTTACACTATGTCATCATGACCCACTTCATTATTATCTCATTGTGACGCTACGTTACTTACATTTGAAGTAAGAAAAATACTATCTATACCTTCTCCTTTCCCTCCTGAAATAATTATCACTTACTTAAATTGTTATTTACTATGGCGCAAGTCCTCAAACCTAAATTTACCATTATATTTTGTTTTCTTTTGATATGTGCCAAAAACATTTCTATTCTAGGTAAATCGAGTAATCAAAGTTCTACAATATTTTCAAATTTAACTAGTCCTATGAACCAACCAATAGATCCGAGTCTAGTTTCATACAAATTTGCGATTATATGGCCGAAGGGGTACGTAATTGAAGGTAATCGTGCTGACCCAACAAATTTACCTAATTATTTTACGATTCATGGTTTATGGGCTATAGATCGTACCAAACCTAAACCCCCACCCTCGTCACAAGAGTTTGATGTTAAACTTCTAGAAGATATTTTAGTCGTCATGAACAACAGTTGGCCAAATATATTGAAATTTGATAAACCTAATTCCAACGAGGAATTTTGGTCAAAGGAATGGAACAAACATGGCCGCTCCGACCCGAATTTCAAAAACGATTTTCACGAATATTTTCGTCATACTCTAAACCTCTTCAGCTATATTGATGCCACCAATATTATTATCAACCAATCAGGTACTCCCTCCTCGAAATAATAAAGTCGTCATGCGTGATTTTGTTATATTCGTCTTCTTCCGGGAAAAAAAAAAAAATATCAACCTCAACTTTTCATTTTTAAAAAGAAAAAACATCTTTTGTCAAGTTTTGCGAAGTAAATTTTCTTTATTTGTTTAATGAGTTATTTGCGTTCTTTTAAATTGATCTTTTGATGAAATGTAGGACGACCCAACACCCCACAGACTCTTAGGGAAGCACTCGCGGCGAATGGTAAAACGAGACCATTATTACTATGTGCAACAGAAAAAGTTACTCAAAGTGTCTACTTGTCAGAAATCCATTTCTGTATGGATTATACTGGGGTTACATTTGCGGATTGTGTACTCCTTGTACCCCCGGAACGAGACGAAAAAGATTGTATAGAAGGCCAAGCTTTTCTATACTCATGTGTTAATTGTTTCTTTTCATAGCTGAATGAATGTGTGGATTGTAACCTAACTGATCTCAAGTCCACTATTGTAAATTCCGAATCCTCATTTAGTAATTAGTCGAATCAGTGATACTAACTACGTACGTTTATTATTTTAGTGAATAATTTACATTTATTAATATATATGCACATCGAATCGAATGTCATTGATATAAATGACCTTTTAACTATCTTTCATGTCTTAGTTGTTTTCAAACCTTAACTGAGTCGTGTCTTTTGTGAACTTCACCTATAAAGGAATCAATTACAAAAACTTTACTATAATTGGATCATTTCCCCGTGCAACATACATATAACTACAACTACAATGCCCCACAATATAAATTATAGATTACAATTGCCTCACATCAACCGAACTAAAAATCGAGAGTTGAATATTTTACGGAGTATAAGTTAAGGAGCTACTTTTTATATTGTCTTTTGATAAGATATACAATAGAGAAAGATTTCATAAAGGATGATTTATTATTGATAGTTGTTGTCTCGAATTACAAATGATATTTAAACTATTTATACTAATAGCTCACAATATTAGGAAAACCTAGATCTAGCTAATACTAACTTACTCTCTGATCTAAGATAATAATATTTCCTAACAATATTTGGTATATTCTAATAATATACCATATTATTTATTTCTTCCCTAATATCTTTAACTTATGAAGTACTCTCAAGTCTCATCTATCATACCTTAGTGTTTTATCTTGCTTTCCACCACTTTATCTTTTTAACACCTCGTCAATCCATTGTATGCATTTTCAAGCAATTACTTTCATAACTAAATATGTCTACTTTTCCCTTTGAAAATTATCAACACAACACCAATTTTACACATTCTTTTAGTATGTCTTAACGCTTTACATACAAATAAAATGACCGAAATATCCCTTACTTTTTTTCATTGATTCAACCCAAGTCATTTAAATTTCAAATAATAGATTAAAGGGTATTTTATAGGAATAATCCAAACTAAGGCCTCTCTTCTTATTTTAATCCATACTAACGTTTAACTCAAAACAATACAAACTATTGTATCATTTAACTTAAATTGATCTTTTAAATGGGTGACCTGGAAAACCGGTTTTCCCTAGCTCTTTTTTACCCACTTGTCATCTCCTCCATTAGAATAAAAGAACAAAATAAAGAGAAAAAGGACGAAGCAACCTTTAATCTATGAAGAATGAAGACCCTACATTTCTCTCCACCGAAATTGATTTCATGGCCTACCATGACAATGGTGAAAAGCCTTTTCGATTCAATTTTTTACTTTTATTAATAGCCAAAACCTTTAATCAACCACCATACCATGTATTCTCCCCTAACACCTACAAACACAACCACGAACGTGGTGTCGAAGGTACAACAGACGGTGGTGACGGCGTAAGAAGGTTGCAGGAGTCGGAGAGGAGGGTGCAGAGTTGGTGAGGACGACGAAGAGCGTCGGTGTTGAGGAAGAGTTGTGCGGTGGTGGTGGTGGTTGTGGTGGTAGAGGAGTAGCTTCTCAAACCCTTTATTTCTCTGCTTCTCATTTCTCAATCAACTTCGTTCCTATCTTAATTATCTATTTATCTCATAATTTGAGCTTCTCGAGGTGGTTTTTAACATCGATTTTTATACCGTACATCCCAAATTAAGGTACGGAGGGGATCAAGTATAGCCTGACGCGGTGGTTGTAATGGTGATGGTGAAGAGCAAAGAGAGGGAGATGAGGAGTTGGTAGAAGGAAGGTGAAAGTAATGAAAGGAATGTAAGAACCGAGGGAGTTGAAGAAGAAGATGAAGAAAAGGGGGCCCACCATATTTTTACCTAGAGTTAACTTGTTGTAGCAGGTTATTTTAAGCCGAGTTCATTACAAGAGAAATGATATAATAATTGGGATTATTTTGAGTTAAACGTTAGTGTGGATTAAAATGAGAAGGGGGGCCTTAGTTTGGATTATTCCCGTGAAATAACCCTAGATTAAATCTAAATCTATTGTTAAATGAGTTTTTAAAACCGGCAAAATGAATATAAAATTAAATTAAATTAGTAACGCATTTGAGGTAGCTTATGATTAGTTATTTGATTCGATCAAATTTCAAGTATCGGAAGTAGTAATAGAACCCCATTAATTTAAGTAATAATTGTGAGATTATGCCTCTTCCGGCTCTTTTGGGGAAAACTAACGGAAAACTGAAGTGTAGCTGAAATGGAAAGATAGCTGAAAATAACTACTCATATGATATTGTTTGATAAACAATCTGATAGCTAAAACAAATTAAATGATATAAAATGGGACGGTTATATTGCTTGTGTCTAATGCTGTCTATTATTGTTGTTATTAAATTATTTTTAACCATTCATTAGAATATTAAAAATTAAAATTTTAAAATTTAAATCATAATTAATAACTAGTTACTTTAGTTTTTAAATAAGGGTAACATAAGAAAGATAAATTATAAAAATTATATTACATGTCGCCAATTAACAAGCTAATAAGTCGAATAGTTTTGACTGATAAAACTTTGTTTGGCCTTATAGAGTACAATGGAGTTTGGTGTACCTGTAGCCTTTTTGTATCCGGTGGCATGGAGTTTGATCGTTTGGAAACTGGCTAATTGACATTTAAATGATGGTCATTACATACGGAATATACAATTTAGAGAAAAAAGAAAAACGTTTTCCAAATTAAATCGGAAATTTTTGTTTAATTTGATTGTTTATTTTTGTCATTCATTGTAATTTTATTAGGTACATAGAGAACAAACGAACGATGTAATCGAGTATTTGAAATTCTAGGCTAACTTAAACCTATACGATAATTGAATTCCTTTTCTGCTAACTACCCGAAAAATATATTCGCGCCCATCTTCTTGTTTACAAGTTTTGTTTCGATCATCATATCCGCCATTTAGTGACATCAATCCCTTGATCGAGACCAAACTCTCAACATAACCTCCCTTTGAGCGGTATAGTGACCCTCTTCGTCCAGTGGTCTTAAGTTCGTGTGTGCCACGATCATAATGGAATACCTCTTCAGTTTCTCCTTTATTTCGATATGTTGCGTCCGTGAAGAGTAACTCCTTGTCGTTTAGCCACAAATTTAACGGTCGCATATTATCAGCTGCTTTAACTACAAACTGCTTCCTCCACCTACAGTCGCCCCTCTCTTCGAGTACCCAAACATCACAAATCGAATTCCAATGAACACAACTGATGCAACCCTGCCATTTGGTCGTCGATAAAAGTTCGTGACCGTGTTGTTTGGGGTGCATACATTCAGGCATTGGTACCTCGCTAAAAACCTCGTCCACCATGTCAAACGATACCATGACATCGTCTCGTGGTGGGTGATAATTATTATACCCCAACCAATTGCTTATTCTTCCATTTGCGTTTATAGCAACTCGCCCTTTTAAGAAAGTATCGCATTTCATATTAACACTAACATGTAAATTTCGCCAGTGTCCCTCACGTAGCGAGTACACGCTTCCCAAATTGTTGTTAAAAGATATCGCGACTACCTTATAATCTTTATTAATCGGGTCAAAGCCAAGCGCTATCCCGCTTTCCCTAACTGGGCATGGGGGCAACAACACAACCTCCTGAATCGACGGGTTACACAGCAAAATCTGAGACTTCAAACGTAAACCAAAGCAAATAATACCGTGACAGGAGTTAAACGAATATACTTTAACGTCTGGAACACAATCAAACTTCCTCATAAAGCGTAAGGTTTTGTTAGCCGTGAAAGAGTACAAACATGGCTTGTTGAATCTTGTGACATCAAAGATGCAATCGATGTTGTCCAATACGTTAGACGATGAGGTTGCTCGAGTCAGATAATGCTTCATGGCGAATTGATGGTCATTTTTTATGAGATTCAACCATGATTTGCACACACAACTGAATCGTATTAGCGATTTCACGGGAAGATATAATAATATCTCAATCAACAACTCGTGTGGAATATTTGCGCGGCCATCATTGTTATCACCCATTTATACTGCGTCGAATTAACCTAAAATTTAAACAAATAGTATAAAGATTACAATAGACATGAAAAATTTACAATTTTAGTCCTTATTTTAGACAATATAAATTTAATGTATTAAACATGAGACTATTGTGATCTAAAATAAAACAGTAATTGGCACCGTGAAGTGATAGAGATTATATAGTTGACGTAATTTCATTTTCCTTATAACGTTTACTCGATGCTTTACGTAAAGACCCGAATACATAATGATGCATAAAACTAACCACTTTGATACATTTTTGTATGAAGATGTAATTATTATGGTTGAAAATAAAGTAACTTACAATAGTTGATTAACAAGATAAACGATGAAATTTTCTTCTTCTCTTCGTTTCCTCCTTCTCTTCTCTATGTCTCGTTTAAAATTATAATGGTTGAATTATAAACTTAATTACAATTATTATGAGGAAAATAATTATAATTATATGCTCATTTATATAATTATATTCCTAATAATAGTTGTATTAGGTTTTCTCTATTTAGTACTAACTTAGGTGACCATATTAGTTTGTTTTTATGTGTCTAAGTTAGAATTAGGAAAGTTCAAACAAACAAATATAAATAGACTTTATTACTAAAATATTGCACATATATCTACGTAAAATATTAGAGTTATAAAAGTAATTTAGTAGAATGACGGATAAAATATCAAATATTATTCGTAAGTCGATAATTTTCTTAGCAAAATTTGTCAGCAAAACAAAGTAAGTAAAATGATGGATAAAATACTCGTACTTGTATATATAAGAGTTGTATATTTGAATGACTTGTGAGTCTGGTCTCGAACTCTCGATCAAGGGATTGATGTCGCTATATGGCGGAGATGATGATCAAAATGAAACCTGTAAAATGGAAGCTAAGATGAACGCGAATATATTTTTCGTACACTTGTCTGAAAAGGAATTCAATTGTCGTATAGTTGTAAGTTAGCATAGAAATTCAAATAATCATGGTTATATCGTTCCTTTATTTCATGTTTCTAATAAGCAGTTTAATTTTTATTCTAGTGATTTTAACCTAATAAATTACAATTGATGACAGAAATAAATAATCAAATCAGTCTAAAAATATTGGAGATATTGTCGAGATATCGACAATATTTGTTAGGATATGTCGAAATAAGTCGAGATATCGATATATTAGTATTAATGGTATACGAGATATTCGAGTATATCATATAGAATATTTATGATATTATCGTGTAAGCTATTTATGTTAGGTAGTTTACTATATAAGTTGCTTAATGTGATGTTAAATCGACACAACACAATATTAATAACATCGACTCCTATTTATGAATTCTCTTATTGTAAAATACTTTATGGTATCAGAGCCCCTTTTCTGAGGTCTCTCGATACGCTTCCGCTGCCCTGCCGGTGGGCCGATATTGCAACGCCCACCGGCGGGATATAATATAATATTACAAGCAAATTGCATAAAAGTGATAATTGTTTGGGATTCGAAACATGCCGAATTGCCAATCCATGGTTTTGTCCACCGTTTGTTTTTTTTAATATCAAAGTTTGATAGATCTACGGATGAAATGATTTTCCGTGGAAGGGTGTTTGTCTCGTTCGTGAAATTGAGCGTTCGTGACAACGAATATGTTTTTTTTTTATGGTGTTCGATTTATTGTTGGCTTGTTTGATGGTTTGCGGCCTACCTAAGTGTCGCGGGTTTGTGACCTACCTAAGAGTCACCGTTGTTGATGGTTTGCGGCCTACCTAAGTGTCGCGGGTTTGTGACCTACCTAAGAGTCACCGTTGTTGAGGGTTTGTGACCTACCTAAGAGTCACCTTTGTTGATGGTGTGTGGCCTACCTAAGTGGCGCCTCTGTCGTTTGTGGCCTACAGAAGTGCTGCAGTTGTTGGACAAGATGACGAAGAATCAAAGATGAAGCACTTTGAATTTTTTTTTTTTTTGTCATTTTCATTTATTTTATCTTATTGTAATGTCAAACTCATGGTAATTTTTGCAAATTACCATAAGTTTGAGGGGGGATATTGGAGATATTGTCGAGATATCGACAATATTTGTTAGGATATGTCGAAATAAGTCGAGATATCGATATATTAGTATTAATGGTATACGAGATATTCGAGTATATCATATAGAATATTTATGATATTATCGTGTAAGCTATTTATGTTAGGTAGTTTACTATATAAGTTGCTTAATGTGATGTTAAATCGACACAACACAATATTAATAACATCGACTCCTATTTATGAATTCTCTTATTGTAAAATACTTTAAAAAACCTGTTCTTTCGGACTTTTTAGAAATTTGAATCAATCAATCAATTGAAATGAATCAATCGCTTTGAGTCGAATCGAATCAAAATGTCTTTGAAAATAAGCTGGAAAGAACAGGTCCTAATTCTTACGATTTAAATTGGAAAACGTTTTTTTTTTCCCTCTAAATTGATAAACAAATGAGAACTCTAGTCACAAAATAAATTATTAGTATGTTTATTAATAATCAATATTATTCTCGAATTATTTTAAGTTCAAATTATTTATGGAATATGAGTGTGACTTAAGATTATTCATGAGTTTTTCCTTAATATTATTGTGATAGTATTTCAAGTTCGGTTCGACATTGTGAGACCAGAGACCTAGCTACTAGCTAGCTAGCAATACAAAAATAAATGTGGTTATTTATATATAGCGAATGTATCGTTATTTATATATAGTGAATGTACAGTTATATAATACAACATTTCAAATTTTCAATCAGTGAGATCAGACCATTTCATGAACTATATGGCTCTTAATCTCTTATACAAGTATCGGTATCATTTAACAAAAACAAATGAATTTCTAGACTAATTTGAAGCTATACGACCATTGAATTCCTTTTCTGTTGACCTCACGAAAAATATAGTCACAACCGTCTTTCAGTTGAAAAGTGTTATATCGATCAGACATGAATTGTTTGATCGAGATCAGACTCTCAATATAACCTCCCTTCGAGTATCTGAGGGACCCCGACCCCCTCCGTCCAGTGGTCTTAAGCTCATCTGTGCAACGGTCGTAATGAAACACTTCTTGGACAAATCCTTTCTTGATCTCGAAAAGTAATTCCTCGTCACTTAGCCATAAATTTAAAGGAAACTTAGGCCCGTCGTTAAAGCATTTGACCGAAAACTGTTTGCTCCACATACAATTGTCACCGTTCCTTTCTCTAAGTACCCACAACTCAATCAAATTCTTGTGTACACAACTGACGCAAGCCTGCCATTTACTCGTCGATAGAACTTCGTGAATGTGTTTATTAGTGTGTAAACATTCTGGCATCAGTACCTCGTTAAAAACCTCTTCAACCATGTCAAACGATATCAAGACTGTCGAACGTGGTTGCGTCCTGTACCCCAACCAATTGTGTATTCTTCCATTTGAATTTAACGCCGCGTATCCCTTCACGTAAGCATTGCACCCAACATCAACATTAACCCGTAAATCTCGCCATTGACCCTCACGTAGAGAGTATACTTTCCCTGTGTTATTGTTGTTATTGTTGACCTTTTCACCAAACGAGAATGCAATCACTTTATAATTGTTATTAATCGAGTCAAAGCCAAGTGAAATTGTATTTCCCTTATTTGGGCACGGGGGCAGCAACACAGCCTCTTGAATTGATGGGTTGCACAACAGAATTTCAGACTTCGTAGTTAATCGAAAGCAAATAATACCGTGACAGAAGTTACATGCCCTTACTTGAAGGTCGGGAACACATTCAAACTTTTTCTGTAAACGAAAAGTTTTTCTTTCCGTAAAAGAGTACAAACACATGTGATCGGATTTTGTAATGTCAAAGATGCAGTCCACGGTGTTGAACACGTTTGAAGTTGAGGTGATTGTTCGAGTTAGATAATGCTTCATGGCGAATTGATGGTCATATTTTATGAGATTTAACCATGATTTGCACACACAAGTGAACCGTATTAGCGACTTCACTGGAAGATGTAACAGGATCTTCATCAACAGCTCTTGAGGGAGATATGCAGGGACGTAATCGTTGTCTCCCATATAAACGAACGAATCTAAACTAACCTCGACGTGTAGCGGCTAATGTACGAGGCACAACAGTGAAGATGGATGTTTATCAATTTTGTTTTAGTATTAATTGGATACAAATCGATTAAAGTCAAATAAAAGAAAATTTCGTTTTAGATAAGTGATTCATGATTTTCTTTTTCCCCTTAACGAATCCTTTATTTATATTGCACGGTACTAACTTTCCTTGTATAATTAGGACTTAGGACTGATTTGATATGTATTAATATTCTATTCTATTCTATCTTATTCTACTAAAAGGGAGTTTTCGCTGACGTCATTTTTGCCACGTGTCAACTTCTCGTGCAATATTTTCCCGCCAATTTCAATTGATGACATCATAATCATATTAATAATTAAAAAAATAAAAATAACACAAATTCTAATATATATTACATCTTATTTAAGTAATGAATATTAACCTTAAAACTACTCTACAAATCAACTTCCTAAAATTTTGCATCTTATTTAAGTCAAGAATATAGGAGTTGAGAATATTATACAAACCAAAATCTTTGTAAATAATACTCTTAATCAACCTACCAAATAAGTTTCATGTAAATACGGAGTAATATTCTTCCTCATTTTTCTTTTACCCTTTTCTAATGTAAATGTTCCATTGGGACAAATGATTTTGATGAATGATATATTAATATATCAATTAAAAACTTGATGTAGCGTGTGTGTGTTTTGTTCTATGTGATTGTGTATTGAATTTGATTATGTTATGGTAACTTTTGAAGATTTTAGTTGATTGAATGAATAAAAAAAATGTGTATACCATAATTATCTTAATAATAACAACCAAAAAATATTAGTTGAAAAATATTATGCAATGACTAACTTGATAATAATAATAAAAAAAATCAAAAATAAACTTAAGTGTATTGAACTCTCGCTAATTTATAAGTTATTGTTTAAATTAATCTTTTTATTAGTACGGGTCATTTGAAATAAACAATCATCTCATATTTTACTTTATATGCATATTCTAAAACATATCTATTTATCGAACACAAAAATCTAAATCAACCGTACATTGCAGCACTATATATATAGTTGGCACTCCAGAATATTTTCCTAAAGTTTTTTTTTTGGTTTAATAGACTTTTAGGTTATAGATTGATAATAAAAAATGGATTATCGTAGTTCCGTACATAATTTATTGTCTTAAATGGAGTATTAAGTTCTTTAATTTTTAGTACTTTTAATATGCGTATATTATAATAAGTTACGCCTCTAAATCATTTTCACAATCATATCATATTGGACTTCATACTCATATTCTAAAATATCTTTATTAATATAATACCAATGTCTATATTAACCGTGCATCGCACGGGGGCTCAACTAGTTTTATTTCTACTTAATACTCCGTAAGCTTTCTTTTTTTTTCAGGATAAATTTCAGGAGCGTTGTCGGGTCTTTTACGAGTCATCAGTTTAATAGGGTAGCGCACGAGTTAGCCCAAATGTCGTCATTGTTTTCTCGGTCCCCTTTTTTTTGTAATGGCTTTGTGCCAAACCACATTGATGCTTTCGTTCGTCTCGATATTGCCAATGAAGTCATTTAACCCGGTTGGATTTTAAAATTTAAAAAAAAAAAAAAAAAAAAAAAAAATAGCTTTTTTTTTCTTTAAGTACTCCGTAACTTTTAATCGGCCAATTACACGAGTACTATACTTTTACACTATCTCGTGCACATTTTTTTGGTTACTACAGTACTTAGCATTGCACTGAATTAGTTATGTAATCACATTTTTACGGTTGAAAATGACTACGAAGTTCTATAATCAAATAACCACAATACTAATTCATCAACTCTTTTTTCTTTTAAATTTTTTTTGATTCACCAATCGAGTCTTTGGCCTTAAAATTTTGGGTTGGATCGTTTCTACAGGTCTAAAAGTAGTTGATGATAACTATATATTATTGTGATACCATGAGAATTGAGAATAGTGTGTACAACCCTAGCTCTTTAACAGTAGTTGATGATCACTATTATTGTGATACCATGAGAATAGTGTGTACAACCCCGACTCTTTAAAAGTAGTTGATGATAACTATTATTGTGATAACAGCTCTAAAAGTAGTTGATGATAACTATCTTTATATTGGAGTATATTGAAGTTACTAGTGTGTACCGATAGTCAATGAAGTCAAGGGATACACGAGATAGTGAGATACTTGGCGAAACATTGTGACTCTCGGTGAAGCATCATTATTACATAACTACCCCGTTATTATGTATCTATAAATAGTGGATTTGATGTAATTTCATATCATGCAATTCATAATTAATAATTACACTTCTATTATTTGTATTGTGTAATTTAACACTTTAAGACAAAAGTAGTTGACGATAACTGTTATTGTGATCGATTTGTGAGTTCTATCACATAGACGGTAGTTATTTGTTAAAATTTTTCTTTTTTAGATTGGTTTTTTAGTTTGTAGTTTTTGATTAATACTCTTTACCTTACATTAAGTTAAGTAGTGTGTGACGGACTCTCATAATATATGTATTAAGTACTATTACCCTTTAAAAATATTTAAAAATCGAATGTAAATTTGAAGTTAAAGTAGAATTTTACTACTCCCTCTGTCTCAGTCATTTGTTTACAGTTTGACTTTTTTCCCCTCACAAAAAAGTCAAACTGTAAACAATTCACTGAAACGGAGGGAGTAGTATAAAAAGCAAGAATTGGTTTCCATGCATAAAAATCAAATTATGTACGGAGTAATCATGATTCAGAGATGTGAATTTCTAGGCTACCTTGAAGCTATACGACAAATGAATTCCTTTTTTGGTAACGACACGAAAAATATATTCATTCCATTTCCTTCCTATTTATAAGTTTTCTTTTGATCACATTTCGCCATACGGTACTGACATCAATCGCTTTATCGAGACTAGACTTTCTAAGATAACCTCCCTTCAACTAATATAGCGACCCTATTCGTCCGGTGGCCTTAAACTCGTGCCTCCTACAATTGTAATGAAACCCTCTCTTGAATAATCAAAATCATTACATCGTTGGCGTTGTCCATTTAGGCCAGCTTCGTGTTTTATATTTTGTAACTCTAATATCTACGGAGTATATTTTTTAACCATAATTATCCCATAATTTACATTAATTAATCAAAAACTTATATTGCATGCCATTGCACTTTACGGAAAACACTTACCTTGCTTCTACCCATTAGTAATTGGTTGGGAAGCACTAAACAACATGGTTACACTAGCTAGGCTTTCTTGTATATATATATAACCCTGCAAAAGAAAAGAACAAGTTATTATGCAATTATAAATCACTTGGCCAAAAAAAGAAAAAAAAAAGAAAAGAAAAAAAGCACACCACTTGGCCACCGCAGCCCCCGTCGGGAGTGGCTTACATGTTACATGTAGTGGTGCGGGAATGCATGTATCCGGAGCACTCAACCTCCTCGTCATCAAAAAAAAAAAAAAAATTAAATCACTCTATCTCCATTTTCAGAACAAGTAATTACTCCCTCTGTCTCAATCATTTGTTTATACTTCTCTTAAATTTCCCTCCATTTCCAAAACTATCACAAATTCGATAGCACTCTACCTCCATTTCCAAAACTATCACAAATTCACAATGGTACAATTGGTCAACACCAAAATTGCCATACTTTTTTGTCTTTTGATTTTACCCGACAAAATTATTACTCAAAAGCAAGTGACGACGAACTTTTCAGAATTAGGTTTTGTAGTAAACCCGCCCATAGATCCAGAGTTGCTGTCGTACAAATTCGCAATTATATGGCCAAAAGGCTACATAAAAGAATACAAAAATCGTCCCGAACCCGAGAATTTACCCGATCGTTTTACTATACATGGATTATGGGCTATAGATCGTTCTCCATCCAAAGAACCCTCACCTCTAGAGTTTGATCTCGCAGTCTTGTCCGATATTATGGAGGACATGGTAGAAAAATGGCCAGACGTTAAAAATTATGATACAGAAGATCCCGACTTGTTAGGATATGTTAGGAGATGTCGAGATATGTCGAGATATCGACATATAATATTTAGGGAATATGAGATATTCATAACATATCCTAACACGACTACACCAATTTCTGGTCGCATGAATGGAATTATCACGGTCGCAAAGACCCAATATACAAAAATCACATGTACTATTACTTTGTCCACACTATAAACCTCTTCACCTACATGGATGCTACCCGTATTATAATTGAAAAATCAGGTATCGTAATCTATTGTCAAATCTGTGTTACATAATTTTCTCTAATGTGGAAAATCAATTACGTAACTTCTGGATAAAATGGTTTCTGACAAATTCTTTTCATTTCAAACTTACAACTTGTAGGACGACCCAACACTCCAGAGACCCTTAGAAGGGCACTTTTAGACAATAATATGAGGATGCCATTTCTGGTGTGCGTAACTGATGGACTTAACGTTTATCTATCAGAAATCCATTTTTGTATGGATTGGACTGCAAATACATTTGAGGATTGCCTCGTTCCTAAAGATCCCAAAACTTTGCTCGCAAAAGATTGTAGAGAAGGGGTACCTTTTCTCTACTCATGTGTCGATTGTGCTTTTGAATAAATGAACGCGTGAATGGGAGTGGATTTGAAGACAAATGATCAAAAGTTATCTGCATAGATCGATCTCTACTCCTATACACATTTATCGATCATTTATGAAAAGTGTAAACAAATGACTCGTACACCCCAAAATGGGAAGTGTAAACAAATGACCGGGACGGAGGGAGTATGTACTCCGTATTTGTCCTGTAACAGGCATCCACATCGGATTTTAATTTTAATCCAATTGACTGGTGATTAATCCAGGCCATATCTTTTGTTAAACAATTTTATACAAGTATGACTATTTTTATCATCTATTGTGGAATACCATATAGAATTCGAGAAAAACACAAGATCATAGAGAAAACATTTTATATTTTCTTAATTAGCAGACGTAACTTCGCATAGAGCCTACCAATTAAATTCACTAACGTAAGCATTTAACCATCAATACTAGAGTGATAATCACCTAACGAATCACTCATAAATTCGAACATTCTCAAAACAAGAAAAAAAAAAATAGCCAAAATTAACAATGGGTACTGGTACGTATGTTACACCAAAGTCGTCGTCCATTTCTTACTATAATAACATTATTTACAATAACATCAATGGTAAACGGAGAACGGTTTTATATCAACAAGGCCGGTGGTGACATACCGGTGCCAAACCGGTGACAAAAATTACGGATACAAAGAATAGAGACCTGGAGAAATCGACGGGTTGTTTGAAAGGATATTATACTTTTGCCAGGGTATTTTTTGTGTATAAAGAAGCGAACAACCGATGTGGTGTTATGATGGATACATGGAATGGGTTGTTACAGAAGACGGCTTTTATCTTCGTTGCAATTACCAGTACAAAGGCTCAAATCTAAATTGTGCTGGTTTATCACGCGACCCGTATAAACCTTCGCCGCTAGATAAGCTGACGCCTTTGACGAAGATGCATGATCGGTCGTCATAATCGGTTTTTTCTAAAATGTAGTCAATCGGTCAGATAATAGAAAGCTAACGATAAAAATAATTTTCAGAGATTATAGAATAGTTGAAATAATAATCTACGGAATGTTTGGGAACGCGGATTTACTCGTAGGTTCAAAAGTTTACGGAAATTTGTATCCTCGTCTATACAAGAATTCGATGTCATCACTTATTAGTAGGAACAGAGAAACAAGCATACAAAGATAACACTTACGGAGTATTAAGCTACTTTTTTCGGAAACGCAAAAGCGATGAAAATGATAAAACATTCAGTAAAGATTGTTATCAAACACCTCTGGTTCATGCAAGAAGAGTTCGCGCCCATTCATCTGCACGTTCCCGGCTCTTATATCTTCTTCGCGTTTCCTAGCTGCTTCAGCTTTTCTTGCTGAAGCTTCTGCATCCTGAAAATAAATAAATAAACAATTAGATCGGATATTACTACGGAGTACAATGTCGACTATGTCTGCACATCTAACCAAACAGACTCAAAACAGCATAGCAACACATATAACGAAAACCCAATTAACGACACAGTACTCAAAAGTGGCTGAAGAGAATGTTTGGTCACTGCGAAACTTGTGCTTCGTAATTCATAATTCAATTCATAGTCAAAAAGACCACACAGCTCTTTATTCGAGTGATTGCTTAAAACGGAAACTCGTACGCCTTTTCACAGCTTCTAAAGCTCAAATGATGTTCGGTTTCTGTGATAGTATTCCATCCCGCATTTGATAATGTCATCGTTATTATATCGTGACACAGCTCCACAACCAATTTACAAAACGCTTTGAAGGTTACAACTTACAACTACTACATTTTCGAGAAAAACTAGGCACGTATATACCTCTACTTCCCTCGATCCAAACACACGCTAATTCTGAAACGAGATAAACCAAATCGAACCACGAGATATGAACATCTAACATCTACTCAATTGCTCGTAATTCATAATACGCTTTTCATAAGACGTCCAATATGTAGATTTTAAGCAAATACTAGAAGGTATGCATGTGAACCCGCAACTGCCTAAAGAGGAGAACAAATGCATACATCTTTTCGCATTATTTTCATCAAGGATTAAAAAGTTTACGACACACTGAGAAACAGGTGAGGTCAAATCGATTTGAGGTAAATTCCAATAACGAGCTTCTTAGACTTATAATATCGGCTTGAATACGATTCCATATAATTCCGGTGATCGAATTCAATAAACTACGGTGACACAAATCAATAAAGGTATGCTTTCATCCATGTAAAACACTGAAATCAAACCCTAATTCCCTGAATAATTCAAATAATGAGCTTATTAGCTTTATAATATCGGTTTGATTACAATTCCATAAAATTCCAGCGATTGAATTCAAAAATTGAACAAATCTATGATGAGTTCCTTCCAAAAGGTATTCATGCATACATCGATGTAAAACCACGAAAATCAAACCCTAATTCATCGATTAGAACAATCGAAATCATACAAAACTAAAATATCAACAAAATAAAAACTGGAATCGTAAAATTGAATCGAAATAATACCTTGCGAAGTTTCCAGGAGAGAAATTGAGCGGGAGTAATTGAAGGGGAAGAAGATGTACGTTTTGCTGAATTCTCAGCTTTACCTTCTCCTGTTTTTGCTGCTCCCATTTTTTTTTTTCCGAAGATATTTTTCCTCTTTATTTTTGTTTTATACTTCTCTATATGTGTAAACATTATGGGGATCCCGGGTCCGGGTCCGAGTCCTGGTCCTGGATCCAATGTCGATTTTGTGGTTCAATTGGTTAACTGGTGAGGTTGATAATCGGTTGGTGAACGAGAAACGAGCAAATTTGTTCGGAGTACTCATTAAAGCCTTTAATAACAGGAAGTATAGTCGGTGTTAGAATTTTAGCTTTACCGAGAGGATGCGAGAAAGTGGAAGTTGTAAATTGCTGACATGTAACGTATTCAATTTTCATTTTTCAGCAATGTGAATCAAATACAACCAAATTACGATGATTATCCTCGGACTCATATACTCTGATGATTCAATTTCTGAAACAAGATCATAATGATGGGACAGTACAGTCAGGTTTACACGGGACGAAAGCAGTTATGAGAGTCAAATGTGCAGCTATAGATTGAATATTAAACTAAAAGACCACGGTATCAAGCATGGTTCCCAAGGTTTGAACTATGTTGGAGGACATCAAGTTGGAGACGTGTTCTTCGAGATGCTTCTTCGCATCTTGTCTTCCAACGTTAGCAATTGCTAGCTTCTCTGGCGGTAGCTCGTCCTCTTCCTGCACGGCTTTGTTGTACTTGATGGCTAAGTTCAGCATTTCCTGCATATTTCATGGAGAATACTCGCTGGCATAAATAATCACCTCAACAGACATGCTCATAAAAACTTCAAAGCTCGGGAAATGTTTTCACGTACCTGAACAGTCTGCTCATTGGTTTTGGAATGAGTATCAAATCTCTGAAGAGTTAATCCATCAGTCCATTTCTTTTTGTGGAGGTTCAGCAACATCTTCTCCTCGAGTTCATTCTTCCTGTAGTTGATTGCTATGGAGTAATAATGTCTGTTTAACCCGTGGATCAATGCCTGAAAAGGCAGTCTGGTCAGTGAGACGAGAAAGCAAGAAACATACGATACGCTTACATCCGAGATATACAAACGTTGGGTTACCTGAATTGATGGTTTGTTAAGGTGCCCAAGGTTGGACGTCGTCTGGCGAGGCTCTTGACCAAGCATCATGGTCTGAGGGTTGATCAGACGGAAGGCATCGATAACTACTTTGCCCTTGACGCTCTGTATGGGGTCTACCACCACTGCAACTGCTCTTTGATTTAGAGCTTCGAAACTCTGCAACATCAACGTCGTATTAATAACTGAACTGATCCTAGCGATCTGAAACAGGCTCCTTGTGCTTGAACGTATCAATGTATGCCAAGTATTTGGCCAACAGATCATAGACAACAAATTTGTAAGGCAGTTCTTGCGCTACAAAAACGATTATAAGAAATAGTATTAGAATAAATAAAAATACCTGCTGGGTGTTGATGTCAACTCCAGAGAGCCAGCAGCCAAAACCAGGGTGGGAGTGGTACCATCCTACGACCATCTCTGGCCTACAACACAATATGACGAATGTAGCATAAATAAATAATAAGTGATCATAGTATGTATCGATAGACATGGGCAGCTGAACAAAGCAGTGGTAAAGTAGAACGCTACCCGAGATACTAACCAGCTATTTTATTAAATGAATGTAACGGAATAACGCACGACAAATTCTCATATGAGACGGTCTCATAATATACTTATTGTGAGACTTCTCACACATGAAGAGTTACCTAGATCTATTATTGGTTTTCTTTAGAAAGCACTATCTCTCGCGATGTGAGGCGATGACATAAGAGAACAACTAATAACGCAAAACTGATGAAAAGAAAAGGAAAGAACCAATGGCAACTTCATATGCATAAACAGGAAGAAGACTGAAGTACCCTATACCCAAAACAAAGAGCATATCCCAGGAAAACGATTGCAAATTTCACTAAAAACTAGAAACACCTAGATTGCTGTATTTTAGACATCTCAATTGTACGATACAGTAGCAAATATCATATCATTTACAAAACACAGATAACGGAATAAAATAAACAAGGCATACCTTCCGGTTTGTTTAAGCATATCGAGCATGTTAGTCTGGAAGACATGATCAACAGCTTCAACACTAACACCAGTTCCACTTTGCGGCATTGCAAAAACGTCGACAACCCTAACCGTATACTCGTCCACAAACTCTCCCAGCATCAGCCCCATCACTTCCATCGGAACCCCTGCCCTACCTGCCCAAATTCATACCGATTCACTCAAATTAGAGTTTAATTTTCTTTCAGCCCAAAATCAAAAATCTCCACTGACCATAGAAATAGTTTACAAACTGTTCAAATTTATCTTGATAGACTATTCAGATTTTAGCTTTCGCCGAAAAAAGCACCAAAATTTTCAGCAAACGACGTGGAAAACATACAAAATTGTTCAGAATTAGCTTAGTTTACTAACTAGAAATTTCATCAAAATTGCATCAATTACACAAATCACTGATCAAATTGACCTCATATAGATTCAAGTTTTTCGTTTTCACCCAGAACCTGGTGATTTCAACAAAATCAAATCAACTACCCCCAAAAAAATTGTCATATTCACCTTAAATTACGAATTAGGGTTTCACATTCACCAAAAACCTAGAAATTTCAACAAATTCAAATCGACCACTAAAAAAAAGCAAACTAAAATCGTCAAGTAGGGTTTCGATTACACTCGAAAAACGAGAATTACAACAAATTATACCGAAAAATTAGGGCAAAAAAAGTAGAGAAGTAGAAGGAAGAGTAACCGTGTTTGAGCATCTTGAGGAGGGCGAGAGAAGAGATGTAGACTTGCTCGGAGGTGTCGAGCGTCGGCGAGTCCGGCGGCGGGTGTCCGAGTGCTCCGCCGGCGCCGGCGAACATTCTTGTTAATCTGTCCATTGTTGTATGATAAATTTTTGATTAGTTGAAGTAATTCTTGGGTGATTGGTAATTTGGTATCTAATCTCCTAGAGTTCTTGACAAGGAGAAAACTTTTGTAGAAAGAAACACAAAGGAGAGATCAATATGAATAAGTAACGGTTTTATGCGTACGACAAATTATTTGTGAATTGTGAGTAAATTATAATCAATTTAACTTTTAAATGACTATTCTACTATTAAAAAAGGTCACGTTAGAGTAGGTACGATGTAGGATAAGGACTATAAGCTCACCCCAAAAGTTACTCAAGAAGTGGTAGGAACTTGCCTTATATAAACCTCACCTTAATTGGCACAGTCCTGTAACATTCGTCCTTCCTTCAGGACCAACGTCCTCGTTGGCCACTCATTGGGTCACGAGTTCACGACTGTGTTGGGTAATGGCTGGCTTTTCCAGGCCACACACTCCGAGTTTGTCAACCTTCAGGACCAATATCCTTGTTGGGTCACGGCTGGCTCTTCCACGCCACCCATTCCGAGGTTAGCTCTAATACCAATGATATAGGAAAAGGACCATAAGCCTACCCCAAAAGTTAGCTCAAGAGGTGGTAGGAACTTGCCCTATATAAATCCAATATCAACCTCTCATACGATCAAGGTAAGACTCTTGCAATGGCACAGTGTTGTAACATTACTAAAGTAATCACATTTATTTGTCCCAAATAATTTGTCGCACGTGTGAAACGTCTTTATTTTAGATTTGTTGTTTATATAAAGTATTTTGTTTGAATTTTTATTTGAATTTTTTTTATTTTTTTATAAAATTATTTGATTTGAATTAAGTGACATAGGAATATCAATTCACCCGAATAATGTGACGAAAATTTAACCCACCATATTCAAATGGTTGAATGAAAAGTTTTTAACAAAACAAGACACAGTCCAATTTTATAATTTTCGTAACACGTTAGTTTATCTTTTATTTCGTAACTCAATTCATTGTCATCATAATAAGAGTTTTCTCTCTATTAGTTTCTCTCTATTTCCCCTTCACGATGATTATGCAAAACTTATTAAGTTCTTATATGTAAAATTATATTTTAAGCTTGAGAAATTTTCACTTACCCTATGTTACATATTTTCCCCAAGACATCCTTTTATTTATTCTACTTTCCATGGTACCCTAATGTTTTAGTTCGAATTAACAATATTCTTTTCAAATTTCGTAACATCCTTAAGATTATATTGCTAATTTTGGGGTAAATTTCACGATAATCTTGAGATTTATAACTTTGCACGTGATATCTCATTTTTTAGTTGAAAATCTTATACTGATCATCATAACTTATGGTAGGGAGGTCATAAATGATGGGGTTATTTTACAAGAATAATCCATACCATTAACGATCTTCTCAAAATAATCCGAACTATTCTTTATCTCAAAATAAACTCAACTTTGATAGTTATCTTCTCAAAATAATTTATTCTTAAAGTTTTTATTCTCAAAATAATCCCACATAATTCCATATAATTTATTTTGTGAAGATAACTACCAAAGTTGAGTTTATTTTGAGATAAACAAAAGTTTGGATTATTTTGAGAAGATTACCAATAGTATGGATTATTCTTGTAAAATAATCCAATATGATAAATTTGTGTTCCAAATTCATCAATATACTCCCTCTTATTCACCATGTTTTATTATTTCCTTTTTGGGATAATTTTTTTATTCTTATCATATTCCTTTTTAATAACATTTTAAAATTTTTACCAAATCCCATCACTTACTCAATCATTTTTTAATAATTGTGCCAAAAATAAATGATAAAAACCTGATGAATAGGATAAAGTATGAACTATTGACCATCATAACTTATGGTAGGGAGTTCGTAAATATGAGATTGTTAGCCTCTTTTTTTTCTCTCTTTTATTATTATTATTATTATTATTATTATTATTATTTTATAAAAGACAGATTAAAAAACTGTGGTTCAATTTTTAAGCCTAATTTTTTTTTTTTTTTTAATTTCAAATAAAAAATCTCATAAACATGTAAAAAATTTATAGCTATGGTTGTACAAAATATTTACTACTATGCATATAAAATTATAATAAATCTCCTGCGAGACAGTGTTGCATCAAATTAATGTGAGACAAAAGTACAAATTGCAGTTAAAAAGGGTACAAAACATGAAACAAATCAACTAAAGTCACTTGCAGGAGTACTAAAAAAATTCAGAAACAATTAATCATAATTATCACTAAAATGATACAAAAGTTATATAATCAAGTACAAATGAAGTGAATTTACAATAATTTATTATAAGGCCCGTGTCACACAAGAATTTGTGATAAAATTGCATTTGCTAAACATCGACAAAAATTATATTTGATAGTTTTTTTTTTCCGATTTATAATAAGTAAATCATATGCTATTTTTTTTTTTAATTTGAGAGTGGATTAAAATTTAACTTTTTCTTAGTGTTAGAATAATATATGATTCAATCTTCAACCAAAATCAAGTAGTTATAACTATTATCATCCCTTGTGATCGAGTTTCAAATGAAATACCGATTTTATATGAGAAAATCGGTTATTTTACACTCTCTCCTCAGATAGAACTATAAAGGGAAATATAGCAAATCACCCCCATAAGTTTGATACTATGTGCAATTAAGCCCCCTAACTTATGAATGTAGCAAATCAACCCCATAACTTAATCTCAATGTGTAATTAAGCACACATCTTATTTTTAAGAATAAAATTTACTAAATTGAATATTTTACCATTATTAAAAGTCAAAATTATTACTCAAATATAAATTCCAATATTTTAATTATTAGAAAGCATGTTCAAATATTTATTTTACAACATTTATTTATTTTGGTGAATTTTTTTCACAATATAAGAATTTTTAATGAGGTTACAATAAGAAATTACATGACTAATTTTTTGTTTAAATTAAATTTGGCTTATATTTTTCGTTTAGTATGTAGGAATATATTGTATTTATTTTTAATAGGTATATATAAAATTGTTATATAAAAGAAAATAATAAGTTTAGTTAAAAAAATGGTAAAAAATTTAATATGTGCTTAATTGCACATTTTTGAAAACTTATGGGGCTAATTTGCTACAAGTGAAACTTAAGGAGTTGATTTGCACATAGTACATAAGTTATGGGGGTAATTTGCTACATCCCCGGAACTATAAATATATATGACTAAATCAAAGTGGTAATAAATTAAAATAAACGGAGTACAAAAAATCACTTTTACCAAAAATAAAAGTATTGTCAGTCTAAATACATATATTTCATAAGATATACGAAGTACTTAATTACTAAACTTATAATACTTTTTTTTTTTTTCTAAAGTAGCCATAAATTTTACAGAGTTAAAGTTAGTTGAAATTATAAAACAATTCGTACATTGAACTAATTGATATAAAGATGTCTTAAATTTTATCTCTTGAACGTTACACCATCACGATAATCACGTTAATTAAAGTTAGTCTTTGTAATCACAAAGAACATGTGAAGGCATTACATGCATGTATTAGACCATGAAATTAAACTACTCCGTAGTAACAATTATTAGATGTATAAATGTATAAATAAAAGGAAACTTCTAAATGACACCCTAAATTTTTCGTTTTTTTATATTGTGTCTTCTGTTCAGTTAGAATACATTAGGCTAACATTTACTCTCAAGTCACTGATTCTGAAAATAACCTTCTTCTTGTTTCAAATCTACAATTGAAAACAGAAATCATCACTCACAGCAAACAATAATCATCAGGTAATATCTATTCAATTAAAAGCATTTTTTATAAAACGATAATTTTGCATCTCAAATTGAAGATAACCTAATAATTTAAGAATTTCTAGAGTGGAATGGAATGGATGATTTAGAGTGGAATGGAATGGATTAATGCCATTCTAGTGTTTGTTTGACCTATTTTGGAATGGAGTTAGAATCCCTATGGATTCTAATTCCACCCCAACCCCCTAGAGTTAGAATCTCCCCCCTCACCCCAAGTTTCTAACTCCATTCCAAGTTTTGTGATTTTTTTTTTGTTTCACATCAAATCTAACTATTACTCCGTATTTATTATATTTATATTTATAATATTTTACGGAGTATTAAAATTTTATTTGTGTTTTATAAATTATAATATTTTTCATTTTTACAAAATATATTATTAATTTTTTTTTTTCAGAATAATTTTTTTTGAGAAAAATCCCCAAGCGATGATTCATGAATTGCAAATTAAGACGATAATATATCAACAATACGTTTTGAGTTAAACTATACAATTCGAATCTCCGTCCACGGTCTAACATGCTTACTTCGTGCACAACTTTATTTGCTATGTTACAAGCAAAAAACCATTTCATGACGTTTAAAATTAAATTACTGTTGCGTTATACTTTAGTAATGTAATAATGTTCGGATATATTTTGTCTATGTTTGAAATATTTAATATGACAATAATAATTAAAAATAAAATAAAATACGAAAAATATATAAATAAATAATGGTGGTGATAATAATAATAATAATAATAATAATAATAATAATAATAATAATAGCAACCAATATATTTCATACCCAACCAAACACCTTTACGCATGTATGGGAATGAGAATCCATACCTCCTTGGTATCTCGTTCTAATCCATTCCATTCCCAACGCATCAACCAAACGGCCCCTAAGCTCAGTCTCTTTCCGACAGTCTCTTTTACCGTTCCCCGTTTAACAAAAACATGATCGAGTGACAAAAAAACCCACCCGTGAGCCGGAAAAAAAGTAACCCTATCAACACATGTTGAAGTCAGCTATAGTAGTAACGAAAAGTGTGGGTTTAAGATCTCGAAACACATAATCACTTCACTTAATTACATTTACCAATAAATTTTGTGTCCTAAAAAAAGATCTCCTCTCTTTTATAAAATAAAAATAAAAAATCAAAGGGCACAACTCCCAAGTCAACACACACACTTACAGCTAAAACTCGAAAATTATCTTCGCTTTCATTTTTCCCACTTTATTTATTATTATTTTATGTTTATAATTTCATATAATTAATTAATTAATTTACTTTTTCATGTATTAAATTATTGATTTTAATGCTCCATTTCTATAACTTCAACTTCAATTTCATCTTCTTTCTCCTTTTTTGTTCGGCAATTGATTGATTGTAAACCCTAATTTACCGCGTTAATTTTGGGGGACTTCTGCTGAATTAGGGTTTCGATTTCTGTTTTTCTTGGCACCGTTATGTAATTTGCTCGTCAATTGATCACCAGTATGATTCGTTCTTTTCTGCAGTTACTTTTTTTCTCGATTTTCGTTGTGTTTGTTTTTGAGATTGAATCTGTTTTTGATGTTAGTGAATTTGTTTTCTTTGATTTTAGATGACTGGAAAGTGTGTTGACTACAGCTGGAGGTGTGAATTCTTACAAGTTTAAAGCTTAGTTTAATCTGGAAATTAGTGTGATTCAAGTAGTATTTCGTCGAAAAATGGAGAGGAGTGGTGGTGGTGGCGGTGGTTGTGGTTCGAGTAATTCGATCGAATTAGCGAAAGGGATGATGCCGGCGATTACTCCGGTGGTTCTGGTGTTGATTGGATATATAGACCCCGGAAAATGGGCTACTTATATCGACGTTGGTGCTCGGTTTGGTGGTGATCTCGTGGCGTTTGCTCTCGTCTTTAATCTTGTTGCTGTCTTGTGTCATTATTTATCTGCTCGTGTTACTGTCGTTTCTGGACGGAATTTGACTCAGGTATAGCCTCTCGCGTCTTGTTATTGGTGTTCGTTTGTAGTCTTTAACTCTTTTATTATATGCTGGTTGGAATTCTCGAGCTAACTATTCGGTTTCCTCTCACTTGTGTTTGCTTGTGGTTTCATTTGAAACTTCCTCAATTCATCCATTTCTGATTTCTTCGGGTTAATGTCTAAGGTTGTTTCTTATTGAAAGATGGAATAAAGAAATTGCTTATTAGTGTAGGCAATCATCTAAATGGGAAATGTGATGCAATAGTTTGTCGTTATGTGTATTTCGTGTTTAATTGATAGTGAAGTTAATTGATGTCACATGCGTGTCGGTTTGGCTGTTTGTTTGTAGTATGATTTTTTATTTTTAACACTTCTGGAAGACGTATTATCGATATTGGTTTCTTGTTGAAAAGTAGCATTTCATGGTGGCGACTATGTAGAGCATGTGAATGATAGAATCGTTTTGATGAAGAATGCAGAATATAGTGACTTGGTCTTTTTGCTCCCTTGTTCCAGCGTCAAAAGTTTTCAGTTCTTAGTGAAACAAAATGCTTATTCTAGTTCTAGCTAACAATTGTTAGTGCAGAATTTCAAGTTTGTGTTGACAAAGACAATGAAATCAAATTTCTTCTCTTCTATACATTATATTTCCTATATGATTACTGAAAGTCGCTCATACCGAATCAACGTGTTTTATTCGTCCTTGTATTTATATGACGATGCTGTCAATAGTTGATATATTCTTCCATCTCGTGAAGATTTGCACGGAGGAGTATGATAGACTCACCTGTTTTTTTCTGGGGCTACAAGCAGAGGTCTCTGCAATATTTTTGGATCTTACCATGGTAGGTACCTCCTTGTTCCAGTTTCATTAATTACCATCATAGGCCACATTGACGGTTGTCCTAAACATAATTCTACATTCTATATCCTTGTAGATTCTTGGTATTGCCCATGGACTCAACATGATCTTTGGATTGGATTTATTCACCGGTATTCTGCTGACAGCTCTGAATTCAATATTGTATCCCCTTTTTTCCACCCTCCTGGTAAGAATCCCCACGTTGAACATTTTTCGCTTGAGTTTATGGGATTAGTTTGAGAGGTTCGTCTTTTCAATATTTTGTTGTCGCAGGAAAGCTCTAAGGCGAAGGTCGTCGTAGTATGCTTGGCTGGTTCAGCAATTGTTTGCTATGTCCTTGGAGTGCTATCAAGTCTACCTGACTTTCCGGCATCTTCCAATAGTTTGGTGTCTAGGTTGAGTGGTGAGAGCGCTTTTGCCTTGATGGGTCTTCTTGGATCGAATGTCATGCCTCACAATTTTTACCTCCATTCTTCCATTGTACAGGTAATTTATCTACTTCAACATTCATTGTGTTTAAATTTTGCTTTGTGCTGTCAAAGACTCAAAGTTGGATACTTCCGGTGCTTGATACTTTGATCATGGCTGACACGGTCGCTGTTTCACACTTTCACTAACATTGTAAATTTCTGGCATAGCATAAAAATTAATATCGTTCAGTAGAGTTGTATGCTCATGGTTGATCCACAGCTACTTCATTGCTATAATTTAGCGCTATATGATTGACATATTTCTTATAAAAGTAGCCGTCGAAGTCCCATACCGGGATTCATTATATTGGAAGCAGTACTACAGATCATTCTACTGATATTTGCAATTTGCATTTCATTTTTTTAATTTTTTTCATAGCCCTAAATATTGACTTTTCTTCCTATTTTTTCCATCATGTTTGATCATCTCTCAAGGTTTAAATTAGACCCCAAGTTTGGTTAGACATCCCATGCTTGGGAACCTAGGAGTCGTGACTTCCTTCTCTTCCAACTTAAGGAAATTTCTTTTCAAGGGCATTATTTTAAACAGCAATTTCATAGTTAGATTGTCTGAGATTGATATTTTAGATTTTGAAGTCTAGTGAAAGCAACACAGAATAGCATATGTGATTTACACTGCATGCAAGATTTTGATCAGTGAAATCGAAGAAGGAAAGCAGTCTATACCTAGCCTTAATCTTGTGTTTTCATTCATGCCTTGAATGTCTGAATTATATTTTTTAACTTACGTATGGTTTTTTGTATTGTGACACATCTTACTTGCAGCGGTATCAGGGGGCAACCAGTGTGTCAACTAGTTCGTGGTCTCAAGATAATTTTATTTTAAATTTCACCATTTCCAGTGGCATATTTCTGGTGAATTATGTACTTATGAATTCAGCTGCTGGTGCTTTTTATAGTACGGGCCTTGGTTTATTTTCCTTTCAGGACGCAATGTCTCTACTGGATCAGGTTCTCTTCACGATTCTTGGTTTTATCCCAGGCCACTTATATTACGAATACATGAAAATCTAATTCCTTCTTTGTAATTGACGCAGGCGTATAAGAATTCCATAATACCCTTTGCATCTTTTGTGATTTTGTTTTTGGCCAATCAAATAGTGGCATCAAGCTGGGAATTCTGTGACGAAGGCGCTGAAGGTGGGGAAAAGATGTTGCATGAGTTCTTTAACATGGACCTTCCGGAGTGGCTTCATCGTGCTACCATTAGAGTTTTTGCTGTAGTAGTTGCACTCTTTTGTCTGTGGCACTCTGGGGCTGAAGGAATGTACCATTTGCTTATATGCACCCAAGTCGTTGTGGCGCTTATGCTTCCATCTTCCGTGATCCCACTTTTCAGAATAGCATCGTGCAGATCTATCATGGGTTTGCAAAAGATTTCTCCCGTTCTTGAGTTCATAGTCCTTATAACATTCATGGGAATGCTAGGTTTGGAGCTTATTTTTGTGGTGGAGATGCTTTTTGGGGAGAGTGAATGGGTAGGAAATTTGCGGTGGAGTGTTGGTAACGGTACAACCATGTCATATAATCTGCTTCTCATTACTGTTTTTATTTCGCTTTTCTTCACGTTGTGGCTGGCTGCCACACCTCTGAAATCTTCAAGAAATAGATTGGATTCTCAATCTAGGAATTGGGATGCACAGCATGTTACTCATGAATCATGCCTTGAAAGTGACAATGACGGTATCATTGAGGCTGAGACTCATGAAAAGGAACCTAATGACATTAAGAGAGAATCTCTGTCACTAGAGGGGAGATCGCTACGCAGTCATCCCGACATACCAACGAGTAAATATGACTTCCTTTTGCCTGACTCAATCATTGATACCGTTGAAGAGCCTTGTACAAGCGTTGACAGTGAAGTGCCTGCCAGCTCATTAATATGTCATCCCGAGCCAGAAAAATCAGCTTCCTCGGCTGAATCAGTGGCATTTCCCGGTGCAGCAACCAGGGACACTGAGAATTCATTCATAGAGTCACCCCCTGCGGTAATCAAGCAGACCAGTGCTGTTGAAAAGACAGTTAGAATTGAGGATAACTTGCAAGTTGAGAAAGATGATGACGGGGATACATGGGAACCCGAGGACTCATCCAAAGATCTTTCTGGAACTGGTCCAGTCACCGCGTCCGATGGTCCTGGGTCATTTAGAAGTCTTAGTGGAAAGAGTGATGATGGTGGGACAGGTGGGGGTAGTCTCTCTAGACTTTCAGGATTAGGCCGTGCAGCAAGACGTCAATTGGCTGCGGCCCTTGATGAATTTTGGGGACAACTGTATGACTTTCATGGTCAATTAACTCAAGATGCAAAAACTAAGAAATTAGACATGCTTCTTGGTGGGGATTCTAAACCATTTCAATCATTCTCAAAAGCAGAATCAGCGGGAAAAGAGTATGGAATGCAATTCCAAACTGTTGGAGGCAGAGAATCTGATATGCTTATGAACTCGAGCTTATATGATAGTCCAAATCAGAAATTGCAAAACAGCATAGAATCGGCATATAGGGCGCAAAGAGGAACTGTTTCATCGTGGTCGAACCAAATGCAACTTTTAAACAGGTATGCGCAGACTTCTAATCGCGGTACTCTTGATGCTGGGGAGAGAAGATATCAGAGTTTGCGCCTCCCGCCAACTTCCGAGAACTCGGATTATCAGCCGGCAACTGTACATGGCTATGATTTGCGATCTTATCTTGATCGTGCGGCGAGGGAAAGGTCAGATTATGCATTTGGCCAACTAGATCCCGTGCCTCAGAAGATGCCGTCCTTGGTCCCTAACGATTATAGAGATTCTCTTGCTTTTGCATTAGGGCAGAGATCCAATACTGGTGGAGTTAATTATCTGCAGCCACAGAACATTGCAGTCCAGAGAAGTGTAGGCCTGCAATCTGATAAACCTGATTACGGCCTTTCTGCTGGACTAATCGAAAGGATGGCTGGCCAAAATAACGCTAAAAAGTACCACAGCTTGCCAGACATTTCTGGGCTTTCGGTACCTCTCCGTAGTTCATATTTATCTAATAGTAATCAGCAGTTTGGCAGTCCTAATACCTCTATGGGTTTTGGAGCAACAGTTGGCCGAACAACTTATGAACAATCTGCATTTTCTAGTGCTGGTTCAAGGCCCGTCAGACCTCTAGCCTTTGACGAGCTTTCTCCGTCAATGGCATATCGTGATGATATGTCATACAGCTCGAGCTTAAGCGCTAACTCTCTTTGGTCTAAACAGCCCTTTGAACAGTTTGGCTTGGCTAATAACGTCAGCAGTGTTGGACCTCAATCTACTGGAAATAGGTCTAGTATGATGACGCAAGAGCCTCCCTCAGTAGCAGAGTTGGAGCGAAAATTGCTTCAATCTTTTAGACATTGCATTTTGAAGCTGCTAAAACTGGAAGGTTCTGAATGGTTATTTAGGGAAAACGACGGTGCTGATGAAGACCTCATCGATAGGGTGGCTACTAGAGAGAGATTTGTTTTTGAGGTTGAATCCCGAAATCTTAAACAAGTACCTGAATTATGTAATTCTCAGTATCCTTTCGCGGAGAGAAATGTTGGTGCTAATTCAAAGGGCGACGAGGCGTTGTCGTCACATCTGATCTCGTCAGTTCCTCAATGTGGAGAGGGCTGTGTTTGGAAAGTGGATTTGATTGTCAGCTTTGGCGTGTGGTGCATTCGTCGCATACTCGAGCTCTCTCTTATGGAAAGTCGTCCAGAGCTGTGGGGAAAGTACACTTACGTGCTAAATCGTCTTCAGGTAACTCATCACACATGACCCACTTTCCTCGGATTTACTTAAGTTGACTCATTATCTTAAAACAAAAGTTCTTCATGTTACTAGAATACCGAGTAAAATGCATTATTTTCTTTTAAAATTACTATGTCAAACTACACACACTACCTGAGAAACCTTTGACATTGCTCAAAGACGAAGCATACTAGTTTTTGTAATCAGCCTCGTGTAAACGATCTAATGCTGTCTAATGTGTACCAGGGAGTAATTGACATGGCTTTTTTCAAACCTCGGACACCGATGTCACCGTGCTTTTGCCTCCAAATACCCGCATCATACCAGACGAGATCAAGCCCGCCCGTTTCAAATGGTATGATACCTCCAGCTGCAAGACCAGCAAAGGGAAAAGTCACAACAGCCCCAATGATGTTGGACATAATCAAGGATGTGGAAATCGCAATTTCATGCCGAAGAGGTCGGTCCGGTACTGCAGCCGGCGACGTTGCATTCCCCAAGGGGAAGGAGAATCTAGCGTCCGTCCTCAAACGCTATAAGCGCCGTTTATCAAGCAGATCAACAGCCGGGTCGAACGACAGCGGGCCTGGGTCACGGAAGCTCCAACAATCGTTGACATCATATGGGTCATAACAGTTTGCTAACCTCGGTGGATGGGAGTTTTGGCCCGTCCATTTCTGGAGGCAATTCATTCTTTTGATCTTGGGGTATGGGTACGGTTTATGGAGCGGTGACTATCCTCGTAGCCCAAACCACCCCATTTGTGTATTAGAAAGAAAGTCTGTTGGAATTTTACATCTTTGGTTTCGGAAATTTCAATGTATACACAAGGATGACTTTGTTCGGCGTGTGTTACACTTAACACGACACTCGATAGTAAGTACAGTCGAGGAGGGGAGGGGGAATAGGGATGTAGTTTTCACAACACGTCTATATAACCTACAGTGACTTTCGGTTAAACCAAAATAAAATTTACGGTAGACCACCGTAAATTTCAAGCAAACGTTGCTGAGATAGTTACTAGCTGGTGTCATATTAGATGGGCCCAGAAAATTAGGCTGCACATAATTATGAATATGAAACTCTTGTAGATATTATTAGGACAATTAAAGTAAATCATCGGAGGTCCGTAAAACTGTTTTTAGGTAAAATTGTCTGGCTTTTGATGGTTTTCATTATAATATTTTCATAAAATATAAAATTGTTTTGAGGATTTTAAAGTTACCATTTAAAACTCTTTTTTAGCACTTTCATCAATTATGAAAAATAAATGAGGTGCTGATAATTTCAATTGACAATCTCACGCATGAGACGACCTTAATTTGAAATTTGCCTCTAATGTATCTTACTGTGACGCCTTGGAATCAAACGTGAATAGAAAAGACTTAAGGCCCTGTTCTTTTCGACTTTATGGAGCTGAACTTATAAAAGTTAAACTTATAAGAAATTGAGCCTAAATTTATAAAAGTTCTAACTTATGTAATTAAATTTTAAAAGTTCAAATTGTTCGAAAAAGCAGTCTAACAAGTGCTTTCATCAAGGGACTGTGGACATATCTTTTATGATTTGATGAAGTTGATCTAAATTACAGTATAGATGTTAACTTAAGATCTTACTTGACAAGTTTTTATTGCAAATTTGTATAAAAGTGACCACTTATCGTCATTATTATTGAATAATTCAACTGTGTTCACTTTTATACTACTCGTATAAAAAAAGTCATAAGGTCACACCCAATAATGATTAAGTAGAATATAAAGACGATATCTGATGCGTTAGACAACATACAATAATTTTCAACTTATGGCATAAGAAAAACAAACAAGTAGAAGCAAGATTTTGAATGAAATTATGCGTTTGTTTTTCTCAAGTAGGACAATTGTGGGAGCATCTCAATTATAATTTGAGAGGCCTATTTCAAATTTCAACGTCTACTCTATGCATGTTGTTATTGTTATTCAAACTCAAAAGAGCAATTAACATCAAGAATAATCTATGCATACACATACACTCATACAGTAATGTTTGAATTTTCTCTTACAACTTGCTAATAATTCACTTCTCTATTCTCTATTTCTTGAATTTTCTTTCCATTTAGCGCAGTTTCTCTCTTTTTGGTCAGGTTGAAAAATGTAATTAAATATATGAACAAATTAAAAGAAAACAAACATGCATATATGTGTATTAAGCAAATGTATACATTTCAATGAAATGTTTTGATTAGTATTATGAGCTAACTAGGTCTCGATTTTCTCAATTTGTATTGTAAAATTCTCAAGTTTTAGTAAGGATTAAGACATCCTTGAGACCTTGACTATATATACACAATTTTTTGACTCTTTATTTCTTTAGATGTTAAACTAGACATATGGATAAAATGAACATCTGACATGGACCTAGCTAGGTCGTGCCGATCAAGGACGAAAGAGTACAAGTGTCAACTTCATATAACTCAAGGGCAATGCAAATGATGTTAATTTGCACATTGTTAGCGTTTAAATACAATTAAGTATTTCAATTCTATATGTATTTCTTTTATTTAAAACTCATGAATAATATTTTTTTTTACAAAGTAACGACACTTTCATTCAATATAATTCTACAAAGTATGCTGCATTTTAAACCCGTTTTCATCTTATTACACTCTATAAATTGTACCGAATATTCAATTACGAATAATACGGAGTATATATTTACATAAGATAAACATTTAACATATAAAGAGATAAAAGTTAAAAGTGACCTGAGAAATTAAATAATTAAAATGCAGCCATATAAAAGTGACTATTAACATCACCTTATATATACTTTTGTCGATCACTTAATTTATTTTATAATCATACTATAAATAAATAACTAAACAAAAGAAAAAAAGAAAAGACCATAAAATATTGTTGTGTGGACTAAAAGGGTCAAGTGCAAAGTCGTAAATTATGACATGTGTGCGTTAACGTAAGGGTGTTAGTATTAGTTTGACAAACAAAGGTCAACGAATAAAAAAAAAGGGTTAATAAAAAACTCATAAACTCATAATTATAATACTCCCTCTATTCAACAATATAAGTCGTTCTCACTTTTCGAGACGACAACTTCTCTCTTTGATATCTTCCAAAATATAAAAGATAATACGTATTTAAAATTGTGACTATACGAAAGATTTTTCATGAGGAATTTAATGGTATAATTTTTGTAATTTTTCAACCAAGAATCTCAGAAACAAAAACAAAGCGCCATACATCAAAACGAAAACGACTTATATTTCTGAACAGAGTAATATAATAATCTATAATAAGCTTGCACAAGTGAGTAAGTGAGCATGTATATGGACGTGAGTACGTACACATTCATTATTCTCATACACGTTTGCCTTCACGTCACCCTCACTTGTACTCCGTACTTCACTCACGCTTTAGCCACATTGGCTCATCATTATTACGGGGTATATATTCTCGTTTAAGACTGGTATATCCATTTTAAGTTAAGACGAATCAATTAAAAAAAAAAAGAGACAAAACAAAAAATTGTCTGATATGTTCAAGTAGAATGATATTTGTCATGTATTCTCATTTGAATTGATTTAAAGTAATTGAACTAAAGTTG
Organism: Dianthus caryophyllus; assembly: GCA_023091065.1. NCBI lineage: Eukaryota > Viridiplantae > Streptophyta > Magnoliopsida > Caryophyllales > Caryophyllaceae > Dianthus > Dianthus caryophyllus. The sequence goes on from CM041517.1 coordinate 5,172,289, forward strand.
TTAAGACGCCTCGCCACACCAAGAATAAGTGAGATTGTCTGCTTTATCAACTCCAGAGCCCAACCCAAAACCAATTGGCAATGGGTAGAATAACTCCTTTAGTTTATAAGCTGGACAATTCTCTTATATTTCATCGATGTAGAACCCTTTACATGTGGAAGTCATTCACAAAAGTACTCCGTAATTTTTTAATCAGTAAAATACGAGTAATAACAGCAACATATGAAGTATTAAGTTGATATGAGAACATAACTGAACTAAATTCACTAGAGTTGTAGTGAATTGAAATCAATTTTAACAATTATATATATACGATTTAACGTTATGTATAATTAAAGTTACACAAAACTGTCATAAAATTTCAATTAACGGTAATAAAATTACGCCGAATTCTAATTAATTAAAGGCTTGAGAACTTTTTACATGTGATTTGGTCACTTATATTACAAGATCACCAAAGAAGAAAGATAAAAATTGTACGGAGTATTTGACAAGTTAAACTTTGAATGAATGTTAACACAAAAATATGTCTAGCTACAATTGCACAATCTATACCAAAAAGCAATATCACTTTTTTAAACCAAGTGTAGTAAAAGTAGTGGGTGAGACTAATTGTAATGCCTAAAACCAAACATTGTTTACTAGGTTCATTACTAGTGTTTGATTTCTTTCTATTAATTTCCACCATCTATCTATTTCTTTCTCATTTCTTCTCTCATTTTTGTCATCTCTAATTTTTATGTTTTTTTTTTTCTTTTTCTTTTACCTTCACTTTTCTTTTCATCCATTTAGAGTCCTAGCTATGCTATCCCAACCCTAATAGGTAGTATATATCTATCTATATTTTTCCGTTTAAAAAAAATATATTTATAAGGTCGTTGACCTTACACGTTCTTATCAGATGTCGTCGGGTACAACGTAAATGTTCAAATGAGACTAACTGACTAATTGGTGAGTAAAAGGTGATCATTTAATTGTGATCACTTAAAAAGTCAGTCAGCTTTTAGACATAATTTTTACGTTGTACTTGGTGGCCGTCCAACATTAATGTTGTGTTTCTTAAAATAATAATGATTCCACAATTAAGTAAATTGCCTATTTATCAAAAGTTATTAGGTTTTTTCCCATTAATATATCATGGGACAAAAACTCAAAAGCAAAGGAGTACATGAAATACTTCATTAAGATTCAATGCATCTGGACAATAATAAGGATGATTCCTTACCATCAATTCCCAAAATCAATATTTTTTAATTTTTTTTACTATTTACTTTTTACCTTTTCACTTTTCTTATTTACAAACTATTTATTGGTAATTTCAACTAATTCAAAGAAAACTCCAAAATTTTACTCCAATCAACTTTCAATATCTTCTAACAAAATCTCATATTTTCATCTCATTTATTAATTAAGTTTATGTATATTTCATTTTATTAGACTCTGATAGGATGATAATAAAACTCGATACCAATTGATAACGTCTTATTATTATTATTTTTTCTTTTTATTAAAGGGATTTTAGTGTCTTTATACAAGGAATCAAATAAGATCTTTTTGAGTGTATGTTAATAAGATTGAAAGGGCAAGTGTAAACTTTAGAGAAGTCATGGAAAGGATCATAAGTCTCCACTTTCAATGGCTTCAATATAAAGAAGCTAGTGAATGAGAAAAAGGTGCCCATCAATTTCTTATTATTATTTCTTTTCTTTTTTTCACTTTTATTATTATTATTATTATTATTATTATTATTATTATTATTATATTTTTATTGTTATTATTTTAGTGTATGGTAATTTCATGATCAACCTCTTTATTCTCCATCAATGTAGCACTCTTCTAGTTACACACACACCTTTCCTAACATCCATTTAGACCTCTATAGAACATATGCTATTTTTAGCCTTTTTTGGGTTTTTCGATTTATATACCGTCTGATTTAGTTCGAATTTTAGTTGGTCTAAAGATCAAAATGTACCATATAGTTAAGCTTTTATGAAATAGTACCTATTATTCTCTTTCATTCGCGAGATTAAGCATATTTTATTATCAGCTCATTTATAATAAACTTTTATCATTTTTAGAAATATCAATTTACCCTCATCTTTAAAAATCATTCTACAATAATATATTGCAATTTCATGGAATAAGAGGAAATATCAAGTTATTAACGTTGGACAACATATAAATATCTAATGACTTTTCTAATAATAATATCTCTTACTCCCTCCTATTTTCTTTGATCTTCCCACTTGATTAAAATAATACACTCATTTAATAAACAAGTGGGAAGATCAAATGAAATGGGAGGGAGTATTCATTATTACTCTCAAATGAGTGGCTGAAACTGTTATAAAGTCTTCGCACAGTAACAGTCGTTAACTTTGTCATGAAAATGAGTGTCCTGTAAATAGCAGATGGCCCATTATACACTAATATGGTCGATTATATTATGAATTTATTTTAGTATTAAAGATTCGATTTGTATCGTCTGAGTGAGTAAGTGGTGTAACACATACCTAATATAATTTATTTTTTTCATGAATTTCATAATTACTTTAAGGTTAAGAAAAAGGTTTGAACTAAATTTTTTTTAGTTAAATTAGATTTTAACTAAGTGACAAGTGAGTCACTTTAGTTTATAAGAATATGTGCGCATTGAAAAAAAAAAAAAAAAAAAAAAAAAAAAAAAAACAAATGAGATTACGGGGTAATAAACAAATGAGATTACGTGTGCATGCCAATTTGTGGATATCAAAGGTTAATGTTTTTATTTCCCTTTTCAACTTGTCTCACGTCACTATAATTCTCATTCTTTTTTACGGATTACATTTTACTATCACCTTCATTTTTCTTTAATACACTTTACTCCATAACATTTTGTTATTTTATTAACAATTGATCTTCTGTAAAACTGTCTCAAAAACTTAAAAATTATCAAATAAAACTCTCTAAATATTACTTACATACCGAGTAACTTCCTTTTTGTGTGAGAGATTTATCAATAAGTTTATTTAAAATTATATCACCGAAAAATATGTCTTTTATGGAGTATTTATTATAGTACTCCCTCCATCCCACCTTTTTTCTCCCATTTCATTTTGGACCAAATATTAAGAAATATTAATAAACAATTGATAAAGTATTTTGAGTGGAAAAAGTATTAATAAAAAATTGTAGAAGTTGAAAAAATGGAAAAAAATATTAATAAAAAATGGGAAAAGGATGATGTAAGTGGGTAAAATAATAATAAACAATGGATGAAAAAGAAAAGTTTGCAAATGGGTAGAAAAAAATGGGATTTCCTTTTTGGGTAAATGGGAGGAAAAAGGTGGGATGGAGGGACTACTAAACTATGTCAATTTTTAGAGTGACATAAAGTTTACTGTAATAAATATTGTTTCCTTCATTTAAAAATTATTGTTCTAATTTCTATATTTGGGAAGATTTGTAAAATGGTGTTAGATGAGAAAATAATAATAATTTAATACTTGGTTAATTCTTGTTATGGTGTACACATAAATAAATACTCCGTATAAGACCGTTGATTGTGAAAATCTGTGAAAATTTAGAAGAATAAAATTGAAAAGAGGGAGTTTAATTAAAAATAGTATTAAAAAGGAAAAAAAAATGAACACTCTTGAAAGGGTTTGCTCCGTGACTAATAAATAAGTACTCCCTCCATTGAAATCCGAACAGTATATTACTAAGAGCATTCTTTGATATATTATTCATATACTTATAGAGTTTCAAAATTATGAGCTATGTATAAGTGAAAATATAATAATGTATTCAAGTGTTATCGGGTTTGATTTTTCTTCTTTAACATAATATTAATATAATATCAACTTATATAATTTTTTTAATGTATAACCATATTTATTATCGTCGCGAAATGCGCATCGACGAATATGCCGGCCTCAACATCGTCTTTTGTCTAAATTTAAGTAGGCACTTTTGAAGAATAAAAATGATTATCAAGTTGTAAATTCTTAGTTTCTCATCCATACATGGCTTGCTATGACTTTTCTTACCTACTATTAGAGGGGACTAACTGTACAACCCCACCCATTATATTCCTTTAGCACGTTGTGCATGACCGCATGGGTCGCCTGTTTTGGTCTGCTCTCTATATTTTATCTAATTCATAACTTCGGGTTTGGATCTAAATCTGATAAGTTATACACGTTCTATTATTCTCAAAATAATACGGAGTATAATTCTGAATCAAGCAAAATAAGATCCGACCCCGTACTCGGTCTTAATAACCTCTACCTCCTACACTCCAACTCTATATTTATGATTATTCAATGTGGATGTGATGTTTGCTAGTACTCCATACTAAATGAAATGAGTGTACATTTATAGTACTTTAAAGTTGAATACATTTGGCCATTTGGGTGGTTGATACATCTATTCATAATTTCATATGCTATGTTACTCCCTAACATTTAGGGACAAAAATTGAGACTAATCAAATGAAATATCATAATATATTAATTGATCCATAAACAATTTCACTTAATTAGTTAATTTAACCTATGGAAATGTGCAACTCACACAAGAGCTAGTGAAGTCATTATGTGCAATTGGAAAGTTGAGCACAAATTTCTTTTTCATGCAATTCCTAATTTAGACATGGACCTTACTAGTACTTCCTACGGAGTACTTATGTCAAGGAGTTAAGTGTCAATTCCCATACTAAATTGTCCACATTCATCCTTGGATGTCTAGGTGTTAAGTGTCAATTCTCATACTAAATTGTCCACATTCATCCTTGATCCAAAGGAAAAAAAATATTCCAATTAATCTTGATTATAAGCAATAATTGGTGGTTAATGAATTTAATTAAGCAAAATATATTAATCATCTAGTATTATTTGATATGGGTAACTTGTTTAACTTCAATAATTGAATAAATGATTTATCTATCTGTCGTCATTACATAATACTCCGTCATACATTAGACTATTAGAGTGAATTAAATTATTTACTGTAAATTACTCTCATCATTTTGACCTATCGACTTTTCTATTCCTTACACATAAAGTCAAATAAAACAGCTGATTAAGTGGAACAAAGGGCATATCTACTATTTTGAACGGATTTTCTACTATGTTCAATTCTTCATAAGATGCACACAATTATTTTTTGTTAATCTTTTGTTTACACTCGATAACATATTTAGTGGTATTAATAATTGTTCGGGGTGATTTTCTCACTCTATTCGTATTTGGATTTTGGGTTTATTAGTATTATCCTTTATATGTATTTTTAGAATATCGAGGTTGATTATATGTTGGGAATAACGAAAAGTAAAACAATGCAAATAAAGAAAAGACACACGAAATTGTTTGCGTGGGAAAAACCCTTAGAAGTAAGGGAACAACCACTACACTGCCAGGAGAGGATTTCAGACTATGATTCGGACGTAACGCGCAGAACGCATGCAATCTGGCCGAACTTCCGCATCACGAGTATACAATCGAGAGTTATTTCAATGAATTTTTAGTAATGAGTATGAGTTTTTCAGTAGATGAGTCCTCCCTTGAATTATGATTTCTTTCCCCTTTTATAAGCTTCACATAACGGCTTGATTTGGCTATTAATTGCTCCTTGATTCTCGCCTTGATTATTGCCTTATTTATTCACGTCATTAATCGCTTCCTGGTCTGTCTTTATGTAACGCCCGAATATAACTGAATCGCCGCTTGAATGTAAATGAATTGGTATTCTTGACTTAGTCCAAGCTTTCCAACGTCACTTTGTTTTCTCCTTTGTGGGCTTCCATCATTTGGACCTTGCTTGACCATGACCCACTTTGACCTTTGACCTTGACCTTTGTTGACCGTACCGTCTTGGGCCTTGACTTTGACTTTGACTTTTGTTGACCGGGTTCCTCTCCTTGACTTGGGCCTTTGTTTTGTACCTTGGACCCATGTGAATATTTTGGTCCCAACATTTGCCCCCCATTTCCTCGCCTCTCTGGCGACTGGCGTGGAAGTGAGGAAATGTATTCCCGTGCAGGGGTTCAGGGTAGATTGTCAGTTCGAGATAGACTGTCAGTTCAGGATGGACAACCAGATTTCGGGATCGTTTGTCATCGAGATCAAGGCTGTCTGTTGGTCAGCCTTGGTAGGACAGTCATCATTGCAGAGCAGGACATGATGATATCCGATGCATGCGAGGAGCTCAGATCGGGTCTCGAACACGAGAACAATAACCTGGCCAGGACTGAGTGCGAGAGAATCCAGACACATTTTGCCGGTCAGGACTGAGTGTGATATCCTGGGGAGCCTAACTCTGTGAGTCCTGCAGGAGACCTTGATTTGTTAATCGGAACTTTGATTTTGTTGGGGGTTATGCCCCCTACTTGGACATGCATTGTTTTGGAATCATTTTATCTTTCAGAATCGCCAAGATACCATAGATGGTGGTAGTGGCTTTGTTTTGTTTGTTTTGTTTTGTAGATTTGTCATGAGTCTTTTTGTTTTGTCATTTGTTTTGGTGCGCATAAATTTTGTTACGAATTTGTCAAGTAGCATGCATGCGTTTGAAAGTTTAGCGACCACACCTTGGGGTTCTCTTTCTGGACACTACATCCACTGTCCGCTTTTTGCGATCGTCTGGTGATGCCTTCTTTTTGTATTTGGTTTGTTAGTCTGTTTCTTTGTCTTCTTTGCTGATCTGCTCTGCTGCACTGCTCTGGAGGTCTCTGCTTCTTTGTCGGCCAGATGTGGGTCGAGGCCCGGCCAGATTGGCGTTTAGCCACCGGCTCGACGCCAAGTCGATGTGATTTTGATAAGAATAATAAATTATGTATGACAAAGTTTAGAGATGAGTGACCTACCAGGGTTCAGGAATCATTTTACCTTTCAGGGCTCGCTGTATGTTTGTACCTTTTTCTGCTAGTACGGGGCAGTCCTGGAACCTTTTCCTCTGTAGGCTGGACTCCTGCGTACTACCATGTTGTTATCCTGGAGCCCTGTCCTGAACGTCATATCCTCTTCTACTCTGATGTGTGCTAACGCTTTGGCTGCGCACATCTTCAAAGGTCGCATAAGGGTAACGGGTTAGTTCAATATAGAGTTCGTAATCTCTACCAAGCCTTGCGGAAGGCCTCTATTGTTGTGCCGATGTCACATCTCGGAATGGAAATTTTTCTTTGTTGAAGCGGCATGCAAAATCTCGAGGATTCGTCCTCGCTCAATGATCCCGCAGGATCGGTAGTGCTTCTCCAACATTCTTCGTGGCGAACATTGAAGAGGTTGATCAGATCCGCGAAGGTTTTGATACTCCTGTTCGGCAGGTTGATGTACAGCTGCAGGTGGACTGTCGAGGTAGAGCCAAAACTCTTACACATACAGGCTTCACGTTTCTCCACGGGAATAGCCGCATTGATCATTCTTTGTTTATATTGTGCAACATGCTCCTAGGGGTCAGTTGTCCCATCATAGAGTTTCAGGTTTGGCGGAGTATACTTTTTGGGCATCTCCACCATTGCTATGCAATCGTCAAAGGGCGAATCAGCGTAACTTTCTGGCTTGGCCAGCTCTATTGGTGGGGGCAGTCCTGGGACTTTCCGCACCAACTCCGAAATTTTCTGTAACTCCTGTGCCATGAACTGCATGACCTGAGCCGCCGTGATCCCTTCTGGCTCTTCTGGCTGTTCTGGTGGGCCACCACCTCCTGTAGCGTTTTCGTCGGGAACCCCTCCAGAACTCTCAGGAGTACTCTTGGATCCTGCACCAGGGGAGAAAATAGAAAAGTCAATTCGCTTGATCACATCAGAAATAGGAGTACCTGGTTGGATCCGAGATCCTGAAGTTTTTGTCTTCGAGGATGTATCCAATTGCTTTTTCAGTATGACCTCGGCTTCAGCGTGCGATCTGCTGGGCTTCCATTGCAGCTTGCTGGGCATCCAACACAGCTTGCTTGGCTTGTTCCAACTCTGCCTGGAGTTTCTGGAGAAGTTCAGTGTTCTGATCTGCCATTTCTGATTTTTCTGAGTGGTGTGAGGGTTGTTTTGTTTGGATATAAAGAAGGTTTTTTGTGGATTAATAAACTAATATCCCCAGCCCGGCTGCCAAAACTGGTGATTTTCTCACCCTATTCGTATTTGGATTTTGGGTTTATTAGTATTATCCTTTATATGTATTTTTAGAATAACGAGGTTGATTATATGTTGGGAATAACGAAAAGTAAAACAATGCAAATAAAGAAAAGACACACGAAATTGTTTACGCGAAAAACCCTGTAAGTAGGAAAAACCACGCACTGCCGTGAGAGGATTTCGCACTACATGATTCTGGACAGTAACGCCGCAGAACGCATGCAGAATCTGGCCGTAACTTCCAGACTACGAGTATACAATCGAGAGTTATTTCAATGAATTTTTAGTAATGAGTATGAGTTTTTCAGTAGATGAGTCCTCCCTTGAATTATGGTTTCTTTCCCCTTTTATAAGCTTCACATAACGGTTGGCTATTAATTGCTCCTTGATTCTCGCCCTTGATTATTGCCTTATTTATCGCTTTGGCCATTAATCGCCTGCTGCACACAGAACGCCTTTGAATGTGAATCACGCTTAACGAATGAATTTGTCACGACTTAGCCCAAGCTTTCCAACGTCACTTTGTTTTCTCCTTTGTGGGCTTCCATCATTTGGACCTTGCTTGACCATGACCCACTTTGACCTTTGACCTTGACCTTTGTTGACCGTACCGTCTTGGGCCTTGACTTTGACTTTGACTTTTGTTGACCGGGTTCCTCTCCTTGACTTGGGCCTTTGTTTTGTACCTTGGACCCATGTGAATATTTTGGTCCCAACAATAATCTTTTAGACTCTTACTATAGCTACCAATTTACAGTATGGATATGAGATATCTAGTTTTTTTTTTTAGTGATAATAACTACGAGTATTAATTTTGTCTTTCTATTGATATTCGAGTTCTAATCTTTCTGTTTATAATTCTAATTTTGAATATAATCACATATAAAATAAAACCGTCTTATTTTAAGACCTACCCTTTGATCTAAGGGGTCATCTAACTATAGGTAACCAGGGGCGGGCCGAGGGGGGGGCCAAGGGGGGCCCGTGCCCCCCCACTCATTTTCTGAAAAATTGAATAATTACTAGTTGTTCCAAACATAGACATTAAAGCTGCAGTTGTTGAGTTGGTCAAGGGATTAAATTTGATATGGGAAGTCTAGAGTTCAATTCCCAAGAGCCTCCTATTTTTATTTTTTTTTGGTTTACCTATTATTTTTAATATAATTTCTTTAATTACGTTTAAATTGAGCTTTATACTTATTTTCCACTATTTTCTTTATTTTTTTGTCTAAATAATTTTTGTTTTACCTTTTATTATGTCTTATTATTATGTAGGATATATATACACATATATATTTGACATACAAAGATTAATACTCCGTACATAATGAGAAACTACACCTAAGATCGACTATTTGATTTCTCTTTATTTTTCTAGACCTTTAATCACTAATTTATGGTTTACCTATTATTTTTAGGTAAACCATAAATAATAGGTACGAGTATGCATTACTTTGTCAATATTTTTTCTAAATAAATGAACTAAAAATAAGTTTAAACTTAGTTTTTCGTTTTAAAATCATATTATTTTTTTTCTTACAATTTTCAATATTATCGCAGTGCATATTTATACACTTGAAAATTAATACATAATAGAAAAACTACATCTAGGTCGATTGTATTTATTTAATTGATTTTAAAGATCGAGCACAAAAAAAATTAACCGCAACCAAATTATGTCGTACAATTTTTTTTTTCTACATACGGACATACGGTGCCCCCCCTAGCGACAAATCCTGGGTCCGCCACTGTAGGTAACCCTTGGCTACATCTTTGTTGTCTTTCAGGTTGACAATTATTCCCTCCATTCATATCCACATAATACTTATGCTTTTTGCACAAGTATTAAGAAACCGATATTTTAATATTAACAAGTACAACTAGTGGGTGGAAGATGTTAGAATTGTGTGTTAGTGGTATTGAAAAAGGAGGCTTAACAATATAATAATATTAAAAGTACAACCAAATAAAGAAATATGCAATGTGGATATGAATGGACCGAAATAGTATGTGCAATGTGGATATGAATAGACCGAAATAGTATACGCAATGTGGATATGAATGGACCGAAATAGTATATGTGTAATGTGGATATGAATGGAGGGAATACTCCGTATTTTAGACAAATTAATGACTTTTGACTTTGACTTTTCTCACTATATAACAACGAAAAAACAACACCAAACAAGTTACAAAAAACCAAACCATACTTAAACTCTTGTAATTTTCTTGCAAAATGCAGCAATATTCTTCTTGCATTATTACTACTACTTGTCACTTTCTATAAAAACTGGTAATACCTCCTATATGAATTCTTCTTATCTCTGTCGTCGTCGAGTCGTCGTATTCATTCAACGTTATTCGTTTAATTGAATCGGATTCAAAAAGAAAAAACCCGAAACAAATATGGTTCACACTTTTACGAACTGAATATTATTCCGAAAATAATTTAGATTCACACGGTATTCCCTTCTTTTTTTTTTTCTACAGGTTTAAAAATTGACAAGTAGTTCTCCCAAACACTTCAAATGGACCGTCTTCCTATCGACAATAGTAAGGTGGTTGACGTGGACGTTGCGAGCCTTTCTTGGTCGCAACGTCACGACAACCACAACCACAACCACAACCACAACCACAACCACAACCACCATCACGACGAGGACAACACAATGTTGTCGTCGTCTTTGGAGGTTCACCACAAGGTTGGTGTGCCGTGTAAGCAGAACTTGATCAAGGAGTTCACCCATGGGATGAAGGAGACGCTTTTCTCGGACGACCCTTTTCGACATTTTAAGGATCAGTCCAAGTCGAGGAAATTTGTTCTCGGTCTTCAGGCCGTCTTCCCCATACTTGAATGGGGAAGAGGTTATAATCTTGTGAAGTTTCGAGGCGATCTTATTGCTGGACTCACTATTGCTAGCCTCTGCATTCCTCAAGTAAGTGTTCACTACTCGAATGAGAGCATTGCTGCGTGCAGTCACTTTGGGCAGTCTCTTCGACAGTATGATCGATCAAAACTGTTGCAGAGACTCTCCAAAAGAGACTGCACGTAGCAATGCTCCTCGAATGATATTGAAACTTTCCTGTTTTGTACATTCTTGTTTTGGCCCTAACGTCGCTCGTCTTTTGGGTGTTAAAAAATATAGGATATCGGGTACTCGAAGCTCGCTAACCTTGACCCTCAGTATGGTCTATGTAAGTAATACAACATCACTGAATTTTTATATCAAACGTGTTCTCTTCGTCTTAAGTTGTTTAAAGTCGGAAATTAACGTGTGTTTGTTACTTTATGGACAGATTCAAGCTTTGTTCCTCCACTCGTATACGCGTGCATGGGAAGTTCACGAGATATAGCAATAGGGCCAGTGGCGGTTGTTTCTCTTTTACTCGGAACTTTGATTCAGAACGAGATTGATCCCGTCACTAATCCTGTCGAGTATCGAAGGCTTGCATTCACTGCAACATTTTTTGCGGGGATTACTCAGATAACTCTAGGATTCTTCAGGTAAATCGTCATGTATCGACTTGACATAGTGTCATAGTGACACTTCAGTCTAGGCCAAGAACTCCTGCATTAATTTTCGACTTCAAATGCTCATATGAAACCGCCATATGCACCCTCTTTGTGACTAAAAAACTATTCTTTTAACACTTGATAATAATGTAAGGTTATTTACGCGTTGTGTTGTTATCAGGTTAGGGTTCTTGATTGATTTCCTTTCACACGCTGCGATTGTTGGCTTCATGGGTGGAGCTGCAATCACCATTGCCCTACAGCAGCTCAAAGGGTTTCTGGGGATCAAGAAATTCACCAAGAAATCGGATTTGATTTCCGTGTTACACTCAGTATTTCATTCCATGCATCACGGGGTGAGTTCTTAAGATACCTTGAAATATTTGTCAGTTTTATTAAGCGTCATTGATCTCATTTTCAACGTACGTTGCAGTGGAATTGGCAGACGATACTCATCGCATCAGTTTTCCTAGCTTTCCTCATTTTCGCCAAATTTATCGTAAGCCTCAAACTCAAATGCATACATTTGTCTAGGAGTATATTTAATGTAGTCTTTTAACTTCGAGAACAATTTTCTATACAGGGAAAGAGGAACAAAAAACTGTTCTGGGTTCCTGCTATAGCGCCTCTGATCTCAGTCATTCTATCGACACTTTTCGTGTTTTTGACACACGCTGATAAGAAAGGAGTTGCAATCGTAAGCGAACTTCTTCTAATCTGTTACTACAATACAGACGACGAAATAGAGATCTTGAGAATTGATGAGATTAACTCACTTGTCGTGACGTGTGAATGTAGGTGAATCATATAGAAAAAGGACTTAACCCGTCATCAGTGCACCTTCTGTATTTATCGGGAGAAAATCTTCTGAAAGGTTTCAAAATCGGTGCTGTGGCAGGCATGATTGCATTGACTGTAAGTCACTCGATTTCCTTCATGAATAGTCTGCGCGAATGAAGTTTTCTAGGGTCATATTTTGACGAGGATTTGTGCCATTTTTTACAGGAAGCGACAGCAATAGGGAGAACGTTTGCAGCAATGAAAGACTACCAACTCGACGGAAATAAAGAAATGGTTGCGCTTGGGGCTATGAATGTCGTTGGCTCAATGACTTCCTGCTATGTCGCCACAGGTAATTAAATTTGCTGTGATTGTCGTAAAGTGTTAAATTGTTCAGACATTAATCTTGATGATATCATCTGAAATTCGTCTTAATAATTCTGCAGGTTCTTTTTCTCGATCAGCCGTGAATTACATGGCAGGTTGCAAAACAGCAGTCTCGAACATTGTAATGTCATTCGTCGTATTCCTGACCCTGTTGTTCATTACTCCCCTATTCAAGTACACTCCAAATGCTATCCTCTCTTCTATCATTATATCCGCTGTCATCAACCTCATCGATTATGAAGCCGCAATACTCATATGGAAGATTGACAAGTTTGATTTCGTCGCTTGTATGGGCGCTTTCTTCGGAGTCATCTTCGCCTCAGTTGAGATTGGCCTTTTAATTGCGGTAACACATACATACTTCAACAACGTTATAATCTGTTCATACATTTGGTGCTTAGTTGAGTTTGGTCGTGAATGATTTTTTTCTGTTGACAGGTAGTTATATCCTTTGCGAAAATTCTGCTGCAAGTTACGAGGCCAAGGACTGCTCTTCTGGGGAAGTTACCTAGCTCAACAATCTACCGAAATGTCGAGCAATATCCCGAAGCTTCTAGCGTTCCTGGCATTATGATTGTCAGAGTCGACTCCGCCATCTACTTCTCTAACTCGAACTACGTTAAGGAGAGGTTCGTGATCTAATTCGTCAAACTCAAATTACTTTCTCAGAGAACATCGACGGATTGTTCTCTTAAGATTCGTCAATATTTGCTGATTTTCGTTCCTAAATACATTTCGTTCATAGCTGTAATTCAGACTTTAGTATGGATTTTTTTTTTTCTTTTTTGTATGAGTTCTTACATTATTATGCTGCATGGAATAAATTTTGCAGGATATTGAGATGGTTAACTGATATCGAAGAGAGGAAGAAAAAAGACTACAGCACGAAGATACAGTTTCTGATAGTCGAGATGTCACGTAAGTGTCATTTAACCGAGAAATGAAATTTAGCACAATCATATTAACAGTCTCATTAAAATGGTATCGTGATGTATCAGTCGATTGATACAACGTTGGACGCACACAGGTAAGGCTTATACGTTGTATTGATTAACTGATACTATTTCATCCAAATTCGAAAACCGAAAAATAGCGAGTCTTTGACTCGGAAATAGTAATGCAATTTAGTCAGCTGCAGAAAAGAGTCTTTAAAGTAACACTTTTGTGGCTTGTTCTTGTTTCTGAAACACAGCTGTGACTGATATTGACACTAGTGGTATTCATGCCTTGGAAGAACTATACAAGAGTCTACAGAAGAGAAATGTGCAGGTAACTCTTAACTACGGTATACTGCACGAAAACATCAATGAAATCTGAAATTGCTGAGCGTAAAAAATAAAAATTTGATCTATTGGTTTTCAAGTTACGACATTTAAAACGAGGCCATCATAGGGAACTAAGCAGTATCGAATAATGTAACATTGGGCAGTGCAAAGTGCAAAGTGCAAAGGTCGTATTCTGAGTATTCTTGATGTAATGCAGCTCGCTTTGGCGAACCCGGGGCCAACTGTGATTGAGAAGCTACACGCTTCGAGTTTCACCACTCTTTTAGGAGAAGACAACATTTATCTCACGGTTGCAAATGCAGTTCACGTCTGTTCCCCAAAAGTTGTCGAAGAGGCGTGAATCATTGTCAATCAAGTGCGCCCCAAGAAAGAACGAGTCTCACAAATGTCGCTTAATAAAGGTAATCGGTTTGTCGGATTATGAGAAAGACCTTAGATGGGAACATGAGTCGGCTACTGGCGGAACGATGTATGAAAAGCTTGGAAATGGAGTGAATAATATTAATGGCTGTAGAGCCATTTAATCAAGGTTGTGTGAAGTATTGTGTACTATAATTAAGTTTAGCAAAGTGTGCAGTATTGTGTTGTATTATATCTGTTTTGTTGTTTAGCAAATTCGCATATATTAACACAGTTGTACCTACTGTAAGCTCGCCATTTTATGTTCGTCCCGCATATATTTCCTCGTTCTTCCACGATCAAAGAATAAAAAAATGCAAAAGATAAATCGATAGAACAAATAGAGGGCAAATAGAAGCGTTTGTACGTATACCAGAGTAAATCATCTTTGTTACGTAAGCAAGGGGAAATGGTTTTCAACCTAACTCCTAAGTCGTAATACACCGGAAAATTTCAGCTGCACTTGTACTTCTAATTTACGTTCAGACAACACAAGAGTAACGATATATTTACGAGCACAATGAAAACCCAAGCCCATAGACTGAAAGGTAAACTGTAACACAAGTAAAATGTTTTGTTACGGTATTTTACAGCCAAAAACGGAAGAGGAACAGATCTATTTACCAATGCAAAACTTGCTGAAGATATTCGATAGGACCTCTTCGGAAACATCGTCTCCACTGATCTGCCCCAGGGCTAATACCGCTTCTCTCAAATCAATTGTCCAAAAGTCGAGAGGCAGTTCTTCGTCCATTGAGCATTTCAACCTGATCAGTGCCTCCTTCGTGCGTATCAACTGCTCACATTGTCTCTGTAATCAACTCACATTTGTCGGTGTGTTAGCAGCTGTCACTAACTTGAACCAAAGTTCTTAGTAGTGATATGCTCAAAACCCAGCAAAATGGATAAAATTCTCGTCTTTTGCAGGATAACTAAAGCAAACACCAAAATGTGGCCGAAAAATTACGCAGGTGTAAATAGGGACGTGGGGAGTAAACAGAAAGTTTTCAACGTAAATCTATTCACCGGCACCTCTAAAAGGAAACAAGGAAGTTTACACTTTACAGATGGATCATGATTCAAAACAAGCTCTCTCCTTTTTTTATTTTTTTTTTCTCTCTTTTTTTATTTTTTTTCATGGAATTACTATAGCAAAGGCCCTACTATAGACGACATGGGTACTGCAGCATATAATACTCATGCAAAGTGGAATGCCTGCCAACTACAAGTCTACAAGTGCGCCAATGTCGTGCAGCAGTATAACGAGCATTCCAAGCTCCAACATCTAAAGCATTGAAAACTACACAGTAATAGTCACTAGTCGTTGTCGCAAACGATCAACATCATTAGTTACAAGAACCAAGAAATGAATTTCGGCCAACCAACTCATTGGATTAGAAACAATCTACAATGGATGGTTAACTTGGAGTGTATACATTATCCTCCATTACAGTCAACATCACAAAATGGCTAAGGTCATCATTTCCTAAACTATATTGAAGCATTGACAATTTGAGAATTTATCGATACACATCTATCGTTGACAAGAACAAAACTCCCTTTTAAAAAGTTAATTTATCAGGTCCCATAAACTGGAAGACATGTCATTTGGGTAGTATTTGAGGCAGGTCATATGGAAAGCGTTGTCATCTGGTTACATTTGTCACTGAATCAGTTCAGGTCATTTTCGAGAAGATAATTTCAGGTCAGAGTTATTCGGTAGTTTTGGCTACTGACTATCAAGGGTTTGTCTTGAATTAATGATTTCAATTCGTTTCCAGTCAAATCTGATCATTTTAAATGGACCATCACAGGGTCGGGTGATTTTGGATAACACCGCTTATCATTTGACTTTGCGTGAAGGATGGAATTTTCATCAGCTGTGCCAGACATTCGGTCTAACAGTTTGCCCACCTACCACTATGTTAGACTTGCAAAATGAGGCAAAACAACGACCGAGCCACACATCTGCATAAGAAAACGACAAAATGCAAGGGCATGAGAAAAGGTTGTACCAAAATGACAAGGTGGCTTACCTGGTTTATAGTCCATCTTCTTCCTCCGCTAGAAATCCGGTTGAGACCCACAAGTTCTGACACTGCCGTCTCGAGATTTTTTAGTCCTTCACCAGTGACCGCACATGTGTATACATATTTATCGAAATTGCACTTAACATCGAAGCTTTCAGGAGTTTGGACACAATCTATCTTGTTGACAACAAGGATGATAGGCGTGGAAGATTGCGTGTCCTTAAAAATCAGCACAAAACAGTGGATGTAATTTAGAAACTGTAATTACTCTTACAAAAATATGCAATTAGAACGATGATTATCCAGTAACTGCTGCAGATTTCACTATGGATCTACAGATCGCAACAGAGAGAGAGAGAGAGAGAGATAGAGAAAGCCTCAGACCTTAGCAGATTGAATTCTGCTCAGAAGCTTGCTATCGTCAGTAGTCCACCCATCAACAGCGCTGACTGTCATAATAATAACATCGGCACCTAATGCAACCGCTTCAGATCTCTCTACTCCTGCAGCAATAAACTCCAAAGGAGTCAGAATTGAGCATTGTTCGAATTAAACGGCGGAGAGAGATTTCATATACATGTCCCTGCATCCTACGATGTTTTTCCCACTCATCCTATGGCCGATTTGTTCCATTACTAAACCATATATATTCTCAAATTTGAACCATATAAAGTTATCTATTGTCAAATTTGATCTAACTAGCCATTTTTCAAGGAAAAGATGATCAGCACAAACTTTTATTCTACAAGATAGCACAGACCTTTGAGTGCCATGCACCTTATGGCGTACACAGATAACTGTGTAAAGATAGAGTAGGCACTTACCAATCTTTTCCACAACATCTTCAGTTTCTCGAATACCTGCAGTATCTAGCAGTGTCACTGGGATGCCCTGAACTGCAATACTTGCTTCAACAACGTCCCGAGTTGTTCCAGCAATTTCAGTCACTATAGCTCTCTCACTCTGCATGCTAAAAGAGAATTACGACACCTTATACATATGAGCTTATAATTACTTCGATCAGATTACGCAGTCAAATAGGAAACACACTCAAAGAACATTCAAGCAATATCTGTAATCTAGAAGAGTGTTTTAAGAGAATCTTATGATCAAGCAAGCAGTTAAAAGATAGACAAGTACAAAAACATACTACCGACCGCTGTTAAGGATATCATCGCGAATGATATTAGGTAGGAGGTCACCAATGTAACGATAGCAGTTGTCGAGCCAATAATTTAGCAAATGTTCACTATGTATGTGTTACTCTTTCTCAAAATCTTTGTTTTCAGTATAATTTCCAGTTTGGTAATCAATTAGCTATTATCCCGTCGCATCTTTTCACTAGTTCACAAAATTTAGGTACGCACTTGTTTACATATCCTCATTTCTCCGAGATAACAGGTAATGTAGATTAAGTCGCTGAGGGGTCAGTGAAGTACCATGAGATGGTTTGATATATTTGTACATGAAATATCAAAAGGCATTGTATATCAGGAACTCATGGGGCCGAATGGTTTCCAATGGCCATTACAAACTCGGAAGCATTTTGGAACGGTAACCCATTTTCTAATCCCAATCGAGAGTGTATCATCAACCTCCAATAACATGACGGATATAGTGCAATGCTTATCTCAATATCCCATGTCTCACTCTGATATGAGCTTTTCTGTTACATTCTTATCTCCTCACCCAGGATTAAATAGAATTCATAAAGAGCATACAACGAGACAGCATACAACGAGACAGCACGTCCTCAAGGTTTAAGAGAGGGAACTGGGTAATACAATAAGGCTTTCATAGCAATTGGGGGTGAGAAGACACGATGAAAAGCCAAGCATACAACTTATTTACAACCAGCAGAGTGCACAACTTAAAAGATCACGGATCCAGTATATTTCCATTTTTCTGTTTGCATGTGTTTTGGTTGCGTCACTTGCGTGTAATCTTATTCGTCTGAAAGGTTAGAAGAGAGCAGTCTAGGGCTAACAGTTTTCAAAAGGCACTATCTATCCGTCTTCCTCAGTTAACATGTTGAACGAAAGCTAATCAAAAGTTTTCAGTGCTTATTAAAAGAAAAGGAAAAAAGTAATTTAAGTGGACTTGTTTATTCTATAATGTCTGAGCTTGTAAAATATTACTCCGCATAAGAAGCCAAGTTTGACAATTTCATCATGATTTAGAATCAAAAACCTCTTGAAATGTTTACGATTGACTTCTCAGATGAAGTTCATAAGTATGTGGAAATGCTCCTTATTTTTATTAAACAGGCATTGGCAATTATTAATGCCAGCTATAGTAAAAAGAACCATCATGGTAGTACCGTAGTTAACAAGGACTAAAAAAGTGCATTTACCTTACTCCAAGCATTGAGTAGGCTTGATTTTCCAACATTAGGCCGACCAACAATTGCAATCTGTAGAATTTTACTGAAACAAGATACATAAACCCTTATCACAGAAAGTGAGAGACGTGGAATGATAGTTTATATACTTGCGACATACATATTCTTTGTGCGTAGAGTGGGGAAAACTTCATGTCGAAGTAACAATCATTGACTATATAATGCTACATAAAGAATATAGTTGAAATGTAAAATAGAGCAGCTGTGGAGGGAGAATGCGGAATGCAGAATGCAGAATGAAAAGAAAGATGTATCACGTATAATAGCACTAAACCTATGATACTTTGACATTTCTAGTATATCTAAGTTGTTGCTGTGTCGCATGCCGGACACGACACGGTCGACACAACACATGACACACCAAACGCGACACCGACACTTCAATAATATTCTGAAACAAAATTTTAAAAGTTTCATGTAATAGTAAAGGGGGGGAAGAAACTGACAATAGTGTAATGAAACGCTTAAAACTAAAATATAAGGAGAAGAACTTGTAAAAGGGAAGGGAAAGTATTGTGAAATCTAATGGAACATATGAATAAAATAGTTGGAAAGTTTTAAGTTTATAAGACGTGTGATCTCCGTGTCAACGATACTGCTCAAGAATCTTGTTTGACCGTGTCCACGTATCACTTAATTGTCAAATTGGAGTGTCAGACACTCAACATTAGTGTTGTGTTGCATTCATCAAGTGTCAAAGAGTCTGAATAACATAGCACCCAACATATTGTATCATCAATTTAATTAGAAAATTGGAAACTGGCAAGACGGCAAGATCTTAGGAAAATCAATTTAACGGTGAACTCAAACAAAATGCCATCAAAATTTCTGACGTGCTCCCTTGTCATCTTAACATAAAACAAGTGTTCATATTTAGTCCGAATTTCAATTTATTGATGCAAATTTTTCTTGGTTAGTATTAATCTCTTACAAGAAAAGCTAATAAGCATAGAGAAACCTGTGCCTCAAACGTAGATAGAAGCATAAAACAATAAAGAAAAAATAAAATATGCAATCCATGAAAGGATATATTTACCTGTAATCCTGACACCAGAAGCTTGTCATAATGTGCGGTTTCCAGTGCCTTCTCGACATCTTCTACCATATCATTTATCTTTTTTCTAATAGCGATAAAGTCTAAAGGTGGCATTTCATCCTCAAAATCAAGGCGTGCCTCAATCTCAGTAAGCAATTCTATGCATTGATTTCGAAAAGACTTCACAAGATGAGAGAAACCTCCCTGTTGAAAATATTGCAAATTCATAAAATCTGTCATGGCAAGGAATATTAAAGTTCACAAAAGAAAAATATCAATACTTGAAACATGCCTGTATACCAGCTAATGCTGCATCTGCAGCAGAAGAAGATTTCGCGGTCACAAGTTTACCCACATTTTCTGCCTGAGTGAGATCCAAACGACCATTTAGAAAAGCTCGTAGTGTGAACTCGCCTATAAAAGGAGAAGTGACTTTATTAGAGATGATGGAGGGAAAAGGAAGGGTTCTGAAAGCGCAAAAAATTAACTGCAAAAAGTGGCATTCTTTTGCAACTTATTGTAGGTTTTGCTAGTACGTTTGTAGGACATATAAGCAAATTATTACTAGCTATCCAGTACGTAATAAGTATCATGCGTTGGAATAAGTATCATGCTGCTAGCGAATCATTAAATATGACGCCTCTAACAAATTTTTTCCCTGATAAACATTTTCATTATGAGAAACTAAAAAAGGTGTTTAAAAGGATTTTTGGGCCTTCAAATGATAGGAAATGAGCCAATGAGAAACTTTATGACGGTCAACAACAAACAAAGAGGACTTTTTGACACCGTTGTCATTGCCTAACAAACAATGAGCTTCAAAATAACTACAGAAGAAAGTCAAAACAATCATATAAAATAGTAGATATAAGTAGTTGTCATTTCCCTCATCTGACACGATGAAACATGAAAATTCACCTGGTTCAGCAAGTCTTGCACCTGCATCCAAGCAGGCTCTCAGAACACGACGAAGACAAACTTCACTACCATGACACTGCAGCTCGATGACATCCTCACGAGTGTAAGATCTTGGGGCCAACATTGGAATCAGAAGAACCTACCAAATATTTGGAAGTTAGACGGCATGCTCATATTGTAAACAATTAGTATCAAATATAATTCAAGCAACGACTATGAAGTCCAGAATTACTAGGCATCACAGGTCACCAAACATTATGAAGCTGAAAGGTTTAATTAAAAGGCAAAGTAAGGGAAAGATTAATTTTATGCCCTTAGATTCAAAGATGGCTAACCATGAATCAAACTGCCTTCTAAATAAATGGGTAACTTGAAATGAGTCACAGGGCCACACAACTTTAGGATAATATGTCTGATACGAGGCAATTCAATTCATTTTCTAAGTGGAAATGCTCAATCTTTTTGAGATACAGTGCGGTGCGCAGAAGTTATAAAACAATATATGCAACATGTAAGTCTGCAACAAAGCCAAATAAAATACCTTAACATGAAACCCCACAAATTCAAACTTTGATCAACCAATCAACCCACATTACTAACAGAATCACTAAACCGAACAAAACTTTGGATTCAGGTTATTATATCCGCTCAACCCTTAGGAAATGGTTGAACAGTTCGAGCATATTTTACCATGGTGCTTACTTCAAAAACTAATCACCAGACACTCAATTCAAGCGTATTCTATCATTGTACTTACAAATTCATGTATCATACACTACATTAACGTGTTTCATAGATCAAAAGTCCCATGTTCATATGAATTACGCAGCTGCGCTTCAAACAACCAACACTCAAATTAAAATCAAACCAATCATACCTCATCAACGACATTCGTAGAGCAATCAAGAACAACGCCATATTCAACAACATGACTAGTAGGTTGCCATAAATGACAACCTCCTCCGTCTTCCTCATCCCCCACCTTCTTCTTCTTCCTCTTCGTCGGTCGAAACACTTTGCGGGCAATCTCCACCGCAGACGGCCCCGACAACCTAACAATCCCAACAGCAGCAGGAGAACCTCCCAAAGAAGTCACAATTGCTGCAATTGTACTTGAATTCCCCAATTGGGTTTTCTCAATTGAACCCAAAAACCTCTCATCTTGCTTCAAAACCAATAAATTCCCTGAAATTCACATAAATAAAAGCAAACTACTACATAAAGTTACAAGCTTTACCATTTCAATCACCTCAAAATCAAGTTAAAGCACAAAACACCAATGGAAATTATCATCTTAGCATTGTTCTAAACAATAAATTTCCCCAAAAAACGCAATACTAAAGGCAACCAACTTCATGATACAATTTAATACACCACCAAATCAAATTACACAAAAGAAATAAAATTTCAAAGATTGTTAGATTCATGCATCGAGCCTGGGCCACGCCCGTCGAGAGAGGTGAGCACTTCACTTCATAAGTCGAAGAAGGTTCCATCCCAAAACCAATTGGCGATGGGAGGAATAGCCCATTGGCTTATGTAGTACTCAACTCTCTTTAGATTGGTCGATGTGGGACATTGCACATGGAGCTCTTCTTCACAAAAATTAAACAGCCCAAAAAAATGGTTGTAAAGAAGAAAGAACGTACCTTTTGAGGAAGGTAGAGAGTGTAAAGAGGGTTTAGAGCAAATGGGTCTGCGAAAGAGGTAGAGTGAAGGAAGAGAGTGTGGTTTAAACAAGTGTTGAAGAAAGGTCGTTAATGGCGGATGATGAACTGATGATGTTAGTAGACAACGACCAAGTGTTGCAATGGAACAAGGATGACCCATTTCTTCTCGTTGCTTTTCATGGGGTTTTCAACTTTTCATGGGGTTTTTGCGGATTAAATATTGACTTAATTTTATTTTATGTTGTGTGATGGGAATTTTCAATTCACGTGATTTTAAAGGTTTTGGGAATTTTACTTGTATTATATTAAATATTTTTTAAATTAAACTTGTCAGATTTTAAAAGGTGAGAGTGAGGTATATGGAGTAGAATTTTTTAAGCTAGACAGTCTTAGTAACAATTTGAAACAATTTCCCCTCTAACATTAAATTTAAAATAATTTTTTTAAAAAAAAAAAAGTAAATAAATAAATAATATTTCCCCAAACTCGATACTAATTGTTCCAACTGTTTTCTTTTGCTATTCTTGTCAACATGGCATATACCTCTCGTAGTCTCGTCTAACCCCATAGCCAACAACTCTCTCCCACGCCATTACATTAAACCACCTGTTAATTAATGGCGTGTGAAAGATTAGTGATAATAATATGGCAAATACTTGTGTGAGACGGGACTTACAATAAGTTTATCGTAAGTCCTCTCACACAAGGGTAGTTAATAGTTAGTTTTTTTTCTTTTCTTGCTTGTGACTCACACTAATTTAGTGTGAGTCCGGTCTTTCAGGAGAATTACCCTAATAATATAGGTGCAGGGCTATAACAAACATATTTTATTAACTAGTACTCCCTCCATATTTTTCAATTAGCCCCAAATTCCTTTTTTAGAAATTTTGGCCAATTAGCCCCATTACCTTTTAAGGTAAGTATTTTTCTAACACTACCCCACTTTTTCTTACACAACCTACTTTTTCTCACTCATATCCAATTATTTTATTATTAAACTATTTCACTTTTTTTCACCCTACCCCACTATTTTTCATTCAGATTAAAAATAAGCGATTTCATGGCTTATTCCAAAATATGGAGGGAGTATATGTACAAGGCTACAACATACACATATTTTAGGCTCGCCAGTCGTCAACTATTATTCACCTTTCACCAGGCATATAAAAACTTACTCTGTAAATCTATACACGACATTTACTAAAACAGTTACTTCACAATTAAAATTTAAATTTTCTCCTCGGAAAAATAAAATAAAAACACGAATAGTAAAAAAGAAGGCGGTAAACAATTCCGGAATATATCGGACAATCATTCGAACTCAAGGCCTTAGAAAAATAAATTGAAAATAATTAAAATTGAATTTAATTTAAGTAGACCGTCTTATTTAAAACTGGTCCTAAAAATAGTAAGTCAAATCCTCATACGCCTATGTTGGTCAATTCTTAAACCCTAAATATTCTCCATTAACCCCTCATTTTCGCTCAACCACCGCCGTCATCCGCCGTCAACCACCGTTCACCGCCGCCTCCTCCGTCAACGACCCACCGTTCACCTCCGCTCTTTGAAACAGGTATCAATTTGAAAATTACCGTAATACTGTCTCAATTCTCCAATCGTTGCAAAACCCTAATTTTGAAGAACTAAATTGAACCCTCCAACCTTCAAAATCTGTAATTTTGTTTTGTCGTTGATTTTTGCTTTTGTTTCAAAGTTGAATTTTCGTTTTTGCTTATGTATTTTGTTAATCTTATGCTGTAAGTCTTAATTTCCAGAATTGATTGATAGACATTGAATTTGTACGCTTGCACAAATTAAGGAACAATGTCGTCTTTGAGGAACGCCGTACCGAAAAGGCCGTATAAGGAGCGATCGCAACCGTAAGCACTCGTTCTTACTCTCTAATGAATTTATTACGAACTATTTTGGAGTATGATTGAGCAACGAAACTGTCGAAACACGTCGCATTAAATTAGACATGATTTTCATTAAGTGTGTGATGGAAAACAACGTCTGTGCTTCGTTGTTCAGGGTAATGTTGTGTGTAAATTTCTACGAAAATGTCAATATTGTCGGACACAGCAGCTTACAGTGAATTGCAGAGTAACATAGCTCATCCTGCTAGTTTTTTGGAATCAATATCGATGTGCATTAACATGGGGTAATGTTGTGCGGCTGTGACACGACATTACGGGTCTTTTATATAACAATGTTTATGTGCTTGAGCTTGCGGGAAATGTCGTGTACGTATGATATTATGATTTTGCTTTATATTGCCGTGGAAATGTGTCGTCGTTGTGCCACTAGGGTGATACTGTTGACGTAATTTTTTTTGGAATATTTGATTATTGTTTTTAATGTGTTTTTCGTTCCCAGAGCTTCACGGAAGAAGTTTGGTCACCTTGAGAAGCATAAGGACTATGTTGTCCGTGCTAAAGCCTACCACAAAAAAGAAGAATTTTTGCAAGTGAGTTCTTTATATTGCTCTTTTGACTAAATCTGATGTTTAATATTCGGCGATAAAATATCGAAACTATCTCCAGTGACTTGTGAAAATTAGTCAGTGATAAGACGAGGAGTTCGCATTTTTGTTGTACAAAGAAATACATACGTCAAACATCTTTACGTTGGGATGATCGTAAAAAGAAATGAGGACGTTATCGGGCCGGATGAAAAGTTATATAATTTGTTTTTGCATTTTTGGAAGTGCTTAATGCTGAAGATTTTGGTTGTTGATTTGGGTTTTCGATTGAAAATTTGCAGAGACTTAAAGAGAAAGCGGCGAATAAGAACCCTGATGAATTTTATTTCCGCATGATTAGAAGTAAAACTGTTGATGGAGTCCATAGACCAGTGTAAGTACTAAGAACCATGATGTTTTTTCTTCTTCGCATGATCGAAGGTTAAAACTTAAAATTATTGCTTCATGATATGTTCTTTTAATTCTCACTAATTGAGGTCGTTGTTATCGTAGGAGTGAAGTTAATAAGCATACACCAGAAGAACTTTTGCTGATGAAAACCCAAGATATCGGATATGTGCGACAGAAAATTCAAAGTGAAAAGAAGGAAATACCTCTAGCACATTCTCTTAAAGTGCACTTTTATTTCAATACTTATTTGTGAAATAGACACGGAAATACCTGTTTGCTAATTGTTTATATTTAAACATCTGCGTTGACACCATTTTTTGCCTTTTCTGCAGAAAGTCGAAAAGCTAAGAGCTGTGCTACACTCTTTGGATGACCAGCCTTCAAAGAAACACATTTACTTTGCAGAAGACAGGTTTGTGCGAGTGCATAGGTGTTTGAGGAATTCGAGATTTTTTTCCCATGTGGGACATTAATAGAGTTTGTAGTCCCATCGTCACCTCCTTTTCAAACCTTTCTTTGCAGTGAAGAGGCTGAAGAGATACTATCTAAAGTCTCTAAAAACAATGATCCACCTATAACAGGGTTTTTACCTGATACAATAAAGAGGTACATATCTGTGGTTGTCGCTAATGTTTGCTTGTTTTTTCTCACATAAATTAGTGCCGATGTCATATTGATTAGATTGACTTCCATGGTGTTTCGGAGGTGATGACGTAATTTGCAATAGAACAATTGGTGCTGATTATAATGGTCTTTGTGTTCCTATAGCAGTTTAGGGAATGACTCGCAATAACTAATAGGCCTTGGATTTGCAATAAGTTATAACCTTCGATATGAATTAGTCGTTTTTGGCGGTCACAAAACTTTTGGTAGCGTAAATCTCTAGTCATGCAGTGCAGGGCATCCTGTTGTAGCATTTTCTATATGTATGAGGGTAATGTTTTCCTTCGCAGCCTTTATTGAGCATGTGTACTATAGAGGAAAAGGAATTAGTGAATTGGCCAGGATGGGTTATAAAATACATTGAGTAGTATCGCAGTGCATTTTTTATTGGATCAGGTTAAGCTTGAATTTTTATCGGAAAATAATTCCGAACATGGACTGATGGACTAGCTAAACTGTCTTTACTGGTATTAATAACTACTATTTGGGGGTAAGGCTGTTTGTTTTTGTTGTCACCTTAAAAGGTAATTTAACATTGGAGGTTATAGACTCGTGGTGGGCGGAAAATATTCTCAAAACCCAAAAGAATGATCCTTATTACTTGCCTTGTTTGCATTGTAAGAATCACCTGCAATGTCTCTAGAAACCATGGTCTTCACTAGGCTTAGATGTATAAAACAATGAATGGCCGGTGTTGAAAGATATCTGCTGGTGCTCACATAGTCTTATGCGAGCTTCTGTCTTCTTAAAGCGTGCTTCCACATCCACCTCATTATTCAAGAATGTGAATTGACCATCTCGCATTCTTGCCCCAGTTACGCATCACGCTGGTTATTAGAAAATTTCAGTTATAGAATATGTTGCAAAAGTGTAAAAAGTATCAGATTTTGTGTTTGCTTGATATTTTCAGTCAGTTAGCAATGATATCTTGTTGCACAGAGCCTATCCTCTCTAGTTTTTTAAAAATTTGCCAGTTGTATTCTCGGAATTTTTCGTATGGCTGGTGCACCGATATGCAGAGCTTTTGTCGTCCTTCTTCTTGGGGTTTCTAATATGTGACCTGTATCACTTTGCCACACATCTTATGTGAACAGAAAGATGGAATCTTCCTACCGAGAGCTAGAGGCTAGAAAGAAAAGAGTTGAAGATTTGGAGAGAGTTTATACAGAAATGGCCATGCAAAAGGAACTACAGGTACTAACTTCTAGGTGCCTCATGTTAATATTCCTCTCTATTGATTTCATGAATTTTCAGCGCTTGTGTCGATAAGTCGATTAATGAGACAAGATACACGTTGGTTAATCGACATTCTTGTTATTGTTATGCTCTATCTGACCAATGTCTAGCATTCTAGCAACCCAGCCAAATTTTGTTTCCCGAATTTAAGGAGAGTGCCTCGTATTGTCAGTCAGTGGCTGTGACTTTGTGAAGCATTTAGGTATAGTTAAAAGGTTTACTTTAGTCTTATACAAGAATTTGTGATGATAAACCCGAGTTGCATACAGTACCATCTTTAATGTATGCTTCGCAGTATCCAACCTCAAGGTAATCTGGGAATTTTTATTTTTCTCAGAAAAAGGGTAAAAAGCGCAAATTACGGGAAGAAGAGATTGTTAATCCAACCTCAAAGCCTGTGTTTAAGTGGAAGGCAGAACGGAAGCGGTGAGATACACGGCCAGTAACGGTTAGTACAAGACAAAGTCAAACCGGTTTAAGCATTTTAACACATGCTAATATGATAGTCTGGCAATGGTGAGTACAAGGATGTATTCAATTTTCAAACACTAATGTAACATTTATACTAAATGACACTTTATTTAATCTTTTATTCATGAATACGGAGTACTAAATTGACAACTTTATTTCAATTCCAAATCCAATTCCATGACTCATGAGTGTGTGCCTCGAAAATAATAATTTTGAAGTTGCCTTTGACGCTTTAGGTAACTCAGCTTGTTTGTATAGCATTAAGAGGAACGATGAGGGGGGTGAAGACATGTTCTTTTTCTTCCAAATTTGCCAATTATGTAACGTTTTGGACGAAAAGCAGGAAAAGCGGTTTTTACAAGGTTATTGGACTTGTATCGTGATGGTTTTTGCAACTGTTGGTGATTCTGAGAACGAGATCAATAACCTGACATCGTTGATTCATCCGAGCTTGTAAGAAGTCCTACGTGGTCCTCATAATGACATTGAAAATTGACCGTGTTACAGAACAATTATGTTAGACACGAAATGGACGTTTTTACCGTAATTGGTCGATAATATCATGCACTTGTACAAAGTGTATAATACATACAGAGTGTATCATGTTATACGCCATTTATCTCATAAGTTGATACATGTAACATCGATTCACCTTAACCCGATTTAGAACCTCTTTAGCCCGATTGAAAATTTGATTGCGAATTCCAGGCAATTGCAACATCTCTCTTTAGCATATATACAATTACATTCCAGTTACATACATTTATGGTAAAATCATCAGCCATGATAAGAAAAAAGCACACCAAACACATCGTCTAATGGCGGATAGTAGCTACGACGAAGTGGGTTTAATGGCGGATGTTTCGCCTTCGGAAGTGGATGAAGTTGGAATGGATTGTTTTGTA
Organism: Dianthus caryophyllus; assembly: GCA_023091065.1. Taxonomy (NCBI): domain Eukaryota; kingdom Viridiplantae; phylum Streptophyta; class Magnoliopsida; order Caryophyllales; family Caryophyllaceae; genus Dianthus; species Dianthus caryophyllus. Next base: position 5,200,967 of record CM041517.1, read on the forward strand.
GCACATTTTTCCGTCCACTCGTCTTGCGCCATTTGTTGTTGTCGACACTCTGAGCTACAAAATGCAGTATCACCTCTGCACCAATCAATAAAATTAATTTAAAACGCCACAAAAATATATTTTTTCTTTCTATTTTTAAAAATTGACATAAATTGACATATACTCCGTATTATATAATTATAGATATAATCATTGAAAAATATGTTTTGACAAACATTTTTAAAAAATACGAAGAAGGTGTCGAATGAACTTGTATCGAGGAAGTATTACGCAAGTGGATATTACGAGAGAATACTATACATTATATGGACAAGTGAGATCTATTGTCATTATTATTATGATTATTATTATTATTATTATTATTATTTGTAAACATAGCAAAATAAATTAAAGTTCCAAGGAATTACATGACTTACGTTAACTTGTCCAAATACGTATCTTGGAGCACTAAAACTATATTCATCACTTACCCTCAACTTGAATTTTAATACGGAGTACACTCAATTTATTCAAAAAGTAATCGATTGATTTTTTTTATAATTTCATATGTTTTTCGGAATTTAAGAACGAGTTATGGAGATTAACAACTTAATTTTCGAGATCTAAAATTTTTGTTGATATCAAACATAACATTTGCTAAGTAAAGAAAATGATCATATCAAACATAACATTTGCTAAGTAAAAAACATACGGAGTACGTACTGACGTACATACTCATATAGTGATAAGGTAAATTAAAAAAATAATAATAGAGGTAAAGCGTTAAAAAGTTTAAAATAAAAATAAAAATGTATTGATAGATTGATTATTAACTGATTCACGAATCTTGAACAAGTCTGAAAATTTTGATGGGTTGAGATTATTACAATTAACGTTTCATAAAGAAGGGTGGGTATTATAGAACATGAAAGACTATAACAGATAATAAAAATATTTGTATTAACGTAATTGATTTTCCGTATACGGATTTTACTCCCGTTATATACTTTTTTCATTTAGTTTCCAAACCCTACCCTTTTTTACTCCCATGGTATACAAATTCTCTCTTTTTTTCCCCAAATTTTTCTTAATCTAAATTCAATCAATTGTTCAATTATTCAATAATTAATTTCGACAAACAATTCAATGAAATAATAATCACTTTCAATTTCAATTATTGTCATTAAATCATCAATTTTTATTAATTCTAAATGAATTTAATTTAAAATCAAAATTAGGGTTTGCATAAGGAAGAACTTGGGGCGGCGGTAGGCACCGACTTAGGGTGGCGGGAGGCGGTAGCGGTGGCCGGAGAGGGTGGTCGGAGGTGGTGGCGGCGACGTGGGTGGGCTTGGTGGTCAATATGGTGGTGTAGTAAATTGTGTTAGTTTGTAAGTTTTGTGGGTAACTAGGTAAGACCGCTCACCGGCGAGGGTGGGACCGCCATGTGTAGCCGGCGGTGAACTCCGGCGTGGTGGGCGATCGGTGTGGTGGTGGTCGAACTCGGTGGTGGCCGGAGGTGATGGTGGGCGGAGTAGCTTTGTTGATTCATTTTTTTTTTTTTTTTTTTTTTTTTTTTGGAGTAAAAAGGATGTAGTTGGAAAATCAGGCGAAAAAAGTAGATAACGAGAGTAAAATCCGTATACGGAAAATTAATACCCTTGTATTAATTATGCTCCAATTAAGGGTAATATTTTAGAAGAAGATAACTTTCCACACTAATTTTCATTTATGTACAGAGTATAAAAATAATATACGGAGTATTACGGGATTAAAGAACTAAAACAACTAGTAACATAAACTATTTGATACATATCATATACTCTAAAATACTTTCAATTATGAAATGCTATAAAAACTCTCGTTTATTCTTATGACGTATTTACAAGGTTAATTATTCTGAATTAATATATTAATCAAGTGAATGAAAATTATTAAATACGAAGTACAAAGTACTCCGTATTATATAAGACAATATTATTTGATAGAAAAGGACATTTAGTGCATTTAAATTCAACGAATATGGTGTGTCAATGTGTCACAAAGTATCATGATTTCACAAAAATAAACAAAACACCAATTAAGTTTGATTGTGTAAATGACAAATTAACAATCATACTTTCTTTTTCTTCTATCATAATCAGCCAGTTGTACACTTGCAAACTAAATTATTGAAGACACAAATAAATAAATAAATAAAAAGAAAAGACTATTTTTTAATATTTAATATTTAAAATTAAAATTAAAATTATTAATATTATATTATTTGTACAAAATGACGACACATAGCACTAGACTACAATTGTAAATAATTGGTCTTTAGACCCACGGCTATTTTGGAAGATAACATGCCTCCATTATGAATTATTTATGCTCAAAAGTTGTTTATTGATGTTCACTTTTCCTTCAATTAATTATTATTTCTTTCAACTTTTATTTTTTTCGTATAGTTGTTGCTTAGTATGCGTATAAAGTATACCATGATGTTTGTGATTAAATTTTATAATCACTATATTATTGATCATCTTAACTTAAATACATACTCCGTAGTATTTACCAATAGTTGAAGTTTACCACAAGTAGAGTAATTTGTTGAGAACCAACGATTAATATATTTTTTTACGCGCTCTCCTATATGTTTGCTCTTTGGGATTAAAGTGTGAACGTAGTTACTTGTCTGCTTAATTGGTTCAATATATTCCACTATGAATTAGAGGAGTGATAGATATTTGGACCTGTGAATTTCGGTCACAAGGCTTTGATATCATGTTAGGAAACAACTCAACCAAAAAGTTAGCTCATACCTAGAGGCCCAAATCGATTTATATACTCTCTGACATAATTTTGTACCATAATAGTATATATTTATAAAAGCTGCATATAAGTTACTGAATAATTACCTTGATAGACGTGTTATTTTCACAAATAATACCATTTTAAAAATTATATCAAATTAAAACGAATGCTCATTTAGAATACTATTTTTCACATACCTTTATAACCTTAAATATCCACACAAAAATGATTGGTTAGAAGTTTTTTGTTTCATAAATATTCCATAGAGAAAACGATGAAGTTTATTTGTGAGCTTAATCGGGTAGGCCAGGCTAGCCCTTGCTTTGTTTGACACGGAATCGACACTTTTGGATGGTGGTCCAAGTTGGATTAATTAAATTAGGTTAGAATCTAACTCGTTGGTTAAAAATTTGTAGAGCAATAGGGTTCAATGTATCATGTTCCAAAAATCAAGATACGACCACGACTGTTTCTTGGACGATCCATCCCATTACCATACCGTCCAAAATATTTCCCGATTGGCAGGTTGGGCTAGGTCGACCCTCACACTTGGGCACCTTTAGGCTAGTAGACATGCTTAGTGAAGATTATTTAGGCACTTATTCAATGGTTTACAAAAAAAACATTTTTTTTTTTTTTTTATAATTTGAAGCCCAGCAAAAGGGCTAAAAAACTCGAAAAGAAAAAGAGAATATACCAAATACGTAACTCCAATAATAAAGTATGCCTAGCTCTTGTGAAATTGTCTTGGCTATTCTCGATTTTATTTAAAAAGGTGCTCGACCTACCGAAACTGTTTATGATATTTTAAATAGAGCAGAGGTTTTAAAGAATTTCGATTTAAGCAAACGAAATTCAATTAATAAATAATAAACCATTTTTAATTAAATAGAATTAAAATTAAAATGAAATATAAAAACAGATCGAAGTAGAATTTTTGTATTCCTGTATTGTACCAATCCAACACAAGCTTTCCTTTCTAATTTTATTTCTCTTTGTTTTTTCGAGTGACACAAATTCTTGTGTGAGTTGGACTCACAATATATTATTGTTAGTCCGACTCATTTGTAATCTCACGTTAATTTAATATATTTGTTTCATGGTTTTGTACCCCTTTAACTACAATTTATATTTTAATCACACGTTAATTTAATGTGAGATATGTCCAAGAGACTTAATGTTCTAGTAATAAAATTCATACATTTTTACTCCTAGAATAAACAAACAATTCATATAACTTGCATCCACCGGGCACTAGCCAACCACCACCCAAGTGGTATCTCCAATGTGAGACGGTTTCACGTGAAAGTTTGTGTTTATGTTACTTAATTAACCCACTAAAACAATATTATTCCAAATTAAAAACTCAACAAAAGAAGAGAAGATCAAACTAACCAAAATCAAACTAAATCAAATCAAATTTATTGTTATTTGATTTATAACATGTTAGTTCAAGTATATTTCTAATAATTGGAATGTTTTTTTTAATATGTATTTTCGTCTATGTCTATGTCTATGTCTATGTCTACTTGACGTTGGATAGAAAGTCGACGTAGGATCGAAAGAGTAACGAATATTTATTCATCGTTGGAAATAAATAAATGAACTACGGAATAATAATTTTAACTTTTTAGTAAAGTATACGTAGGAATCTTTTTATTTATACGCTCTTATCCTATACGCAGTGAGTTCGTGAACATACTTGTACATGAAGATGTCGCGGCCACGAGCAAGGCGACAGCGACAAAGCGAGCAACTCCGTAGAAAAGAACACGAAGACGACGCTGATTTGGGACGAGCAAAGTCTGCAGAGTTGCGCCGGTTAAGCAACAGCCGAGGTGAAACCAGCCCAGGCAGTAGCCCTCCACGTTGCTGATCATTGTTATTAGTGGACCCCACCACCCCCGATTCAACGGGAGTTGGGTCGTTGTCGGAGGGTGGTAGGGGGTGGTTGAGGAAGGAAAGGTCGTCGAAGGAGAACTCGGTCATGCTGGTTGTCCGTTTCATCGACTCGCGGGGTCGTGACCGGTTTCCCAGCATCATATTTGAGTGACTGTATGTGTGAAGGTTGTTTAGTTTGTTGAATGGTGATGTTAGAAAAAAAAAAAGTGTAAGTGAAGGGTATTTGAAGTCGTATCTCTCAATTCGGTTGCACTTTATACTGCTTTGGAAAAAAGAAAAAAAAAATAATTTAAAAAAAGAAAAAAAAAAAACAGAAAGCAGTTTATATAAGACTGTTTCATTACAATTTTATCGAGACCACTTTAACTGAAAAATTATTGACTTTTATATTTAAATTTTATAATTTTAATCTTACTCCGTACGTATGTGAGAAGAAATATAAATCGAATCAGAATATTTACTCTGTATCTCATATCGAAGAACCTATTACGTGTATAAATTTTGACGGAAAAATAACATATGAAGGCATAAATGATCTGGTCAAAAAATATTGTTACGTATTTCATTAAAATGGATTTTGTGAGAGGTCTCAAGTTACAATGATATTTAGCCGTTCTTACCGTAGTTTAATATTCTTATAGAGTATGATTTTTCACTTGAGAAACTTACTTACATTGTTCTGTTAAAAGTAGAATATAGGTAAGAATCAGATGATATACCGATTTACTGTTCGAGTCTTTCCATCAACCGAATTTTGTACGTAGTACTCGTACTCCGTAGTAATATATATTCTGATGCGATATCATATGATTAAAAGAATCCATTTCCACCAAAAAACTTTCACAGCCCGAAAGGAAACCATAATTATAGTGCAGACATCGAGTACAAATTGTTTATGGTTTACATTATTACATATACATCTTCTACGAATTTATCGTGATCCAATTTAAATACATACGATTAACTACATATGATATAGTATGATACTACAATGCTGTACAAGATCTAAGTTAGTACGTAGAGTACACATTATCATACATGTCGTCGACGTATGAACATTCATGTGCCAAGAGTTTTTAAATTGAGTAGTTTGGCTTTTGAGTCGCAGCTTTCTTGGTTTTCTTCGGCGTATTGCTAGTGAAACTGGCGTTGAATGTTAACGGAAGTTCTTCCTCCATGCTTTTGCTGTCCGACCAGGTTGGAGAAACATGTCTGTTTTTCGAATATCTCGTGTGTGTGTTTGGTTGTTCGGGATCTTCAGGAATATCGCGATACAAGTGCTTCAGCATAAAGAGAGCTGTATCAAGGTCACGCCAGTAATTTCTGCACAAACGTGTGAAGAATACGCAAAAGCTATTAAAGCTGTTCACGACAAAATAGATTGACTTTCACTTCTGTTGCAACAGTTGACACATCATTTTATACTCCATTTTATACAGTTTACACCACTGGTGTAGGGGGCTCAATCAAATTTAAGCTGACGTCGTTATACTGTTTCGAAGACCTCATGCTACAACACTGGCCAAAAATACCAACATGCTCCGTATTACAAGAATGGACTTAAAACTTACGTGTGCGCTCCAATAGCTGATATGTATGAATGCTGAAAAGTTTTGTCCTGCAAAATTCACATAGAAGATCGGATATTATGAAATAAATAAGGACATAAGGTCTAATTTGGGAACTGGATTATTCAATGAGTAAGACCAAATAATGCATACGGCCAAGATCAGAGAATACATCAACCAAACGAAGAAAACAAATCGTACTCTGTAGTTGTTAGGTATTGCTTGAGTACTTCAATTTCGATAGATTTAGATAAGCAAATACGGTGAAATAATTATCGACAAATCGACAATTTTGAGATATTTTAATGAGTACAACATTCCTTATTAGCCTAGGGAAGTCATAAGTAGGCTTCATTTAGATATTGTGCCACTAATTTTTCACCAAATTCAACATCAGAGATAAATGACACTGATTGCAGCAACATAAAACATATTTTTGAAACATTTATGCAGATCATCCGAAGAAAGCTGAATTCTCATTATAACAATTTTATTCACGTTAAACCTTTTTCCTCAAGCAAGAAATAGCATTCCTCGCTATGTAGTAAAAGCATGCCTCGATCATAATTTTTCCGTAGAACTCACAAGTCACTAAGTGATGTAGAAATATAGACCAATCTAAGTGGTTAAAACAACTTCGCCACATAAAGCTAAATCATACTTTAAAACAATCATGTCAGAAAGGCCACGTGCAAACCTGAAGAACATGGTCAATACGCTCTTCTTCACCTCCTGTTAACCTTTGCATCATGTAGGAACCATAAGAACGTTTTTCATCGGTGTTATTTTCTTCTTCTTCTGCAACATAAGTCAAGTTATACACGGCAAAGAACAAGAAACACCTTCTACAAAACCTCAAATGTCGTTCGAGATTACAAGCAATTGACTCCACATACCTTCAAGACCATCTTGCTTTTTAGATTGACAAACAGTTAGCACTTGCACCTATCAAAATAACAATAAATAACTCCTCAAAACCAATGTTCCGCTTTCATAAACAACTTCTTAGGGGGTCCAAGGTAGAGATCATTTAAAAAAAGGCAAAAAGAGAAGAGCATGTTCGTGTTTATAAAAACTACTCCGTATTAATAGAATGGAAAAGTCATGTTTGACTAAGAAAAACACAAGTGGCAAAATAAATGGAAATCTTAGGTTGGAAAACTGGCTAAGATGAGTGAAATCCAATATATTTCTTCACAATTTTTTCATGCCAAAAACTTCCTCCGCGAAAGGTGAATAAACAAAGTGCAGAATATCGATCATCAGCAAATGATAATACTACGATACTTTGTGTTACTTCTGAAAACAGAAGTAACAAAAGTCAATCATCGGAAGGCCCTTGAACAGGACGTATTACTCTCTTCGCCCTAAATTTTTGACAGCAAAGTGATGTTATATTCACTTTCTATTGGTTAAGCTTACCAAAGTAGGTTCAGCCTACCAATCAATTACTATACGAAATAGGAGTAGTTGATAGAAATCAAAGTTCAGACACATCTTTATATAATGTTGCAGAACCTACACACAGATTTAAGGCAGCAATAACATATACAGCATCATATAATTAGTACAACTCACTCTGACAGAGTTCAGACGGTTCACAAATGACTGAGACCGTGATGCTAAATCTTCTGCAAAATCCTGTAGAACATTTCCGAAATTAGTAAGAGAATCAAGTATGATAATGAGTAACCATATTTGTCAACATTCGTCTACATGCAGTCAAGGTTCCTTTTTCTTTTTCCACTTAAAAGCCATACCTGAAACCCAATATGCAACCGCTTGCCTCCTTTGTGATATGGAACAATCACTGGGCGTTTGCTAACATATTCTTTACATACCAGTGGCTCTATTCTGAGGGAAAACAATACGTACCGTTACTTTGTACACAAACAGGTAATGGTTTCACAGCTCAACAGATTCAGTAAAAAGAACGAATTTCATTTTCAAATGGCTACTGTTTGAATAGCGATTACAAAGCCACGCTAAGATCCCTGTGTTGATCCGCAGCCATTTCTAAACAATGAAATATGGCAATGGTACACATATTTTAAGCAAGGACAGAAGAGCATAGGGGAGAACAGGGATAAATTGGTCAAGCAGTGGGATGACCAAGCAATGACCTTCAGCAAACTCACACACTTTTAAGCTAGGGTGAAAAGTGGAACTATAGTACCATAGCAAAATATTGAAGGGAGATAATTCTAGTTTATATCGAAGGCACTTCTAGTGTCCAAATTATTCGAGTAGATGAAAATTATGATCAAACCAATAACTTATAAATAGAACTGTACATGGTTAGTCAGGGAAAGTCAATTAATTCACACATCCTAAATCCAGATGTTACGCCATGGTTTGGACCTTAGGAGGTAGTAGAATACCTGATAGGCTGATAGAGCTATCAGAAGTTAAAACTTACCTATACGCCACAGGATCAAAAGGATGAAAGATGTTGAACATTCGCAGACAAGCAGGCATCTCTTCAATAATATTTTCTTCACCCCAGTACTCCTCTCCTTCACCTAGACATTCAGAAATATTGAGTCATGAGATAAAAAAAACCTGACCACAAAATACTCCCAATTATCCATCTACTTCTATACGTCCCCATACAAAATAATTGCACATATTTCCCAATAATACCAAAACCAACAGCAGCGTGACAAACGAGTCAGAACAATAATTTCAAGTCAACGGATCTATAATTGTTAAATATATTTAAGTACAAAATCCACTATCAAACCAGAAGGCTTTTCAGTTTTTTCCCTTCTCGTGAAAAAATAATCTATATGAGGAAGCTCAAAAATAAGTCATTATCAGGCTATCAGCAAAGACAATGAATTATGAAGACAATAGAAGGTTCTCACCAACTCCAATGCGAACATTGCGGATGGCAAGGAAGACACCGAGAGGAGATCCAACAGCAAAAAATGTATCGACCTGTTGCATTAGAACAAATCGGTAAAGAACAAGCACTAATAGTACCATATGGAAAGATATATACCTCGTCATTGTACAAGGTACCACCTTAAATTCAAGCTTTGTGTATTTGATTAAAGGTCTATAGCCAATGGGTGAGTCATCTGGCCCTGCCTCAATTTTCTTGGTTTCATCTTGATCTGAAGTGCTAGGAAGCATAGGATCACTTCCTGCAACAATTTTCCGCCATATGGTTGATTTAGCACTCTTCGAAGAATAACTAGAACCAGAAGACTGGCCAAAGGCAGAGAAAGATCACAAGAGACGTAAGAGAACAAAATAGCATGTCATTTACTGTAGAGCTTACCCTGACTATTAATCCTACCAAGCTGTGATTCCAAATCCGTAACCCGCTCTTTCATTAATTTAAGCTGCATCAATAAACTGAAATTATTCGTAGAAGCCAAATGGTAAAAACACACATTAAGGCAGTTGAATCACACCTTTGATTTAAGCGCGATAACATCCATGTCATTGTCAACTTCTTCAACCACATTTCCGGAAACATCTGATTGACAAGCACCAGTAGATGTCTCATCCAAGTCTTTCCTAGTGTCTACGACATTACCAGGGAGTTCACCCAATGACTTAGTCCCATCGCCAGATTCACAAAGCTGATTCTGTCCATTATAAGAGATTTGAGGCTCTGTTTCGCTCCCCGTTACTCTAGTGAAATCTTTTCCTTCGACTAATGAAGAAGTGATGGAGTTACAAGTATCCTGGCTTGGATGAGAATCTTTAGCGTCTACAGTATCAAGTGTTGATTGAACATACTGTTTCCCAGAGACGTCTTCAATTGAATTTCCCTCCAATGTTTTAGCTTCACCAACACTGGAATATTCGGAAGATTCCTTGGAGTTATTCTCAGCTGATTTTTCTTCTTTCACATGTTTTCTGAACAAACAGTCCATTGGAAATGGCGAGGACAAATTTTCTTGATGACACAAAATATCATATGAAAGAACACTTCCAAGGGAATGGCCATATAAAGAAACCTGTAAATGTTAGCATATACACTCAGGACTACCTTTCGCAGCACCAAATTGATTTTGAAAGAAGATTGAAAGATACAACAGTTAACAATAACCTTTACCTTCCCATCATATCCCGGATTTCTCTTTATAAATTTCAAGTATAAACGATTCAGCTGGTGTGAAACCTGCAAAGGAAGATTTTCATCATTTGATAAGGGAAGTAGCACTGCAATAACTTAAAAACACTCAATTGCTTGACACACTTTCGACATAATATGTACAGGATGAAGAGGGAATAAAACAACAGCTATCTCAAAAGGATAGAAACAAAAGCATTTTATGCACTCCAGTATAGAACAGAAAATAATTCACTGTCTTGCTAGTCTCCAAACTCAAACCCACCATGTCAAAAAATAGTACTTTAAAGTTTAAACAAAACATCGAGAACAAGTCAAATAGAAAAGCCTGCTGATGTTTACTAAAGTACCTGACAAGAACTAATATAGAAGCAAAATAAAATACTCTCCCAAAAGTATTGCAAGCAACTGTCTAACCAATTGCGCCAGGAAAAATGGTAGATATCACACGTTAGCAAAACCATTTCCCAACTCTTGTTCCACACCGAAACCCACAATAGAAAAGCAATAAGCCAGCAACGTTTCCAACATTTGAACCAAGACAACTTTCTTTAATGCAACATCAGGACTCACATCGAAGGCAGCACGCTACTCGATAAGCAATAGTTTAAAGTCACGTCTCCAAGACATTGCAAAGCAAGTGAATCTATAACATCTTTTTTTGACATAGTCAAACACACAATAGTGGATCTCCAAGAGTGCCCGACCATTGAAGCTTACAATTCTGAGGCATTATAAACTCTGTATACAAACCAAGCCATATCTAGTCCGCTACAAAATTCCCATTTAGCAACCCACATAATAATGTTGAATTAAAGCTGAACTAAAAGTGAGGACAATGCACCCACCAACATGCATGTAGGTGAAAAACCAAATCTAAGAAAAGAAACGATACATTGACGGCGACTACTGCATCAATAAATACATTAGGAAAAATAAATTAATGATAAACTACCAGTAATTACGCCATGACGACACTACGTTATCAGGAAAAAAGAACAGTACCACATACCGAGTCAATGATTTCCTGGCAGTAGATTGGGCTCATGTAGTACAAGACATCATGAACAGTTGCACTTAATGTCGTACGCAAACCTCGTACGCCATCCAACGTAATCTTCTCAACTGCAGATTCTCCACTGAACTTCAATCCCTTTCTCCACTGGAAAACAGAAGAGCCAGCTCACATATGGGATAATCTCCACTGGAAAACACAAAAGCCGACTCACAAGACTCTCAAACATCAAACTTAATGTAGCATTTTAAGTCGTTCAAGATAAAAATCATACTTCGTGTTCCCCTTTACATTGATGTACCCATGGTTTCCCTCCTCACCCCCATTAACCTCTCATTCAGTCATTCTTGTTTCTTCTGTTTATCCTTCTCAGTTTCCAGGGACATAAAGTTTAATTTACAGCTAAGAAGGGCAACAGAAGCCAATCACACACTTTTGAGCAAATTGCCTTTTATCTAAGTGAAAGGGTTTCAACAGTGGCAGGAAAAAAATAAAACGCAATGCCAATTATATCAAGGAGTACCATGGAAAGGTAATTATTGTATGTAGCATATGGCCATATGCATAGGAATTGTACAGGTCTATCACCTAGACAAGCCAATGAGCCATTATGCCCCAAATTTGGGATGGTTCTGTGGATATCGAGTATAAAAACCTGTAGGAGTTTGCAACTAGAGTTCCTTGTAGAAAAGAACATTTCCTTAAAAGCAAAAATGGTTGTGGCATTTCCTTTTGACCAAGAAGCCTTGTAGTAAAGAATTATTAGGAGCAAACTATGGCCTGCATTGTAATGTAGGGGGTTTCCAGGCATATGCGTCATATAGAGAAAAAATAATACACGCACATAATTCCTACCTGGCATGGGATATAAAGCACTCTCTGAATGCCACGCTGATACGAAGTCAAATGTTTCTCAGCCAAGCTTGACGTTATATGGCGAAAATTTGTTACATCGTCTACTAGATTTGATTTTTCTAATCTTTGGCCAATACCATGGACCATAAACACCAAATGACGAACTGGAACCTGAAATGAGTAATGTATTAAAAACTGCAGTCACTGAGCAGCAAAAGAGGTTTGTTGGAATACAGCAACAACTCGAACAATTTAAACTTATCAGATTGTCGGAGCATAATATATGGACGCCAAAAGTTCTTAAAACATGTTCAGGTAGATCATGTGAACCTCCACAACAATCATAAATTATGCTTTCTGTGTAATGAATCATCAGACCCACATCTCGGACTCGGATCAATTAGAGTTACAGCTTACATATATACAGGACATGAGAGGGAAAACATGAAAACAAGCTGTCAAGATGGAAAGCTCGCATGTCTGTAGGGTGGATTTACATCGCTAAAGATCATTTTGAGTAGACCGGCTGTTTACCCACCTAAGGCATACATAAGTTCCAAGTTCTCTAAACCTTGCTATAAAGATGTTTTATTGGTTAACACAGATTCAGTGACAGGTTTTCATCTGGTCTGGTTAATAATAACTGTTGCAACAAATATAGTAGTACCAGCATTTATCCTCTTCTACTATACATATCAGCTAATGAAGCTCTTCTACTCTACATGTCAACATCACATGCTTTATAGATTGATGCTATTTGTACTATAAATATCTTAAGATATTCTGGGTTGGATAGATGAAACATTCACTCTTCAAACAAAGTGGGATAGCTCTCTTTGTTAAGTCCGAGTACCGTAAACATGGAGTATAGTTACAGGTCAGAAGCTATTTTAAAGTCTAGCCATTTGAACTCATGTTACCACATGTTGTGTTTTCCTTTTTCCGCACGAGATCATTCATGGAAGGGTAAAATGGAATAGGGCAAGTTCCAAAGGTATTGAGATGTTATGTGCTACTGTATTTTTATTCCTTAATGTTTCCGAAAAAAGGTTTTTGTTATTCCACTTTCTTAGATATTTAGGTATCCAAAATAAGCACAATGGTGATCTGGCTTCAAGAGTAGAGAAGAAATAAAAGTGAGTACACAAAAACATCAACAAAAAAGACACAGTGAAGCGGCACAGAAAGAGACAAAGGGTTACACCTGTGAGCAATAGTCATCCATCTCCTCTTCTTTTTGCTGACGCAATTCATCCTACAAAATAGAGCTAGTATGTAAGATCATCACAAAGAGCAGATATTTGTACAAGGAATGCTTCAGTGTTTGCACATGGACATGTTCCATGATTTCAATCTTACTTTAATTATAAAAGTTGCTCGTTTCAACTGTATGATAATAACTCTCCACCAAATCAACTAATGAACATGTGTAAGTCAAAAATATGAGTTTGGATCAGTTTAGTAGTAGTAGTAGAGACTAGTAGTAGTAGTAGTTCATGATTGGACTACAAAGTTGGATCTAGAACCCTAAACAAAGAAGTAAAAAACTGGAAGGGAAAGTCAAGATAGTCCAGAAAAAAGAACCTGTGTTGGCTTTGGAGAGGGAGACGCAGCATATCCTCGCCTCAACTTTATTCCATTTCCTCCTAAATTAATGATGCCAGAGAAGCCAGAAGCATCAACATTCAGCCATGCCTCCCAGGTGTGATCCTCCCCAGTAAAGAGGGCATGAAGTCCCTACATAGGAGACAAGCATTAAAGTGAAAAATGATCATTACACTCCCATACAAGCTACAGAGATCATATTTTATACAGTGATCATACTTCTGTAGAGCCTTGCAAATCAACTCTAGCAGCAAAGAGCCCAGAAGGTTGAAATGTCCTCCGATGCCAAACCTAAAAAAGGAACATCAACCTGTCATGTTGTAAGACGCGAGACTAAGGAGCCAAAGCTTCAAAACTAATCTAAAGCTAGATATTAGATGTTTAGAACCTTTCCCCCCACCCCTTACCTCCTACCCTCCAACGCTGCCCCCATGGATTTCTATCTATGATATCTTTCTCCAATGTAATATGAGTGGAATATTGGTTCGCCAACACAAAAGACATAACTGTTCTTCGGTTCTTTCTTTTCAGTTGACAATTGCACCAAAATGAACCGACTAAGTGGCATAAATTTTAATCTTTGTAGATCAACATGCAGCTCGTAAGTCGTAATTACACGTTCAAATGGTAGGGGCATATAAAGAATACGGTTAACTGTTTCTCATGCCGCACTAAAATAAATATTTCATATTTGATGAAAACAGAATTTTTATTAAGCTACATATAATACAATATTGAAGAACAACATAACCACGAATCTAAAACTATATGGAATATACATACACATATGTTCCTCGTGTAAATGGAAACCAGATTTCCAGCTTTGTTCAATTTTATGAAGCCAAATAGAACTCGTCACTATTACATTAAGTTATGAAACATTGTCAATAGCATAAAGTGAAGGCACTCATGTGAATGAAATTCCCAAATATTATGCCTTGTATTTCTTTATAAACCCAGATTTGTTATAGTCTTATAGAGCTTGTCACTTGTTGCATAAAGTGGTGAGACATTACCGGATCAGCGTAAAGCTAGCATATCTACAATTTCAGAACCACAATAATTTATTTACTTCAAAGATAGAGAGTAAAAATGATATAAGCATTTAGAAAAAAATTAAAACAAGATATACTACAAGCACAAATCAAAAACAGAATTTCAGTGAGTTTAAAAGCTTCTAATACGCTCCCGTGAGATGTACTGTAACAGGGAGTACCTGTCTGCGGTAAGCAAATTCAAGTTGCTCAGCAACATCTTCCCGAAGAGGAAGCCAATCAAGACCTCCACTTTGTGCGAACCAGTGACCTCTTAGAACACGCCTATTTTCCCCATTCCAATACACGGGAAAGCAATGTCGTTTTGCCAAATCTACCTGGAACAGGTAACACGCATGTTCAAGCTATGAAATAATCAAGATAATACGCAACATTTATCGCATCAAAAGCTCCAAAAAGTGCTATATGAACTTTCACTGCGAAAAAAACAAGTTGCCTAAACATACAACAGCAGCTGAATAGTCTTGTTTTTGTCCTCTTCAATGTAAATAAGTGACGTCGCACTAAAAATAAGCAGACATTCTCATAAGATTCTTATTCTGACATTTGCAACTAAATAACCTTTAGCAAATATTCAGAAACATATGAATATATGAGCAACTTAATTTCATGGGAAGTGACATAAATAATCAGCCGACTAACAGTATCCAATGTATCTATTGTTGTGGAAGCCACATTGAAGTACCAAGCATAATAAAAGATTATTACTTAAGATGCTAAAATACAAACCATAAGAATTTTTCTAGTCACATTGACAAATATAATTATTATCATCCACACAGAAGCAATGAAACTGATACCTCATAGAGACCACCCTTGACAGGAACTCCAACCCTCTCCTCCTCCACAACGAAGACCTCGGATTTCGGAGAGCTCTGTGGTAAATCTGACTGGATGACTGAGCTAGTTCGTACTCTGGGGCCTACACTGCATTCCGCATATTCCTTCCACCAATGAGATAGTAGTTCTTCTTCTCTCTGTTTAGCAAATGGATACAAAAAATAGAAGAGTTACGGAGTATTTAAAATTGAAAATTAGAGCTAATCATGATAACCTAGCTATTTTCATTAGTGAAAGGACCAGAATCGTAAGAATTTTTAAGGTCACAAATTGACCCACAAATTCACCCCTTTTCATTTCATTCCCACAAAGGCACATGCTTATAGCACAAAACACTCTAATGGTGTCTTACAATAACACCAACCAAGTAGATGGAATCTGGAGACTGACCTGCAAAAAAGATGCCTCTATAGCAAGAGAATCTCTCATAGCAAATCGAAAATACTCTCCTTTACCAACAATTTCTGTGCGGGGGATGGAAGCAGCCAACTCTGTCCAAGCATAAACCATAATAAACTTTTTGCTTTTGATTCAATATACATGTATTGATGGAATTTAAAAAATTAAAAAAAAAAAAAAAAAAAAAGGAATTCCCCAGAAGATTATTTACCATGTCAGATACAGGAAAACAAAACAACAAAATCCAAACAAGAACCTTGGATAAAAAAGAACATTAGCAAAAGCAAAGAGAAATATGTATTCACACATGCATTTACAGTATCATACACATGATCCATTTTCGTATATCTGTTACAATATGAGAGATGAGTGATGTCTATTCATGTGTGATTCTCTTGTCTAAAAGATGTCAAGTTATATCTTGAATACTAAAGATAAAATCATTCCACTTAGTTCAAAAGGCTCGAAAATTCTTGTGCGGGAAGGATCGATGATCAAGATACCAACCTGCCAGTGTTGAATTACTACACACTACAAAATCAAACAACAAAATGCATTCGTGGTACCACATATCTTTCCACACCATAGCATAACATAACTTCCCAAACTACCTCAATTAAACCGATTCAAGTGCAAATCAAACAGAAAGAAAAAGGAAAAAAGAGAAAGCTCACGATTTAGCGATAAAGGAACCTTGCAAAAGTACCAGCGAACATCACCACCATCAGAACTACTAGTAGTATGAGCAAGGTACTTGTGCCTTCCTTCAAACTGCTCTATCTCATCTTCCAATCTCTGTATATTTGACGGCGTATTCCTCAACAAATCAGGGTCTGTCTCTTCAACACTGCTCAACACCGACGCTTCTTCCATGTTTCGTACTCCTACGTCATCATCTTTCCTAACTATAGTACCTTCTTCACTACTCATGTCGATTAGATATTTAGGGGACTGGTTTGAGCTAAGTCAATGTGATTAGCGTGATGACTGTTGAGATTTACACTTATTTTATGGTCGATTTGTTGGTACCTGAGAATTGCATAAGAACACAAATAGAAGATCAATGAAACGAAATTCTCGATGAAGTGTCAAATTAATTTTGTAATTGAGTTTGAGTTGATTGCTCGTGCAATTCATAGCTTCTAACATACTCCGTAATACACTTTTTGTTAGCATTATAACTCAACTACAATATATAGTCGTACGTGCATAACAGTCTACAAACAAAAATCTATTCCTCAAAACTCAAATTTTCACGCGAGACTAACTAACAACAAGCTCATTGTGAGACTTTTCACGTGAAGTAGTAATCTTTTCTAGTAATTATTTTATTAAACTTGACATCGATTTATCATATATCTCACCCTACCTATACTAGGCATACATTCAAAAACTAATTCGATTTCTATGTTCAACAACAAAACTATCTAGTTCCCCTCGATATTACAGTTTACAATTATTCTTGTAACGAATTCGTTTAAGCATTCCATTCCAAATTTTCTTTTATAAATTTCGACATTGACTTATCCATGTATCACCCTAACTGTACTCGGCATAACATTTCTATGTTTCACCACAGAACTATCTAGTTTCCACGACATTACAATCTACAATTACTCGTATAACGATTTCGTTTCAGCATTCCAATTATAGGTAAAACTACTCCGATTTTTCGACAGTAAAATGCTTACAATAGTCCAGAAGAGTAAAATTAAGCAATAAATTCAACTGCAGCTTCGATAGCAGAAATTGAGATCCACAATATAGACAAACAACACTAAAATCAATTGAAGAACATCAACAAACATGATCAATTCAAACAAGAAAAAAAGAGGCAAAAACCTGATTCGATTACTGGTAAATATGATCATTGTATGCAATCATGAGCGCGAACAACAGGATCGAATTCAACCGATTGAAACTGAACTCAGCAGAGTAGAAAACAGAAAATTAAATCGATAGATTAGAGTTGCGGTAATTGTAGAAATTAGGGTTTATGATGGTGAAGATGATAACGACTATTGATTGAATTGAATTGATAGATTGATTGATGAGGCGGTTGTTGCCAGAAAAAGGGAAGATACTTGAACTCTTGAAGGTTAGATGGTCTTCTGGGAAAACAATTATACGTATCTACTCGCTTCTCTCTTGTCCGGTTTTTTTTAATTTTAGGATTAGGATATTCTCATTTTAAGGGAAGACCGTTTTTAAAGTCGGTTAAAAATAACTGTTGTACAGAGTATATTATTCGAATGTTTTTCTGTAGTTGATATGAGTTGGGAAAGAGAGCGGATTCTTTATCACTTTGTATTTGTCCTGTAAACTTAAGATTTTGTCATATCATTATGCAAAGCTATCTTTCATACCAAAAGTTGATGTGTTAGAATATTAAGGCAACGGACACACAGTGACATACATAAAATCTACTCTCGTACGAAAATTCAATGACTATTCTACTTTGTGTTAGGAGATTAAGGCAATGGGCATACAACGAAGAAAATCCGCAAATGCTCACGTAAAATCGTCTCACGTGTGTGACGAAATATTTGCAACTAAAATGTATCTATTTAAAGTTTAAAGTTATTACTCCCTCCGTTCTAGTGATTTGTTTACAGTTTAACTTTTTTTGTAAAGAAAATTTGAGGGAAGTGTAAACAGATAACTGGGACAAATATTTTACTTTTGATGTAACCATTTTATAAGACTTAAAACGAGAACATTTAGAATTAAAGTGATCACTTAAAACATTAAAATAGTCGCATTTTAATCGTAACAAATCCGTCACACTTTTTTATGCAAAGGACTTGCCTCAGTCACGAATCATATTCACCTTAACTTTTGCTATGCAATTCAACTTCTTCGATTTTCAGCACCAGCAATTGTGTAAGCACTCTAAACCCTAATTTGATTTAATTTTAGCATTATTTTACTTAGATCCAATGTTGAGTATTTCAATTTTCCAGTTTTTCTAGGGTTTTTGACATTTGTAGGGTAATTTGAAACCAAGCTTTGGGTAATTTGTTGTGATTTTGGGGTTTGTTGTATGACACTAATCGTTTATTGCCCCTCTACCCATGGCGAAATCGATCGAAATGTACTTGTTTTCCCTAAGGTTTATCACATTTTGAGGGCAAATTCTAACTAAGCTTAGGTTAATCTGTTGTGATTTTGGTGTTTGTTGCATGAAATTGATCTTTTATTTTCCCCTTTTCCTTGGTGAAATCGATCTCATGTTACCTAGGGTGTCTGACATTTGTATGAACGATCTGAAACTAGAGCAAGTCTCGTGAAAGACCGTCTTTTACTAATAATGTGAGAAGCGAGGTTTGTGATCACATTTAGGCCGATAGTGACCATTATTGACGAAAACGTGATCACTTTTATACCTCTTAATAAACTCAATAGTGGTTACTATTAGCCTAAATTTGGTCACATTTTATGCATCAAGAAACCGTCTTTCACAATTTTTTAGTGGAAGATAACTTCTTTTAAGACTTTCCCTTGAAACTAAGCTTAGGAAAATGTTGTGATTTTGGTGTTTGTTGCTATGGCACTAATTGTTCGTTTTTTTATTTTCCAATGTTGAAGTCGATCTATATGTGCTTGTTTCCTCTAGGGTTTTTGACATTATAGGGTAATTTTAAACAAAGCCTAGGCAATGTTGTGATTTTTCATGTTTATGCCATGAATGTAGTCGTTTGTTTTTCCTTTGCCCATGGTGGAATCGATGTATATGTATTTGTTATGGTATGATGTCGGAGCTTGTGATGATTTACTTTTAAAATGGTATCAAAAGCATACATCAAGGAGTACAAACGGAAAAACGTTTTGTTTAGTTACTTTCGTACCAGGTAGTTATAGTCACAAAAGTTGTCGACTTTATTGCTAATATAAGATACTCATGTCCAAATTTTTGAGTTAGGTCATTTGGTCCTTTCCGAGAGGGTCAAGCTTCTTTTTTTTTCCTTAGCAGTCGGATTAACCCATCTAGGATCCTCCACCTGTCGCTGGTACTTCTAGTAAACATAGACGTGTGTTTGTGGTGCTTTTTCTTGACACTGAGTTCTGTTATAAATCATAAAGTTGACATCTTTTTCGAAAATCGACATGAAATATTTGTTACTTATTAGCTGGAGCATGGAAGTGTTTCAAGTGTACATTTTAGCTACTGACTTACAGACTTACAGTTTAGCTAAGTCGTAGCTTGTAGTTTGATGGTATCTTACCAGGTTCTTATGGTACACAAACTTTGTTTTTAACGGTTAAATTTCTGTCCTAAATTCTTCTTACACGTCTCTCCTCCTTTTTTTCTTATGTGCCTCTTGTTCTGCCTAGTTAAAAAGCGTTGGACCAAAAAGGTCGACTTTGGATTTATTTTTTCTCATAAACTCAATCGGCTTTACTGGTGCAGAACCAAAACCGTTTTCTGTTGATGGCGTCAAAGTTTATCGTCAAGTGTGCCTGTACAATGGGTGTGTTGTCTGTATTTAAGTGAGTAGTTTCACTTGCCTTCAGTTTTTCTTTATTTGTTCTGAATTTTCGAGTAAAGAATAGGGCCAATAGGCTCTTCTAAGTAATCACTACGGAGTACGTAAATAATAAGAAAATCAGATTTACATAGTTGTGATTGACATTGTGTCTGCAGCATATACGGGGTATGGAGTCTCATTGAAATTCAAGAGAAACGGAAGATCAGTCCCGAGATGGCCCGTATTTTAAAGGACATGAAAGACAAAGGCCTTTGATGTGATACAAATTGTCGTTCCTCGGTGGAATTGAAGTATCCTAGGACACGGCGACTAAATTATCAGTAGTTTGCCGAAATTCAGTGCGTCTGTCCGAACCACTGATATGGTAGCTCACGTTTGATGAAATTTTGATTATACTACTACCTATATTTGTATATGATTTTCAAAGTAGATATTAAACGCTAATTTAAGAAAAATGTCTCGTATCAGAATAAGCTGAGGGAGTACCAGTTTAGGATTTTGATTTCTGATGCAGAGTCGTTGTAATGTTGTTTAACATCGTTGTTCGAAGTTTCTTTAGCTGTACATGACTATACATTCGGTTGCATATACAAATGAAACCGTTGTTTTTCAATGGCTCATGACAAAGTTATTGACAAAAAATCAATTTATCAACCAAATGTCGTACGACATCTCCATTTGATATCAGAAACAACACCATATACATCCGTAAAAGTACAAAATAAATCTTCCGTCGTACTGAGATCACTAATACGGAGTAATAATGATTTATATCGCCATTTAATTTCTTATACGATGAACGACTACTACTTAGTTGAGCTCCTTCTGAACTCGGCATACTACTATTCAAACCACATAGTTCAGGTGACCACCAGTTCCTCAATTATCTGAAAATGCATTTGCAAATCAGGTCGTATATTGTCGAAATATGTCCTCTCGGATACCTCCAACCTGCCTTCAGTCTTTTTCTCGTATAATTCAAACAGGCGACATAGTTTGTTCTTCTCCTCACAAATCCAGGCACGTCTCTTATCATTCCACTGCCTCGGGGTTCCATGCAGCACAAAACGCATTCTTTTGTCCCTTTCCATAATCCATTTCGCAACTCTCTCAATTGCACTGTCATCAGTGAGATACGCACCAGGAGTGTTCAAGCCAACATCTACGAAATGGATTTCAGCAATACTATCCAGCAAGCTCTCGGCTGAATTTGGAATAATTTGGTATCCCGTAAATTCAGAAAACTTCGACTGTTTTGCGTCGTCCCAATTTCGCATGCTCAAGAAGCCAAGCTCAGTAATTAGCTGATTAAGTACCACACCACCCTTGCTAAAACCGAGCAAAATCGTCTTTGGTGGACAAGGGCAAGAGGATGTTGATGTTTCGTTATGGTGGTCGATGCTCAGATCTGCCTGAAAACAGTCCAAATAGATTCATCTCAGAACATCTTGTTTTTCATCTCAGAACATAGATTCAACATGCGTAATTGTAATGACGTTTTAGTACATATATACACGATGATCATACCTCCATACAGAAATTTGACAAAAGTGAAACGAGGGAGGTTGATGCCGGAAATCCATCAGGTTTATAAGCTTGCGGCTCACCCCATTTGTTAAGCGACGGTATAAACTCCTTATAAACAGCAAACGGGCCATTAAAAGTGGACGCCTCAATAACCCATGCATTAACACTCGCACCAAACTTCGACACAAGAACTTGAGCAATATTTTGTAAGTCAGAAAGCTTGTCGATCAATGGGTTCCCTGTACCTTCTACTCGGTCCCCATTGAAAAAGACGGCATTTGCTTTAGGCACCTAATCATCAATCAATCAATCAATCAAAACGTTTCTCATATAAGATACTACTCAAACAAGAACTCTATACAAAAGACGACAATATTACACAGCCATTTGGGCAAAGGTAACATACAAGTAGTGTTTTTGAAGACGGTGAAACACACAGCGATGCAGCAACTCTGCATCGAATCGAGCTTTCTAGGCAAAGAGGAACCTTCAGAATTCCAGTCCAGCGATCCATAAAAACCCGTCAAACCTTTCATTTAAACAAAGAGGAATTCAAGTCAAACGTACCCAACAAAACTACATCTGACATACAATTATACTGTTTCACTGAAACTTTCTGATAAATATAAGAGATTGAATAGATAGAATATTATTCTTAAGAAATCTATTACGGAGTATCTTACAAAGAGTGAATCACCCTATATATAATAATATACTCCCTCCGATTCTCGGGTTCTTAACATTTGCTTTTGGCACAATAATTAAGGTGGACCAAAAAAATGGGTAGACAAGTGGGAAAACAAGTGGGGTAGTATTTAATTGTGAGATAAAAAACTTTCCAGAAATGTTAAGAAATGGAAAATCACCCCAATAAGGAAAATGTTAAGAATCTGGTGAATCGGAGGGAGTAAGATACAACTAAATAGTCACTTAGGAATACTAAATGACTCATATTAAATACTAAGTCTAGATTCTTCCACATTATTCTAACACTTTCTGTTGCAAATTAGTTCAATTATTCCGAATCAAATATCGAACTCGAAAAAAACGTGTGCTCAGACACGACTGCAAGTAAATGACCTACGTATCTAAGTATCGAACTCGAAAAAGATGTCATCTTTTTGGCTTATAATGAGGAAAACTATCGAAAAAATCAGTCTAATTTGTTTAATCTGTAGTATCTCACATGATCACTGGTCCATAAAATCGAAACTACAAAGTTAATTGTCGTCGAGGCTCGACTATAAAAATCTGATATTCTTATTGCAGTCACAAAAACAAATCAAACAACATCTCGTATGATTATATTTACGGTGTAAGAGGGTTATAGTTACAAAAATCCCATGCGTAATTACAGTAACAAAATCAAACCCAGATAGAGAAACAATAATACATGAAGAAATTTCAGGTGCAAAATTAGGTGATTAATAATTTATTCCATGGTAATTATAGAATTAAGCTTAAATTTTGGGAGGACACGTCACACAACATAGTGTAGTATACAATTTTTATTTTAATTTTTGATTTTTGATATTATGTGATGAAGTAAATGATCATGAGAGGTACCTTGTTCTTAGGACTTTGTTGAGAAGTAATTATGGTTGATTAGTCCGCACAAAAAAAAAAAAAAAAAAAAAAAAAAAAAAAAAAAAAAAATAATTATGGTTGATTACAATTTATATTTTCTTTCTGGAAATTTCATGTCATACTCCTTTATTTTATTTTTTTATTTTTATTTTTTGGAAATAATAATTTGATAAAGTATTCATATGTCCGAATTATATTTTGAAAAAAGAAATGATAAGAAATGAAAATTTAGATAAATTATGGTAACGGCTCGAACAACTAATTTTAAATTAAATTATTCATGATCTGATTTCACGATTAAGTTTGTCAAAACATTTCATCTAATGCAACCAGTAAATTGAACCCAATACTAGATAATTTAGGTTAGAAATATAATACGGAGTACTATTTAACTTATCAGTAGTTCTTCTGTAAGACCGTACTAACGATAATTAACGTAAAACACAACACACAAAAGTTATAAAAAAAAAAAAAGTAACCACCCCTTGTGAGAGGTCTTACAATAAGTTTATTGTAAGACTTGTCTCACACAAGTATTTGCCTTAACTTATTACTCCATCTGATTTAGTCATTTGTTTACCTTTCTATTTTCAAACGAAGCGAAAACAACGTTTTTATTTGACTTAAAGTAATTTTTAAATCAATTTTTAAGCAAAATCACATAAATACAATTATTATCTTCCATCTCATAGATTAAGTATCAAAATATAATTTTATATGAAAAAACAATCACTTTGAGCTTCTCTCCAATATTTATAGTGACTATCACAATTCACAAGTAGTTACATTTTGAACTATAATAATCACAACACATCTTATAATCACAACAACTTAAAATTCAATCCAACTTTTATAAGTGCAGCGCTAATAAGTTCAGCTCTTATAAGCCTTACTAAGACCCGGTTCTTTTAAGCTTAATTTCAGCTTTTAAAATTCGGGTTAAAATTTCTTATAAGTTAATTTCGAACACATAAGTTCAAATTTATAATAAATTCAACTATATAAGTCTTACTAAACTTTAATTAACACTAATTTCAGCTCCTATAAGTTCAGTTCCAAAAAGCCAAAAAGAACAGGACCCTAAACTTTAATTAACAGTGACTTCAACTTCTATAAGTTCAGCTCTTAATTCAGCTTAGTATATACCGTATAAGTTCAACTCCGTTCAGCTTAAAAAAACAAAAAAAACGAAGAAGACGGGGCCTAAGTTGAACGAGAGTGGTTAGACGGATGAAACAGTGAAGTAAGAAAACAAAGCAACCACCAAGAAATGTGGGCATTAAAAATCAAATCTTTTGGACTTCACCATCTTCCTTCCAACTTTGTCTCTTCCTCAATCAAACCATCATCCCCTAACTTTCTCTCTTCTTCTTCTTCTTCTTCTTTCCCTACTCAACAACCTACACCTCCCCTACTTTGTTAACTACCCACAAGTCAAACATCCCTCAAAAAAATCCCCAAAAATCCACCAAAAATCCAATTTTGTGAGCTTTACACTCCAAAAAATTCAATTTTGACAAGTGGGTATTGAACAAGATTGAATTTTGAGAAATGGGTAATCGATTTATATGCATGTCAAAGAAGAATGAAACCAAAGAGTTGAGGTCAAAGAGCAGAAGAATGGGGAGATCACAGAGGAAATTGCTTGAAGAAGATGATACAGCTGCTGCTTTGCATAGAAGAGCTCTTTCAATGGCGCTTCATCAACATCAGTTGTCTCAGAGATTTGATAATGGATCCATTTCCCAACGCCGTGTCGGGTCGTCTTCGAAGCGTAGAACTTTATCGGATCCTTTCTCTAATAATAAACAGGTTTTCTTTATTTGTTTAAAAATTTTTGTGTTTTTTTGTTGTTTTGGTGAAAATGCTTTGGTTGTTTGGTTTTATGAATGAATGATGTGTGTGTTTTTGTGTGTGTGTGGAAAGGTGTGGAGTGAAAAGGGTTTGATTTGGTCTGTTGAATAAGTAGTGGATTGAGGGGAGGGAACATCATGATTATTCTCGTCATGTTTCTGTCATTTGTTTACCTTTTTTTTTGGGTATTAATTTTTCATATACGGATTTTACTCAAGTTATATACTTTTTGTCATTATTTTTCCCACCCTACCCTTTTTACTCCAAGAATATACAGAATTCTCTCTTTTTGATTTTCTATTAAATCTTAAATCAATTTCATCCAAGTTTCTAAATTTTCAATTATGAACTCCAATCATAAATTCAATGAAGTAATAATTGTTTTTTAATTTCAATTTTGTGTTTAAATTATTGAATTTTATTAATTTTTGATAAATTTAATTATAATTTTTAATTAGGGTTTGTTGGGGTAGAAGGTGAGGGGTGGGTGGTCCGGCGGTGGGGCAGGCAGCGGTGGGCCGGCGGTGGGATACGGTGGTCCGGCAGTGGGGCGCAGTGGCCGACCGTGGAGCAAGAGAGGTGAGAAATATAGGGTACCTAAAAACCAACAACAACAATATACGTACACTGTTGTACGTACGACACCCCCCACCCCACTTAACCCCACTTCCCACCACCGCACCGGCAATCTCCCCGTATACACGGGTACTTGCAACCGGCCGGCCAATCTTGGCGGTGCCGCTTTCCGGCACCATCTACTTAAACCATAATTTTAAGTTTTACGGAGTAATTAAATCGTTTAAACAATATTAGAAATTGATAATTTAAGATTATAATTGAAATTGAAATAGATTATTATGTGATTGAATCGGTTATTACAATTCATGATTGCATAATTGAGAACTTGTTTAAATTTTGAATTTTTGATTGAGAAAAGTTGAAAAAAGAAGAAGAGAGAATAAACTTGTATATTGTGGAAGTAATAAAGGGTAGTTGTGGAAAAAAAATGGAAAAAAGTATATCGTGAGAGTAAAATTCGTATATGAAAAATCAATTACGTTTTTTTTTTATGACGGTATAAAAATATAATTTGATTGGATAGTAACTGTAGATGATTTGTTGATCAAAATTATATTTGTGTGAAAAGAATGGTTCATTATTTGATGCAGGATTGTTTTCCCTTTTTGATGTTTATAGTTCATAATGAGATGTTTGAGTATGTTTTTTTTTGTGTGAAATACATAAATATTTTGGTATGTTATAAGCTTATAAGGTTTGATTTAGTCATTATAATAAGTGGGAGACATAGTAGAAACAAAAAGAGGTGTGTTATGATTATGTTCTTGAAAAGCTGACTGAGTAAAGTTGCTTGAGGATTTGATGGTAGCATTTTTGTTAATTTAATGATTATGTTAATGTTAATGTTAATGTTAATGAGCTTGGTTTAACCTTTTAATATAATAATTATAGTCACTTTTATTGTTAATCATGATTTCCATAAAGTGGATTTGTAACTCAATAACTCATGTTCTTCATGAAGATTTAGGGACATAAACAATTTACTGTACATGATATCCATGTAATTAACTTGAGATTTCTTTTTTGGGGAAGTTTTAAGCGTGTTGAATTGGCTTGGTTCTTTATGTCGAATGTGATTGTGCGGCAACCCAACTGTCTCAACACCTGGTCTGTTTAATTGATCATTTCCCGTCACTCAAACCAATTGTTCCCGAAGTGTAGCAGGAAAAAGACACGGCTTAACAAATTCGTTGCAAGAGTTTTTTTTGCAATGTTGTTTATCGTGCGCAGAGATTATTATGCAAAGTTGCAAACCAATATTTTAGCGTGTAGTGAGTGCAGATGGTAGATACTAAATCCTACGGAATCACATTGTAACTCCTAGCTTCAACAGAATTTTTAATCCTTAGGCCTATATGTTGATACCGTTGTTTCCTTCTACGTTGTTCATACTCCGGTACAAGTGTCAGACATGCCATTTTGTTAAAAAGTTTTAGGTTTTTGCTCTAAAATGAAGTGTCGAGGTGTCAGACACTGTCGCGTGGGAGTTGGGACATAGCATCAAAGTGAAGCGCCGAAGTAATATTGGTTTCTTTTAGCAAATGGAATATTTTGAGTGAATATGCATCAACTCAGCCCACGTTTGGTATATCAGTAGTTCCATTATTAGATGTCTGTTTATCGAATAAGTTGTATTCCGTATCATATTTAGATGAGGGAGTGAGTGTGTCAGACACAGTCACAGATGCACTCTTGCCATTCCAGATGAAGTAATGCACTCTCACGCGTTGTCAAAATAATTTTTTATGGCATACTGATATTCAAGTTTCGTATGAGTTACTATGATTGTCTCTTTTGAGTCTTGGGCACAAGACATATTTACGTTTCTGCACCTTTTCAGGCAGCCGATTTCCTGGAAAGTCTGAAGGTGAAAAGAATTGTTCTAATCCACGGCGAGGGCTTTGGCGCTTGGTGTTGGTACAAAAGTATTGCTTCGTTGGAAGAATCGGGATTACTCCCTGTGGCTTTAGATCTCAGTGGATCTGGTATAGATACAACGGATACAAATTCTATCAGTACACTTGAACATTATTCAAAGCCACTGATTTCATATATCGAGGACCTGCCTGCCGAAGAAAAGGCGAGTTTAATACTAAATCATTGTCGGCTGTGCTCTTACGTAAATATCGTTGGTGTGTGATCTCAACATGCACGGTTCATTGGCAGGTCATATTGGTTGGTCATGGTTGTGGAGGTGCAGCTGTTTCGTATGCTATGGAGCAATTCCCGCAGAAAATTTCCAAAGCTATTTTTGTATGCGCCACTATGGTCTCAAGTGGACAACGACCCTTCGACGTGTTTAGTTCTGAGGTATGTATGATATGCCTTGTCGTATCTGCATATTAGCTTAATGAAAGAGTCTTCTCACATACTCTCTCGTACAATAATTTTGCTGCATTGGACTTTCACGCATTCCTTTTGGAGTTACATGATCGTCATCATTTAAATAAAGCTCTTTTCTCAGCTTGGATCCGCAGAAAGTTTCATGAAGGACTCAAATTTTTTGATTCACGGAAACGGTACTGAAAATCCTCCCACGTCTTTTAAGTTGGAGAAGCAACATTTGAAGGCATTATATTTCAATCAAAGCCCTGCTAAGGTAAATCGAGGAAGCATTCCTGTAATTTTGTACACCGTGCTTCATCTCTATGCGTAATGTTTGCGTCTCTTTAAATTACTTATCAATGTTTTATTCTTTATGACTTCAATTATCACCATCTTGCACTTTGCTAATTCATCGCTAACTTTCGGGAACTAATGAGCAAGGAAATGTTAATATATGTGTTACATGGGTGCAGCCACTGTGCAGGGACTAATATTAACGTATATAGTTTGAGACCGTCTTACACTAGAAATGTTCCTTCTCGTTGTTACATGCGTATACATTTGAACTCGTGTTTGAAATTTCGTTGTTCATGATATCATTCTAGACAAGATACGGCCTTACATTCATATTCATTGTTCTCGTTGAATTTATATGAAGATGAAAACTAAATACGACATTTATGTTTTCAGGATATTGCTCTGGCAATGGTGTCCATGAGACCAGTGCCTTTGGGCCCTATAATGGAGAAACTCTCATTATCACCCGAGAAATACGGTACTGTTAAACGCTACTTCATTCAAACCCTAGATGACCGTGCACTTTCTCCGGACGTTCAGGAGAAGCTTGTTCGAGAAAACACACCCGAGGGGGTGTATAAAATTAAAGGGAGCGATCACTGCCCATTCTTCTCGAAGCCTCAGTCACTTCACAAAATGCTACTCGAGATCATCCAAATTCCATAGCTCAACTCTTTTGATAACAGTTGAGGTATGATTATGTGATTTGCCCTTTACGGGCAGAAGTTGTACAGAAGAAAGTTACGACCATCGAAACTCAGTACAACCCGCACTTATTTGTTTTTGTTTATATACAGGAAGCGACGATAGCTATAACACATTGTCTCTAGTTCTTTTGAATATTTATAGGTGTAACGAAGATGTTTGATTAAGTCTTGGCTACGACCTTCACGTCTTTATTACACGGGCGCTTCTTTATAGGCCTAATTTTATGTTTTGGTGGTTATTTGTTTCATTGATATAATCTCGAATTAATTAGATTTTTTTACGTTCCAAGGATCTTTTATGCGCTATCGTGTCATTTTAGGCAGGTTTTCGCTTGGTTTACGTGTTAAGGATCTTTTATGCGCCATTGGTATTGGAATTCTCTAGTCGGAACTACCAGCCAAAAAAAAAAGAGTAGTTCTAGTATGAGGCTGTCTCATACAATAAGACATAATATATTTACTTACCTTACATATTTCACAGTGTCAACCATCACTATCATTACTCCAACTAACAATAAAATTTCCCAGAACTCACCGCCAACCATCACCACTAGTCGGGACCCACAACCACCGGTCGAGTAGGTCGAGCACCACCATAAACGCCACCGGTCAGACACCACATCCACCGCCACCTGTCAGACACCACATCCACCGCCACCGGTCGAACTCCACCACCACCAATCGAACTATTGCGCCGCAGCCACTACCACCAATCGAACTCCACCGCAACCACCAATCGAACTCAATCACAACCATGACCACAAATCGAACTTCACAACTAAGCTACTCGTCGATCTCCACCGTAACCACCAAGGTGGAGTCCGACCATCGCAAAACTCAAACGTTCCTCAATTATGATCGACAACAATCCTCATTTACGATTTGTGATCGATCGAAAATGCATCATATCAGTGACGATATCATAGATCAAAGGTTTGATTTGATGTTTGATTGGGGTTGAGGCCATACGCGATTTCAAGGGGAGGATTAATCGCCTTTTTTTTTTTTTTTTTGTTATAATAGTTGTTCAAAGTGGTTACTTTTGCGATATAATAAAGTTACTTTTGAATTACTATGAGTTACCTTTCAATTTGAAATTTTAGGTTACTTTTCAAGAATAATCTAATTACTTTTGGATGCGTCTCATTGTATGAGACAGCCTTATCATAGAATTTGTATAAAAAGAATTCCATTCGAAAAAATCAAGTGCGGTATTAATTGCTAACATCTAATTTTCAGATGAAAATAGCTTTCATGATATTAATGAGATAGAGATTATCTTTTGGTTGAGAGTTAAGTGTTATCGCAGTCACAATAATATGACAATCGACATCACTTCATTTGAAAATTCTGCAATGAATTATAGACACAAAATTCGTCAACGGTCATGATAACGAAAGACTTCTTCACATCAAACACAGCAGCGAGTGGAGTGAGTGTGACACACCGCCAACATGTCTAACACCGACGAACACACCTATCACAACCAATTTCCTTTAAATTTTTGACACGAAGTCCCTTACGATACAATTGTAATTTACATTGAATAACAAACCCTAAATGATGAGATTAGTGAGTACAAGAATTTCAATCGAGAATGATTATAACTCTTCGACACACATTAGTATATTCATCATTCACGAAATCAACCAAAGGTCTGCAAGACAAGCAAGCCACAATGGTACTGAAGAATAGTACTCGATTCCATATCGACATTGCTGTGAGAGGCGATTTAATCGGGTATGACAATAAAAGAGGCGTTGTGGCCTTTATGGTAAATAACCAAAAAAACAAAAAACACGCAAGAGACACTTAAGCTTGCACAACACCTCTTACTCGGTAATTTTCAAGTCAAACACAGCATGACCAATATCCACAAATCAGCTACAAGGCTAACTCACAATACTCGACTTAAATTACCCAAACGTGTCAATATATAAGTTTCAATCACTTAATATTAAACACCGAAAGGATATCCTAAAAATATATTCAGCTTAAGGATCACACACAGCGGAATTTAGTGCTGGGCGGCTGGCATCCGTCGTGCGTCGTTATATACATACAGTATAGCCACTTAAGTTTTAGTGGTTTCGAAAACCACGCTCTATACAATCCGAGCAGAAGTCAAGATAGCTGTTTAGCGCCAAAATCCGAGCTTCTTCACACGAACAGAACCTGCAAAAGAGTGTGCAACTATTCGGTGTTGCCCTACGATGGTAGTGATTAGCTTTTATTTTCAATCACGAACACAACTCGACTGACGCCATCTTCAGATATAACCCCCCAGAAGACCTCATTCCAGTGCTTTTAGGACGATGCTTGACAGCCAACCTAAGCCGTCTGTTTACATCTATGGCTGATACGAGATCTTACCACAGTATTCACAAGAGATTTTACTCCAACAATCCAGTAGAACCCTGTCACTATATCGAAGTGACATCGAAGAAAATCTGAAAACGGAAACAAACTCTGTCAGTGGCACTCTGGGAGTGTAACAGAAGGATCACTGCCGATAGAAACAGATGCCATGCGCAATAGCTGCTAGCAAATTACAGGAAAAATTAACAACTCTAAGCAAAGCTCATATTGCTAAGAAATCACTAAGATAGATATCCCATAACATTGTAATTTACAGCAGCATAATTTCCTAAACTGTTTTTAGCCATGGAACACAACATTAGAGTTGTGGTGTCCACAATGACATTTGCTTCAAGCATACATAAACGGAATGACGGATGGACCAACTACTAGTTCACAATACAAGCGTACATCATTTAATACGGCATATGGCTTGTATACATCATATTTCAAAGAGAAAACTAGGGAATCTTCAGAAATAAAATACACCGAACCTCAAAATGTGCATGACGGTAACATGCAGAGCAAGACTATTGAGTAGTAAAGAAAGAACGATAGCCTTCACAAGATAATAATGAAGGAAGATAAAAGTTCTAGTACTATTAGTAGTAAAGGACGGTATACATCATATTTCTTACTCCGCACTTGCTCCTCTACCCCTCTCCTCAATTATTCACACTATTATTGCTCACTCTGATTTTTACACTTCTTTCTTCCTAGCTCTTTATTTATTTTCCAGATTAATATTACAGTTTATGTTAGCGAACTCCAACCTATTTTGGAACTACAGGCTGGTTGGTCATTCCACATGTATCAAAGAAAAGCTATAGCGAAGTAAGACAAGGAATGAGTTCTCTAACATCACCTTGTGTTCTGAATACGGTTTTGATCTCTGCATTGTTTTACTTGTTTCAAGCAAGGATGATATTTAGAAAAAGATAGCACCCCATTGCAATTGATAAATGAAACTTACCATGTGAAGACAAGCTTAAGAACCCGCTGCTGCCTTCTGAACCCACACTTGTTTCTGCAGATTGCATCACCAAATTAGACAAGACAATGACAAACTTCGAAAATGCACATCTGTTTCATGTTATTCTGGTCTCAAGACACCACTTTTGGTGGTTAACATCTCTCATATACAAGCAACTATTAGACCGAGTTCATAGAATTTATTTTTTTGAGATGAACACCGCGGTGTAGATTTGTACAATTTTTAGGCAATAATCTTTCTGTAAGAATGGGACAATAACCGCTGTTACGAAGGGAAATCTTATAATTTATGGAAAGCCTATTGTAAACCAAAAAGGAGTAGAACTATAGGTTACAAGAATATTCCCAGTATAACAACAGTGACTGCAAACCATCAAGGACGAAGCCAGGATTTAATAGCTACCAGGGCCAAAAACTCTACTTGTCCTCGACAATTATTAATATATAATTAATCGTTTATTACAATATTTTCATACAAATTTTATAGTTTTATATTTCCATATACAGTTGTTGTTACCATTTGATCACAATCAATAATACTAGTTAATTTTCATATCTCAAATAAAAATTAGAATATACTCCGTATTTATTTATATTAACAAAATAATTTTCAGCATCCAGTAACTCTAAATATAACTATACAATATAAGTATATTCGTCTACAAGGAAAATAAATGGGTAAAACATAAAATTTTTGTTTATTTATTAGTGCTATTGTTCATTTAGTGACTTCCACGTCAACCTACTTTAAAAAAAAAAAAAAAAAAAAAAAAAGAAACAGCATGGACTCGAACCTCAGACCATCATTCCAAACCCACCGAGCTACTATGGACACATGCTCTAATTGCAGTTATAATATACTTATCCAGTAAAAACCAACCAGGCCCAGGCCCGTATGGCCTACCCGTAGCTCCGCCCCTGGGCACCATATGATAAATCATAAAGTCTCTTGTAAATCAGCAAGTGTTGAACCATAGGTTAAATGACAAATTTCTCAGCATAACAGTAATTACTAAAGTAGTTTCTATTGAGGAATGACAAAGAATACGTTGTACCCAAAACAGCCTCGGACAAGTATCTCTGACAACAAGACTGGAGAAAGGGAAAATAAATGAAAGGTGCAAAGTCATCTTAGCTTTTAGGGTCATGAGTTCAGAAAATACATATAATAGAATGAGTAAATCATGCTAGAAAAACAATGATAAGGAAAGAATGAGGCGCAGACCTCATGAAGACCATGACTGATGATGCCACCTTTTTTAGAAGAGCCATCATCCTTTCCGTTGTGCGAAGTTCCGCGACGACCAAAATGCCTATGAGAACCTGATTGGAAATACAATTCACAATGTTGTCAGGACACAAGACCAAGGGTTGCAATCGCAAAGAGGCTAAGGAGGCCTTGGCAAGACAAACACAGACTTAACTGACCATTTTCAGTATATGAGTTGTTGCGACCACCTGTAGGAGCTGCAGTCTCCGATCCACGGCTAGATTGAGGGTTTTCATATTTGGAATCCCCACGTTTACCTGAGCAAAAAGAAGAATTAATAGCCATTTAGTTTCACAGATTTAGTAAACCTTCGTACAGATATATATATATAGGGGAAAGCTATATGAAATTCGTACAAGAGAATGCAAAACTTCTATCAACTGTTAAACAAAGCTCTTCAATATCGATAAGAATAAACTATTTTCTCGAGTTGTCAAATACAACATTATAGCCAGGACAAGGCAATACTCTGTATATGGCAAATAACTAATAACTGCTCCATGTAGCAACCTTAGTTACTACTCCATAATTAGGTTATCAAAGTTTCCCAAACCAAAACACAGTCCTATCCACTTTTTAAAATTTACACATGAAATATCTTATGCAACCTGAACCATGTATAAGGATCATCATAGACTTTTGATTCTTTCAGTTAGAGAAGTCACTGGGTGAAGAGAGCAATGAACACAAGCAATCATCAGAACATGTATGTTTAAATCATAAAACCTAAGATTTGATGCCCTCAAAGGAACCTGGAACATTACTTTGAAATCCATCATTTGTGTGAGAGGCATCCGAGCGGCGCATAGGAGTCCAAACTCCACGATCAGGTCTCTCTCTGCTTCTTGTACGTTTGTCTTGCCTATCATGACCAGCACCATAACCACGAGCTTCATTTCCTGTAGATTTGTCATCTGCAGCCTTCTTCCCACCATAGTCTGAACTCGAGGGCGACTGTTCGCTGATGGAGATTGGACCACCAGATCTGACCCCAGTTGGACGAGGAGGCCGCCTGCCTTTGTCCACATTCGGCGATTGGTGTTTCTGTTCTGTCGAAGTTGATGACACATTTGGACGACTTTCCTTGTTTGATAGTATGCTTTTGACAATTTTCCCACTACCATCATGCCTCTGATTTATTTTCATAGATGACAACAAATCAGTGCCAGTAAAGGTTGTTTGGAGGAGAATACATATCATGATAGTCTGGCATAAATAAGTACAAATATAGAAAAAGGAAAACAGAACTTAAAATTCAAAGCAACCAAAATGTAAAAAAAAAAAAAAAAAAAAAAGAATTTCGAACTTATTAGCTCCACAATTCACACAAAAGTATTGCAGAAGTCTTAATTCGGCCAAACATCATGGCCCCCGCCAGTGAAGATGGAAACATAATGGGTGGAGTGTTAAGTATGAATAGCTAGGTAAGGTACTGCAGGAATTCATTGGACAATGATTTGTCAAAATGACTTCCATTTCGAAGCAAGACAAAAATTCGGCCTAGTGAAGGTTTTCATTTATTCCTCATCCTTAGCTGATTACTTCCCCACAGCCACATACAGCAAAGTGGCTAGACAAATTATATTTTTAGCGTGGGTGTTTGCCAAGTGATAACACAAATAACCTTCTCTTACATGCTTCTCCTCTTCAATAGTCTTATGAGCCAAGCAAACAATTGGAGGTCCCAAGTTACCTCAGTACTGAATTGACACACAAAGCACGATCATGATAAAATCAACACAATGCCCACCATGTGTTTTCATCTATTTATCACCGCATATGTATGCATTTTAAAAAGGATGCATAAAAAACGGTAAATATAGCGAAGAACGGTAATTTCAGAAAGAGAACCCTCCTGATTCCATTTCAGGTTAAGAAAAACGTTGCAAGTAATGAATTAAAGCCGATACAAACAGGAGCGTGGAGGATGTAAAAAGATACACATAACAGGGGTGTCATACAAATTACACAATGAAATCAACCCACCCTCATAGAGACAAAGATATGTAACGAGTTACTATACCTGGGTCATTTCTTGGTCTTTCCCTTTCAGAAGTATAATCTTTTTCATTGTTGGATCATGAGAAGTGTTTTCTGAAACGTCATGTCAGGACCAATCATCAAAGTAGGGAAAAAAGAGGCAAAAACCACAAGAAAGTTCATCAAAATAGAAACCAAAATTGCATTCCACTTCAAAGGGAAACAAAGACACTAATACACTAATAAGTAATAACAAGACAAGCAAACCACATCTCTGAAACATCAAAACCATGACAAAGACCTAGAGAATGGATAAGACATGACTCATGAGAAGGTTGAGTTACTTAGATCGACTAAAATTATCCGACTTCAGTATCTTACGCAGCAAACCTATGCTATTTTACCAAAACGGAAAAAACATCCTTGTGCTATCGGCTTGAATTGAAACGTTGGCCAATATAAAGAGTCCAACAAACATTGTACACATTACACTAAGAACCTCTTCACATAAGAAGATTTCATATGCATTGAAGAATTTCACAAAAGAGATTTCATATTCTATCAACATGGTTCATTGAGAATTCACGTGACATTGGTTTCAACGTCAAACATCAAGAAAACTTGATAGCATAATTATGCAGCTCTCATTTGTACATGGGTCTTACTTCAAGATATATATTTGTTGAAGGTGTCACTACATGTCCATGAGACTGATTATTTGCCAATAACTCTATGATCATTTGTAATTTTGTGCATGGGTCTTATCCCCACAGTAAGCTTCCTCATACTCACCAACTAACGTTAGTTGGTATTCAAGCACCACAATAGATGAATCCTCAATCTATGGCCAACTCAATTACGGAGTACTATAAGAGTTTCAAGCAGGGTTCAATAGTAAGGTTTAGGTAGGATTCAATAACAAGACCAAGACCAACCTTAAATGACCAAAGACTAACCTATTCCCTCACTGTGGAGGACTACATGACCTTGCTCTTCATTGTCCCACATTACAAGACCAACTTTAAAAGACAATGACTAACCTAAGCCTACCCCATTGCTATATAAATAAAGGTTTATTCTATTAAGAGAAACAAGCTGAGAATAAAAGATAGGTAGGGTGAGAATGAGATTCACTGCTGTAGCATTAGGTAGAACTATTAACAGTATTTCTTTACTAAATTGCAAACAGTGGATCCAAAATGACCAACCTCATATATTATACGGCCAAAAATTGGACAGAGCACAATACTTTTATATATGAAATCACATTTACGAGTAACCATCAATATATCAGCAAACAAATGATTTACTTGTCACCTATCAGCATTTAGAGATATTTGCACTTCCTAGAGAACTCCGCACATGACAATCTTATTCTATTTGGCAGATCGGTTAAAAAAGGGAGAGGTACGAAACATACCAACATTGTTTCCAGAAGGTTCTTTTTTCTTGGATGTGTCCAAGTGGCTTTCCCTTTGAGACAGTATTGTGTACATTGACTTGTCTTTTCCATTTGCATTCTTGCCATTAGCTTTCAAGATATACTACATTTTCAAACAGATAAAACGTATAGATAAGTTCAAGGTAGTAGATTTCACTTGTTTACATCATCTTGCAAGAATGAAGGAGTTACTGTCTTCTACAACTGGGTAATCCACAGCACCCTTATAATTAGGGACTAAATCATAGAACTATTGGCCAAGCAATGCAGGTCCAACTGCTACAAAAACATAGAGAAAAACAGAAAGGAGACATCAAAGCATAAGAGGCATTGGTGATTTTTACAATCAGTTCTACTTGAAGAAAAAATTACCCATATGCATATAGCCCAAAAGCAGAAAACCACCTCGTAAAATATCAATTCTAACTAATGAAAGAAAAAGAAGCACGAGAAGAAGCAGAATAGTGTATAAACCTTCACACAAATTAAAGAATAAACATTTAAGCGGTAAATAGTACAAGCTGGATAAATCAATACCGTTTTCTTCTCAGTGTGTTGTTTGCTTGATCGGGGCTTCTTAGGTGACGGTAACACAGATCTTCCACCAGCCTGATATCAAATCCAATATACGCTATCAGCACTTATGTCAAACCATTGAATATGTTTGATTTCCAACTCCAGTAATTTATTTGATGGTGAATGATGTTTCATTATTAGCTATGGAAACACTTCTTAGGGTTACCTTCATGGTAGACGATAAAATCCAAAGAGAACCAAAAAAAAACCATTGAGATTCAAGGTTGGGAAGTAAGTTAGTCACCCACCCAAAACAAAAGGTCCTACAGATAATACTAACGCACCAGTAGCCAGAGAAACTGCTGCAGTTAACCAAAAATCAAAAATAACACTACTAGTTCATCCACCCATCTCGCATAGTACAATCCACCATACATACCACATGGAAAGACAGAAAAGATGCATTGGCTGGAAATAGGGGTGGCAAAAGGCGTGTTCAACGAACCCCGACCCCACCCTACATACCATAAGAAAAGAAAGAACTAGAACTACATATACAATTCAATACCCAAAGCCAAATCTTACTGCTGCAAACTATACAATGTACCAATTGTATTTTGGGTACGTTTAAATGGACCGTACACCAAATGCATATGACACTTAGGACTTGTTATCTACGTGTTAAGTTGTCTACTCTGACTTTATTTTCCTGGAGTCATTTTTTTTTTTTCTTTTGAAGTCAAAATAAGTAGTACTCCTGAAGTTTTCCAAAATCATCTGAAGTTGTTCAAAGTTTTCTAAAGTGTTTGATAAGTTAAGAAAAAATTAGACACGATGAACGGGTCCTCAGTTATTTAAACCAACGAATACAAGAGACTTGCATCTCAATCCCAAATGTCTGGTAAGTTCATGTAAAGCAATGTTAAGCAAGTACAAGAAGACAAACCCGATTGTTGTTTCTCTTGTCCAGCACATATTTCATCAAGGCTGTGATAATAGGAGCTTCTTGAACACCTGAGAAGAAGAAAAGAAAATGACAAAATACCGACGCAATTCTCATATAACGAAGAGCTTGAGTAATCAAACAACCACAAAGATAAGCATCCACTAACCAGCTCGTTCAGCTTCTCTTCTCTCGAGTTGTATGTCAGCACTAGGAAGATTCTCAACTGGTTTTGAAACCCGCTCAAGGAACTCCATATACTCAGCATCTAATCCCCGACAAAATAAACATCTCAATGAGCTACACCGTAAATAAAGAACAGCAAATAAACCAACCATGTAATACGACCGAATAACGTTGACACCTTTGTAAATCGTTCCTTCTCGTCCATCCTTCTTAGCAATAGGTTTTGGAACGCGCTGTGAAGGTGCATACTCCACTACAGCCTTATATTGTGTCCCTGTAAACCGAAACCCTCGATTTAAACCACGAAATTTTGGTTTCTCATACTATGTACGTATACAGCACAATTAAATAACAGTAACAGATACCCTTTTCGTTGACGAAAACATGGCCACCAAAAAACTCAGCAAACTCGAAAACATCCTCAGGTTTGTTGAAGTTTATATACGCCCTTGCATGCTTCTGGTTCTTGTAACTACAATTTCCCCAGAAATTCGCCGTAATTACACAAGTATGATCACAAAGCAAACAACAATTAAAGCAACAATAAATCGAAAGACGAAGAAGGTGATGAAGAAAACCTGGATTTGCCTGGGAAAAAAGAGGACCAATTGTAGCGAGAAGAAAAGCGAGCATCAATTTGATCGAAGAAACCGGAGCGAGAAAGCGTAGGAGGCAAGTGCCGAATCACTACTTTGGTTCGATTGAGAGGCTCCTTCATCTGAATTTTGACATACAACGCACGATTGAAGAATCGAAAATCAAGAACCCTAATTTTTTTTGGGGGGAAAAGTACCAAATCGATTGTGTTTCTGGGGAGAAAAAAAGGGGGAAAAGTTATGAAACCCTAAATTGATCGAATTAAGTTGCAGGGAAGTGTGGTGCGGAGGAGGAAAGGAGAAAGAGGTGATTTTGATCGAATGTTGACATGTTGTTGTGTTTTTCGTCTGTTTTTCTTTTTTTGGGGTGTGATGATGATGACGATGAATTGATGATGATGTGGGGAAAAAAGGGAAGCTGAACCGAATACGAGAGCAGTTTAATAGAACGTGGAACGACCGATAGCCCGAGCCTGTTAATAATGGTAACAATAACTAGAGCCGACAAGTCTGATTCGATCTGAATTCGGGTAAATTTTGATTTGAATAACCTGCAAGGCTGCAATTATTGTGACCCGAGAACCGATTCGACTCCACGATGGTTCGTAACTCAACATGACCTGATAATCATTGACCCGCACTCGATCCAGACCCGGCCTGATGACGACCCGATAATTATTCGTAATTGATTTTTTATATACGGAATTTACTCAAGTTGTATACTTTTTCCATTATTATTTTCAAATCTACCCTTTTCTTACTCAAAAATTATACGGAATTCTCTCTTTTTATTTTTTTAACTAATCTCAAACCAAATTTATTGAATTTTCTAATTTTTCAATCATAAACTCTGATAATAAAATCAATGAGATAATAATTGCTCTTTAATTTCAATTTTATATTTAAATTATTGAATTTAAACCGAAAACTTCATCGAACTTAGTTCAATATAACGAAACAACAAAGCAAGATGGTAAACTCCATTGACCTCGAAACATGAAAAAAGAAAAAAAATACTCATGCGATCATAACATCCAAGCATTAAAACCTAGTTCTTGTACTTCAACTCGGACAATTTTGAACCCAGGCATGTCGAAGGAAGATGCAAACTTCTCAACACTGGCCTTGAGTTGCTCAATATCCTTGTTGTTCGACAAACCTTTGTTGAAGTCCTTGAGAAGCTTAATCTGTTTGCCGGGCACTCTACTGTTGTACGTTGTGAACGGTGAAAATGAAAGCCGGAGAAGAAAAGCGACCATGTTGAGATGAAAGTTGATTAACACGGACAATTGAATGCAAGCAAATGAATATTGAACTTCAATTATGATCTTTAATTATGGCCTTTTCATATCCTCAATAATATGAAAGGACAAGGAAGCTGAAAAAACAATGGGAAGACGATTAGACAGGGAATTTGACCCGGGAAGTTAATGAGGACGTGGGACCCAGTAGATGACGTGGCGAAATAAGAGAAAAAAAAGTGTATGTTTTGGAGTGTTTTAATTGAGTGATTAGTTTTGTGTTTGTCTTTTAATATATATATATATATATATATATATATATATGTATAGGGGTGGGATCCCATGAGACCCACCAACTCAATGAGACCCTTGAGACCCCCCTTTCATCCGTTAGATTAATAGAAAGATCTAGGGCTGGAAACAAAACACACACACAAACCAAAAGCACGTGCAAAACACACGCACTCACATGCTCCTCTCTTTCTTCTTCCCTGCTTCATCAATTTCCCTAAAAACACCAAAAAAAAAAACCCCTAAAAATTGAAAATTAAAACTTAAATCTCATAAATTAAAACATGAGTTGCAAATCAAAGTCGTAAATACATCAATTCGTCATGGAAATTTGTGATTCAAGCGTAATTTCTGCTGGGTAAGAATCTTTCAGTAATTTTCGTTAATTTCACTAATTTTCAGTAATTTTCGTTAGTTTCTTCTGTTATTCAAGCGTAATTCATCATGGAGAACGTCTGTTTGTGATTAAAGACGCGTTTTTGAATTATTCTGTAGTTTTTTTTGAAGTGTTTGATAAGAAACAGTAATTTCATTAATTTTCAATTGGGATTGACAACGTCATGAAAATTGTTGAATTTATGCACGAATTATAAAGTACGTTTTTTAATATTTTCTTTCATATAGATCTTAGAATGCAATTGCAAACATTGTACATGAAAAAATCATCACCCCTGCAACTGAAGATTTAATGCAGATAGAGTTGTCAATCCCAATACAACTGTCTCAACACATTCAGGTACATAATACTTACTCTGTAGATACATTTAATTCCTCAACAGATACAATTTTAGTTGATTATGTAAGATACAGAATCACTACTCTGTAGATACACAATCAATACTCTGTAGATACATTTAATCACCAACAGATACAATTTTAGCTTATTATTTAAAATGTTTTTGTAGGCTGAGTTTTCATTTATTTTTAGAGTGTATTCGCATATGGTTGACAAGATACACAATCAATTAGATACATTTAATACAACAAAAGATACAATTTTAGCTTATTATATAAGATACACAATAAGTACTCTGTAGATACACAATCAATGCTCTGTAGGTACATTTATTTCACCAATAGATACAGTTGTGGCTTATTACGTAAGATACAGAATCATTACTCTGTAGATACACAATCAATACTCTGTAGATACACTGAATTAACCAAAAGATACAAATTTGGCTTATTATGTAAGATACAGAATGAGTACCCTGTAAATATAGAATGAATACTCTGTAGATACACAATCAATACTCTGTAGATACATTTAATTAACCAATAGATACAATTTTAGCTGATTTTGTAAAAAACGCTATGATTAGGTATAGCAAAGGCTATTAGCTCAACGGTAGAGCAATGTGAACTGCACTAGTGCACAAAGGTATGGGTTCAAATCCCATATAGCCTACAAAATACCCTTTGTACGAGTGAAAATAATATATGGTTATGGTGAATGCTGAGCAACCTTTGCAAAGCTACTTGAGAATGAGCAAAAGCGCTAGAAGAGATCTATCTATTCTATCAAAGATGAACGAGTCATTCATATTAGGTGGAAAAGCGGTTGTTATGGCCTATGTGCCCCACGCCTTCTTCGAGAACCACCACTTTGACTTTTTAAGCTGGTATGATATTCAACGACTTGCAAGATGGAATTGTCTTTCATGAGAGATATGCATAATCAGCTGGTCTCAAACCTATGCTAACTTCACAAAAGACGAGACAAGGTGTAATTAAGTCAAAACATTGGCAATGTAACAATACTTGCACATACATACTCAATACTTGCAGATACATTATCGGGTCGATATATGTAAAGCAACATCATCAATGGAAAAGTTTTAATATTTACATACACTTGACAAGCATGAAGATTTCTATTTAGGAAAGATTTTATGACGGAAATAGACCCAAACCCCATCTCTTTAATGCCGCTTCTGCTTTTGCACAAAAATTATATTGAAGGAAATCATATACACAATCCAGGACTCATCGTTGTTTGCAGTGAAGGAAAATAACTTTCCGCTATATTCTGAGTACTGGATGCTTCACTTGTAACATGATCAATCTAAATTCCTCTGTTACTCATGCCTCACACCTGGGGAAAAAGGTAGTCACATAAAGCGTATACACAATTACAAAGGTGTAGATACATTTCGTATATATAGTAGAGACAAATAAAACAGAATAATTAGTTAAAAAGTACGGAGTATAATAATTACAAGATTTGGATTTCTTACGACTAGCTACTCCAACGTTGTCCGTTACATCATTTTTTCAATCTTTTCCGTGTTCCGCTTCTCTTTGTTTGAAGTTTTAGGACCTTCTTTGGATTTCGTCTCTTCACGACCATTTTTTTCTCATCTCCTTTCTAATAAAAAAAATAATAATGATTTTAGCTAATTATGTAAGATACATTTAACTCACCAACAGATACAATTTTAGCTAATTATGTAAGATCTGAGAATCGATGTCTGTAGATACACAATCAATACTCCGTAGATACATTTAGTTCACCAACAGCCACAATTTAGGTTTATTATGTAAGATACAGAATCAGTAATCTATAGATACACAATCAATACTCTGTAGATACATTTAATTCACCAACAGATACAATTTTTTTTCTTGGAAATCTTACAAGTGCTTTTCATTTCATATCTGTGACAATTTTAGAAAGAAAATGAAAAATGCAAGATACACTAGTTCGTACTAACATTTACACACACACACACACACACACACAAAAATTGCAATTATCGGAATAATAACGATACATCACAAAAGACGAA
Source organism: Dianthus caryophyllus (assembly GCA_023091065.1). Classification (NCBI taxonomy): domain Eukaryota; kingdom Viridiplantae; phylum Streptophyta; class Magnoliopsida; order Caryophyllales; family Caryophyllaceae; genus Dianthus; species Dianthus caryophyllus. Next base: position 5,245,041 of record CM041517.1, read on the forward strand.
TCTTGTAATGTAGAAAACCCCTATTATTCAAATAAATTTACATAATAAGAATTAAGAAATATAGAAAAATTGAGCAATCAAGAATATAAAAATTGAGCAACAATAAAAAGAGAGTTAATATTTTTCATTCATCCTTATCAAGTTTACTTGAGTTATGGAGTATTGTCAAATTTATCAAGAATACATTCTCTCGTTTAGGATTTCACATTGTCTTGCACATGCTAAATAATAATTTATATTGATTTAGTGCAAATCATTGTCACAAGATGCATATAATCTCAACATTCTTCTTCAAAATCAATCAATTCAACGAAAATCTTAGATCATTGGAATTAAAAATAGATCATAAACGAAACAAAAGAACAATAACAAAGAAAGCAACAAAATTAAGCAATTTGTTCTCATTGTAACAACATTCAATTCATAATCTCACATTCCCAGAATTAAAACAAAAATAAAATAAAATTAATCACCAAAAAAAAAATAATAAAAGAACATCACAAGAAAAAAAAATATATATATCAAATTAAAGGCCAACAAATCGTGGTAAATCACACTCACTTTAATAGTAAAATGAAATGCAAAAGAGAACTGAAATCTAATAGAAAATAGAGCAAAGTTGAATGAATAGCAAAAAAAAAACAGTTGGATAATTGCAGAAAATAGATGAGAATTGTAGAAGACATACCTCGATTGAGCAGAAAATCATGTTTATCAAAGAAATTTAGGGTTTGATATGAACAAGTAGACCAAAATTGAAAGAAATTAATTACGACTTGAAATTAGGAAGTGTGTGCGAATGAATGAATGTTTTGGAAAGAAGAAAGTGTTTTATATGGTTAATGTTATTCGTTGGATTTAGTTTGGATCCATCTGATTAGATAAGAGGGTCTCACTGTCTCATTGAGTTAGAGGTCTCACAAGGATCCTATATCTATATGTATATATATATATATATATATATATATATATATATATATATATATATATGTATATATATATATATATATATATAAATATATATATATATATATATATTAATATATATATATATATATATATATATATATATATATATGTGTATATATATATATATATATATATATATATATATATATATATATATATATATATATATATATATATATATATATATATATATATATATATATATAGATTAGAGTTTGTGAAGGGGTGATTATGGCGGTGATTTGGTATTCATTTAAGTAGTATAGAGGCAGCCCAGTGGAGTCGATTTATTTGTTTTCAATAAACTTGGGAGTATTGAATTTCGTATGTTACTTTGAATTATACGAGTATATAACAATATTCTTTTCGTCTTCTTTTCTTCTTCTTTTTTTAAAAAATTTATTGAGTGAAAGTGTATAACAATTTTGTACTCCGTATATAACACGAATTGTGATAAAAAGGTATCAGTATAAATTTACTCTGAGGCTCTCACAATAAAGTTATTGTGAGAAAAAAATGTATTATTATTCTAATGATCGATATTAAATGATAACTGGATTAAATTATTCTAATGCATATTCTTAAATGAGAAAAAAGTGTATTATTTTGCAGATGATCAGGAGTTTCAATCTCTTTCATGAACCGTTCTTTTGGTTGGCCGTGTTGGAAATGGCAAGAGTGTGACTGGTAACTCCATAGTAAAGAGAAGTTTTCAAATCACAGGTTAGTTTTTTGAGCACCGAAATGAAGAGTGTTGTACTTGATGATGGCCGCAATATCAATGTGATCGACACCATAGGTATACTATTATGTTTCCTGTTAGTAAAAAATATAAACAAATTATCTGTCTACAAAAGAAAACGTTTGTTACTCTTATTTATCTATGTTGCTAATTTAGTTACTAAGCAATTACTTAGGTTAATAGGTTATGTTTGTGAAACTGTATGTTCGATTAAATAACAACTCGTTATACTCTAAGACCTCTTCAAAAACAGTTTTGTTCGTCTTTTTTTTTTGGGATGTATGTGTAGTAAGTCGTTAAGGTTTCAGAATGTTAGCAAGTAGATTTTTTTTCGATTAACTCCATTACAAGGACTGTAATACTGTGGTTTTGTTTTGAGGTATAGGGCTCTTCGATTCCAGTTTCATTGCAGACATTATTAGCAACGAGATAGTGAAGTCAGTTGGTCTGCCCAAGCATGGTTTACATGCGGTACTTCTTGTACTGTCACTAAGGTTTCCATTTTCTGAAGAAGAGGCGACCACGCTTCAGGTCTTGCAGGACCCATTTGGTCCCAAGATCATCGACTGCCTGATCATTGTCTTCACTGGAGTAGATGTACTCAAAGACAATAAGTAGACATTTGACGAAATTATGAGTCGTGGATTGCCTATAGCTATTATGTCCATGTCGATCATTTCTTTTTTGTTTCTCTATTATTTGAAAAGTTTAACAGGCACACACATCAGTGAAACCGCTGTTGTACTTGTTTACGGTGTTCTTATGTCGTGAAAACCTTTAATAGTTTTTGTCTGATAAGCAATTTTGTGTCGTGTCAATTCAGTGTGTCTTAGTGTTGATATACACCCATAGTCGTTTTTGCCAATGAATCACTTGTTGAACATAAAAATATGTTTGTCGATGAAACTGTAGCATTATCCACCGAACCAGCGTTAAGAACGGCCCTGTAAAGAAATCTTGTTTAGCCTATTTTTATAGAAACGTTAGCAGTCGGAGCATTCGTTGAAAGATTACGTAAAACTTCTATCTTCCAAACTGCTTATCTACGAGTGTGATTGTTATAATTTTACTGTATGCCTTCGCAGGAAGTGCTAGATGCTTGTAAAGGTAGGCGGGTAATTTTTGACAATAAAACAAAAAACAGGCATGTTCTGATGAAACAAAGGCGTGAACTTCTTGAGTTGATTGAGGACGTCAATCACATCAACAAAGGACATCCATACACTGCGAGCATGGTTGAAGAAATCAAGGTATACGCGTGTCTTGCTCATTGCTGGTGCAGTATTTTAATGGTGAATAAAACGGGAATCACCGCTATAATTTGTCACTTGCGCCACGACAAAATTCGTGGCACAAGTACTAAATTTCCGTGGCTATAACACTTTACCACGAAAATTTAAGTCGTGACACAAGTGGCCGTGGCAAATAAATAGCTGGCTAAATTAATACAGAGTTACTAAAAAAGATAATAAAAAATATATATTGATATATATAAATACCACAAATATTAAAAATAATCAAAAATAGCTAAATTAATGAGAAAGCTGTGTTTTGAAATGCTGGCTTATTGTAAGGCTGCCAAGTCAATATTGCAAAATAGATATTTTGGGTTGTCAACTTTTAGTGAGTTGAGTTGGTTGACAGACTCATAGCAACCTTTGTTGTGATGGGTGAGAAAACAAAAAGTGGGGTAAATTATAATATACTCCGTAGGTTGTATGGGTTGTTAATAAAGCGAGTTAAAAAGTGATAAAAGTTGTGAGTGTGGGTTGTGCGATTTGATGAATACGAAATTAATTTTTTATGGTGTATAGGGTGAAAAATCACCAATAAGGCAATAAGGATATGCAATTGAATTCCATTATTTTTTTTGGGTAAATCTTTGAGCGTTTTGATCAGACCACATATTCGTTATCTATTAAACTCACGATAAATTCACTCAGGCCTTAATTATTAGACCACACCCTTGCGGACTGCAATTCAATTATTATACAGAGTAACTTTAAGTCAACTTTTATAAATGTAACTTGGATAAATAGCTCTAGTACGCCAAAAAGAATCAATAAGTCTCTCTTAAGCTTAAAACAGGTCAAATATTCATCCACTTGCACACATGAGACAAAACACCTTATTTTTTCCTACACTTTTTACTTTTGTCTTATCCTAAATATTTGACCCGTCTTAAAGTTAAGACAGATAACCCGTCTTAAATGAGATTTTGTGAAAAACCATAGAGCTTTAGGCTCTGTTTGGAAAAACTAGTTGAAAAGGTAGCTGAAACTGAAAAGCTAGCTGAAAATAACTAGCTGAAAAGCTAGCTGAAAATTATTTTATTGTTTGGTAAACAACCTGAAAAGATAACTGAAATAAAGTAAAATGACCAAAAAGGACATAGCTATTGATAGTTTTATTATTGATATTACATAATGATATTCTAATCATGTTGCTCCCCAAATTAAAGTAGCTATTTCATCACGAATTTTCTTCATCTCCGGAGCCGACTCATTTAGATTTTATAAATATTTTAGGGAAGTAGTACTTAGCAACAGAGGCGAAGGGAACTAGTAACAAGGGGTAACATGTGTTACCCCATTAGCTGAAAAAATATTTTTCTGTTTTTCAATTGCAAAAATCAAGTAGCACTAAAAGGTAGAAAATATTTAAATAATCAAAGTAATATGTAATCATTGCCTACTTTCAAGTTTCAACTTCCAAGGATACAATCTACTATTTTTTTTACGGCTACTTTTCTGGTTTTCTCTACTTTAGTTTATCTTTTTCAATTTAATAACAAAACAATACTCCGTATACTTTTTCATCACAATTTGAAGCCATTTCACACCCTAACAAAACAAAGGTATGTCTTCTTCCTTACACTTCGTATGATATTTTTTGTAAAATTGTACTTTAAACTTTTTCTTACTCTACATATTATTAATTGTGAATTTTATTATTTGAGTTTTAGGTGATTTGTTATTTAATTATATTTATTTTACAATATTAGTAATTTATTAGATAAATGTAAAATGTCACATAAAAATTCTTCCCGTGGCGACCGCAAGTGTAGAAAGAGCTTTTTCGGCCATGACTTACATAAAGAACAAACTTCGTAATAGCATGAGAGATCAATTGTTGAATGATAGTTTAGTTACATTTATCGAACGTGATTTATTTTGTAATGTAACCGACGATGATATTGTAAATCATTTTCAAAATATGAGAACTCGTCGGTTACAATTAGATTAATATTTTTATTTAAACCTATATTTTGTATTTTTGACTTTCACTTATTATAAAATGACAATATATTTTAGTATCCTTGCGGAGCAAATATTCTTGCTACCCCATGTATGAAAGTCTGGCTTCGCCCCTGCTTAGCAATATGAAAATAATACGATAAAAGTCATCATACCTTGAAAGTCATAGGTGTCAGAACGAAGCACTATACAATGAAAAAAAATACTAGCGGCAACTTTATCATGAGAAATTAAGGTTAGGTTTTATAAATATTTTAGGGAAATAGTTATGAAAATTAATATTTTAATTAATAGGATAAAAAAGTAAGGGTATAATAGTAAAAAGACTTATAACCTAAATTTATTTTTAATAAAGTTTACTCAAGTAATTAGTCGAAATAAGTTTTCAAATTGAAATATTTTCCACTAACCTTCACCAAACACTTCAGCTTAAAACAAATGAAATTTTTGGTCAAACCAAATTTAAATTTCTACAAATAAGAATTAAAAACTGCAACCAAACATGGCCTTACACTATGTTTTCTTACAATAAAAGCTGATTGCATTTTTAAAAGACCATAACTTTACATCTTTCAAATAACTAAGCATCACATTTGCTTACCAAGTTTAGTAACGTACTCCATATATGCCAATTATCATGTTCACTAAAAATTAATGGCAAAATTTTACATTTATAATATCTTATTGGGGTGAGAATTTGCACCAGTTATCATTTAACTACAGTTGTGCTGTCCTCCAATCAAAGTCATTTATTTATTTAATCAAAAAGATATACGAGTATAATCTAAATAAAATAAAATCTAAAAATCTGAAGGGGTAAAAAGCAACTGCATATAGGCAGTAACTGCATTGAATCTCAACACGTTTTATTGTGTCAAACTCTACGGACAAAAATAAAAAGGTAAAGCCAAATATAAAGGTCTCAATTGCAATCTTATATACAATTATTTATTTACAACAACTATACCAAACCATCAATGTGTATATGAGTAACATATACCATCATCTCCATCTCCATATATAAAACACAACAAAAATATGCACATTCAATTCAACACACAAAAACGTGAATTTGTTCAGAATGGATGGGCATTTTGACCTTATTAGAGAATAGAACACAAGTCGTCAGCTGCATCAACAAAATTCATAAGCCTTTGTGATACTTTTGGCTTTTTATTATCACCCCTCGAATTCATGCCGTTCTCCTCGAGTTTCTTTTCTATCTCATCGATTTTCCTGGATTGCATTTCCAGCTGCTTTTTATATTTTGACTCCACCTTTAAACAAAAAATAAAATAAAAATAACAATCAGTATAAATTTTTACGAAGGTTTTGTTAAAGTTGCTCACTAAAAATCTAAAAAGTACAATATTATGGTATGTGGTAATAAATCGAATATGACTACATGATTTCTATGCAACTTTTATCATAATATATTAATACTATCTACTTTCATCTCAAATATTAATACGCACATAAATCAAAAGTTATACTTTCTCAATAATCAATGGTATGTAAATGATGTAAACGACGACTGAACCTAATAAATGTACAAACTCGATGACACAAAATTTGAGTATGCATACCTCTATAATTAATTGTTGATTATTAATGGATATTGTTTGTTTTCCAACCTATAACCACAACAGAAGAAACTATTAAAATTAACAAATTAACACATAATGTAAAGTAAATTAAAAAACATAAATACGCAAACTTTAATTAATTAATAATAGTTTTTATAATAAGCCAATTACTTTGATGGTGTATAATTATGCATGCTAACTCATGATCAAGTTGGAGTTTTTTTAATCGAGGAATTCTTGAAGAATACAAATTTTACGTTAAATGGATTATTTCAAATTTTCACTCAATAAAATATAAGTAAATGGATTTCTTTCAAATTTTCACTCAATAAAATATAAGTAAATTTTATCCCTTTATATTTGTACTTCGTATAATTAATTATTTTAATTTTAATTTCTTTTATAGTAATTAATATCACTAAAAAATTAAATTGAGAGTCCTATAAAAATTGGAGACTACCAGAACGCTCGAAAAAACCTTTATATATATATATATATATATATATATATATATATTGATCTTTTTACATATACTCCGTAACAATTACCATATATTATACGGAGTAGCTGTATATTGAAAAAAAAATCAATAAACATGGTCTTAACTCTTAATCGGAGGGAATCAAGTTAAAGGGCTTGTCACATCCCAAGTAAGCTACTGTGTACCGTACTAGTCTCAGTATCATATGATTAGCTACAGATCAAGGTTAATCTACAATTCTATGCGTCATTACTAAAGTTATTTTGAACGTTATTTGTATAAAGTATTAATACTCGTACTACTCCGTATTTTTTATGAGATGGACTAATAATAACGATAAAAAATGGACTAATAATAACTAATAAGTCATCGCAAGACCACATAATTTGTAGTTAATTAATAATTATATTATTTTTCTATCATTCTAATTTCTAATGACCACCGTGATAGTATAATATTGTAAACATTTTCATATTTATGTACTGTTTTATTGTTAATTGTTAATTGTAACTAAACTGATCCTTTTTTGTTTTTTTTTTGGTAAATGATCATTATAACGGAATTAATCCTTAACTGCCAATACGGCATGCAGTAGTTTTGCTTTTTGTTTTTACTAGTGTTATGCCCATATATGCAAATTGCACGGGTAAGTTCTTTATAAAATTTAAGTGGGAACATACGAATAATGAAGTCGTTGTATAATAAGTTTAATAAAAGCTTCGTTTAAATCAAATGTGTATACGTATCACTAAAAAACACTTGAAAACAACGAAATTATATGACAAACAATCATAATCATAAATAATAGAAAAATTTAAACCATTATAGGAAAAGTTAAGATAAAAGGAAATAGTACTACAATAAGATGGTAAACGTACTATAATTTCTCAAAGACTTCCTTATAAATTACGTTATTTGTTATATACTCTGTATGACCGTATAAAACCTATTTTTTTAGTATCGCAAATCATAATTCTCAGATACGGAATACTTTTTAATTGTGACTCTTGTAGTAGGAACAAATGATAATAAATGAGTTTTAAAATGAGTTTATAAAGGCTGTCAAGCGACCAATATGAATTAGTGTCATCAGAAGCACATAAAAAAGGAAATTATATGACAATAAATAATTTTATATCCGTACAAAATAACAATTTTATGCCCGTGCAAATTATCATTACTATATGACAAATAACAATTTTATGCCCGTAAAAATAACAATTTTATGCCCGTGCAAATTAACATTATTATATAACAAACAACACTTTTATGCATGTACAAACAACAATTTTATGCTCGTGCAAATTATCATTATTATACGACAAACAACAATTTTATACCCGTTCAATTTATCATTATTATATGAAAAATAATAATTCTACGCCGTACAAATAACAATTTTATACCCGTACAAATTATCATTATTATATGGCAAATAACAATTTTATACCCGTGCAATTTATTTTTATTATATGACAAATAACAATTGTTCACATTGATTATTACTTCGTATATGGCAAACAACGTACAGTAAAAGTGTAATTTGTACAATTAAATTCACATTAATTTAAAGTCTTACGAAACACTTGCTCAAATGTTAATTTTGTTGTACGTAATGGAAATTAAACAAAGAGATTGTATTTGGCTAAAACCAAGGGGGTGTAATTAATCGATTATAGAAAACGTTAATTAAGAGATGAGAATAACCGTTTTATGTAATCGTTTGTGCTCTTCTCCATATGAAAGATGCTTTTGCTCCTTTATGTTTGACATCTTGGGTATAGTATGACCTGGTAAATTATCATCTTCTTTTCGCGGAGAGAACTTCGTACTTTCCTGTACAAGCTAAGGGGGAAGAGCAACTTAATAATATTAACAAGGACAAAGTTACATTAACAAAGCAAATGAGGGAAAGGAAAGAGAGTGAGAACTTTCCATTTTCTCTGACTCGTACCGTCTTAATTGATTTCTTATGTATAAAATCGATTTTGGCCCTCTAACCTTTAGCTTAAACTTTTGGTCGAATTGGTTTCTAACATGGTATTAGGGACCTGTGAGAAGAGGTCACGGGTTCGAATCTCACCACCTCCTCTCTTTCAAAGTGGATTATTTCGCACCAGGTATGGCGGGTCTGTAGTTGCGTCTACGTTACACTTCACGCCTACAGGGCGTTCGTGTGAGGGGTCGTGTTAGATTGTATAAAACCGATCTTGGACCTCCAACCAAAAGCTTATTGAGCTAAATTATTTATAATCAATTATATATTGAGCTTTTCAAGCTATTTAAGACCGTAAAATTTACTAAATAAGAGTAAAAAGCTGGATACATTAATGGGTACGATTATCAACACTCATTTAAAAATTTATTAAACAAATACAACTTGTTTAAATTAATATTCATATAAAAAGTTAAGTTTGACTTTAGAAAACAAATGTCATGAATTTTACGGATAAGGATCTTCTCAATTTGTTTTAAAGAAATGGACATCCATTTCTTATCAACGGTTGAGATCGAATCTTGTGAAAATCTAAGGCTCGTAATTATTTGATAAAAATAATGTTTTAATGAATGAGAGAGAAAATATATTAAATTATTGATGTATTAGAGAGGAAATGGAGAGAAAGAAATGGAAAAGATCTAAATTGGAATTTTACAGAATGTAGAAATATAGAAATAAAATTTGAAACTATAAACAAGTAGTTGTCTTGCTCAAATAGTACTCCGTAATAACAAATAAAATTAGAGTGATTTTACAAATTAAAATAAAGTAAATAAAGTTTTGGTATAAAAAACTGTAAGCATTTAATGATATATTTTTATTTGAATTTCTTATTAAAAATATTTCAAAAGTAGAGCTAAAGTAAAAACAAAAAATAATAATCATTGAAAACGAACCACATAGATATGTGTGATGTCACTCAAATAATCGTTGTTGTATAGACTCTTTTATCTTCAGTGTAAGAGCATGTGCAATGTGAGTTCTTATTTTTGGGTTTGTCAATAAGAACCTCAAAAATAAAGTTCTTCCCACTGTGAATATCCTTGGGTTTGTCAAATCAAAAACTTGGTTCTTATTTTAGAACCAAGTTCTTTGTAAATTTTCAAGAGATAAAATATATGTGTAAGTCTCATATGAAACGGGTAACCCGTTTCATATGAGAAACGGGTCAAATATGTGGGAAAAAGACAAAGGACAAGTGGGGGAGACATCTTTCTTCCCCACTTGTCCTTTGTCTTTTTCCCATATATTTGACCCGTTTCTCATATGAAACGGGTTACCCGTTTCATATGAGAATTTGTGAAAATATATTTAGGAGGAGAAATAATTACATTGTGGGTGCTAAATAAGAAGTATGTAAAAGTTCTTCCATTGTGCTATAAAGTTTTTAAGGTTGGTAATTGGGAAAAGTTGATTTGGCATAAAAGAACTTTATAGGAAAATCTCCCCATTGTACTTGCTCTAAGTGTAGCATTTTTACACGGGTGAGGTTCGAGGACCTGAATGAGAAGACATCAGTTATTTTAGCATATTTTTCGTATTTTACTTTTAGTATTGAGAATTTAATTTTCATGATAAATGGTAAATGGAGGGAAGTTATAGTGCCACACTAGGAAGCACCGATACTTCTAAAATATGTCGTACCCGTGTCCGATACGTATCGGATACCCGATACTCCTCCGATACTTCCCGATACTCCTCCGATACGTCCCGATACGTATCTTGAGGTATCGGATGTTTTCCGATACTTCTGTGATGTTTGACACTTCACCGATACTCCACCGATACTCCACCGATACCGATACTCCAATAATAAAAATTAAAAAATTAAAAAAATCAAAAGAAAGCATCCTAAGACCTAAGTGCACGACTAATTCATTTAGAACAAAATAAAAAATAAAATAATAATAATAATAATAAAAACCCTTTAGTCTTCCCGAAGCAAAACTTTTTCTAAATTTGATGGTGATGTTTAGTTTAGTCTTTTATATTTGTACCACTTTGTACTTTTTCTAAATTTATATTAAATTTGTAAGATAAGTTATTTATCATTTTGACGAATTTATGGTCTTTCAATTGGCCAAATTTATATTGACGATTATTTTGACTTTTATTTTGCCGTATCGCGTATCGTAAAATTTTAAATGGCCGTATCGCGTATCCGATACGTGTCCGTATCGGGTGTCCGTATCGGTATCGGTGCTTCCTAGGTGCCACATTTAAAATGACTAATACACGGGAGATAGTGGTAAGGATAGTAATAAGGTGAGTGGGCCCTATAAAAAATTGCGAGAGAAAATATACGGAGTAAGAATTCTCCATGGAATAGTTAATTGTTCAATGGAATTAGGAGTACCCTAAGAGCAATCACAATGGGTAGTTCTTACCCTTGGGTTCTTCACCAAGAACTTTAAAAATAAAGTTCTACCATTGTATGATGCTTTGAGTTTCTCAAAATAAGAACTAAGTTCTTATATAAGAACTAAGTTCTTCAATTTTTTTTTTAATTGTAGGTCCCACTTAAGAACCATATAAAAAAATTCTCTTTTTTTTTTTTTTTTTTTTTTTTTTGGTGACGAGGGGTTGGTTCCCCAAGACTCTCAGAATACCCCCGCAAATCACATGCTGCTGTGAAGTCATCCCGTAGGATGGCGTGTATCCCAGACGCCGCTTCACCAAGGGAGTCGAACCCAGGATGTAACACCCCGTATTTTTAAGGTTAAATTAAAATATATTTTAATTCAAAAATTTATTTAAAACGATATTTATTTTTCATAATACCTTATATTTTAATAGTTTTAAAGCTAATTTTGAGCCTTTTCATTTATATAATATTTTAAATGCTTTTTGATACTAAAAATTAATAAATTATTTGGAAAATAATATTATTACTTTATAATATAAAAATAGTAAATAATAGTAAAATTGTAAAAAATTAATAATATTTTCTATGGTTATAAATATTTATTATCATATGTACTAGTATTTTATAAAATATCACTTTTAACTTATTATGTATATTTTCAATTATTTTGACCAAAATTAGCTTAAAGTTAATTTAATTTAGTTCTCTTTTTAAGAAAATATTAGACTTTTAATAAGAGTAGATTATTTACCTAATATTCCTTATTATATACGTATATATATATATAAGAAACCCTAAATAATTAAACAAAGTACACCGTGCAGTCCTTGTCTTCCTCGTCTTCTCGTCTTTAACCAAACTCCATTAACACCTTCTTAATCCTCCTCTTCAACCTCCCTTTACTCCTTCGTTTCTTGACCGTTTTACTCCATTCTTGCTTCATAATTATCCTCTCTTCATCCTCTTCACATTAAGGTAAGTTATACTCCGTTTCGTCTCAGTCGCTCGGATCGTGCCGATATCGTAACTCGTATTTATACCCGTTTTTCTCCCTAATCGATCGTAGGATTGAACCGGAACGACCCTGACGCTGATACGTACGTAGTAGACGACTCAATTGAGGACTAGCGCGAAAAAGGTAACGATGATGACGTTACTCGGTATTACATTACTTTAGGGTTTATGTGTGTGTCTCGATTGAAAGGATGTGTACGAATTGAATTATTGGGAGAGGTAGTGTCGAGTGAACTGAGTTATAAGCAAAAAGTGGTGTGTACGAATGATAGGATATGTGTATATGGTTGTAGTGTGTTGTTACGTACTTTGTTTACAAATTATGGTATTTTGAGTGACTAAGTTGATTTGCTTATAATAATTGAGGTTGACTTTGATGCAAGCACACGTACGGCAATAACAATCAGAATGGCAAAGTCTATCCTTTGTTGATAATTAAATAAATAATTATTAGGTAGTCACATGTTTATTAATTAAAGTATAGTCATATTGTTATTTTGACGTGTGATTTTGTGTGTATTGGTATGTGTATCCATACGTGTATGTGTATGTGTATGTGTATCAGTGTATGTGATGTTTAATATGGGGCTTGTTATAAACATGAATTACGTATTTATATAATAAATAATACTCTAAGGAATTATAAGATTGTACTTCGTATTTAACTTGTTTATTGTATTGAGATTGTGATTTCGTGTTGAGATTGGCTTGAGATTGTGTTGTATTGTCATTGTTGGGCTAAAGATGTTGTATTGACATTGAATTGGTTGGTTTGTTGTATGCTTGAGTTTAGTGTGCGTACGGGTACTGTTCTGGCACGTACGTGAGGAGTTACAACGTCTTTTGTAGGACGGTGCCGCCTGTCGTGGGTTCTCATCCATTTTGTACTGGCTCACGAGACTATGGTTACCGAAAGTCCTTTTGTAGGGGCGCCACTCTTTTGTAGGGGTGGTTATTTGTATGTCCACACTCTTTTGTAGGGGTGTGCTTGGCCAAGTTTAGACTATTGTTCGAGGCATTTTGTAGTGCCACCATAGGGTAAGGATCTTTTGTAGGGTCCGGGGTGTTTTGTAGCGCCCAGTACTCCGTGCTATCTCTTGCGGTTGATTGCAATTGATTGTTGATTGTTGTTGATTGATTGTCACTTTGTTGATGACATTCAGTTTGTTGATTATTGTATGTCACTTTGTTGATGACAGTTGAGATTGTATATTGATCGTGGTAACGTTGTGCCTTATTATTGTTGGATGTTTTTTATTATACTTTGGTCATAGGCCGTAGGCCAGGTAAGGTGCTTGTTGAGTTGTATTGAGATTGTCGTAGTATTGTTAACTAATGTTATATAGCTTGTGACTATCACATGTTATTATTTTATGAGCTGTTTTATTTACTTGTTAACTTTATTGTGATGTAATTTGGCTGGGAGAACGTCTGAGTTACTCCCCATCGACCGTGGTCATTACATGTTTTGTAGCGGTATCTTGTGAGTTCGGGTTTGACAAGTGAGGAAGCCGTGAGGATAGACCCGTAGCTAGGTTTACACGTGTGAAGTCTTGGGATTCGTTTGGATAGTTTCAATCATTAGACTTGTTAGACTTTTACGTTTTGGTTTATACTCATGTTCATTTGGGATTGTAAGGGGTATTTATTCCCCATTTTGCTAGGCCTCAAGGCTTACTTTGTCATTTTGGTATGATTAGAATGTTTGTGTGAGTGACAGCTCGGATTCACGGTGTTTCCGCCACCGTGGCTTTCATTTTTATTCATTTTCTTTTATAAAAACCTTTTAAAAAGCTTGTTTTATTTTGTTGAAAAATCCGGGTTGTTACACAGGACCTCGCAATTCCTGCCATTGCAGGCTTTGAGGCACCCCTGGACTCCGCTTGGGCGGGAGGCACTTGGATTTAGCATCTAAAAGTTCTTAGATTTTAATATTAATAAAATGGTGATTTGGCATGGGAAGAACTTAATATTAAGTTCACCCATTGCTATTGCTCTAAATGGAGGAGTACAATAGTACAAATGTCACCAAACAACTCAACCAAAACTTTTTATAATTAGGATCCCAAGATTGATTTTATACTTTAACACGTGTCTTCACACGAACCCGATACTATACGTCTATATATGCCACCTTGGAATGGAGGGGTGATGATATTCGAATATGTGATTTCCGATTATAAGACTATTAGAAACTAACTCAACCAAAAACTTAAGTTTATAGTTAGATATCCAAAATCGATTTTATACTCCATCAACAAACAACCACTTGAGGCAAAATATTTACCTGGAATGCCCTGAACGTATCGTCAGTGTATGGATTTCCTCCATTACTTTTCATGACCTCTTCAATCAAATAAACAAGATTTTGTCTTTGCTTCACCATAACTGCTGTATCATTTGTTTTATTGTCAAAGAGAACATGCCGACCTTTACACGCGTTAAGGATATTCTGCAAAAACATGTCAAAACTATCAAACACAGTAAGACTATCCCCATTGAAGAAATTAAGAGAGGTCATGACCCTCTTAAATTGCACTAATCATCTAAAAGTTGAGTTAAACAAAGGTGATTGACTTGACTTGAGTCACTCAGACTATCCCCATTGAAGAAATTAAGAGAGGTCATGACCCTTTCAAATTGCACTAATCATCTAAAAGTTGAGTTAAACAAAGGTGATTGACTTGACTTGAGTCACTCAGTGACTTGGGTTGGGTCATGAGATTTTTGTCATGTGTTGCTCATTTAATGGGTAGAGAATTTTTTTAATTGTTTTTTATAGTAAAAATTTAATGTGTTTGTCCTTGTTGTGCACTAATCAATGCAACTTTTCTTTCTATGTTTTTTTTTTTCTTTTCTTGTAAAATTTATATTATTATTTTTTTTAATTCATTTTTTCATGAAAATAAAAATATTAAAAAATAAAGTAACCAAACCAAAATTCATATTTTCTCAAGATCTATTAAATGAGATCAATATTTTCAACATTTTTATATTTTCATTTTTACTTTTTATTTCTTATAAAAAAATTACGTAGCATTCAAAAAATCGACCATTTTTATTTGATGAACAAAATTGAAAGTAAATTTATTTTATAAATTGAAATATGTAAAATAATTAATTTTTTTATAAATATCAATTGAATAAGTGAAAAAGTAAGAAAGATAATAATAAAATAGTGAAAAAAAGTTAAAAATAGAAAGGGTCATGACTTTTTCAATGGGAGGCTAAAAGTGAAGTCAAGTCATCAATAGAAATTAAGAAGGTCATGACTCAATTAGACAAATGTTCAATGGAGATAGTCTAACGAAATGTTACTCTGTTTAACCGTTTTTTTTTTCCGCATATCTCAAAGACTCAAAGTAAATGCTCCGCATTACGGAGTCGTACATTAATATAATACTCCTCCCATCCTAAATTTATTATTCCATTTTCACTTAAATTTTTTCCCAAATTTATTATCATCTGTCTATTTATAGAATGTTTTAACAAAAAAAAAATTCAAAATTTTCTCATTTTCATTATCCTCCCTTAAATCACCCAAAATAAAAATGGGACAATTATTTTGGGATAAAAGGAGATATACTTCCTTCCTTCCATTTCATTTATTTAATAATGACAATGATGCTAATTGAATGATTTTTATTTTTTTTTTAAAAAGAAAAGTGACACTTTTGGAATGAGGAGTTAAGGAAGTCTTTTGAAACTTACATTAGCTAACCTTGAAAAATGGCATCAAATGGTCGTAACATAGTGAGTGAAAGGTCTTCTTTAGAATAGAGACTACAGTTTCTTTTTGGTGACAAAGTGTCATTGTCAATAATATATATTTTTTTTTATACAATTCAATTTAATCATTCTATTTCAGTTATTTGTTTACCCTTCTTTCAAATTCCCTCAAAAAAAAAAATCAAACTGTAAACAAACTACTGGAACGGAGGGAGTACTCTAATTTAAGTTGGGTAAGACCACAATGTGTGGTAAAACAACTTTAATATGAAATGGAAACTTTTCGAGCGATAAAGCGGTTGATTAATTATTCTAATAGTTTTCTTAATAATTTGTAGATCTCACGTATTAGATGGATTTGACTTATTCCATGAGTTATACGGAGTACAGATTATGGCATCTGAGCCGATAAAGGCGTGTTTAATCTACGAGTAACTTTTAAGAGTGCAAAAATACTCGCGAGAGAAATAAAGGAGAAAGTCACAGGGAAAATATAGCTACCTGTAACGATTGGGGACACCCCATTAAGCGTTCTTCAAGAGTTGTTGTTCCAAGCTCATCGCCCCCCGTAAACACTACTATCACGTAGTTAATAATCTCGGGACCAAATAAAGTTCGCAAGCTCACTAGCGTTGTTATTTCTTCTGTAGTAAAACGCATCTTTACCGAAAATACCAAGAGAATTGCATGTATACCATTCTTCGCCAAACCAACACATTTCGCGATCTCTTTACTAATCACGTCCGATTCCAGACATGAGTCAAACAAACCTATGTATAATAACATAACTACACTCAGATTCACGTGTAACAAAATAAATTAAAAATTGGAGTAAATATTAGATGATAATCCTTCCATCCCAAAATAAGTGTTATCTAATCTATGTAAATTACATACGGAGTAGAAAATAGAAAAAGGAACACTGATTTTGGGTTGAAGAAATAGTTTTTATGATAAATTAGTTTGGACCAAATTATAGGTATATAATACAAAAATAATGAACAACTCTACGCAGTGTTAAAGTAAAAGAAGAAATAACAATAATTATCAATAAAATGAAGGCAAAATTACGAAAAACTACCTTATAAAATCAATATTTTGCAAACAACTACCTTATATAATTTTTTTTTTTTTGCAAATAACTACCTTATAACGCCTTTTATGTTCAAATCACTACCTAAATGTTACAAATTTTTTTCATTTCACTACCAAACGGTCTAAAAATTCAAAATTTTAGACAAATATGAACTTTTTTTTTTCTCTCATTTTATTCAAAAATACAGGCTTACGAAACATCTCTGCTATGTTGGGAAGCCAAACAACGAGTGACAAAAAGGTACAAAAACATGTTTTTTTGGGGTTAAATAGGTGTTTTAGGCAAAGAGGTACCAATATGAATAAAAAATATGTTATAAGGTAGTTATTTGAAAAAAAAATTATACGGAGTATAAGGTAGTTGTTTGCAAAAAGTTAGTTTTATAAGGTAGTTTTTTGTAATTTTGCCTAAAATGAATTATCAAAGAGAGTATGTATTGATGTACTGACAACATTATCACTATACGGGTCGTCATTATTAACAAGTTTTTGTACCTCATTATTAACAAAGACCTTTTAATAATGCAACGCTTAAATTTTAAAATAGAACATATTAAAAGAACATGCTCAATTTATCTTTATACTTACTTCCTTCCATTCAAATTCATAAATTTACTTCTTGCACGTGCATTACACTACAAGAGAAAGTCAATCTAGCAATCAATGAAATTGGTCGCTAATAGCCTTAAATTGGTCGAAAAATGAAATTTTGACCAAAATTGGTCACAAAAAGCCTTAAATTAGTTGCAATAAGCCAATCGCTAATTTAAATTGGTTGCTAGAATGTTTTTATTTTTTCTTGTAGTGTCAATGCACTTTTTTTGGGGGGGTGTTCCATCCGCTTCAGACTTTCTAACTTTTCTTAATCAGTATGTCTCAGATCCTGCTTGGCGTAAGTTAGTCTCAACCGTAATTAAACTTGAGTAAACCATTAAATTTAGCCGTTAGTTTTGTTTTATATAAATTTTCACTTTTTTTTTTTTTTTTTTTTTTAGTTTTTCCCCTCAATCTTTTCGCATTAAACACTTAATTTCTTATAATGGAGGGTGAAGTAAAATATTTAAAGTGAAAAAGTGGTGAGAAAGCTAAAAAAATAAGGGTGAAAGTTTATATGAAACATAATTAACGGCTAAATTTAACAGTTTATTCTAGTTTGGTTACGGATGAGACTAAGTTTATAAGTTTAAGGTACAAGTGTACAACTGGTAATACGCCAAACGTAGGGGTACAGTTGAAAAAAGTGGAAAGTACGAGGATATAAATGGGAAAAACTTTTTTTTTCTTCATTTTTTCAGTTACGTATAACTAACAATTATTAAAAAAAAAAAATTGATATTAATTATATATTCAATAAGACGATTATTATATTAAAATATGATCTCATACGATATATAATATATTACATTATATTTTGAAAGTTGTATTAAAAATATTTTTTAGCTACTTTCTATGTCTCAGTCATTTGTTTACAGTTTGACTTTTTTCCCCTCACAAAATATTTAAACTGTAAACAATTTACTAAAACGGAGGGAATATAAATATTGTTGAAAAAATAAATGTACGTAAATGAATGAAAAGGAGGAAATAGTTACGAAAATTTTCAGTGTAAATGTGAAAGGAAAACAATGTAAGAATGAGTGCGAACCTATAGTGTCAATGACATTGATAACTTGTCCATCGTCTAACGTAACACTTTGCATGTCCGTGGATTTTGTGACACTAGAATAGGAATCCTTCGAATCAAAAGCTTTCCTTCCAAGAATGCTATTCCCAGTTGCACTTTTGCCGTTTCCTGTCCGTCCAACCAGAACAATTGTACGTTCTCTAGATTTTAAATCATAAGTAAACACTCCTTTCTCTTTACTTGAGGATGCACCCGAATGATCAATTAGTGGATCTGTAAAATATTAATAAATGTGTAAAAAATAAATGTAAAAATGTCCTAAACAATGATTACCGTAAACATGAGTGTAGTCTAATAGTTAAAACATGTGTGAAATTCTCATGGGTCTCACATTCAATTTCCTCCAAGAGAAATCTTGTGGGGGAATGTTACAAATTTGAGGCTATGCCTAATATATAGATCATGAGCCAGTCGTCCAGGCTATCATGCACGACTGTAAACAATAAGTAAAGGTTGCTTACCTGAGTTCTTGTTAACCATAATAAGAAGTTGTCCATCTTTTTGTGCAGTACTTTGCATGTCAGTCGTGTTTTTGATACAACCTGAGCTAGATAATGAAACAAAAGCATTTTCCAAAATATTCTTATTACCTATAATGATTTTATCATTCACTGGATTAGAGCCAATGGTTGCATATTCTGTATCTGAATTAGAAGAAAAGTCACGTTCATCTTCTTCACTTTCATATTGAGGCGAATGTTCAATTGAGGCAGCTGTATTACAACCACGAAGATTATAAGAAAGAAGATCAAAGTAATTACTACTTCAAAGTCTGACATTTGAAGTCTAGTGTACTGTTTTATTTGATCTTTATTTTTAATTTTTTTTTTCCCGAAATCTTCTAAAGTTGTATGAAATGATTCTTTTTTGAGACGATCATCTATTAATTTTAGTGCGAGATTAATATTAGAATTTAAAATTATGAAGGTATGAAAAAAATAATACAGAGTGAGAGGGAGTACTTACTAAAATTGTCAAAAAGATTACTAGAAAAAAAAAAAAATCTTCATACTATTATAAACATCTATCAAAATTATTGCTTGTAAATGGATTTGGTTTTAGGGACCTTCTTTTCCAAATTTTATTTTCAAAGACATTTCATTCACCACTTGATTTAGTTCGATTTAGTTTAGTTCACCACTTGATTCGATTCGATTCGATTCTGGCCAAAGACTATGTTATTTAATTGAACTTCATTCAGATTCATTATTTCGATTGATTCGATTCGATTCATTCGATTGATTGATTCGATTCGGCTCTAAAAGTCCGAAAGAACAGGTTCTTAGTCCCTCTGATCCATTAGGATCTTTACATTTACTTTTGGATCGATTTTTTATGCAAGTGGGGTAATAGTATTAAATTTATTAAAATATTATTTCTTTTATAAGAAAAAGTAGTTGGTAGTTTGATAATGTAAATGTGACTTTTTAGATAAAGTAGAGTTATAAAAAAAAAAAAAACGTTAAGAATTGGATGAATCATCCAAAAATATAAAATGTAAAGAATTGGATAAATCAGAGGAAGTATTAATCAGCTCTACAAATACAATAAAAAGACTTCTTAGTGATATACTGTATATTGAAGCATAGAATTTGTATAAACTGTATATTTCAATAATAAACAAAACATCTGCTTCCTCTGTTTCAGTCATTTGTTTACAGTTTGACTTTTTAAGCTACAAAAAGTCAAATCATAATGGGCTTGATTAAGCTAACGGAGGGAGTAGTATTATAATTAGAATTGAAACATGCGGAGTATATTCTATCAAATGTGATGAAAAACAATAACAAGATATTTTTAACCTGGTTTGCCGATAATCTTAATATATTGTCCATCACCTTCCGCAGTACTTCGCAGGTTAGTCCCTTTTGTTATATAGCCCAAGCTAGACGATGAAACCAAAGCATTATCAAAAATATTGTTATTATCGGTATCAATATTATCAATTTTTGATCTTTCAACGCCACGGACAGTATCTTCTGTATCTGAACAGGAAGAAAAGTCTCGTTCATCATCTTCACTTTCACATTGACGCAAATGTTTAATTGAGGTACCTGTGTATTATTTTACCAAACAGACAAAAAAAAAAAAAAAAATTAAGATAGTGAGAACTTATAAAAATAAATAAAAAATAGGATTAATTGCCAAAAATAATCCGAACTGATCCTTTTATTCCATAAATAATCCAAACTCGAATTAGTCCACGAATAATCTCAACTATTGATGTAACATTCCAATAATGTACTTTGGCCAATTTCAATCGACTCTAACACGTAAAAAAAATTTGGTGAAATTGACTCTAACTTTGCCTCACTCTTATTTTAAGTAAAATTCAACCCGTTTTCACTTCTTTTTTTATTGATTAAAGCATGTTAAAATTCAAAGTACATTATTGGAATGTTACTTTAATAGTTGAGATTATTCGTGAATTAATTCGAATTCGGATTATTTATGGAATAAGAGAACCAATTCAAATTATTCTTGGCAATTAATCCTAAAAAATATGCTAATATTACATGGTCATAAAAGTGTCAAGGTCCTCCATTTCACCAATTGTATACATTAAATCTTTCTAATAATATTCGTAAATAAAAAAAATTCGATCTAATTTTTTAACATATATAATAATAAAAAAAAGTCCATGTGGGATAGTCTTGTTTAATTATTCGTCTTATTGCGCGAGCACATTATTAATACAAGTATCAAACTTTTATAATTTTTTATAATACGTAACTTAAGATATGAACATAACAAAACGAGCATTGATATATGTGTAAAAAACATATGTATAGAATTGATTAAAATGGAAGAAATATAAGACTGTACCAAAAACTTAAAAAATAAAAGCAGTAAACCATATATGTTTTGGAATTCGTTTAACAATTTATTCTATTTTAAATGTCACCAACAGTAAGTCTGTAGGCTATACACATATACCACAAATAACCACGAGTCATTTCCAGAGCACTTTCCTCTCACTCAGGCTTAGGCTAAAAGCACGTTTAACTGAATAGTTTATACAATGAACCACCAAAAAAGAATCTAGATGCACCATGTTGATATAAATTGTACTTTCAATCTTTTTAATCAGCAGTCAACAGTCAATTGAGCTAATTACATTGACTTTTACCTTTATTTCATGTACATAAATAAAAAGCTACTTTGGGTACTTTATTCAGCGAAAAAAGATAACGGATTAGAAGTTCAGTATGTTATGTTACCTTTTTTCACTTGATCAATAAAACTTACCCGGTTACCCAGTACAATTTTCCGTCTCCCACTTACTATATTCAATTTATCGTGTGTTAAATGTTCGTCATATTTTTATTTATTTTTAATATGTAGCTCTCAACGCAATTTTCATGTTCTTAAATTATACTTCAAATTTAGCATGGAATTAATCTATGTACAAAAATAAGTTTTTGGATTTGTTATTTATATAGAAAAAGAGATACTTATTTTGAGATGAAGGGAGTATTTAATCCAATTAGTGAAGATACTGGACCGGGAGCCTCCTCAATGCCTCGCGCGGTCCCGCCGAATAGGGGCGGACGCTACGCGAGAAAAATATAAAGGCGCACATGCGAAATGTGATCGAGTTGCTTAATTTGCTTAAAGTCTTTTAAAGAAAAGTCGGAAATCTTTTAAAAGCTTCTTTTGGAGTCACCACCAAATTATGAGGTAATTTAGAATCCGTTTAACGCGTCTTGGACTCAAAGACGCGCATCTTAGAGTTAAAGGCGCGTCGATACCTATCTGTTTAAGGCAATTGTGAAACCAGAGCGGATTCAGGGTGATGGTATTTTCCGAAAGTTTGTCAAAATACGTTGCGAAAAATTGTAATCGAAAAAAGGATACGTGAAAGTAGCCTTTACTAGCTTAAAAACAGTGTATAATTCGATGTTTGAGTAAATGTAAACCGCTACGTACCAGTGTGATATGTGATTCGATAAATATGCGTAAAAGCAAGTGTAAACGTCAAAATTATGGCGGGTTGCTATGCGAAATGTGCACAAAGCGATAATTCATTACTTGAATTATGACTTAAATGTTGTCCGACTCATGTGTATGTAAAATTTTGTTAAAAATCCTCAGTTTTACATGTTCAAAGACTAATGAAGACGGTACAAGTTACGTCGAAATCATGTTTAGTCGTGTTTAATGCATAAATGAGATTTTGTTTAAGTGTAAGGTGGTGTACGTTTGTTCGTTTTATTTGAGTCGTTGCTTATGCGATATTGGTAAGGTTTAGACAGATTAGAAATCCGAATTGCTACAATCGTATTACGAATACAGGTTCGCAATGCCAATACCAGATCGAGTTATGGAACTCGTTGTCCGAGTCGGTGTCTGAGTCGGTGTCCGTAGAGAGAAAGAGAGGAGCGAGAGCGAGTGGGAGAGAAGCCCCCCCCACCCCTCAAATGTCAGAAAATGAGGGGGTATTTATATTGTTTTTGCGGCTTTTTTTTGTCAAAACCAGGCCTGAAATCGCTAGTGCATTGGTGAATTGACATGAAATCGCCAGTTAGACTGAGGATCACCCACAAAATCGCCAGCGCACTGGCGATTTGCTCATGAAATCGCCAATTCACTAGCGATTTCGTGCATGATCTGGAGATTCGTGAAGTGACTTGGCCGTCATGATTATGTCCTTTTGGTTGGTTTTGGACGAGATTCTTTGGGTTTGTTTCGTCGCCTCATGTTTCGTGTTTTATGTCTTTTTCGGGTCTCGGGTCGAAAAATATTTTTGTCTTAAATTGATTAGTTTATGTGAAATGTGTTTAGACGTCAGTTCGGTTTGAGTGTATGACGTCTCGAGATGCGAGTTTATTTGGGTTTGTTTTTTTGTGTGTGGAAAAAAGGCTTGTTTTCCTGTTGAGCCGGCTTGAATAAACGACTAAACGAATACTCATTTCACATGACATGCAAATAAATCATTTTATGCATTAAATGACTTAAAATGTTTTTGATAAAATGTACCGTTTTGACATTACGTCAAAAACATGTTTTTTTGCGAAAGTCCGTTTCACCACAAGGTTTGTGCTTGGAGGGTACGGATACGGGTATCTACAATTACTAATTTATTTCAATAAACTATTAACTAACTGTATACATCCCGTGCATTAATGCACGGGTATTAAACTAGTAAAAGTAAATATAATGATTTGATTCGAACGGAGGCACTATAAAATAACAACAATATGAAATTACTAATAATGACTATGTTCAATAATATGACCTTTTTTTTTTGCTTAACTGGATATCAACTTAATTTACAACTACATTTTCAAGCTCAGATATTCCATCCGATCCGGTAATTTGTTTACCATTTTCATTTAGGGTATACGAGTCATTTATTTACATTTCATATATGTTCATGGTTGATGTCATGTGAGGTTGATTAAAGGTCTGTTTTGTAACAAGTGGGCCAATTTTGTACTTTTATTTTTGAGATATTTTCCATGGTACCCCTGAGATTTGTCAGTTTACCCGGGATGCCCCTATTTTTATGCTAAAAAAACTTTGACTGATCTGAGCTTAACTTGTAGCTACGAGTTTAAAATTTGATAATTGTTTGTCTAAGCCGTATATCTCGTTGAGACGATCAATTTGAACATCATTGATAAGCGACAATTTTACCAATTATATATCCACAGTTAAACTCTTATTTAGTCGATTTTGTGGTCTTATATTGTTAAATAGCTCATTTAACAACTATTTATAAATAATATGTGTCGATCACATTTTATCGTACTTTTTCCGTTTTCTCGAGATTTTGGTATTGCTATCTGTTATTATGTTTTATAGGTACCGTTTTATGTAGAAACTATTTTGGAATCAATCAAAGACGATAAAATAACGAACTCGAGACGAATTGAAAGAAAGAAAATAAATGGACCAAACTTAATTAATTAAGTTGGCCCAAATAAAATAAAAATAAAAAGGGAAGCAGCAAATAAAAAAAAAAAAAAAAAAAAAAAAAAAGAAGAAAAGAAGAGCAGAGGCAGACGAGTAGCAGTAGGAGTAGGGGGTAGCGTATGGAGCAACATTTCATCCATTTTCTTTAGTATTTTCTTCTCTTTTTTAATTAGGTTTAGTTCGATTTAATTTTTAATCATTAGTTTAATAGTTTAATTTACAAATTGTGTTAAGATTTGATCTATTTCATTTCAATTAATGTTTCTTATTTTGACTCCTATCTTTTATTTGTTTATGATATTCTTTAGTTAAAGCTTTGATCTTTATTGTTTAATTACTCTTATTATCATGTTTGAGTTCTTTATTATTATAATTAGTGTCGGTTTAATTATGATTAGTGAGTAATTTGTGGTTAGGGTTCGAAAAATCCCTAGCCTATTTTGTGTTTGTGGTTGAATTAATTATACAAAGTTGTTGAATTGTGAGTTTGAAAGCGTCGATTTTTATTCCCTTTGGCTTGTGTGTTAGTACCATGGGAGTGGACTTTTAGGCTAGTCGAAGAGACCTAATTCAAACCCGGAAGGGAAGTCTTAGGTATTTTAGGAAGTGACCTACAAACTCGGGAGGGGAGTAGTGTTTAGTTCCGTAGACGTTTTCTAATTTTACGATTCAATGACTTGTTGTTACAATTAGATGCTAGTGGAGAAATCGGACCTAAACCTCTATTTTATTATAGATTACTTGTCTTTTTTCTTTCCCTTGTTTTGTCATTTGTTTTATTAGATTATAAACCTCAAAACAACCTTTCGACCGACTAAACTAGGACGAAAATAGAGACTCATAGCCTAGCTACCCATCCTTTTGGTTCGACCCTCTCATTATTACAAACGACCGTGTTACACTTGCATGAGAGGTTAAATTAAAATCGTAACAATCATATTTTCCAAATTCGCAACTAGTGACCAGTAGATATGGTCGGTCAATTTTTTTCGATAAAATAACTTTGACCGACCATAACTTGAAACTACGTGTTCTGAACATGATTTTTTTTAGGGATATTTCTCATGGTACCCTCGAACTTTGGCAGATTACACATGGTACCCCATGTGTGAGGTTTGTTCACATGGTACCCCTAAACTTTGTGAATATGTGCCCAATATGCCCATTTTGTGACAAAAAACTTGACGACGTTAAGTTTATAGGAACCAATTAATGGATGAATAATGTGGGTTTAATTGTACCCTAAACTCATAATTGATGTCTTCTTCCTTAAACTTAACGTCGTTAAGTTTTCCGTCACAAAATGGGCATATTGGGCACGTATTCACAAAATATAGGGGTACCATGTGAACAAACCTCACACATGAAGTACCATGTGTAATATGCCAAAGTTCGAGGGTACCATGGGAAATATCCCATTTTTTTTATATCAAATCAAAAAGTTTGAAAAGACGATTGATTTTAAAAAATATAATAATCGAATTCTGAATTTGTAACTACAAGTGATGGTCAGTTAAAGATTTTTTTTTTTTTTTCACAAAACAAAGAGTATCTCGGGGAAAATTGCAAACCTAAGGGGTACCGTTGGAAATATCCCTTTATTTTTTCATTGTTTTCGTTATTTTTTTTTTTCCACATGGATATATAGTTGTGCATAAAGTGTAAATAATTCACTGAAACGGATGAAGTACATTTTTAATTTACTACTCTTTTCAGCTTTAATTACATTTGCAGTTCATCTTCCTAGATCACTCTATGATAAGCCGATCCGCCCGACTTAACCTAAAACTCAATTTGTTTTTGTTTTTTTTTTTTTTTTTTATTATTATTTTTTTTCACTATTTCAACTTCATACGAAAATAAATCGGACATCAAATCAAAACTACCTAAAACCCAAAGGAGTCCCGCAGTTTGGACCTTAACTAAATACCTTATTTTTGGATTTTAGGAAGGGAAGAAAAGTTCTAGTAGTTACTCCCTTCATCTCAAAATAAGTGTAGAAAAAAGGACACTTATTTTGAGATGAAGGGAGTAATTTCTTTCAAAGTTTTAAGAGTATTTTGGCTATATGTGTGCGAGAAATAACGAAATTGAATGCGAAAAATTTATACAAGTGATTTTTTTTTTTTTCAGGGCCAAGCCCATTTAATATATTTATGGTCACAGATTCTATAATTACAGTAAAAGATACTCCCTCCATTCAACTCCATTCACTACATGATGTCATGGTCCATATGCCGAGACGCATTTTGCAACGGTAATATCTATAGTTACGTATTATAAAAAATTGTACAAATTTAATTTTAATGTTGTGTGTAAGAAGACGAACAAAATAAAATCACACATGACCATATTCTCAATTATATATCAACCACAATATCGAAAGTTCTCCGAGTATATGAATAGTGGCAAATAGTGTTATGTTGTGAATGGAATTGAATGGAGGGAGTATTTCATTGATAAGTTGGTGATCGAATTCAATGAGATCGAGGTGCTAAGAGCATGTGCAATGGGAGTTCTTATTCTTGGGTTTGTCAATAAGAACCTCAAAAATAAAGTTCTTCCCATTGTGAATGTTATTGAGTTTGCCAAACCAAAAACTTGGTTCTTATTTTAGAACCAAGTTCTTTGGAATTTCCAAGAAATAAAATGTATTTAGGAAGAAAAATAATTAATTGTAGGTCTTAATTAAGAAGTATGTAAAAGTTCTTCCATTGTTGTATAAAGTTCTTATGGTTGGTAATTGGGAGAAGATGATTTGGCATGAAAGAACTTTATAGGAAAATTTTCCCATTGTACTTGCTCTAATATATTGACACACAAACTTTCTAGCATTAATAATAAAAATTAGACGACACAAGAAAAAGAGGTTAAAAATAAAGCAAGAGACGAAAAAAAAAAAAAAAAAAAAAGGAATAAATAAATTACCAGTTACGTTGGCGTTAACAAATGTCATGGTTAATGCTCTTTGGATAACACAATAAAAGCAAGCTAGGTGAATCGCCCAGGAAAGAACACAGTATTATGAAGAACTTGATATATAGGAAAGAATAACCAATGCCCGGTCAATGGAAGATGAAAGGTCCTCAACACGTAGAGATATACGGAGTAATTTTAAAAATATTACCTTTCTACTTGTTTATCTTTTTATTTTTAAATTGAGCGCTAATCAGCATTTTTCATAATATTACAAAATAATTTGATTCAAAGCGATGACAAATGTTGAACGATGTTGATCTTGCCTAAATGATTTTGTATGACTACTGAATTAAATTTTAGTTTTGTATTGCAAAACGACGTGTTTATGTTCCATCTCAAAATAGAAAAATAAACAAATGACTGAGTCAGAGGGAGTATATACAAAGTACGACATACACGACTTCTTCCCTTGGTGTATTTACGGAGTATAATTCTATGATTTTAAAATGAAACTAGGGTTTATACTTTATTGCTCGTTCAATACACGATCTTTTATACAGTAAGTCATATTTCACGCCCAACATGAACGATGCCAAATTATTAAGTCACAAATACGATCTTATAACTTATAAGAAAACTATATACTCCATATATATTGTGCTTGACATATCATCTTTCGTCGAGTCCATATAGGCATATAGCATGCGCTCGCCTTCGGCATAAATGGACTTATGCAATGTTCATTTAATTTTAGTCTCATTAAACATTCTTATTTTTCTTCTTTTCTATCGTTCGTCTATAAACTAATCTCTTTGTCTCAGTCATTTGTTTACCTGTTTCTTTTTTAGATTTATCACTCATTTGTTTACCTTTTAAAATTGTTTTTTCACTAATATATTTCTACTCATCTCTACGAAAATCTGATGAACATGGAAATTTAAAAGGGTATTTGGGTCTTTTAATAAATTTTTTGAACTTTGTGCCAAATTATAATGTAAACAAATTATTCTAAAAGAACTGAGGGAGTAACTCATTAGGAGTATAGTACAAATTTTCATTTGATCTCTTATTTTCGTAAATATGACTTTAATCTTCATTTTCTACAATTTATAATAATCATAATTACAATGATCAGTCAATTTATTAAGATTTAAATGATTTTATCGTATTTTTTTTTTCCTAAAAAATATTTAAACGGTATTGAGTATCTAATTTGAAAAAGAAATTCACACGAAGATCTGTACGACTACTTCCCGATATCAAGTGGGTATAACATTATATGTACGTGCGTTAGTGCGTAGACATACATGAAGAAGACTTCATAGTTTAATACGGAGTAATTAACCACCACGCCGACAGCACCTAAAATACAATATAATTAGTTGGTACGGAGTATTAGTTATACTCATACGAGTAATAATTTACCACAATTTAACTCGTACAAGTCTCCATGAAAATTATACTCGTATGGACTACGGAGTATTAGTTATACGTGCGTTCAATCCTACAAGTCTCTATCATAGAAAAGGCTCCTTCTCGTACTACCAAGTGGACTTATACTACTGTGAAGTATAATGCATTACGTTTGATCCTACAAGCCTCCATGTCTTATAAGTTACACTAAGTCTCACGTGAGACCACAAGCCTTACACTAAATTACTGCAAGATTAAAGTACAAATTACCGTCAAAAGAGTTCAAAAATATAAAATAAATGGATTTGGATTCCCTACATTTGAAAATTCTTGCATTTGGTGAATTTTACCCTATATAGTACATAATTTTAATTTCTTCCAATTTTATGTGTTCAAATTTAACTCAAATATATTTTCCTTCCCAATAATAGTAAATTTCACCAAATGCATGATATTTCAAATGCATGAGATCCAAACCCGAAACAAATATACTAAAGTCAGTTTTAGGGTGTTAACAATTTTGATTATAATTAGTAATAATTATGACTAAAATGGTACAAAAACTATATAATCGATTATAAATGAGGTCAAGTAAGTGTCTCATTTTCTATATAAATCTAATATCTAATATATATATATATATATATATATATATATATATATATATATATATATATATATATATATATATATAAAGTCGAAGCCATAGTCTCTATGGTCGACATTTGTCACAGCATAATTGGTTGACAAAAAAATTATTATTTTATTATATATTAATATATTTCAATATTATTAGGATTCTAAATTAAAAAAAAAAAAAAAAAAAGTAATTCTATGGTGAGGCCGTCTCATACTATGAGACATTGAGACACCATCAATATTTCACTATAGTTATACTACACTTCACCCACACATAACAACATTATACATCTTATTTTAGTTTTTGTCATTATTATCAATTATATACAACATTATTTTAATGCTACGACATTCAGTAG
The DNA here is from genome assembly GCA_023091065.1 of Dianthus caryophyllus. Classification (NCBI taxonomy): domain Eukaryota; kingdom Viridiplantae; phylum Streptophyta; class Magnoliopsida; order Caryophyllales; family Caryophyllaceae; genus Dianthus; species Dianthus caryophyllus. The sequence goes on from CM041517.1 coordinate 5,275,211, forward strand.
CAAAGTAGCAAAAATGTACATAAGTTAATTTATTTTTTTATTTATATTTTATCGTAATCGGTAAAAATTTGTTTCTGATGTACATTTTTTTTAATAAAATATCGTTACGGTTCACGTACAATAGAGTTACATTTGAAGCAAGGTACAATTACTTTTCAAGTTAAATAAATAGGTTACGTTTGAAAAATAATATAGTTACTTTTGAGTTGTCTTATACTATGAGACGGATGCACCATAGAATTTGTAAATTAAGTATTGTATCAAATACTCTATATTTCAAATTAAAATTGGAAAAAATAGATATATTATATTTGGAAGGTTGGAAAGTAAAAATAAAATAAAATCGTAAATTAGTATATATTATTTTAATATATATAATCTAGGTTTTTTTTTTTTTTTTTTTTTGATGACGAGGGGGTTGAGTCCCCCCGGGCACATGCATTCCCGCACCACCACATGTACCATGTAAGCCACCCCCGACGGGGGCTGCGATGGCCAAGTGGGAAAAATGGTTCCAGGTGGGATTTGAGCCTGGGCACCTCACATAAGTTATATGTATAATAAAACTTACTAGCATAATACCCGTGTATAAATGCACGGGTTGTATAAATATAAGTTAATAGTTAACTGAAAATTTTGGTAATTAAATTAAATATTAAATTAAAATAAGAATACTTCGTAGTAATAATATAAACGCAACCTAAATAAACATGTATTCTTAGACCCAAATACAAAAAACTGTATTTTACCTGACCGCGTATTTATTTATCATGTAACTCGCTTAGTCGACCCGTAATTGTCTTTTAATTAACCCGTTTAATAAGTTTAAAAGTATCAGTTTAGATTTTTCTTAATTAACTATCAAAATTTAGATGATAGAATCATTGAAAATTGTAACAAAACAATTAGAATAATGGAACATTTAAATTCTTTTTATACAAATATAGTTATGAATTTATTTTAAAATATCATAATGTGGCAAAACCCGATCAAATTATCACAATATATTGTCTTAAATTCATCATTTATTATAATAATCTGGTAAAACGTGCTTAAAATGTTATATTGGAAAAACATTGAATAAAAATAGATAGTTTAAGAGAGGGAAAAAAAATGTACTTTGTTGTACATAAAAGATATTGACTTACTTATATGACATAATTTCATAAAGAAAAGAAAATAAAATAAAATAAAATAAAATAAAATAAAATAAAATAAATAAAATAAAATAAAATAAAATAAAATAAAATAAAAGGGATAAAAAAAAAGTTGGAGGGAAAATTTGTGTAGGATGGTTTTTGTTATATATAATTGATATAGATTAACTTAATATAATTAGATATTTTAATATTATTAGGATTCTAAATTAAAACAAGATTTTTTTAGTAAAACATTTAAAAAAAAAAAAAAAAAACTTACCTTAAACAAAATCAAATATCCCTAAAAATATCTAATCAAATATTGTAACAAACACTCTATATTTCCAAATTAAAATTGGAAAAAATAGATACATTATATTTGGAATGTGTGAAAAATAAAAATAAATAAATTTTTGAAAGTAATATATTTTTTAATGAAAATTAAATTAGTTATGTTATATTAGGAAAATTTAGTATTTAATTCTTAGTGTTATTTAAAACAACTAATTCTCTATGACATTTAATAAAAATTTACCTAAAAAATATTGTGACTCACATTAGGAAAAATTTAGTATTTGTGAGTTTATATTTGAAAATTGAAATAAAACACCAAGAAGAAATTATAGATTTAATATCATTAATTTTATATCAAAATAATATTTTTATGAGAGTATACATTGATAATGTATCCATTGATAATAATTTTATATTAATTGAAGTATGATTAATAATTATACTTAATTATGATTTAAAGAATTTTCATACAAATATGTCATCAATAGTAAATGTACTTGTATAAACTGGACAAGTATTCAATATAATGCTAATATATAGTAATGTATAAACTGGACAAATACGAGTATTTAATATAATGCAAATTTAAATAAAATTAAATTTTTAATGTAAACATAGTTAGCACGGGCGGAGTCGGACACGCAAACTAGTTACATAGAAAATTAAACACATATTTTGAAATGAAGTATTATTTATTTGTATCAAGAATAGGCTTACAGAAAAAGTCACGTACTTTTCTGTTGCTATTTATATGTATTGCGCATTTGAGATATCTACTTACCAAATATCTCTTACGAAGTATATAAAACAGAAGAACCTTTGTTCTTCCATTTACCTTCTGTCTTGGTTTTAAGGCGTTGTTATATCTTCCTTTGGCAATTCAACCCGCTTCATTATATCTTGCTATTTGCTATTGTTAAATTGGCATGATGGGTATTTCTTTTTTCCATATATATATATATATATTTTTTTTCCCTCTTTGTAATGTTATTTTTGTTGTCTTGTCTTATTTTTAGAATATATTCCCTCTATTTCGATAGAACAGCCTTCATAATTTTACTTTTTGTTAAGAGAAAAGTGAAGTCATTAGCACAAATGAATGACATGGAAAGGGTAATAACAATTTTTAAGCGAATTGTTAAACCTTTTGAACCTGTAAAAAATATTTCATCAAGCGGAAACGTCATACGGAGTAACTTTTTAGACCCATCAAAGTTTTACTCGAACGAGAATGTCACCCTTTTCGAACTCGCACAAAATGACATTTTTTTTCATTTTTAGAACTTGACAGTATAAGAATTATCTAAACAAATCGATAATATTGAAGCTTGAAGTCGGAAAATCTGAGTTGCAGTTGAAATATATGCCCACATGTGAGAATCTCGCAATGATAGTGGAGAAGAATGTACTGTGTTTTCTTATAAAGTGACCCACTTGGTTTAGGTCAAACCCGTTTTATAATTTTAACAATTGCCTTAGATTCTACTTTCACAAAGATACATTATATACGTCCCAAATAGTCACTTGGGAATTCCAATCCAACTAAACCTATTTAATACTACTCCATATCTACTAACCATTTCACATTCTCGATGCAATTTCATTTCATATTATCGGTACAATATTAAAAGATATTTTTATATGAAATAAATAGTCAATTTGTGCTCCATCACGAAATAAAAAGATAAACAAAAGATTAAAATACAGAGAATACTATTTGTGGCTATTGTAAATTATTTTACGGGTGTAAAAATTCATACGAGAAATCTTAGCCTTATCAAGCTTTATATGTGTGTCAGCTCTTCAGGTAATAATGCAAATAGTTGGATTTTAGAGACCCATCATGGAAATTGAATTAAAAAAACATATGGACAAAAATATATAATTCTAACACATTAGAAAATGAAATATGTGGACGTAATATGAAAATTATATGTTTCATAAATATAGGTAAAATAGTAAACTTATCAATTACGAAGTATCTTTTCTTTTACTCCGTAATAAGTTAGCTAAATAGTTAATGTAGCTAAATGTGTTTCACTAAAGTTTACCAATTAAACAATTTATTAAAAATGGAGATCTAGTTAAATTAGGTAACTAGTTAAATACTTCTTTTCGCTTCAATTATTTATTTACTTTGTAATTTTATACAAATACCAAAAAAATCATTAATTAAAAGATACAAATACCCCTAAAAATCTCATCATGTTAATCAGTTTTTTGTAGAGATAATCTATATTATCATACTAAAAGAGTGCCAAAAATTGGCACCATCTTCCCGCCTAACACTATGATTAAAACATACATGTAAATCAACTAATTAAGGAAATTATTTTAACAGCACTTGTGATTTGTGAATAGACTAAATAAGTCAAGTAGTCAACCATTCCTTATACTCCGTAATACAATAGGACTATAGGAGGCAATTTCGGCTATTTTTAATGTAAAAGCTTTAAGGAAGTAATTACAAATGATATATGCCAATATATTTGGTTACTTAGCTAAGGAGAAATTTTAGCAGTACTGTATGAATATAATTTATTTCACATAATAAGTACTCCGCATCTTTATTTCATCTACATAAGGCTGTCAATTTTTCACCATATAAAATATATTAAGGTAAGTATATAGAAGCAAAATATTTCATCAAAAAAAGATGTGACAATAAATTTTTTGAAACTAATAATTTCTGATTTTCTAGCATAAAATTTAATATTATATGCCATCAACTTAATCACTCTATATGATTTTATATAGTACTCCCTCCATACTATCCATTTAGCCCCCTTTCATTTTGCACTATTTTTAATTTACGGTTGATTCTTAACATACAATACAATATTATATTCTCAATTTTTTATATTGTATCTAAATATTTTTAGGAAGTTATATTATTAATTATATAATGGATGGATGGAATGGATGATTACTTCTCATTTTTTTCTATGAACCAATTAAATTAATATAAGTAAATATGAAATAGATTAATATTTTATGCATATAAAAAGTGTATACTTTTACTTTTATTATATCATTGTCTAATTTTTGATGAATTTAGCAAGGGGATTAAAATAATTGTATTCTATGATCGAGTGGTTTATGCATATAAATTAAAAAATGTTTGTTTTAATGTTTATTGTAACCTTTTTTCTTTTTTGATGTTTTTGTGAGCATTAAAAAGCTGTCAAAATGGTCATATTGCAACAAATGGGGTTATCTTAAGAGTGTACTAATATTTTAGAAAACTTAGAAGTATGCAGTAGATCATTCAGTAAACCTTAAATAAATAACAAATGGATCATATAATTTTTAAGATATACTTACACTACAATTGTAGTTAAAGTTTTATACTAGTCGAAATATTACTTATTTAATAGGTGTTTCCATATCCGACTTTGAAGAAACCATTAAAGACAATGAACGCCTTCTACTTTTCCAACATTTATCTTCAATTATCCAAATTAAATATGATTCAAATATTACATAAAATATGATAAAATATTACATATAATATGATAAAAAAGTATATTATAATTAATTGTTAATAGCATGAATACTAATAAAATTAATGTCATTATTCACTAATTCTAAAGTAAGACCGCGTCATTCAAAAATTACTATAACATAAATAAAAAAACTAAAACATGAAAATAATGAACTATGTATATGAGATGTCTCACGATAGTATCATCAAGCTGTCTCAATTAAAAATTCATGAGTTTTATAAATTAAATCTTCTTTAATGAATATTAAAATTAAGTTATACATATTATAAATATATGCAATTTACATACAATAGTACAAAAATATTTCACATAATATAATAAAATATAGCTATATAGGCCCGTGCATTTTGCACGAGTTTATACTAGTTAAATGAACATAAGATAGGACAAGTACATAGATTACGGGAATAAAAACTTTCTTAAAAGAAATTGTAAACAAATGAGTAATTGATAAAAAAAAATAAAAATAAAAAATAGAGGGAGCAATATTTGTAATTTTAAATTGTTTTACAAATCTCAATAGGTTATACTTCCTCCATTCCATTTGATTCTATACATATTCCTTTTTCGGAAATTCCAATCAATTCTATACATTTTTATTTTGGTCCGTACTTTATTAAACTAAAAGACCAATATACCCTTCATTAATACCCCACCCAACCCACTTGTAATGTCCTTTTTTAAAGAATAAAGTAGGGGTAGTTTGGTAATTCTATTGTCTACCCCACTTGATTTTCTTCTACCTTAATTACCGTGTTTTGGTCAAATGTATAGAACCAAACGGAATGGAGGAAGTATAATATAAGAATATTTAACATGAATAAACTACCTATTATTAATCTTCCATAAATACATCAAATTTTTGGTCAACTCTTAATAAATCAATTTTTACAAGTACCATACATCTCCCATTATTATACTATTTCGATTTTAAATCTTTCATTTTTGGGTAAACCGAACTATAACTCACATAATTTCACCCCATTATTGATGTTATAAAAAAAATGTGATCTTCACTTTAAATAAATAATCGATTAATTATGAGGATAATATAATATTGGAAGATAGCTAGGGGGTAAAATATTGACTTATTGATTATTGAAAATTAATCGATAGATATATTTATGAAAAATCACTCATACATTGCTTTATTCATGAGAATATCTCTTTAATATATACGGAGTATGAAAGGTATGTATTTGAATGGGAGTTGGTTGTTGAATTTTATTTGCAGCACAAGTTGGGGAAAGCTCAAATGAAACTTTGGAGGATGCTAGTGTTTACCCTAAGGCCGCTCGTACGATCGTTTTGGTAGGTCGTGCAGGGAACGGGAAAAGTGCCACTGGTAATAGCATCCTTGAGAAGAACGCTTTCGTTTCCAAGGGTGACTTTGGTGGTGTCACACGCACAACATCCATGAAAAGTGTCCAACACAAAGATGGACAATATATCAGAGTCATTGACACTGTTGGTTAGTTACCAATTGCTCCGTTGATTTCATTGTTACTTTTTTATTTTATTTTATTTTATTTTATTTAAGTACTCCGTAGTACCGTTTATGTTATATATGTACAGCCAGTCAACCACTCAGTCAATTATGAGAATACATCTACACGACTACACCTACAAGGCTAACTGAGATAGTCAGTGATCCCTTCTTTGAGCTGACCAATTTGTGCGGACCAACCCGCCTACCCAGTGGGTTGTATTATCAATGGCCCGACCTGGCCCTCCAAAGCCCGGCACAGCCCAAGCCTTAATTTTTAAGCTCTCTTTTTTACTATTTGACAACCAACGGGCCAGATTTGGGCTATAATTTTAAAGCCCGTCCCACCATACTAACGGACCGTACTCGGGCCTGAGATTTGAGGCCTTACCCTTGGCAAACCAACACGGGCCCGACTCAACCTGACCTATGGCCACGTCTAGCCCTTGTATTAAAAAGCATAGGAAGACCTTATATTAAAATTTAGAATAGTCAATCTTTTCACCGTATATAAACATGCAAAACTAGATTAAGACTATCCAAAGCAAAGGCCTAATTTTATTTTCTTATAAATTTATTAATAACTCTATAGATTTATTTTTAAAGTTTTTTGTCATACACTATCTTACATTTAAGTCAACTTGTAAGGTATTGTCTTCTTTTTTATTTTATTTTATTTATTTATTTTAATTGTTTTTTATTTTTTTGCGAATGATTACCTTATATTTAAAATCTTGTGAAACACTACTCAACACCATTTTGCTGTTAAATCTAACCGTTGACCGTCATTGACTGACGGCAACTTCTTCCAACTCCTTAGTAGTTTTGCCTCCATTTTTAAATTAAGTTTTCACTTAATTGCCAACATTAGTTGCTAACTTGCTATCAAGTACTCAATTAATTGTTCCCTCATTCTTCACTCCTCTTTTTCAGTTTTTTTTTTTTTTCGTTTTCTTCCTCGGTTTCTTTAATTAGTGAATAGTCATCCGCTTCATTGTCGAAAACACATAAATGTCGATGTGGAATTCCACGGCGTACCAAAGGTCATTGACCTCTCAAGCTCACTAACTCACACCAAAATTGGCTCTTAATTTCAAGGACCTTCCATTACCAAATATGCATAAATGTTGGTTTGGAAGTTGAAGAAGGTGAAGAAGTTAACAAAATTTTCAAGTTTGAAGAACTTGAGAATGAGTTGGATAACTTAGGAGGAAAAAACATTTGAAAATGATATTAGGTGTAACACCCCGACTCATTTCGTTTTTATTCATATTTTGTTTTATGTGATTTTCTCATTTTTATTTTGAGAAAGTCGTTTTCGCAACTTGCGTAGTGAGTTAGTGAGTTGAGTGTTACGTTTACCGAGGTTGGAACCGAGTTACTGAGGTTGAGGAGGTGTTTTAGAGTGGTTAGTAAAAGTTTAGTAGGGGTTAGTGAGCTTTCGAGAGAGGCGCGAGTAGTGGTCGCGTGTGGGTCGTGGGGGAAGAAAAGAGAGCTGTCGAGTGGACATAATCCGCAACAAACAGGTGACCAGGAGGCGACCAACAGGCGACCAACATGCTACCAATAGGCAACCAACTGGCGACTAACACTGTTTATTCTGTGTGTTTTCCGCGATGTTTTAGGACTTGTTTTTCAGCTTTCCTAATTATAATTAAAGCTCTAACTAGGGATGGCAATGGTCGGGAACCGGTCCGTCCAACAGACCCGCACCTTGCACCCGCCACCCTAATAGAGGAACCAGATTCTAACCTGCACTCCAAATGGTCCAAAATTTTTCAGATTTGCACCTGCACCACGGGTCCGGTCTCTGGGTCCAAAACGGGTCTACCCATTTATTTTTTTTAATCATAATGTGTCAAAAAATATTTATTAATTTTTAAAGTAAAATCACTTCATTATTAAGAATACCAAAAGTACCAAAACACAACATCTAATATACAATGAAAATCCAACATAGTCCCCTTAAGTTCATAAAAACCATACCAAAATTGAAGAGAAAACGGCAGATTGATGTTAAATTACACAAAGTAAATAATAGAAGTGTAATTGTATTAATGAATTGCATAGTATGAAATTACATCGACCGTCTATTTATAGACAACATAACAACGAGGTAGTTATATTGAAATGACACTAAGCCAAGAGACACGTTGTTTCGCCAAGGGACACCAACACCGTTCTTCGAATCTTGTGTATGTCATCTATTTGTCGCTACATACTAGTAACGTCAATATACTCTAATACCCCCCCTCAAACTCATGGCAATTTGGAAAATTTCCATGAGTTTGCAAAGTGACATTAAAAAAAAATATACAAAATATTGGCGCGATTAGTCAACGCGCTATGTCGGTACAACATCGACACATTTTTTTTTTTTTTTCTTCAGTGAACCAAGGAACGCCATTCTTTTCGAACCTCGTCACATCCGCTTCAAGGGAACGCCATTCTTTTCGAACCCTTAAAAATTAAGAATAACGTTAACGTCCTTTCCGGACCCTTAGAATTTTGTCAAGCGGGGAGCGCATTTCTTCTCAAACCCGCTGATTTTTCACTTACGAGAAACACGTTCTTGTCGAACTTCTCGTGTTGCGATATTTCAAATACCCCACATTATATCCTGAAGATAGTAAATGTGGTTTCAACACCATCGTTTTGGTGTAATCTTGGTCCTTGAATGATCTTGATAAATATTACCGATTTTTCTGGTAATTTTAACATTTGTGGAATGCAAGCCATCATCAAATTATTCATCATAATTTAGACTTTTGCATTCTCCGACAAATTAAGCGGTGAATTTACCGCACCATAAATCTTTGATGCAATTCATGTAAGAAAACATACGTAACAATTCTTCATGAGATTAAAGAATACGTCCGAAACCAAAATCCCTGCCATTTTCTTCGTTAGGCCTTGACTTTGGGTGTAATTCAATTCTCTTCACGAGATTAACCCAATTCAATCACTCCACTTTCCTATGTATGAATGAATTGGACATGTTCACAAAACGTTTAATTCTAATGCAATTATTTTTACGTACGCAGCGGAATTTTTATGGGTCTCAAGAGCACGATGGCTCTGATACATGTTAAATTACACAAATACAAATTATATAAGTGTAATCAATGTTAATGAATTGCATAATATTAGATGTACAACATAGTTCTATTTATAGACTACACAATACACATTAAGGGATGGTTATATTGGAAAGATATATTGTTTGGCCAAGGGATACATTGTCGTCGTTCTTCGTATCTCTTGTATGCCTTCTATTTCCCGGTACACTCAAATACTGTAGAATACTCGTAATTATACTCCAATACCCCCCCTCAAACTCATGGCAATTTGGAAAAATTTCCATGAGTTTGCAAGTAACATATACGAAGAAAAAAAAAAGAAAATTTCATTATTTTGGCGCAATTAGTTAGCGCGTTATGGCCGATATAACATCGACATTTTTTTTCGTTGAACCGAGGAACGCCATTCTTTTCGGACCTCGTCATATTTGCTTCAAGGGAACGCCGTTCTTTTCGAACCCTAAAAACGTCCTTTTCGGACCTTAGATTTTTAACAAGCGGGGAGCACATTTCTTCTCAAACCCACTGATTTTTTTTTTTTTTTTTTTCACTTACGAGAAACGTGTTCTCGACCCCATTAAATCCTGAAGATTATAAATGTGGTTATAACACCATTGTCTTGGTGTAATTCATATTATTAAACATTCGTGGAGTGCAAAGCCGTCATCATGCACGTTCTCCATCTCCATCACATTTAGGCGACAATTTTGTCAAACCGTAAAAATTGATGCAATTCACGTAGAAAACATATTCCAATTTTGAACATAAGAGCATGCACCCCAAAGTCTCTCCCTTTTTACTTACAGAGTATATGCAAAATTGCCAAGTACCATACCTTCAACATTTGAAGCATGATTTGTTCCTTACGTAGGAAATTAAATATTGGATTTTGGACATAACCATTCAATGTATTATTCTGATACATTTTATTTTGGTACGCAGCGGAATATGTATGCAGCGGAAATTTTTATGGTCCTCAAGAGCACGATGGCTCTGATACCATGTTAAATTACACAAAGTAAATAATAGAAGTGTAATTGTATTAATGAATTGCATAGTATGAAATTACATCGACCGTCTATTTATAGACAACATAACAACGGGGTAGTTATATTGAAATGACACTAAGCCAAGAGACACGTTGTTTCGCCAAGGGACACCAACACCGTTCTTCGAATCTTGTGTATGTCATCTATTTGTCGCTACATACTAGTAACGTCAATATACTCTAATAATTGAAGACCAAGATTTAGGGTTTGTGTTTTTTGTTTTTATTTTTTACAAAAGTCAGTAACTTAGTAAGGAGTACTAAGGAGTGAGGAGTAAGGACAGTAGGAGACTAAGGACTAAGGAGTACGAGTAGTTACTACTACACAGCTACACTACTGCTAGTCTGCTACTCACGTGTATTGAGTAATTTTAATTTTTTTTTTTTTTTTTATAATTTAAACGGGTCCGCGGGTCGGGTCTGGGTTTTATTATAAAGACCCAGACCCGACCCAGACCCATATTTAAAAAACCCAGACCCGGCCCATACCCATTGGGTCTAAAAAAATAGGACCCAAACCCGGCCCATTCGGGTCGGGTCTAACGGGTCTGGGTCGGGTCCTGGACCCATTGCCATCCCTAGCTCTAACTGATCATAACTCTCCTTCAGTCACCCTAATACTCCTAAAACCTCACTTCTCTTTCATCACATACTCATTAATTCTCCAATAAAATTCATCCAAGCTTCGATCTTTTTGCTCTAGCTAATTCTTCATTTAACCTAATTCCCTTATCTTTCCTTCGGTAATCTTTCGTTCTTATATCGTTTTTGGTATAGTATTGGTAGTATTAGTATAATTCTTTTTATTAGGGTTTATTTCCTATATTTTATGCATAATATGTGTTCATAATATAAGGAGAAGAAGAGTTTGGTGGGGAGGATACCACCTACTTGGAAGATGGGGAAGCCTAGGCTTGGTTTTTTGCTTAAAAGGTAACTAGGTGTAGCCTTAGGCATATTTTGACATGTATGAGGCCTTAGAATTTATTTAGGTTTTTGTGATTGATTGTATGTTTGTAAAGTTGTGAGCTTTGACATGTTTGGATGGACTATGGTTATGGTGATTGAATTTAGAGTCGGCCCCTCATACCTATGAGTCTAGTAACATGTACTAGGATGTTTGTTTGCACTGAAATTGATTACATTGTTGCTAGATCACCTAAAGGTGATGACTTTGGGTTGATATGATGATTTTATAATGGTTATTATTGGGTTATAATGTTAATTAAGCTCGTTTACAACATAGATTGATCATAATAACGTTGGACATGAATATAAAATGAATGAATTATGATGTTGATGAGTAAAGGATGATTTAAAACGGTGATTGTTATGAGTTCAGTTCCCGTTAAACTGGCTTGTTTGTATGCTTGAGTTAAATATGCGTACTGGTACTGTTTGACACGTACGTGAGGAGTTATAGCGTCCAGTTTTGGACGGATACGGCCCATAGTGCCCTCGACTATTCCAGTTGTTTAGTTAGAGCTATTATGGGTTTTCAGCCGTTCGAGTTGTTTGGTTAGAGGCTATGGTTATATATTATTCTGTCGTCACCGTTCCAGTTGTTCGGTGGGATTTGGTCAAATTTAGACAGTTGTTTGAGGACTTCCAGTTGTTGTCCTGCCATAGGTGGTATGATTCTAGTTGTTTCGTACAGGGTGATTCTAGTTGTTTCAGCTAGTGCTCCGTGTTTACTCTTGCGATTGTTGATTGTTGCTTGTTGCTTGTCATCCAGTTGTTGACAGTTGTTGAGGGTAAATAATTAAAATGGAATATCGTAGGTTTGATTGTACGCTAGATCGCATATATGGTTTTGTATGCTTGTTTGGTTGGTTGTACTCTAAGTCTAGATAGGCCGTAGGCGAGGTGAGTTATTGTGCTGGTGGCTATGTCGGTTATGTTGAAGTATGATTGGGGAGCACCTAGTTACTCCCCACTGATTGTGGCTGTTGTTATTTTTTTTTTTTTGACAGTTATGAGCGGGGATGGGTTAAGAGTGAGAAGCTGTGTGAGATGACCCCGTAGCTAGCTTTGATTTTATTAGACTTTATTTCTTTAGACTCTGAAGCCTAGATTGTTTGTTTAGTTAGTGGCGATCCGGATTAATTCCACGGTGTTTTAGCATCGTGGCTCGCTTTTATTTTTGATTTTTATAAAACCTTTTAATTCATATTTTACTTTGTTTAATAATCCGAGTTGTTCCGTTAGGTTTTATGTTTGTGTTAGTAATTGTGTAGTAAGGTAGTTTAAAGGTTTCAAACTTACTATATACTAACCCACACTGAAATTGGTGTTAATTGCACAACACAAAGATCTTGAAGATGAATAATAAAAAATTTAGGGTTTTGATGATGACTTAGCTTTGGGACTGTATGTGGATTAATTAAATTAGAAAGAAAGATGAAAAGAAAAAATTAGAGTAGATTGAAAACCAGAAAAGTGGGGTTAAAAATGCATGTAGTTAGTTTGGGGTTAATTAAAAATGAACTGTTAGATTTAACGGCAAAAAATGGTGTTTGGTAATGTTCCACAAGATTTTAAGAATGTATGATGGTTTTTTTACAAAAAAATAAAAAAAATATAATAAAGTGTATTGCAAGTTGGCTTAAATGTAAGGTAATGTCTGACAAAAAATATTTATTTTTATTACCGTTTTGACGTTTCACATTTTATTTTCTCATAAAATATACTCCTTATATAAAAATATAGCAATAAATTTAATTTAAATTTGAAAATTGTGTATTAAAGTGTGACAGTACAATGAAATGATAATGAATATGTTTGATATAAATATTATTGATTAAAGATAATAAATAAATAATCAAGTGATTGATTTAATGATGGTTGTTTGTTGTAATAACATGCGATTTTATTTTGTGTTGTAGGACTCTTTGACTCGGAGGTGTCAATGGAAGAAATTGGCAAAGAGATAGTAAAATGTGTTACATTGGCTCGGGATGGTATACACGCGGTAGTTTTGGTATTGTCTTTCAAGACTCGTTTTACTTCACAAGAAGCTCTAACGCTAAAGATTCTTATGGAATTATTTGGTTCCAATTTCACCAATTACATGATAGTATTATTTACTGGAGGAGATGATCTTGATGGAGATGATCTTGATAATCGCTTAGCGAGTGATAAGTGTCCCCAACCGTTGAAGGTATATTAATAGTGGCCGGTCGGTATCAATGTTATTCTGCAAATCTTAGGAAACTTTAGATAAATTCAAACAAAGTACAGATAAAGCTAAGTTTCCTAAAATTATCGTTGAAACTTTTGCGCGCAGGATATTCTCCATGAGTGTAAAGATCGGCGTATTCTTTTTAACAATAGAACAACAGATAAAGCCGTTCTTGGAGAACAAAGACAGAAACTTTTTGATATGATTGAATCGGTGCTTGATGAAAATAATGGGTTTCCTTACACAAGTGAAATGTTCAAGGAATTTCAGGTGCCCGCTCTTCCTTATTTACTCACTAGTTAACTTGCTTTTAGCTCACTTGCAAATCCTGCAATCATGAACAGTTGTTAAAAGATTCTATATATACAATAGGGTTAATTGAATATAACTCCTTTTATAATTTTTTTTAAAAAATAACTCCCTTATTTTTATTTTTTTTCAACTTAACTTCCTTTTAAGATGTTTTTTTTTTTTTTTTTTTTTAAAATCACCCTCATCACCGGAAATCGACACTTAAAACAGGAATATTCCGACCATAATTCAAATTTTTTAGGGTTTATTATAAATAACTACCTTATAAAATATGTTTTTCTAAAATTACTACCTTTTAAAATAAAGTTTAAAAATTAGTACCTTTTAAAAGCATTTTGTTTAAAATTTGCTACCAAAGTCCATTGTTAATGATAATAAAATCAAAGTTTCGAATGTTTTGCGGCCAAATTCCTTTAGTTTGAAAACGTTTTTGGCGATAATGATGTACTACACAAGTTTCCTATAGCAAAAAAGTTGACTTTTAAATCACCAAAAACGTCTTTTGGTAGCAAAATTTAATGAAACTGTTTTTAAAAGGTAGTAATTTTAGAATTTTATTTTAAAAGGTAGTAACTTTAGAAGAACGTATTTTATAAGGTAGTTATTTACAATAAACCCAATTTTTTAAGTTATTTTGTTTTTAATACCCATTTTGCCCTTTCCTTTAATTTTCTTAATATTCCCTTAAAGAAATCAGTTTGTTTCTATCTTTTGTTTGAAATCTCTTTCTTCTTCTTTCTTTCCCATATTAATCTTCCTTGCTCATCCTATATTGTTGGTTGATTTTTTATTTTTACTTTGGTTGAACATCCTAATGTTTTTTACATTCTAATTAAGAAGAGGTAAGTTTTAATTACTCTGATCTCGTTTCTTGTTGTTTTGTTGATGTTGTTAATGTCGGGTTACCGAAATGTTTTGGTGACATTGTGCTCAACAAAACATCATGCTCCAATGTCAAATTACTTCTTTTGTATGTCGTTAACAGATCAGAATCAACCAAACCCCCCAAAAAATAAACCGAATATTTTCATAAAAAGGTTTAGTCGTCATATTCAAAACTGAAATTAGGGCAAATTACATTCACATGTAAACACAATCAAAATAATAACTACGTAAAATTGAAACTGAATTTTACCTTCACTCATTTCTTCAATTAATATGTGACCAAGTAATAAAGACGAAGAATTTGAAGACAAAGACGAAATTTTGGAGGGAGTAATTAGAGTTTTCGATAATAATTTGGGGATTTTGTGATCCTCATTATTCGGGTTATGCATGCTATGTAAATGAGAGAGAATGTGTCGCATAAACAAAGGTATAAGGGGGATTGGGGATTGAAGGGTAACAACTTAATAAGAGGGGTAAATCGGTCAAACAATAGAAATTTGGTTGGAAATAAGCAATGGGGGTGATTAATAAACGTCTTAAACGGGGGTTAAGTTGAAAAAAAACATATAAGGGGTAATTTAAAAAAAAAATGTTATAAAAAGGGGGTTACATTCAATTAACCCTACATAATATATACATGTGTGTACATAATTATTGAACAGTGCTATGTAACAAACGCAAATATAAAAACTTGTAAAATGAGCTGATGTTAACATAGGTTTTAGAGGAAAAAGCGCACAAAATCGCGACACATGACATAAATATTATTAGCGAAAACTATTATTTAGTTAATCAAGAAATTCGATCAGTTGTACAAAATATATAATATGAAGTCTTATGATTGACACTCATTAATTTTACTTACTCTCTCCGTCTCGATGATTTGTTTACGTTTATTTTATATACATTTATTGATGTGAGGAGAGAGGTAGAAACAAAACTAATAAAATAATAATATAAGTACAAAAGGGGTCTCACTTGCTTAAAATTATCAAATGTAATTGGTTAAGGTAGTTGATATGACGTAGTTAGTAGGTGTTTAGTGGGCGATTTTAGGTGACTTTAAGACGATTAGGAAGGTGAAATACGTGGATTTTGGAGTAATTTGGAGTTGTAATGACAAGAGGATTAAATGTGATTTTTAGACTATCTTGTTTATTTTGTTTTCAATGATTTTGAAATGCGTGCCAAGCTCGGGACGCGAAGGAAGAGAGGTCCGGGAGAGGAATGTTGAAGCAAGGAGTGAAGCTTAGAAGAAGGAAACAAGGAGCCCCAATGGAGCCTTATGTCGTGTAATAGGCTTTACTGGAGCCTAATATGGCTCTACTCTCATGAAGAAGCTCTGCTGGAAGACTCAATGGAGCCTAATTTGAGGCTGAAGGCTCTCTTGGAGCATACTGAGGCTCTGTTTGGGATTCTTGAGATTTCTTGAAGGCTCTGCTGAGCCTACCAAGGCTCCAGTGAAGCCTATTTATCCGAATTTTGGAAGTTACTAAACTTACCTTATTTTATTTTTAGTTTTTGGAAAGCCTTCATATATAAGGTTTATTTTTCATTAGGTTTAGACATGATATTACTCTACCTCGTTATTTTTTTCTCATCACTTTGATTATCAAGAGTTTTTAGACCTAGTTTTTATTCAAGTTTTTGGGTGATTCAAGATTGAAACTTTGGAGATTATTGTAACCGCCGGTATGAGTAACTAATTTCTCTTTTCTCAATTCAAGTGATTGAAACGGTTTGACTTTAATTGTGAGTTTGAAAGTTCTTATCTTTAATCTTGATTATTGATTATTGCTTAGTTATTATTGTTATCTGCGAGATTGATTGTGATTTCTAGGTGGCCAACTAGTCTTCTTTTTAATCGCGTAATTGTTAGTTTCGTTGATTTAACTGGATTGTGATTAACGTAACGCTAGTAACAACCTAGGTTTAATTATTGTACGGGATTCGTGATAATTATTCTTAGAAGCAATTTTCATAATACCTAAAACACAACTGGATTGTATGTGTTATTTATTCCTTATCGATTCTCTCGTTATTAAAGTCAAGCTAATTGATTAAATCTTTAAGCTGGATTGTGAGATTGTCTTTTGGTTAGGGTTAGTTAAAGATCGGGATACGTTTTTATTAACTAAACATACGGAGAATTAGAATTACATGATTCACGATAAGGTAGTCATGAATATTGATTTGAGCCGGATAACTATGACCAATTGTCTTTGAACCGTGGATATTAACTTGAGTTGAGACCTTAAGTCTATTATATTTCATCATCGCTTTACCTTTATTGCTTTGTTATTAGATTTGATTAGTTTAATCATCCAACAAAACCCCCTGGTTACTAGTTACTTTGTTACTTTATACTTGCATTTGTCTCGCTTAGCTTTGATTCGATTAGCCTTATTCCCCTGGTTCGACCCCTTACTTCCGCTTTACTATCTGTTTAGTATTAGGATTTAAGTGTTATAAATTGTTAATTTGCGGCATACGACTTAGTACCGTCAAATTTTGGCGCCCGTTCTTGGGAATTTTAGGCATTGATTGTTTTCATTGTTTTAGTGTAGGTGTATGCATAATACTGCTCTACTAACTGAACCTCGAGACTTTTGACTCGTAGATTGAAAGAACACTTTTCGTGTCTAGGAGGAGGCAGCAGTGGTCAAGTCGTAAATGCGTGCAAGATCCTGAGGTAGACATACCTGAATACGCATCGGATATTTCGGATATTTCAGACGAAAGCGACGTGATGGCCGCTCAAACGATTAAGGAACTTACAGCTCCGGACCTTCGACAACAACCATTATGCATCACAATCCCACCTCTTGCGGCGGGTGTGAACTTTGAGTTGAAGTCCGGGCTCATACATCTTTTGCCCGCATTCCATGGGTTGAACGGCGAGGATCCGAACAAGCATCTGTCGGATTTTCATATTGTCTGTTCCAAAGATGAAACTCTTTGGAGTTCTTGATGAGCAAGCGAAGCTCGTGGCTTTCCTGCTCTCACCAAGGGCGCTGCGAGGGATTGGCTCTATTATTTACCCACGGGTAGCATTGACACGTGGATAAAGATGAAAAGGGCGTTTCTAGAGAAGTACTTCCCCGTCTCTCGTTCCTCACAATTGAAGAAAGAGATAAGCAACGCCGAACAACGAGACGGTGAAAGTATGTACGAGTATTGGGAACGTTTCAAGAAGCTATGTGGTACCTGTCCTTATCACGGATACGAGGATCATGATTTAGTCATGTATTTCACGGGTGGTTTAAGCAAGGATGGCCTTTCGAATGCTCCATGCGGCTAGTGGAGGAGGTATTGCTAATAAGAACCCGAATGATGCGATAGCATTGATCACAGAGCTTGCTGAGAGCTCAAGAGACTTTGACAGGAAGACCCCACGACGAGGGGTCAATGCAGTTGGCTCAAGTAACGCTTTACTTGAGGAGAAGGTTGATAGCTTGGCATCTTTAGTCAAGGACTTGGTCGTAGGTAAGAAATCGGTGATGGTTTGTGGCATTTGTTCTTCTGAGTCGCACTATAGTGAGAATTGCCCACAAATGGGGGAGGAATCACCTTATGAAGAGGTGAATCTTTGCGGGTTATATGGAGCGGACAAAGGAAGTGGGACCCTTATTCCAATACTTTCAATGCGGGATGGAGGGCTAATCAGAAGCCTTTAGATGGGGAAACACTCGAAACCCCTCTCACAATCAAGGGAACCCATCATATGCTCAAGGGAACCAAGCCGGTCCACCACGAGGACAATTTATACCTCGTCCTCAACACCCGCCTCCACACTCACAAGCTCCACCGCAACCTAATCCGAGTTCATCTATGTCCACCGAGGACATGATCCGTGCCTTAACTATGAGCGTTACACAAAACCAACAGGAGACTAAGAATAGCATTCGGAATCTTGAGACTCAAATGAGTCAAATGGCTACTGCTATTAGCCGGTTGGAAGCTAGGGATTCGACCGTGTTGCCTAGTCAAACGGTGACAAACCCTAAGCCGAATGTGAGTGCCGTGTCTTTGCGAAATGGGAGGCAATTGGAAGAGGTAGAGAAGGTAAAGAGGAAGCCCAAAGAAGCCAAGATCAACGAGGAGGAAGAAGAAATAGTGATCGTGGAAGGTGACCAAGCTACATTGAGCAAGGAGAAGGAGTCGGTTCCTTCACCTTCATTGCCCGTCGAGATGGAGGTACCTTTTCCCGATGCACTAAGGAGGAAGCATCACTTCGAGCACGACAAGGATATCTACGAGGTATTTCAAAAGTGCGAGGTAAACATTCCCCTTCTCAATCTTCTTAAGAGTATTCCTAAGTATGCTAAGTTTTTAAAAGAACTTTGTACGATTAAGAGGAATAACAAGCTTAAAGGGGCTAAGAAGGTAAAGGTGAGTGAACATGTTTCTGCTGTTTTTCAAAGAAAACTTCCTCCAAAATGTAATGATCCGCGCATGTTTACTATTCCTTGTACTATTGGTGACACTAAATTTGATAGAGCTATGTTAGATTTAGGTGCGTCGATAAATGTGCTTCCTTACTCTTTATATCAATCTATGAAACTAGGACCTTTGCATGCTACTAGTGTTATTATTCAACTTGCGGATAGGTCTAATGTGTATCCTAAAGGAGTTGTTGAGGATGTCCTAGTTTTGGTTGATGGTTTGATATTTCCTGCTGACTTTTATGTGCTTGATATGGAGCATGACTCTCATGCGGCCCCGATCCTTCTAGGTAGACCGTTTTTGAAAACTGCAAGTACAAAAATTGATGTGTCTACAGGTTCTTTGACTATGGAGTCTAATGGTCATGTGGTTAGCTTTAGTATTTATGATGCTATGAAGTATCCTGTTGATCATCATGCTGTGAATTTCGTTGATATCACTGACCCTCTTACGCAAGATTGTTTCAATCTTAGCGGGTGTGATGAGTTGCAGGTCGCTTTGGACAATAGTCTTGATGGGAAGGAGGTAGAATATGCTGTTTCTACTAACTTGCAGGAAGTTGTGGCTGAGCTGAACAATTATGGGAGACCTTTATATGTTTCTCCACCATTGCCACTAACCCTTCCTACAGAACAATTGTTACCATCTGTTGTGCAGGCACCTGTAGTTGAGCTCAAGGCTCTACCTGAGCACTTGAAGTACATGTTCCTTGGTGAGGGAGACACTCTTCCCGTCATCATCTCCAGTAAGCTCACCGAGGAACAGGAGAAGCGATTGAAAGACGTTCTTGTGGAGAACAAGCTAGCAATTGGATGGACTATCGCCGACATCAAGGGCATAAGTCCAAGCACATGTATGCACCGGATCCTACTTGAGGAGAATGCTGTGGTGAGACAACCACAACGTCATTGAATCCACCTATGATGGAGGTGGTGAAGAAGGAGGTTCTTAAGTTACTTCAAGTAGGTATGATCTATCCTATCTCGGATAGTCAATGGGTGAGTCCTACCCAAGTCGCTCCTAAGAAATCCGGCGTGGCGGTGGTTGAGAATAACAAAGGTGAGCTTGTGCCTACTAGAGTCTGAGAATGGATGGCGAGTTTGTATCGATTATCGCCGTTTGAATCTGTGAACTTCGGAAAGATCATTTCCCCCTTCCCTTTATCGATCAAATGCTTGAAAGACTTGCAGGTAAAGCTTATTATTGTTTCTTGGATGGCTATTCGGGTTACTTTCAAGTGGCCATCGCCCCTGAAGACCAAGAGAAGACCACTTTCACTTGTCCTTTTGGCACTTTTGCGTACCGACGCATGCCTTTTGGACTTTGTAATGCACCGGCCACCTTTCAAAGATGCATGATGAGCATCTTTTCTGAGTATGTTGAGCGCTTCATTGAAGTGTTCATGGATGATTTTACGGTGCATGGTGATTCTTTTGACAGATGTTTGCACCACTTATCTCTTGTCCTTAAACGTTGCATTGACACTAACCTTGTTTTGAATAGTGAAAAATGTCATTTTATGGTTGAACAGGGTATTGTTTTAGGACATGTGGTGTCATCTAGAGGTATTGAAGTGGATAAGGCAAAGATTGATACTATTTCATCTTTGCCCTATCCCACTAACGTCCGTGAAGTTCGATCTTTTCTTGGTCATGCAGGTTTTTACCGCAGGTTCATTAAAGACTTCTCAAAGATCGCTTCACCCTTGTGCAAGTCTTTGCCGCGAGAAGGATACGGACTTTCATCTTGACAAGGCTTGCAAGGTAGCCTTTGATGAATTGAAGAATCGGCTTACTTCGGCCCCGATTATTCAAGCTCCGGATTGGTCGCTTCCATTTGAGATTATGTGTGATGCGAGTGACTATGCATTGGGGGCCGTGTTGGGCCAACGAGTAGGGAGAGTCTCTCATGTCATTCACTACGCTTCGATGACTTTAAATGAGGCTCAACGAAACTACACCACTACGGAGAAAGAGCTTCTAGCAGTTGTCTTCGCGCTAGAGAAGTTCCGATCATATTTGCTAGGTACGAAGGTGGTAGTCTTTTCTGATCATGCGGCGTTGCGATACTTGATGTCGAAGAAGGAAGCGAAGCCGAGGTTAATTCGTTGGATCTTGCTATTGAGTGAATTTGACATTGAGGTGAAAGACAAGAAGGGTGCGGAGAACGTGGTTGCCGGTCACTTGGAGTCGGCTAGTGGATGTGGATCTTGCTCCTCACGCGCGCATGTACCAGGTTAGAGGCGAATTTCCCGACGAGACCTTATGGGCTATTAAAGCCGTAGAGCCATGGTATGCTAACCTGGTGAATTTCCTTTGCTCATCGAGATTTCCCTCTGATTTTTCAAAGTCACAGAAGGATAAGCTACGGAGTGATGCTAAGTATTACGTGTGGGATGAGCCGTACTTGTGGAAGCATTGTTCTGATCAAATCATTCGAAGATGTGTGCCGGAGAATGAGATGACTTCGATCCTTACTTTTTGTCATTCTCATGTTTCATGAGGGCACTTCTGCTAAGCGAGCGGCTAGGAAAGTGCTTGACTGTGGTTTCTATTGGCCTACTTTGTTTCGTGATGCTCATGGTTTTGTCAAGTTTGTGATAATTGCCAGCAGCGTCGGTAACATTTCTCGCCGCAACGAGATGCCTCAAAACTACATACTGAACTGCGAGGTATTCGATGTTTGGGGGATTGACTTCATGGGTCCTTTTCCTAGCTCCTACGGTTATGAGTACATTTTGCTAGCCGTTGATTATGTGTCTAAGTGGGTCGAGGCGATCCCTACTAAGACCGATGACGCTAAGGTGGTTGCTAAGTTTATCAAAGCAAACATTTTTGCCTTGATTGAATGCCTAAGGTGATGATAAGCGGCCGAGGACTCATTTCGTGAATAAGACGATTGGTGCTTTACTTAAGAAGTATCATGTGACTCATAAAGTTTCAACCGCATATCACCCTCAAACCAACGGTCAAGCCGAGGTTTCTAATAGGGAAGTGAAGTCAATTTTGGAGAAGACAGTCAATCCGGATCGCAAGGATTGGAGTGAACGACTTGATGACGCATTGTGGGCGTATCGCACGGCCTACAAAACTCCTATAGGTATGTCTCCTTACCGCTTAGTATTTGGGAAGTCGTGTCACCTCCCGGTTGAGCTAGAACACAAGGCATATTGGGCGATTAAAAGCTTCAATATGAACTTGGATGAAGCGGGTATGCATAGGAAGTTGCAGTTACAGGAGCTTGAGGAGTTGAGGCTTGAGTCGTATGAAAATGCTGCTACTTATAAGGAAAGAACGAAGGCGTGGCACGACAAGATGATACTACGCAAGGACTTTAAGGTTGGACAACGGGTCCTTTTGTATCAATCTCGCTTACGTCTCTTTCCCGGCAAATTGAAGTCAAGATGGGTCGGTCCTTTTGTTATCGTGAATGTCTATGCTCATGGAGCCGTGGAGATTAAGGACCCTATATCGGGAAAGGTTCTTAAAGTGAGCAGGCATAGGTTGAAGCCCTATTACGATGGTTTTGATACGGAGGTCGTGGAAGCTGGCTGGATCTTTCCGACCCAATTTATGAGGACTAAGCTCATATCTTTCGCCGAGCAAACGGCGTAAAACAAAAGCGCTATCAGGGAGGCAACCCTTGATTTACTATCTTACATTTCATTTCATTTCGTTTTATTTTATATTATTGCATTTTCATTTCTTAAATGGGTGCTCGTGACGGTTTGTTAGTTGTTTCAGGACATTTGAGCTTACGAGTGAAGACCCGACGCCCCGTGTATTTAGTGTAAAAAAAAAAAAAAAAAAAAAACAAAAAAAAACGTGTGTATGCTCCTGTCGTGCCCAAGGCTCTGGTGGCGCCCAACTCAGCTCCCATGGAGCTCTATGTCGAAGGCAAGGCTCTGGTAGCGCCTATCAAGGCTTCACTGAAGCCTTCAAAACTTACCACCCTGCCCTAGTTTCTCCTTACACAACAAACAAAACAAACCCACAAAATAAAACAAAATACAATAAAACAACTCAAGAAAGAAAGAGAGTGCAACAAACACCGCCAACAACAACCCAAAACCACCACCAACACCGCCGTCGTTTCCTTCCCCTTTCTCCAGTCCCACCTTTCACCACCTGCCATCACCGATTTGACCTTCCCTTCTCCACCCTGACCCACCCTAAACCACCCCTTTCCCGTTCGACCTCAGCCACCACCTACCACCCTCAAGCCCAGACACCACGCGCAGCCACCACCACGACCTAACTCCACCCTGAGCCGACCCTCCTCCTTCCACAACCACTGGAGCATACCACCAGCATCACCACTTCGACTTTCCCTACCCCATCCACTTCGACCCTCTCACATACCAGAACCCTAATTTTCGTTTTGGGGG
Organism: Dianthus caryophyllus; assembly: GCA_023091065.1. Classification (NCBI taxonomy): domain Eukaryota; kingdom Viridiplantae; phylum Streptophyta; class Magnoliopsida; order Caryophyllales; family Caryophyllaceae; genus Dianthus; species Dianthus caryophyllus. The sequence goes on from CM041517.1 coordinate 5,298,978, forward strand.
TTTGCTTCATGTTCCTGTTCTCTTCTCGAATTAAGGGCGTTTGACGACCGATTTTGCGTTCTCTTCACGTTCTCCGCGTCGTCCTGTCAGCTTCTCCCCTCCAATTCGCGTGGTAAGCAGATTTCTCTTCCATTCTTGATTTATGTTCACATATAATCAACCTCTGCTGCCATTGTGAAGAATTGAACGAATTTGCCTCGAATTTCACGTTCTCGGGGGTTGTTTTTGGTTCTCGTGGTGCTTTGACTGAGCTCCTGTCAGATTTTGCCGTCGATTTCGTCCGTTTAGACGGTTTTTCTGTGATTTTTGGTGTGCTTGACTCGATTTTCAACCCCCTGCTGCGTTTTTGAGCTTGTTCTTGCTTGCTACTCGTGGCTACAACCGGTTTTGGGAGTCGATGTTTTTTCATTGTGGCTACTGATCGCGAAAGCGAGCCATTGTTGCACTGTGCCTCACCACCGAGTACTAATGCGAGAGCTTCGATAAGCGACCCCTAAGCGAAAGCGCCGCTTTCTACGGCCACGCCCGCACGCGTGTTCCTAACTACTCGGGTCGCGTTGGTTTGACTAGTGCGGAGAAAGCCAAATATGATAAGCTTAATGTTGATAACCGAAAGGTGTTGGTTACTAAATTTCTGCACATTTCCACTCTTGCTGACTTGGGCCTTGAGCGCGTTGTACGTCAATTGCTAGAGAATTGTGGTTTAGGCGGGCTTTTTACCGAGTCTGCGGAGACTTATCGTGAGTACACTCTTGAATTTCTCTCCACATTAACTAAGGAGCTGTCACCTACGGACGAACCCATTATTAAATTCCGTTTGTTTCAACAACGATTCACCATGACGTACACTGAGCTTCGCTGCGCTCTTGGGATTACAAAGCTCTCGGATGGAAAATTTACTCTTCTCCCTCAGCCACGCTCGAAACAATTCTGGTCCGACATCACTGGCCTACCTGGCCGCACCCGCAATGACAAGAGTAGTCTTATAGTGCATCCTGCGCTTCGTTTAGTGCACCGTTTCCTTGCGATGACCTTTCTTGGTCAAGGCAGCCCTAATAATGTCACTTCTGCAAGCTTAAGTTATTTGTGGTGCACTATTCCTGATAGTGTCGGCATTCCAGATTGGGCTGAGGTCTTTGTGTCTTCGTGTCTCACTCAACATAAGACACAGAAGGCATCTACGACAGGCAAGAAGAAGGGGACGAAGACAGGATCGTCACGGGACGGAGGAGGATGTCTACCTATGGGTGGAATGATATCATTGATTGCACGATTCAAGGGCGTCGAAACGCAACCTGGTGTTCCTCCATTGCTTGGTAGTATTGTTTATGATGAGGCGGGTTTAAAAGCTGTCGATATGATCACTTGTTCTGCACCCAACTTTGATGGCTGCTACTGGCTCTATGGTCCTAACAAGGATAAGTATTTGCGCCTTCCTCGGGCTGCAAATAACCCTGCCTTGGGGGCGTCATGCTCGTGATTTCTTTGTTCCTCCTGATGCTACCGTTCCCATTGTACTTGCTCCCATCTCCGATCCTCCACTTGCCCTTGAGGGGCCAAGTGATGCTGACACGGAGGACGCCGATGAGAGTGATGATGACAGTGGTGACCCTACTCCCCACCCGAGTCGCAGATTGGGTACCTCTACCCCGCTACGCTAGTGCTCCTATTACTCTGGCACGACACCACGCCTCGGCGTGGAGAAGTTTCGCGATGATACATTGGCTTGGCAAGCACAACAGGAGGCCGTGAATGCGAAGGTCGCAGCTGATTCTGCTGAGTCGGTATTGTATTTGAGAGCTATGAATCACTTCTTCCTCACTCACTATCCTAATGAGTACATACCCCCTTCTAGTGATTTAGCTCGCCTCGCTTTTGGCTCGCGACCTTACTCGCCGAGGTGCCTCTCGAGCTCCTTCTTCTTCTGACCCACGATCGTGGTGGTCCCCCGAGCCCGCCCAGAGGTTCCTCTCTTTTTCTCTCCCTTTTATTGTTTTGTGCCCTCTTTCTCATCACATTGAGGGCAATGCGACGTTTAAGTGTGGGGGGAGAATCACTTGTGATGTGTATATATTTTCATTTGTGCTCTTGTGTTTGCTTTTACCATACAAAAAAAAAAAAAAAAAAAAAAAAACAGAGAAAAAAAGAAAAAAAACAAACATACGAGAAAAAGTGAACCCCGGCTAGGTGAAAACCCGAAAGGGCGCCTAGGCAAAAATTGGGATATGTGGTAGAGGCGGAGTGAAACCCACAAGGGTGGGCGCCCGAGTAAAATGAAGAATCGAGTCATGAGCCACGCAGCGTAGAAGTGAGGTGAATAAAGCTAGAGTGAAACCATGAGGCAGGCGGCACCTAGGCAAAATGAGAGATTTAGGAAAAAAAAAAAATGTTCTAATACTTCCAATTTTACCGGCGTGGCGACATAAGAAGGGTGACAAAGAAGGTCGGAAGGGTAGGTTAGAGGCTACGGTGTGGAGTAATCGCGGTGCACGGAGTCGTAGGCACCTCTCTTTTGCGATTGGGTTTGGTTTGAGTTGTTTTTGAGCATGAGAGGCTAGCTGGTTCACTAGTGTGGGTTGTGGAGTTATTTGGCGTACATCTCAACGCCATTGGAGACATTAGTAGCACTAGTGAACTTGACTAGGATGGAGAAATAAGGGGCGTAGCTAGTTTTGTCATCATTTGTTTACACATTATGTCGTTGGGTCGATGGGTATGTATTTCCTACATTTCGGGAGTTGTCTTGAGAATGAGTGAGAATGGCTATCGCTTAAGCCATTAGAGGGAGTTGGAGTTGAGAGTATGATATCGTGTCCCCTGCGTTTCTTTGTTGAGCTAGTGATGTTTTAGTTTTTATTGCGTCCTTTGAGTCTACTCGAGGACGAGTAAAAGTTCAAGTGTGGGGGAATTTGATATGACGTAGTTAGTAGGTGTTTAGTGGGCGATTTTAGGTGACTTTAAGACGATTAGGAAGGTGAAATACGTGGATTTTGGAGTAATTTGGAGTTGTAATGACAAGAGGATTAAATGTGATTTTTAGACTATCTTGTTTATTTTGTTTTCAATGATTTTGAAATGCGTGCCAAGCTCGGGACGCGAAGGAAGAGAGGTCCGGGAGAGGAATGTTGAAGCAAGGAGTGAAGCTTAGAAGAAGGAAACAAGGAGCCCCAATGGAGCCTTATGTCGTGTAATAGGCTTTACTGGAGCCTAATATGGCTCTACTCTCATGAAGAAGCTCACTGAAAGACTCAATGGAGCCTAATTTGAGGCCAAGGCTCTACTTTGGAGCATCTGAAGGCTCTCATTGGGATTCTTTGAGATTTCTTGAAGGCTCATTGAGCCTACCAAGGCTCCAAAGTGAAGCCTATTTATCCGAATTTTGGAAGTTACTAAACTTACCTTATTTTATTTTTAGTTTTTGGAAAGCCTTCATATATAAGGTTTATTTTTCATTAGGTTTAGACATGATATTACTCTACCTCGTTATTTTTTTCTCATCACTTTGATTATCAAGAGTTTTTAGACCTAGTTTTTATTCAAGTTTTTGGGTGATTCAAGATTGAAACTTTGAGATTATTATGAATCACGGTATGAGTAACTAATTTCTCTTTTCTCAATTCAAGTGATTGAAACGGTTTGACTTTAATTGTGAGTTTGAAAGTTCTTATCTTTAATCTTGATTATTGATTATTGCTTAGTTATTATTGTTATCTGCGAGATTGATTGTGATTTCTAGGTGGCCAACTAGTCTTCTTTTTAATCGCGTAATTGTTAGTTTCGTTGATTTAACTGGATTGTGATTAACGTAACGCTAGTAACAACCTAGGTTTAATTATTATGGGATTCGTGATAATTATTCTTAGAAGCAATTTTCATAATACCTAAAACACAACTGGATTGTATGTGTTATTTATTCCTTATCGATTCTCTCGTTATTAAAGCTGCTAATTGATTAAATCTTTAACTGGATTGTGAGATTGTCTTTTGGTTAGGGTTAGTTAAAGAACGGGATACGTTTTAATTAACTAAACATACGGAGAATTAGAATTACATGATTCACGATAAGGTAGTCAAGAATATTGATTTGAACCGGATAACTATGATCAATTGTCTTTGAACCGTGGATATTAACTTGAGTTGAGACCTTAAGTCTATTATATTTCATCATCAGTTTTACCTTTATTGCTTTGTTATTAGATTTCAGTTAGTTTAATCATCCAACAAAACCCCCCCTGGTTACTAGTTACTTTGTTACTTTATACTTGCATTTTGTCTACGCTTAGCTTTGATTCAGTTAGCCTTATTCCCTGTGGTTCGACCCCTTACTTCCGCTTTACTATCTGTTTAGTATTAGGATTTAAGTGATATAAATTGTTAATTTGCGGCATACGACTTAGGACCGTCAGTAGTAAGGGTCCACCTCCCACATGGGTCTACCATGATCATTTATGGAAAGTGTAAACAAAATGACCTGTACACCCCAAAATAGAAAGTGTAAACAAATGACCTATACACCCCAAAATGAAAAGTGTAAACAAATAATCGGGACGGATGAAGTATATATTTATGTTATTACAATATCATACATTATTTTATTTCAAAATTTGTCACCCAGTACTCTACTAATTGCCATTAGTCCAATATTTTTTTTTTTTTTTTATCATTTCATTTAAAATTAGTGCCCACCATATAGGGAGAAAGTATAATTTTAACCTTTTTGAAAATTGAAAACAAAAACTTTCTCGTACATATCTATTAAATTTCCAAATACCTTACCTTTCGTATTCCATAAGTTCGCCATGCTATCGATGACTATACGGAAGCTCTCATAGGAACCCTAGGGAAGACTCGTTTAGAATACGAGTATTATTGACTTATTGTTATTGACTTTCACGAATCTTGTACAGGAGCAAGAAGCAAAGGATCGTCGGAGAGAAGAAGATTCTAAGGACCTTAAACCACAGGAAATGCTCGATGTGATGGAAGAATTGCGCAAAGAACGTGAAGAGCGCGAAAAACTAGCGGCTGAAATGGTTGGTTTTCCTATCTTTAACCTTTCAACAAGGAGCAAGTTTTGAGTCTAGTGTGAGACGGTCACGTACCATAAGTTACATGTAACTAACTTGTGATTACTTTTAGCGCTTATTATAATCACTTTTAGAGGTTTAAAGATGTCATATTTAAGTCACAACAGTTAACTCATATTACTTCTGAAACCGTCTTATTTTACAAGTATTGTGACTAAAATATGACAACTTTAAACCTCGATAATTGTGAATATGTGAATCTCACTAGCATTAATAAAAAAAACACATTCAAATAAAGAAAAAGTAATACATATGGTAGAAGAGCTGGTGAAAGATCGTGACCACATGTAATGTAAGGAGAGCATGACTATCATCGACTTAGATAGTTGAAAATGGTTACTTTTATATCTTTATATACTAGTCATATCATGGTAAATAATGCTTACAGTCAGTCTAAATATAGCCACATTATATGTAATCTCATTTACTTTCTTCGTAAAAGACTACTACTCCGTTAGTCCATTATAAACGTTTCATTTTTCAAACTTGTGTTGTTATGCAAGATTAATTTATTAGACACGAGGTGATGATGTATTATTGATGTGTTTCTATTTCTTCTTTTTGCGAAGGTCGATATGAGACTACAAGCGTTGCTTAAAAAACATGAAGACGAAATCCGTCGACTCAATGATAAAGTAGAAGCTGCCGAAGCACGAAATGCTCCGCTTATGATCCGATTGTGCTCTCAAATGTAAGCTAAGCTAAGAAAGCTTCACTATCCTAAAAACAGTTTGAATGTTTTTCTTTTGTTGATTGGATAACGGTTGAATTTTGAGTGATTGTTATGGGTATTACCCTCTTGTATAAACAAAATTTAATTTACATATGTGAGCGATAATATCGATACCAATAACGTCCGATTAATTTCATGTAAAAAAAATAGCTCGTGTATATAATCTTGCGGTTGATTGCATATGTGATCGATGTTGTAATACTGATACCAAAATGTTGTTTAATTCCATGTTAAAATAATGGGACATGTATATAATCTTCTGGTTGATGGTTTATTATATTGTAAGTGAACATTTACGGAGTAATTTATTTTTACAATTGTCATTTCATTTTTATTGTTACATTTTACATCTAAACGTTACGGTTTATTTTTAAGGTATTTGTTTATCTTTCTATTTTTGAATCAAACACTAATTGACTTTTTTTTTTTTTTTTTTTTCATATAATAAAATGATTTTATACACAATGGTCATTAATTTTGAAGGATGTTGATTCTCTCTAAATGATTTTGGATGATAATAAGACTACTACATTTTAGTACTCCGTTTTGTCTAGAAAAAAATAAAACGTTTACGCGTCATTTCAAAATAGAATGTAAAAGAATGAATAACGAGTTACATGTTCAGATTAGTAAAATTTTAAGAAATTAGGTAATTCTGAATAACGAGTTACATGTTCAGATAATGAAAATGTTTATATTTGATTTAGAAAATGTTTAGTTCATATAATTCTGTTAATTATTTGGCAAATAATGATGATAGTAGGTCTAAATGAACTATATTTAACGGTAATCCGTGCAACGCACGAGTATTTCACCTAGTATAATACTCTAGAAAAGGCAAGAAAATAATTATCAAACCAATTAATTTGCTATAATTGTCCAAAAAACAATTCAGCTTGGTTGATGACTTGGCGTAGTAATTTTTGTTCAAAACTCTCAAGCTCACAATATAAATCTGACCAAGAGAGTCACGGATAAAGAACATGGTGAAAAGGTTTTTGAGCATAGCAGCGTAAAGTGATCACATTTAAAATTTAAATCATGTCATAGCATATTACGCGTTAAAGCGATAACATTTTAGTCATTATTGTATAACTAAAACGATATTTGCTCTTAATAAATATAGGAGACCAAAAACGCGTAAGTCCATAAGACTTGGGACGACTTCTCTAGAAGTATAAGAGAGATTCATTATACATCGGCACATCGCGTTTACTACAACCTGCCTCTTAAATTTGTTTACTTTTTCTTTCTCATTGTCTTCATCGGTATTTTCTTTTCCATAATTCTCAACTTAACTTTATTTTAATTATCTTGGTTTTGTGCTATTAATTGGTTATTGATAATGGTTGATTGATTATTGATCAATTTTTGCTGAGTTGACTTGAATTTTTAGGCTTCACATGCTCGAAAGTCGAAACTTTCTGCTCCCCCGTTCACAATGTTAGTCTCATTCCACTTTTTCAAAGTCAAAGTTGCTAGTTAGGGCCTGTTCTCTTCACCTTATTTTTTCTGAAGTCTGAAGTCTGAAGTCTGAAGTTTTCTTAAGTTTTCTGAAGTTTTCTGAAGTTTTTTATAAGTTCCTGAAGTTTTCTGAAGTTTTCTGAAGTTGTCTGAAGTTTTCTGAAGTTTTTGATAAGATAAGTAAAAATAAGGTGAAGTTTGCTGAAGTTTGCTGAAGTTTGCTGAAGTTTTCTGAAGTTTTCTGAAGTTTTCTGAAGTTTTTTATAAGTTCCTGAAGTTTTCTGAACTTTTCTGAAGTTTTCTTAAGTTTTCTGAAGTTTTTGATAAGATAAGTAAAAATAAGGTGAGGAGAACAGGCCCTTACAAGATAATTATGTTTGTTATCAAAATATCTTTAAAAAATGTAATTTTCAACCAAAAGAATTCGTTTATAAGCGAAGAAAAACATGGTTAAAGAGAAACGCTTGAAACTGCATAAAGTCAAATTGAGACTCAACATAATATTAGCACAGATGGAGTATCTTTTTACCTATTTTCCTTACTGTTGTAACACTACAAGAAAATCTATTACGGGCGACCAAAAAATGTCGACTGAATATAGTAGTCGCTGAAAAGGCAAGAAATATTAGCGAGCGATCAAATTAGTCGACCAAAGGCGACCAGGAGGGCGACTAAATTAAAATCCTCGGGCGTCCGCAATCGGTCGCCATATATAAGCGAGCGGCCGATTTGATGCTAAATCGTCGCCATGAATAAAACCAGATTAATACCGCAGATCTCCCCCACCCCCCCTCATTTCGTATGTTACTTAGAAAAAAAAAAAACGCAGCAAATCCTACCCAAATCCGGTGCAAGTTCGATCAAGTTTTCAATTTTCGGGTTTAAATTTGGTGTATTCTTGCTTTGCCACTTCTAATCCTACCCTATTCAGTTCAATGTATGTTAATTTTTAATTTTTTGTTTTAGGTTTTATGTTGTGATTATATTATGGTTAATTTAGTTATATTGTTTAGATTTTGTAATTATTTTAGGTTGTTATGTTTGAATGATGTTTGGTTATTGTTTATGAACTATAATAAGTGTTGAATTTGTTTAAGAGTAGAGAATGATTGATTTTAATTGAAATTAGGGTTTGTAAAATTGGGTGTTTGTATTTAAGCTTGAAATTGGGGGTTTTTAGTAATGTTTGAGTTAGGTTTGATAAGTGTTGAATTTGTTTAAGAGTAGAGAATGATTGATTTTAATTGAAATTAGGGTTTGTGAAATTGGGTGTTTTTATTTAAGCTTGAAATTTGGGGTTTTTAGTAATGTTTGAGTTAGGTTTGAATGATGTTTAGTTATTGTTTGTAAAGTTAATTTCTTTACGATTAGTGTAGGATTAGTGTTATTGATTAGTTAGTGATTAGAATTAGGTTTGAATGATGTTTGAGTTATGTTTGAATGATGTTTGGTTATTGTTTGGAAAGTTAACTAGTGTTATGCCCGTGCAAATTGCACGGGTAAGTTTTTTTTTATAAAATTTAAGTAGGAATATACGAATAATGAATTTGTTGTATAATAAATTTAATAAAAGCGTCTTCTATAAAAATCAATTGTGTATACATATCACTAAAAAACATTTAAAACAACGAAATTATATGACAAACAATCATACTCATCATAAATAATAGGAAAATTCAAACCATTACATGAAATGTTAAGATAAAAGGAAATAGTACTCCAACAGGTAAACGTATTATAAATCTATAATTTCTCAAAAATTTCCTTATAAACTACGTTATTTATTTTTTATATAAGACCTATATTTTTCACTATCGCAAATCATAATTTTCAAATACTCTTTAATTATGACTCTTAAAGTAGGGACAAATGATAATAACAATTTTATGCCCGTACAAAATAACAATTTTATACCCGTGCAAATTACCATTATTATATGACAATTAACAATTCTATGCCCGTACAAATAACAATTTTATACCCGTGCAAAGTATCATTATTATATGACAACTAATAATTTTATGCCCGTGTAAATCTTAAAAAATAATAATAATAATAAATTAAAAAAAAAAACTTGAATACATAATTTTATGCCCGTGCCAAATTGTAAAAAGCTTACTCCGTACCGTTATCCTACTGAATACTACTCCGTCTAAAAATTGTTGTATAATTTTATACCCGTGCAAAAGGTAAAAATAATATAAAATTGACTGTATAATTTTATACCCGTACAAAATGCAAAAAACTTATGCCTGTGCAAATTGCACGGGGTTATTGTTTACGAAGTTCATTTAGGGGAATTGTCTTTTGTCAAACTTTACCGTGCTTCGAGTGCAATCAGTTGGACAAAGTGTAATGCGAGTTATGCACTTTATCATTTATAGTCATTTAAACGCATGCCTTTTGCAATTAAAAATAATACGGAGTAGTTAAAACTTTAGGCCATATTTTTCGATTTTAATTTGTAAATTAACAAAATACTTTGTGTGATATATATTTCGATTTAATTTGTCAATTAATTTAAAACTTGTAATTCGTAGTTGTTAAAAAATAACATTTGAGTTATGATATACTTCATTTAACTTATCAAATAACTATGGTAAAATCAATAAGTCTCTCTTAAAACGGGTAATCCGTCTTAAGCTTAAAATGGGTCAAATATTCATCCACTTGCACACATAAAACAAAACCCTCTACTTTTTCCTACACTTTTTACTTTTGTCTTATCCTAATTATTTGACCCGTCTTAAGCTGACCCGTCTTAAGCTTAAGACGGGTTACCCGTTTTATATGAGAATTTGTGTATTTTCAACATTAACAAAACCCATCACAATCCAAAAACCCAACCCAAATAACCCAATAATACACTACACTAAACCCACCTCATTCCCCATATAAATACTCTAAATTCTATTTCCCCTAAACTTTCATCCCCAAAACCCTAACCTTAATTTCATTTTTCCCAAATCAACCACCGCGAAACGTCCTCAACCACCTTCGTCGTCCGCCCAGTGTGGTCGTCCAATACCTTGATTGCGACATGTCCACCGACGCCACCCCAACCGCTACCTTCACTCAAACATTCCCAAAAACACACGATAACGACCTTATGTCGTCTCTCGCAAAGTCAGCCACCAGACCTCCGTCGAGTCCTGAGGTACCGGCCGCGCCGTCTCCCGTATCCCCCGTGTCCCCGGCGGTGGGATCCACCGCTCCGGTCAGGGTGCTTTCGGTAACATGTTATTTTAATTGGGTGAGGATGATTAAGAAGTGAAAAAATCAGTGAAATGAATTGTTTGTGAGTTAGTGACATAGCTATAAGTGTTGATTTATTAAATTAAATGTTGTTTAAAAAAAATTGCTTTTGAAAATGTCACTGTTTACAAAATTCTAATTAGAATTTTTGTTATTTTATTTTATATTCAAATTTGGTTTTTTAGTCTATTAAAATTGTATATTGTTCTCGTAATATTGTAATTTTTAGTTTTAATTTATATTTACATATGTAATTAAATGTAAATAATGAATGATGTAATTCATATTTTTAGTTTATAGGGGTCTGTTGTATTTATGTAAATTAATCTTGTCATGTGTAAAAATTAAATAAAAATAAATAAATAAAAGACTGATAATGATAAAGGCAAAAAATCAGAGGGGTTTAGTGAGGAAATTAAACGTAGGATATGTAGTGGAGGGGCCCATTTAAAAAATCAACTTTTAACCACAGTGCGACACCTCAGCACTGTGGTTGTTCCTTTGTAGAAAGGATTTCTTTAAGATTAGAGAATTTGTTTAAGATTAAAAGAATGTTTGAATTGGGGGATTTTAGTAGTGTTTTAGTTATATATACATCTTAGATTATTATTTTTATGTTAGAATATGTTTTGATTAAGTTTAGTGTTATTATTTTCTAGTTATATATGTTGTTTTTTTTTAGTTTAAATTATGTCGTCAGGGCGAAGTACAAAAGGTAGTTCCTCCAGATCGTCATTCAGGTCCGACGAGGAGAATGAGTCGTCGGATAGTCAGGAGACGCAACAACAAAGCGAAGACTGAGAGGCGGACGACAAAACCACCAACAGATCTGACTGCAAATTAATTTTAGATCCGAAATCATATTGGTAAGTTGTTCATTTGTATTAAAATTATATATATATATATATATATATATATATATATATATATATATATATATATATATATATATATATATATATATATATATATATATAGAAATAGGATCCTATGAATCCCTCCAATTTTCATGAGTCCTGCATCCTAATAATAGCCGTCCGATCTAAATTTTTTGGGCGCTCTAGATTTTGCCACGTCAACTTACTTAATCCTTCCCCCTACATTTCCAATTTCACATTCACGTTATTATTCAAAACCACTTTTCTCTCTCTTCATATTTTCTCTCTCCAGTTTATTTTATCTCTTTCATCCCTTTTTCCAGATTTACTCTATCTCAACCAATTTTGTTCTTCAATTTTTCGGTGCATTCACTTAATTCCGGCGTAAATCCATCGTTTTTTCCGATCTATTTTGCTCTCGACGATGTTTCACGAGTTCTTCTTTGCTCTTCGACGATTCTTTGTCCGATTATTGCCGTTTATTTTGTAGTTCGACTTTAAAGGTGAGTTTCGACATTTATCTTTTGATGAATTACGTTTTTAAACACTTTTTTATTTAGATCTGAGTTTTTTTTATCAATTGTTATGATTTCTTTAGTAAAATTTACAATTTCAATTTTGATTGAAAACCTAGGGTTTGGTTTTTCTAAATCTGAGTTTTCTTATAAATTCATAATTTGTTTGTTTGGTTGTTTTTTAATGATATTGTTTCATTCTCAGTGTTAATTCAAGATCATCTGATGTTTTTTTTTTTTTGGCAGTGTATACACATATATGGCTAAATTACTGAAGAAAGTTAATAGCTTCGTTGATGAGCCTGATTATTAGCGAAGACAACATGTAACAATCGTCGACGGATCTGTACTTTATTTAAGATTAGGAATTTAGTGGAGAAGACAAATCAGCCAAATGTATCAAATTTAGCAGAAAAAGATGAACAAACATGATGTATTAAACTTAGTATGAGCAAAAGAAAGTTGTCCTCTGATAATGTATATTGTTGAAAAGTTAGCCATATTACTTTGTAATACGAAGCACAATTTGGTTTTCAAGTTTTGTTACTTTACTATGTTAGTCTGTTACTTTAATATATATTCTCTGTTACTTTAATATATGTTTGGTGTTACTTTAATTTACAGTCTTGTTACCTTAGTATTTTGGCTTTGTGACATTAGGATTTTTTTTTGGAGACTTTAATTTGAAGGTTTGTTACTTTAGTATGTTAGCATTGTTACATTAATAGGTAAACCTTGTTACTTTAGTATTTAAGTCTTGTTACTTTAGTATAGGTTCTCTGTTACTTTAATATTTACGATTTGTAACAACTAATTTTGTAACATCCAAATACATTAAAATATAAAATGTGTTGCTTTAACAATAAATTTCTGTTACATTAATTCAATTTCATTATTACTTCGATAAATATTAGTCGACAATTATAGATGTTGATGACATAACAAAATCTCTAATATACAAATATAACATATTACACTTTTATATTTTTTGAATGTTTAATAATTGTTATATAAGTACAATTTGGAGGTCACTTTAACAATATTTTGTTGACAACTATATTCACACACGATAGCTAATTTTGTAACGTACCAAAACAATATATTATAATCTATTGTTACTTTAACGTTTAATTGTTGTTACATCAGTTCAATTTGACTGTTACTTTAACAAATATTAGTACATTTTGACTGTTATTGTAACAATTTTATGTTGACAGCTTGTAGTGCTACTTTTGATGCAGGAATTGACGTTGTTGTTTCTCCAGATTCAACATATCTACATATCATAAAAAAAATTAATTAGGCTTCATGTTTAACAAAATTTATAATCGAAAATCAATAAAATAAAAAGTTGAATGATTACTAATGCAATTTACCTATAGCTTTGTCAATATTAATGACCTTTGATGACAAACGAAAATCAATAAAAAGTAATTTGACGGTTACTTTAACAAATATTTGTCGACAACTATATCAATACATGATAGCTAATTTCGTAACGAACCAATACAATACACTATAATTTGTTGTTACTCTAATGTGTAATTGTTGTTACTTTAGTTCAATCTAACTGTTACTCTAACAAATTTTAGTTCGTGTTAATAAATATTACTCGTACTAAATTAAATTTGAATTCATATTCAACGAAAATCATTTTAAGATGCAATTATATTTATATTTTGCATATTATACAACTAATTTCATCATGAATTGTTTAATATTAACAATCTGATAACAATTTCTTTGTTGCTTTAATGTTGAATAGTGATGTTGTTGGTTCTCCAGATTCAACAAATATATTTAGTGTACAAATTCAATTAAACTTTATGTTTAACAAAAATTAGACTCGAATTTCAATAAAATAGACTTTGTTCTTAAATTGAGATTCGTTCTTAAATCAAAAATTAGACTCGAATTTCAATAAAATAAACTTTATGTACAAATTCAATTCGTTCTTAAATCAAAATTCATCATTATTAACACAATTTACCTGTCAACTTTGTCGAGATTAATGATTATTGATGACGATTTCGATCAATTTGCACGAATTTGATAATCAACTGGTGATTATTACGATCAATGATTGATTTCGCAATAATAGTTGATTATTAGATTATTATAGTTGACGAATTTAGCACGACTTTGATGATTAATCGACGATTTTGCATACGATTAATGATTAAATTGTTGATGTTAATTTTTTTGATGATTTTAATAAGATTGAATGATGTAATTTTAGGGGTTTTGATGATGAATTTTGATTTTCTAATGTTTTGCAGGAATAATTTGTTTAGAGAGAGAAAGAGTGTTGGTGGGCATTTTTTTGGAAGGACGTAAGTGGAAAGGAATTTTTTTGACCCCTATTTAATTTTCTTGACCTAATCTCATCTCTTAATCTCAACCCTTGATTTATTTAGATCTAAGGGCTCTAAGATGGTACGAAGGATGCACCATATATGAGGGATTCATGTGATCCTCTCTGTATATATATATATATATATATATATATATATACAGTGAGGATCCGGTGAGACCACCCCTTAAAATAAGACCGTCCCGCAAATCTGGACCGTTAGATCTAAAAATCAACTACTTAGATCTGTCATTGCTATAATATCACCCTATGTTTGTTATAGTAATACATCTAAAATTATGTTATTATAACATAAATGAATATTTGTTATTATAACATAGTTTCAACATTGAGCTAATTTTTTTTTATTTTTTATTTTTTATATTTTTTATTTTTTATTTATTTTTTTATTTATTATTTTTTTTTTTACCAAAAAAAAAACAATAAAGAAGATACATTGTTACAGCAATAAGATATTATGTTATTATAATAGAGTGGTCTCATTTTAAGGGGTGGCCTCATGTTAAGGGAGTGGTCTCACCTGATTCAATTCCTATATATATATATATATATATATATATATATATATAGAAATAGGATCACATGAATCCCCTCAAATTTGGTGAGTCCTGCATCCCTTCCTCAACCCTTAGATCTACTTGATCTAATGGTTGAGATCTTACCACATGATATCTCTCCTAATTTATTTTTAGATTTTTTTTTTCCCTTCTAATTTTTTCTTCGATTTATGTTTTTTTTTCTTAAATTGTTTGGTCAACCTCTTTTTTACGTTTTTTTTTTTCTTTTTTTTTTTTCCTTTTTTTTCTTTTTTTTTTTTTTTTTTAACGATTTTTTTTTTTTTTTTTTTTTTTTTTTTTTTTTTTTTGCCTTTAATTTTTATATTACTTGATACAATGTTACTGTTATTTCGAAGTGCAATCAATGTTACTTTAAAATGTAACACATGTTACTCTAATATTTTTTTTTTTTTGTTTGCCTTTAATTCTTATATTACTTGATACAATGTTATTGTTCCTTCGAAGTGCAATCAATGTTACTTTAAAATGTAACACATGTTACTCTAATAACTTATTTTAAAATGTAACACATGTTACTCTAATATTTTTTTTTTTTTTACTTTTTTTTTGCCTTTAATTCTTATATTACTTGATACAATATTACTATTACTTCGAAGTGCAATTAATGTTACTTTAAAATGTAACTCCTGTTACTCTAATAACTTAAACGGAGTACATGTTATTTTAACAAATTTTTATATATTTTTTTGAAACGATATTCAATGTTACCTTAAAGTATAACAACTGTTACTCTAATAGCTTATATGTGTTATTTTAACAAATTTTTATTAATCCTTAAGTATTTTTTGATACGATGTGCCTGTTATTTCAAAGTGTAACAATTGTTACTCTAATAGCTTTTACGTTTTATTTAACAAAATTTTATTAATCCTTCTATTTTCTTGATGCGATGTTACTATTTCTTTGACGTGAAACCAATGTTACTTTAAAGTGTAACAATTGTAACTCTAATAGCTTGTACGTGTTATTTTAACAAACATTTATTAATCCATATATTTTCTTGATACGATATTATTGTTACTTCAAAGTGCAATCAATGTTACTTTAAAGGGTAACAATTGTTACTCTAACACCTTGTACATGTTACTTTAAGTTATAATACTTGACAAAATCATGGTAATAAAATTTTATATAATTATTCGTCAATTGTTACTTTAACGTTTATTTGTTATTACCTTAATATAATAAAAAAAAATAACAAAAACATTGAAATAATCAAATAATTGAAAATTAAAAGAATTTAAAAAAATAACCAAATCGTTAAAAACAAAAAAAAAATAAAAAAACAAAAACAATGAAATAATTAAATACCTGAAAAACTAAAACAATTTAAAAAAAAACGTAAAAAAAAAAAAAAAAACGTAAAAAAAAAAAATCGGCAAAAAAAAAAGTAAAAAAAAAAATTAAAAAAAAAAAAAAAAAAGAAAAAAAAAAAAAAAAAAAAAAGAAAAAAAAAAAGAAAAAGAAAGAAAAAAAAAAGAAAAAAAAATAAAAAATAAAAGAAATCTCAACCATTGATTTCATTAGATCCAATGGCTCTAAGGGTGTACAAAGGATGCACCAAATATAAGGGATTCATGTGATCCTATATATATATATATATATATATATATATATATATAGGGTTGAGTTAAATAAATACCCTTATATGAGAAATATGAGAAATAATCTTAACCATTCATTGTTTTAATCTAAGGGTTGAGATTTATAGTTTTTTTGTGAGAGGAGATTTTTTTTTTTTTTTTTTTTTTTTTTTTTTTTTTTTTTTTAATGTGAGGGGAGATTTATTTATTTTTATTTTTTTTTTATAAGGGTGGATTTATTATTTTTTTTTTTTTCTTTATGAGGGTGGATATATTTTATTTTTTTATTTTTTTTTTCTTTATGAGGGGGGATTTATTTTTTATTTTTTTTCTTTCATTTTTTTTCTTTTCAGTTTTTTTTCTTTATTTTTTTTCAATTTTTTTTTTTGTTTTTTTTTTTTCAATTTTTTTTTTATTTTTTTTGTTTCTATGTTTCTTTTTTTTTCAATTTTTTTTTTTTTGTTTCTTTGGTTTTTTTTTTTTTTTTTCAATTTTTTTACAATCAAATGTACCTCACGTTATAGTAAAATGACCCTCGTATATTATTGAAATGTACCTCACTTTTCACTGAAATGTATATCAAGTTACAGTAAAATGAACCTCGTATATTATTGAAATTTCTCACTCGTTATTGAGAAATTTAACTCAATAACATGTAATTGGTACATGACTTATATCCTAAACATCCAACATAAAGTAAATGAAATGAACCTCGTATTTGAATTAAATGAATCTCGTATGTAAATGAAATGATCTCGCATGTAAATGTAACGAACCTCGTTTGTAAATGTAATGAACCTCGTATGTAACTAAAATGAACCTCATTTGTTACTGAAATGAACCTCGTATGTAAATGAAATGAACCTCATATGTAAATGAAATGAATCTCGTATGTAAAAGTAATGAACCTCGTTTGTAAATGTAATGAACCTCGTATGTAAATGTAATGAACCTCGTATGTAACTGAAATGAACTTCGTATGTAAATGAAATGAATCTCGTTTGTAAATGTAATGAACCTCGTATGTAAATGTAATGAACCTCGTATGTAACTGAAATGAACCTCATTTGTTACTGAAATGAACCTCGTATGTAAATGAAATGAACCTCGTATGTAAATGAAATGAATCTCGTATGTAAATGTAATGAACCGCGTTTGTAAATGTAATGAGCCTCGTATGTAAATGTAATGAACCTCGTATGTTACTGAAATGAACCTCATTTATTACTGAAATGAGCCACGTATGTAAATGAAATGAACCTCGTATGTAAATGAAATGAATCTCGTATATAAATGTAATGAACCTCGTTTGTAAATGTAATGAACCTCGTATGTAAATGTAATGAACCTCGTATGTTACTGAAATAATGTACATCCAGTTATAATAAAAATGTATCTCGTATGTTACTTAAATGTAACTCACTTGTTACTAAAATGAAAAAAAATAAAAAACGAATAAAAATGAAAAAGTTACAAAAAAAAAACAAGAAAATAAAATTACAAACATTAAAACAACGAAAAAAATAAAAAAATTAAAAATCCAAAAATTAAAAACAAATCAAAAAGAAAAAAATTGAAAAAAGAAAAAAAAATTTAAAAAAAAAAAAACAAAGAAACAAAAAAAAATGGAAAAACAAAAAAAATGAAATTAAAAATAAAAAAAATAAAGAAGAAAAATAAAGAAGAAAAAAAAAGAAAAAAAAAAAAAAAAAAAAAAAAAATATCTTCCCTCACAAAAAAAACAAAAAAAAAAAAAACAAATCTCCCCTCAAAAAAAAAAAAAAAATAAATAAATAAAAAACAATAAACAATGAATATCAACCCTTAGATTAAAACAATCAATGGTAATGATTACTTCTCATATTTCTCACCTAAGCCCTACTTCTCATATGAACCTAAATCTATATATATATATATATATATATATATATATATAGAGTTAAGATCCGGTGAGAACTATTAACTCAGTGAGAACTGTGAGAACCAATCCTTACCCTAGGATCATATGAAATTCAACGGCACTGTTATATCATAATCAAAATACACCTTCATCTTTATCTTTTCCCGCAATTTTCACGCATACAATAGTCAGATACTCAAATTAGTGCCACTAATAATTCTTTACTTTAATGGCACATTACTCAACTTCTTGGCTCACAACTTTTAGTCTTGTCTGCCACTTTCTTTATTTCTCTTCTTTGCCCTTAATATTTTGGATTATTTTATTGATTATCTTTCCTCCATGTCCATAAATCCAATCAAACAAGTGTAAGTCTTGTGTGAAACGGGTAACCCGTTTCACACAAAAAACGGGTCAAATATTTCACAAAAAGACAAGGGACAAGTGGGGAAGAACATCTTTCTTCCCCACTTGTCCTTTGTCTTTTGTGAAATATTTGACCCGTTTCTCATATGAAACGGGTTACCCGTTTCATATGAGAATTTGTGATCAAACAAGGAATAAAATTGATAGGCCTTAAATACGAAGTTTTTTTTTTTTACTGTACTCCGTATCTCTTTATTACGTGCAGTGTTTCATGTATTTGAACAACCTTTTGATTTTATTTTTTTTAAATATCAATCAATTGATTTCTTGTTATAATTTATACCTTAAAAATATTTAGGCTTTAAATATTTTTTACTGTACTCTGAAGTTTCTTTTTATAATTCATAAATCTGAATGGCCATAAATAAATGAGCTGAGATCAAGTATATTTTAAGGTACATAATTAAATAATAGATACATCAAATATATAGTTAGATACATCATTATATATAATAGATACATCGAATATACAATTAGATACATCATTACATATGATAGATACATCGAATATATAATTAGATACATCAATTAAATAATGACTTTGGTTAAGTTTGCTACCATTATCAAGTCCTTCCTACCATCACCTTTCTGTGAGTATATTCCTCGATCCACCCCATAAGATCACTCACACATTAGACAATCATAATATTCCGATAAAAAATAGTTCTTCGTGACATTTCATCATACATTTGAGGTACAAAACTCTATTGACCACAATTTTACATAGTCAACAATGTGTTATTTATTATCATTATATCAATTAACATATTCCACCCCAACAATAATTAAAATTTCGAATCAAAAATACGCAGGATACACTAATGGTGTGTTTGGATAGCAAAATAGGAGGGAAAGGGAGGGAAGAGGAAATGAGGGAAAGGGAAGGAAGGGGAAGGGGAAGGAAGGGGAGGGGAGGGGAAATGGTGATGTTTGGATACCATTTTCCCTCCAAATCTTGCCTATTTTGGAGGGATTCCAATTAGGCTTTGAGGAGGGAAAATGGATCCCTCCAAATCCCTCCCCCTCCATTTCCTTCCCTCCATATTTTGTATCCAAACAAAGGAAAATCAATCCCCCCATTTCCCTCCCCTTCCTTTCCCTCCATTTCCCTCAATCCAAACACACCCTAAAAGTTCTTCGGGTACACTAATTTATATATTAGATACAACACGATAGTAATTAGATACACTGATTTTTTTGTTGTCGAATATAATTAATCAAGTTTAGCTCCCGTGCACATGCACGGCTATTATAGTATCGTATATTGTTAGTTTTATTAAATTTAAATCTAAATCATATAATATTAATAGTGACTTTCAAAAAATTCTATGTAATATGGTCATTTAGTCTTAATTGGTAAGAAAAGAAGTTAAAACAAATGACAATTCAAATGAATATAGCTTAAAGGGGTTTAAGGATGGTTAATTTAAAAAGGAATTTTCTAACCTATGCCCAATGGGCATAGGTTAAGCACCTAAAACTACCAATAACTTCCTTTAATTCATAAAAAAAATTAATTAAACTTTTGTTTTTGTTTTCACCTTCCCATAATTGGGAGATTAAAAAACACTTTAAATTATTTCACTCATCCTATGCTTAGTGGGCATAGGATAGAAAAGCCCATTTAAAAAATAAATGTGAAGTTCAAGGGTACATTATAGACAAATTTTAAAATTTAGAGACACCACGGATACAACATAGAAAATGTTAAAATCATAGAAAAACCCAAAATATATTCTATGAAAGATTTGAGTTATTTGAGTATGAGAATTTTTATTTGAGCTGTAACAAATAAGTTTGTGCAAAGATAACGTGATTAGTATATTTTTGATTGTTGATACTATTCTTAAGAAAATTAAGGATTATTTAGTTGATAAAGGATTTAATATATGTAATTGTTTAATTTAATTATTTAATCATAAAAACCATCATAAGTATAGATTGTTTTTTGTGGATTTAGGAATTTCAAATTTGAATGGCACAAATCTCTGTATGAGACTGTCTCATAAAAAGTTGATTGATAAATTAATTTTTTTAATTCTTTTTAATGAATGATGTCAAGATAATATGATATTTAAGGAATTTATTTAAATGAATATTTTAGAATATTTTCAAGAAAGATTATACTCCTTTTTATTCCCAGAATTATAGAAGTATAAATTTAATTTTTGTGACCAAGATCACAAAAAATAAATTTACTCTTGGAGATTGAGGTAATTTAGGAAATTGTAACAATATAATTTACGGAGTAGTAGGTTTAGCTTATGTGTGGATTTGGAAGAATGATTTTATGCATATAGTTTTTAATTTTGGGCTTTGAGAAAAATAGTTAGTAATACATATGGGCTGCAAAGAGTGAAAGTCCAAACCGTAGGTTAGCATTTAGGCGGGAAATGGAGCTTTGAGAATTTGACACGTGTCCTTATTAATCTTTAGTGTATTCTCTTTTAGTATATAGTATATGATTCTTCCAAGTATGTTTTTTCCATTATAGTTATTCAAATATATGAGCAGTACTAAACACTTTAAACAAAACAATTGATTTAATAAAAAAAAAAAGGTAGTGGAGAATATATAAACAAACATAAACGTAACTTCTTGTAAATAGTTAAACTTTCTCAATTCAAGTGTCATCATTACACAATGCAAGAAATTAGGGTTTGACAATGCCCAATTAATTGCAATCCTTCTCAAACTAGCATGTTTGAAATCCAAATCTCAAATAATTCACAGGAATAGAGTTAGTAAACAAATTAAATATCTAAATAACTTCAATTGGGACGAATTTGAACTCTTAAACAACAAAAAATCAATATAAGAACAAATTCACATATATTTAATCGAATATTGAGAGGATAAACCTGACAAAATTGATGAAAATTGTGAATTTTGGGGATAAAAAGGAAGAATCTGGCGTAATTATGGACCGAATTAGTGAATTGAAAGAAAAATTAAAATGGAAATGATTTGACCATGAGATGATTGTAGAAGATAATCTGGAAAATGAGAAAAAATTAAAGAGAAAGAAAGAGAAAGGGGATGAGAATAAATTTAGAGGGAGAGAGAGTGAGTGAGTGAGTGAAATTTAATCGCAGAATACCAAAATTGTTTAGTCATATTGAATCAATTTCCTCCGTTAGATTGAATCTAATCTAACGAACCATATTGGTTCTTACGGTTCTCACCGAGTCTATGGTTCTCACATGATCCTAAATCTATATATATATATATATATATATATATATATATATATATATATATATATATATAGTCAAGATCCGGTACATCCTTACATATTTGTAAATCCTACATCCTAATAGGAACCATTGGATTAAAAAAATTTGGACGCTTGAGATTGAGCCACGTCGTCATAAACAAAAAGCGCAAGTCGTTGCTAATTTTCATTCTTTTTTGTTATCCTGAGTCACTTACACACTCTCTCTACTTTTCATCAAAAATTCAAAACCCTAGATCGCTAATCAACAAAATTCATCGATATTCTCATCCAAATCGCTAATTATTCGCTGATACTTTCATCCAAATTGTTAATCATCAACTTTAATTACAAAAAATTTGTTCAATCTTTGTTTGTTAGGTATGGAAATTATTGATTCAATTTTTTCGATATTTTTTTTATTGATTTATGATTTTTGTGTACTATTGTCAATATCTAGTTTTCAATTACAAGTTTCTGATGTTTTCACCATTATAATTGAGTTTATTGTTGAAATTTCTCAAAATCGTTGATGTTATTTTAATTTTATGCTACTTTTGTAATATTTTGGTTGATATATTTGTCATTGTTATTCCAATATTTTCGTATTATTTTTGTTTGATTCAATGTCTTAATGAAGTGTGATACTTCTTATATGTGGTTGTGATATTTTTTGTTATGATAAATGATACTTGTAATTGAGTGTATATCGTACTTGTGTGTTGCCCACAAGGTGTTTGATGAAATGCTTCAATGACGTGTGATACTTCTTATATGTAGTTGTGATATTTTTTGTTATGATAAATGATACTTGTAGTAGAGTATATATCATATTTGGTACACAAACTTTGTAAATCATGTGATACTTGGTAGTGTATAACTTTGTCGGTTATTTTGTGTAGTGGTGTACTTTTTGTTTGATACTTATATAAAATGTTATAATACATTTAGTTTTGTTTTATTTTGTGATTCTTTATAAAATGTGATGACAAGTGAAAATTGCTTATAGAACTTTAGACGTGTTAGCATGTGAAATTTATGATACTTCTAGTGTATTGTTTTGATATTTTATGTTATTATAACTGATACATTTTGATACATGTTATTGAAAAACTCTGATGATACTTATTTTGTGTAGCTGTGGTACCTTTTGTTATAATAACTGAAACTTGTTGACAAAATATTTGTGATAGTTTCAATATTATTGTGATACTTTTGTAACTAGAAGTGATAGTTATTAATATGACATTTTGTGAGTATTTACTGACATATTTATCGATACATAGAAATCATGACGACTCCAACTAAATCAACTACAACCAAAGGGAATACAATAAAAAAAACCAGTCAAATATTCATTCGAGAAAACACGGGAAAAACAGAAAGTTACAAATGAAGCGACATCACTGAAACAACCAAAAACGTCAAGATGGAGCAGAATACTAACAAGCAAGTAGATGCCGAAGATTGAGATGCTACGTTGGGAATAGTGACACCGCACTTTATCCCTCTTCTACAGTATTGGGATGCTATGCTGTCATACTTTGAATAAAAGATTGTGATACTTTTATAGATTGTTGCTATACTTTTAATTATGAATGATGATACTTTTGATAGAGTGGATTGATACTTTAATAGAATGTTATGATACATTTAGTATTCTACTTTTTATGAAATGTTGTGATACTTTATATGAAATTTTGTGATACTTCTTATGTAACATTGTGGTACTTCTTATATTAAATTGTGATACTTTTAACGTAAAGTCCGAATGCAGAGTAATTACAAAACAACAAATGTTCAACCACATCAAACGTCGTACAATAAATGAAATTTTTGAAAAATATTCATATATCTAATACTAAAGTAGCTTAAAACACCATTAAAGCAACATGAATTATGATCTTGAAAAGGTACATTTTCTTGTTCATCTTCCACTCAATGCCAAAATTCAATCTGAATTAAAAGTAGGCTGCAAACATAAAACAAGAATCATTTTACAATTATTATGATAACATATTAAATATTAAATATAAATGTTTAAAAATATAACATAAGTAATTCTTATATTAACTTGTGATACTTTTGATATATATACATTTTTATACTTCTTATATTAACATGTAAAATTTCTAATATAACATTTTGATACTTCTAGTGTAAAATTGAGATACTTTCAATTTGAATTAGTGACACTAGCTGTTACATAAAATAACAACAAATACTTCATTGAGACATTTAATCAAACACCTGGCGAGCAAAACACAAGAACGCAAAGTCAACGTAAATACTGACAACCAGGGAAAACGAAAGGTATCGATTGATCATGTAAATTATACAAATTACCTAACATGAAGATGAACATAAAATTGATAGACAAAACTTTTGGAGAGAAATATTTATGATCAATTAAACAACAACATGTGACTTTGTGATACTTACTGTTTACCTTTATGATACTTTTTATGTAATATTTTGATACTTCTTATATAAACATGTGATACTTTTTACCTGAAATTCATATATTGAGTAATGAAACATTGTAGAATCAAAATCGTAATGAAATCAACAGCATCGTGATACTTCTAATGTAAAAATGTGATACTTCCAATATAAATTAGTGATACTTCTGTTGAAGACAATTACAAACACTTCATTGACGCATTTCATCAAACACCTAGTGTGCAACACACATAAATACAAAATATAATAACTTAATTGACTAGTGTAAATCCACCACAACATCAGAAGTTGTTAATAACTAAAATACTATCAATAAACAGAGCAAATTCACAACAATGATTGATGAAAAAAATTAAAATATCAAAATCATGACAAAATTTGAGTAAGAAATCATTAAACTAGTATTGAATCTGTAAAAAATAACATGAATCAGTAAATACAATTTGAAAAGAATGGAGCAATTACACAAGACATGAATTCATCCTAAAAAAAAATAAAATCGTAATATGCATCATTTTAAACGGATCAAATATATACAGTTATTGATCAAATCATGATTTGTAGATAAAAGTTAGTGGAAAATTTGAAGCGTGATTGAAATTGGATCGAAATCAAGAATTTGATAAATGTAAAACAAACTCAAATTGATCGACAACACACCTAACATGATGATGAACTCAAAACTGATTGAAGAAATTGAGTTTGATTTCGGATGAATTCGTAGCAGAATTGCCGAAGATGATCGACCAGAGTGGATTAATCGTAGTTAGATTTCAAATGATTTTGGATGAATTAGACAGAGAGAAGGTAGAGAGAGAAATAAAATTTACATAATGAAGAGGAAGCTTTGAGGGATGGTTTAAATACGTATAATATTTGATTAATTAGTTAGAATTAATTTGAGCCATTGGATCTACATGATCCTATGGCTGAGATTTGGATGTAGGATTTACAAAGTTAGAGTGGATTTACAAGATCCTATTTCTATATATATATATATATATATATATATATATATATATATATATATATATATATATATATATATATATTTATATATAGTCAAGTTATAATGAGTCTCCTATATCTTTTGAGTCCCTAAGTCCCAATCTAAGCCTTTAGATCAAAGGTTAAATGGATGGCTAAGATTAAAAGATGGGAGAGAGAGATATTTGTGTGGATTATTGTACTTAATTACACATATTTTATATTGAAATTTTCAGTAAACATTATTTTGCAATAATTTTTTTTGAAATTATATATTTTTACGTCGTATTTATGTCATTTTCGACTTTTATAAATGTAATTATACAGTTTTACGAGTGTAACTGTTACCATTTATTTTGTAACTTTAACTAAAAATGGATTTTTTTAATAATTAGATTTGACTTAATGTAAATTTATGAATGTAACTTCAAATTTTATTTAATTTCAGCGATTTTAAAGTGTAACTGTAGTCTTTTACGAGTGTAACTTTAGCCTATTACAAACGAAACTTTAGGCCTTGGCGGGTGTATCCATTTGTTCTAAGGTAAATCTATTGAATTTCAATTGTTGAATATGGAATTTTTAAAGTGGCAGTTATAACTTTATTCTAACTTTATTCGGAATAATATGTAACTTTACATGGTAAGTTTGTAACTTTAGTACGATAAAAGTGTAACTTCAGTCCGATAAAAGTGTAACTTCAATTAATTCGACTCCACCACCGCCACCAAAACGCCACCGCCGCCACCACCACCACCAAAACGCCATTGCCGCCGACATACTTGAACACCGAGATTTGAAGAAATAAATCTTTAAAAAAACCAGATCTGAAAAAAAAACAATCAATTTTATTAAAATATAACCATACAAATGACTAAATCGAAAAATTTAAAATAAGATATAAGAACACTCAGATCTGAAAAAATGACTAACCTTGTTGTACGGCGGTGCGGCGGTGCGGCGGTGTGGCGATACGGTGATGGTGGGTGCATGGTGCGGTGGTGTGACGTGGTGTGATGGTGCTATGAAGCGGTGGTGCAGTGGTGTCGTGATGGTAGGTGAAGCGGTGGTGTGGTGGAATCGTGATGGTAGGTGAAGCGGTGGTGTCGTGATGATAGCGGCGGTGGTGGCAGATCTAGCGGCGGTGGTGGCAGATCTAGCGGCGATGGTGACGACATTTGAGGCGGCGGAAAAAGCTGCTATGGTGGTGGTGGTCGGCGGTTTGGGCGGCGGCATCCGTGAGATGTTGGTGGTTGTGATTTTTGTAGTGGTGGTGGAGGAGTTTGGAGAGGATGTTAGGGTTTTAGAGAGAGGGGAGAGAACTAGAGAGAGGGAGAAATGTTTGTTTAGTGGGAGAGTGGTAAATGACTGAAATTGGGTTGAGGGGGGTAGGGTTTTGCTTTTAATTTCAGCCTTTTATTTATTTTAATCTTGTCCATTGATTGCTTTTGATCCAATGGTCTAGATGAGAACTTAGGGACTTAGTGAGGGAGGGTGGACTCATTATAACCTAATTCTATATATATATATATATATGTATATAGAAATAGGATCACATGAATCCCCCTAAATTTGGTGAATCCTTTGTACCATCTTAGAGCCATTAGATTGAAAGGAATGGAGGGCCAAGATTGAATCACGCAATAAAGCTAAAAAGCCTTCACTGTCCGACCACGCCTCATCCTGGACCTACTAAGACTTTTTTTTTTTTTTTTTTTTTTAAAAAAATTTTTGGTTTTTTTTTTTTTTTACTTTTTCGTTTTTTTTGCTTTTACTCCTTATAGTACTTGATACGATATTGCCCAAATTTTATTATTTATTTATTTATTTATTTATTTTATTTTTACTTTTTTTTGTATTTTTTTTCTTTTAATCCTTATAGAACTTGATATGATATTACTGGTACTTTGAAGTGCAATCAATGTTACTTTAAAGAGTAACACTTGTTACTCTAATACCTTATACGGAGTACATGATATTTTAACAAACTTTTATTAATCTTTATATATTTTCTTGATACGATGTTCAATGTTACTTTATAGTATAACAACTGTTACTCTAATAGCTTATATGTGTTATTTTAACAAATTTTTATTAATCCTTATATATTATTCTTGATATGATGTTACTGTTACTTTAAAGTGTAACAATTGTTACTCTAACACCTTGGACGTGTTATTTTAACAAACATTTATTAGTCCTATTATTTTCTTGATACGATATGATTGTTACTTCAAAGTGCAATCAATGTTACTTTAAAGGGTAACAATTGTTATTATAATACCTTGTACATGTTATTTTAACAAATTTTGTTAATCCTTATATATTTCTTGATATGATGTTACTGTTACTTTAAAGTGTAACAATTGTTACTCTAATAGCTTGTACGTATTATTTTAACAAACATTTATTAATCCTATTATTTTCTTGATACGATATTATTGTTACTTCAAAGTGCAATCAATGTTACTTTAAAGGGTAACAATTGTTACTCTAATACCTTGTACGTGTTATTTTAACAAATTTTGTTAATCCTTATATATTTCTTGATATGATGTTATCAAGTACTTTAAAGTGTAATAATTGTTATTCTAATAACTTCAGACGTGTTTCTTTAAGTTATAATAGTCGACAAAATTATGGTGATAGAATTTTATATAATTATTCGTCAATTGTTATTTCAACGTTTATTTGTTATTACCTTAATATAATAATAAAAAAAAAAAAAAAAAAAAAAAAAAAAAAAAAATCTTAAAAATTTAAAAAAATAAAAATAAAAATTAAAAAAAAAAAGAAAAAAATTTGAAAAAGTGCCGGCCGGCAGGCTGTAGTGTTTTTTTTTTTCTTCTTTCAAGTTTGATTTAATCTTGGCCCTCCATTCCCTTTAATCTAACGGCTCTAAGAGTGTACAAGGGATGCACCAAATATAAGGGATTCATGTGATCCTCTCTGTATATATATATATTTATGTGCTTTTAATTCTAATGCAAAAATTGTAAGGTTTCCACAAAAGGCAATTACGAAGGCATGTACGGAGAGTACAAAAAGTCGTTATACTTCCGGTTACACTTGTTGGTCGTCGGTACCAGACGACTTGAAGGAGCAGTGGTTTAATATTTTTAGGGTACGTATATAATTATTAAAGCCACTAGTGTTTTTAAAATGTATACATATTATTACGCCGGAATTTGTTTAATATTTGGTTTTATACGTAGAATTCATGCACTTGGAAGCCAGTTCTTGAGCATTTAGTCCGTGCAAACTACGAGCAAACGTGTCAAAAGCGCTTCAAGGACAACATGTACAAGGCTGTTAAAAGAAAAAAGAAGCCCGTATTCATGAATGGTAATAAAACTAACTTTAATAAAAATGAGGTTAAAACTTTTGTATTCGGAGTTTGTTGTTTGGTTTTATTTAGTTGTCGCCATATTTTTCCTTGTAGATGTTGCATACAACGACTTGCTGAAGTTACGAGACACGCCGGAATTTCTAAAGAAATCCAAACAAGCGGCGTTGAATATTAGGGGAGGAGATCCAAATGCGCGTGTGGAGCCGAGTTACTATAGAGGATCTCAGAGTTGCCTTTTTTTTTTTTTTTTTTTTTTTTTTTTGCCAATTGGGAAAACAAATTACATACGTAGAGCGCTTTTAGCTAGTTGTGCGCTCTTTTATTTTTCGATCTACTTATATAACCTAGGCTTAGACAATGCAAATTCGCCGCGTGCTCCCATATATCGCTGATCACATTGATAATGGTATGGTTTTTCTGTTGCGCTCCTGTGACCTGCAAAACAAGTTGTAGGCAATCCGTTTCAACTTCAATGTGCAGAAGGTTTCTTTTTTCACATTGCTTCTTTTTTCTCAGAGTTGCCTTGATCGTGCACAACAACTACAAAAACGTAAGTTTTAATATATCGTTTACATAATCCAATAATAGTATGATTGTGTATATTTAAATTAATAATTGTTGCCTTTTTTTTGGAGTAAAGGCAAACAAAGGACAAGCGGCGACCGCGTTTGACATTTTTTTGGACACGCACGCCAAAAAAGACGAGGAGGGCAAGTTGCATTTCGCGCGAAAGAAAGACTCGGAAAAATATGTAAGGAATTGTTCGTCGTAATAGATTTATAATCATTTTAATTTATTGTAATTAAATAGCATAATTGATTTGTTCTTTGGTAGGAGGCGTACATGAAGCGAGTGCAGGAGGAGCCTGAAACCCGACCCGATCAAATTTGGTTGGAACTGAACGAAGGATTTAAAAAAGGGGCGGTTTATGGAGTCGGCAACGCGGCCGAGTATATTTACAAGAAGAGAAACCGCAGATTATCGACAGTGAGCGACTCCATGTACACGCCGGGTATTGTAAGGCAATTAGAAGATCGCGTCGCCAATCAAGACGAACGCCTTTCTGCTCAAGACGAGGAGCTCAAGTTGATGAGGGAACAAATGCAACGGATGCAGACCTACTTTGAGCAGTGTAATCCAGGGATTGGTCCGCAGTATCCTGACCCTAGAGACCCTCATGGTGGTGGCCCGAGTAGTGGAGCATCTGTTGGGTTTCAAGTGTAGAGTATCTCTTTTTCCGTTTAGGCAAACTATTAGTGATGTTGAACATGAATTATGTGTTGTAGTACTAAACTTGATGGTGAATGCATGTACGAAACTTGATTTCGGTTTAAAAATGTTGAAATTGTATGGTTGAATTTGCAGGTTTACTGAGTTTGGTTATCAAAACTAATTCGGGCAGAACGTGAAAACGTGCAGGGATCGTATATTTGTTGCCAACCTTCCCCAAAAAAAATCAGAGAGAAGGCGACCAGCTGGCGATTCCCAAAATTTAAAAAAAGCGAGAAAGAAGCGTGACAGTTGGCGGTCGACTTGCGGTCGCCAACATCAAAAATGGCGACCGAAGTCAGTCGCCAGACTCCAAATTTTTTTAAAAAAAATAGAGTATATGGCGACCGATGTCGGTCGCCCGTTTCCATGTTGGCGACGGATTATTCAGTCGCCATTCATTGGCGACGGATTTCGGTCGCCCGACCTCAAAAAAAGGCGACTGAGCCTCGCTGCATTGTCTGGCGACTATAGTCGATCGCCGCTTGTTTAGCGATCGTTGTTGGTAGCCTTTTTCTACGCCTCAGATAAGATTTTCTTGTAGTGTAAGGTTAAGTAACACCTATTATTAGATATTTTATATGTTGATCCTTGAACTATACGGAGTATATATCAATTTTACATAATTATACAAAACAATCTACGTTTATTTGGATGTCTAGCTTCTAGATGGGTATGGAGTACAGATGGTTACATTTTAATCGGCTAAATTAGGGATCGTTTAGTTGACGTGGGTGTAGAAATTTTATATGAAATACGTTCTTCCATCCAAATCACGTGGCGTAGAAAACATTGTTCAACCAAGAATTAAAATCAGTTCAACCATGGAAGATAGTTTTGATTGTTCTTTTAGATTTTGGGATTACATTTTGGTAGTCAAATAGTGATCATATAGCAGCTAGTATTGTATTCGAATTGTCGAGTCACTTATGTAGTCAATATTGGATGATTTTCGTTAGTTGCTTGATTTTCGCTTATGATCAAGTGTTTTTGGTGTTACCAATTTGTATTGCCTGGCATCTAGTTGTTCGCTCGAATTATTTTTCCAATATTATGCACGATATGATAATATATTTAGGTGATGATTGGATTAAATGAGTACGGATATAGAAGGTGTATTTTGCAGATATATTGGTTGATTAGATGGATGAAAGCTCGAGTGAAGGTCATTGTGACTTTCCGTCTCTTTCAAATGCTGCCCGTACTATTCTTCTGGTTGGGGGTGTAGGAAGTGGCAAAAGTGCAACCGGTGATAGCATTCTTGGAAGAAAGGCTTTTAAGTCAAGATTTGGTTTTCGTGGTACAAGAACCCCAGAAATGAAAAGTACTGTGCTAGAAGATGGAAAGGTTATCAAAGTCATTGACACAGTAGGTAAACTATTACTCCGTATATATGTAACGTGTTACCAGTTATCATTAAATCAAAAATGTTCGTTCTTGTATGCCTACTCGCTTGCTTCATTTGTGATTTACTATGAGTGTATATAATGCTCGACGTGTGATTGAACTATGTGTGGTTTGATCGCAGGCATGCGATATTGTTTTGCTCTGTTTGGATTTTTTTTGTTCTTCAGTAAAAATAATGTCCGACTTGACTTGCTAGTACTTCTTATCTATCGTGTGTAAGACTTAGTTTGATGATTGTCATGTAAGCCTTGGTTTGATCATCGGCGTGTAATCCTTAGCCTGCTTGAGAGAACTACTTACCTTGATGATTTTTTTGATGCCAATGCGTCTTAAAAAATTTGGATATTGTGTTCGCTTTTGAATTTCATGGTCTCTCGCTCGTGAGGTTATGTATCTCACTTCCTTCGTATGATTATTCCACGAAATATAATCTTTGTTACTCCATCGTCTATACTGCTTATCCATACTTGATTTAACAAGTAATTTTTCTTTAGTTCACCCTATTACTACGATTATATATGAAACTGTGGTTTTGTTTTGAATTATAGGAATTGGTGACCCAGATTTGAATACTGACGAAATTGGCAGAGAGGTCGTCAAATGTATTGGTTTGGCTAAAAATGGTATACACGCAATGCTTTTGGTCTTGTCTGCTAGGATGCGTTTTTCAAACAACGTTGAAATGGAACTACAGATCTTGCAGTACTTATTTGGTCTCAAAATCATTAACTACATGATAGTAGTGTTTACGGGAGGTGATCAACTTGAAGAGAATGATGAAACTTTTGATGATTTCTTAAGAAGTAGGTTTCCGGAACCCTTGCAGGTAGGCTATGATCTGAAGCCTTCTTGATAATAGTGTCTGTTAGGAAGCGCTTCTTGAAAAGTTGCGATAAATTCCACTTAGAATGGAGGGGTGGTGAGATTCTAACTCGTGATCTCTTGTCACAAGGCTTTGATATCATGTCAAGAACCAACTCAACCAGAAATTTAAATTAATGGCCCAAGATCGATTATATACTCTAATAGTTATCAAGATTAGCTTTGGCATATGCTACTCGACTCAACATGGTGTTAGAGAGTGCACGCCTGTGGTTTTGCTAGAGTAGATCGTTAGAAATTTGACCGCAAGAGTGCATATGTTCTAATTACGTAAAACAGCTTATATAAATGCCAAACTGGTTATCTGCGAGTGTGGTTAAGTCACTTCAGTGGTTCTTATATTTTCCCTAATGCGTTTGCAGAATTTCCTCACTAATTGTAAAGGTCGGTGTGTTGTTTTTGACAACAAAACAAGAGATAGAGACGTTATAATGAAACAAAGGCAGAAACTTCTTGATTTGATTGAAGTTGTCATTCAAGAAAATGGAGGACAACCATACACTGATAGCATATTTACAGAAACAGAAGCAGCGAGACTGAGAGCTGAAGAGAAGGGGCAAGCGGATTCGGAAATATCTAATTGAGTAACTGAACTCCGGAAGAGCTTGGAAAAGGCGCAGAAGGAGGTGGAAGAACTGCGCAAGGCGGCAGAGAATGGGAAAGTTCTTTTCATTAATCTCGTCGACATGCTCTTCTAATCTACTGCCCCGTACTCTGCTATGTTGTTATCGTAAATTGGGTTTCTGTATTTTTGTTTATGCTTGTTTGATTATTTTGCGATTGCAGTTAATGTACATATTCGTAAGCTTGATGGTTTAATGCTCTTGTGGCAATGAATATCCGGGTTTCTGTATTGTTGCACATTTATTAGGAAGACCTTTTTGGCTACGTACATGGATCCAACTACAAATATCCGGGTTCTTTAAGGTTTTGGGGTTAGTTATCGATAGTTTTTCATTGATTTCTTACCTGCAACCGTGAAAGAGATAAACGTAAGTCGTTGGATAGCCGACTACAGGGCAAGTGTTCTGGCTACGTACATGGATCCGACCATGGTATAGTACTAGACTACTAGTTCCAATTAACTCTTTTGAATTTTTATTTTTTTGTATTTTTACAAAAACTATTGAATAGAATGAGTTTGCTTATTTTTGAAACAATCATCCCCAATTTATGGATAGGAATCCTAGACCTAGAATATATAATAATTGAACTTGAAACCCAAGGAAATTTCACTCATATTTTAAAGGGTTTTTTTGTCAAACACTACCTTAAGTTTACGCCAATTTGTCAAGAACTACCTTAAGTTTTTTTTTTTGTCAAACACTACCTTAATTTT
This sequence comes from Dianthus caryophyllus, assembly GCA_023091065.1. Taxonomy (NCBI): domain Eukaryota; kingdom Viridiplantae; phylum Streptophyta; class Magnoliopsida; order Caryophyllales; family Caryophyllaceae; genus Dianthus; species Dianthus caryophyllus. The sequence goes on from CM041517.1 coordinate 5,332,681, forward strand.
GTCAAATTTTGTGAGACACTACCAAAACCTATTTTCCGTCAAAAATTGACGTTTGACCGTCATTGACTGTTAATGAGTTATTAACCCAACGTGTTTCCCTTACTCCCTAACAACCCAGCTTTCCCTCCCTCCATATTTTTAATTTTCCCTCCAAAGTTAGATGAATTTCCCTCCCTTTTTTTGACTAACCCATTTAAGTCTCCTATTTAATAGCTTCTCTTTCCCACTTTTTCTTATCCTCTCTAAATGATCGAGGCAGTAACCTGCCCTTGTCTTGTGGCACTCGAAGGTATAGGTAGTGAACTCAGTCTATTGTTTATGAGACTTTGAGAGGGGCATGTAATAGGTCAACTTCAAGCTTGACCATAAGCAGAAGGTAATCTTTCCCCTTTGAGGGCTATGTAATCGCTCAACTGAAAGGGGGAGGTAATTTCACTTATTTGGATAAATTTGTTCTGCACTAGTTAGTTAGAGGGATGAAGTCGATTCTGTTCGGCAGATTTGACCAACTCCCGCACCGAATGAGCCTTTGATCCCCGCCTTCCCGATCGGATCTCTAACCCCAATGCTGGAACTTCGACTTTAAGCTTGGAGAAGGTTTCAAGCCATGCTTAGACCACGGGACTAAGAACTTTTGTCTTGTCTTTCGCTTCGCCTATACTACCGAGCGGCAAGCATCGAACCCAAAGCTTGAACCCGGAGATCTTCACCCCTAACGGCCCTGTAAACTGTAGTTGACTAACGCTTGTGTTAAGGACTTTGGTTCCCCACAATTATAATCCCCTGCGCGTAGTTAACGCCAATGAGTTCTACTGGCAGCTTGGATAAGGTTTCCAAGCCAGAAGTCAAATTCTTCCGCCTTGTCTTTAGCTTCGCATACTCTATTTGACCAACCCAATCTCGTGAAAAAGAGAAAAAGAGATAAAAAAAGGGAAATGAAGCGTTGAAAAGAAACGAGTGAATGAGGAAGAGGGGAGTAAGGGAGTTAGTTGGCTTAAAGAAATTCATTAACAGTCAATGACGGTCAAACGTCAATTTTTGACGGAAAATAGGTTTTGGTAGTGTCTCACAAAATTTGACAAAATTAAGGTAGTGTTTGACAAAAAAAAAAACTTAAGGTAGTTCTTGACAAATTGGCGTAAACTTAAGGTAGTGTTTGACAAAAAACCCTATTTTAAACACTAAACCACACTCTTGCGAGCAATCACAAATTCACAACTAATATAAATAGAATATATTATTCTTTAATAAAAATGATTAATTCATTGAGATTTTTTCGAATCGCAAACTATGATATGCCTATAATTTGTCTTCGATAAGTATAACGGTTGATGATAGGAATCCATGTCTAGTACCATGGTCGGATCCATGTAAGTGATTGTTTTCCTTTTATTAACGGTCGATGATCAATCATTGTAGGTTCTTTTTAAGAAAAGGAAAACACAAATTGTTGGGTAAATAAGGACATACAATAAGTTATTGTAAGTTCGTCTCATTTGTACTCAATTATATAGTTTTTGTACTATTTTAATGATAATTATGATTAATTGTTACTAAATTTTTTCGGTACCCGTGTAAGTGATTTTATTAAATTTGTTTCATGTTTTTGTACCTTTTTAATTACAATTTGTACTCTGATCTCACATTAACTTAATGTGAGTTCTGCCGTACAAAAGAATTACTAGAGGGCAAATTGTGGTTGGGGTATTTTTAAGAGAAATTAACCCTTTGACTTTTGACGCGGCTTAGACCTTAACAATTACACAGCCATTTTCTCTTAAACCTATAAGGGGAAGGAAGGGGAGGGGAGGGGAAATGGTGGTGTTTGGATACCATTTTCCCTCCAAATCTTGCCTATTTTGGAGGGATTCCAATTAGGCTTTGAGGAGGGAAAATGGATCCCTCCAAATCCCTTCCCCTCCATTTCCCTCCCCTCTTGATTGCTATCCAAACAAGGGATTATGAATCTCTTACTTTCCCTCCCTTTTCTTTCCCTCCAAATCCCCCAATCCAAACACACCCTTAGTATTTTGGTTGAATCGCCAATGCACCAATTACGTGGCTTAGACCTATAATCAGCCATTTATAAACTCTAATTTTAAATTAAACTTAGATTTATTGAAAATTAATAAAAATCGATGATTTAAACACAAAAGTTGAAATTAAAAACAATTAGAACTTATTATTGGATTAATAATCAAGAAATTGAAAAATAGAATGAATTTGATTGAAATTAGTTAGGAAAAAAAAATGTATATTTTTTTGAGTAAAAAGAAGCAGGATTAGAAATAATAATGAATAAATTCCGTATATGAAAAATGAAATGGAGAGAATCCTTAGTCCTCACCCGTCTTTAAACACTACTAAGAAGGATTTATTATTTACTAGTTATAAAGTCTGTGTGATGCACGAGTTTTAAACAATGTCTTCTTACACTAATAATATAAAATTTATTTATACATTTACGTATAGGACTGACTCGCGCGTACAACGTCGTTTTCGCAACTAAAAAAAGTTTAGTTTAAAGTGACTATTTTAACGCTTAAAGTGACCATTTTTAGGATTTTAAAGTAACCATATTTAGCGTTAAAGTGGTTACTTTACTTTAATCACATTTTAATCATAAAAACGTCATCGCAAACGTGAAACAGTTTTACGCAAGACTTACTCAAAATATAATATGATAAATGTCTAAATTCTCTTCTTTTTAATCTTGTATTAACCTTTTTCGGGGTTCTAATCAGCAAATAAAGATCATTTTAGTTGATGGTTTGTCTTAGTTGTATGCTCAAATAATGCATGATAACAATTTATCTATAACAATTTCTCAAATAAAATAGTTATAATGAATCGCAGATGATTCTTTTGTAATGTAAAGGACTTCTTGTAAGTTGTGTTCTACTTTATTGACCAAATTATACTCACGCACGGAGTATATCCAATTACTATACAGCGACATAAATTACTTAAAGACGGATATAGTTTGTTTTACCCTTTACGATAAAATGACTTTACTAATGGATTCTTCATAAAGATATAGTCTGTTAATTAAAGACGGATATCCAATTATTATACAGCGACACCTTTACGATCAACATGTATTCTTCATAATGATATAGTATATCAATTAGCATTGGACATTAGTAAATGGGCAACAATTTAAATTTAAATATAATGTAAAGCAATTCAAAGTCAATAAATTGAACAAATTAATGGGTCCGGTTAGGCGGTTGTATATACACGAAATACACATTGATTCAATATGATCGAATTGTTGTTACTAATGGACTCTCTAAAGATAAAAACGGGTTTTCTATCCTATGCCCATTGAGCATAGGGTAAGGGTGAGAATATAAACCCGATTACTTAAAATCGACGACGTTTTACTTAGAATCGACGACGTTTTTTATAAAAATTATGCTCGCTACCCCTTTCTCTCTCCTTCTCATTTTCTCTCATTTTGGAAAAACCTAAAAAAAAAAAACAAAAACAAAAAAAAAAAAAAAAAAAAAAAAAAAACCATTGAATGAAATCATTTAATTAAAACAAAATTTATTGAAACAAAACACCATTCATTCATCTTCATCTTCAAATCCACCACAAAACCTTAACAAAACTTACTTAATTCAGGGTGAGTAGTAAAGTAGTCTACTGTCTAAGTAATAAGTACAATGTATAATTGTATATCACCACAAACAATGTACACCATAATTAATTTATTTTTTTTGATAATTTTTTTAAAGTAATTTTTAAAATTTTAATCTTAGTTTTGATAAAAACCGGTTCAAAATCAGTTACCCGTTTTACAAATTTTCATATCCATATCCGCTCCGGTTTTGAACTGGATATTCGGATTCGGAACCCGGATTTGAAAAAAACCTAAATTTTCGGGTTTTTTCGGATCGGTTTTGGTTCGGTTTCGGTTATAAAAACCGGATCGGTTTTTTTTCCTCACCCCTACGAATGACCTATTTAACTAAATGGGTTAAACAGGTATATTAACTCAATAACTCATTTTTTCAAAATTTAAAATAGAAAATCACAATGCTTCTTAAAATATTGTTTATTACGAGTACTACTTTTGTTTTGTTGGTTTTGCCGACATAACCTATTATTAATACATAAATATTAATTTTTGGTTATCATTTTTGGCGTAGATGTGTTTATGTGTTGTTTTCAATTTGACTGTACTTTAATTAGTTATATAAATTATACAGGTCTAATGGGTTAAACAAGTTTAGCGGGTCAAATTTTAACCTATTAATTTAAATGGGTTAAACAAGTCAGGTTAGGTCATTTAAAATATAAACGGGTTGGGTTTGGGTCAAGCACTAATGACCTGTTTATGTAAATGGGTCAGGTTTGGGTAGAAGGGTTAGTGACCCATTTATATGTGACACGAACACGTACATGACACGACACGACCTGTTTGTCAGGTCTACTCAGACATTTTTTCAATTATTTCAATTATTAATTTCGATAATCAATTCAACAAAGTAGTAATTCGATTCATTTTCAATTTTTTTTCTAAATTTGTGTTAATTTTATTAATCTTGATAAATTTAGGTTAAAAATCGAATTAGGGTTTATAAAAAATTGCGATTTGGGCAGTTTCCGAGAGGCGGCGAGAGGCTGACAACCGTGGCGTAGGGTCGGTTAATAGATGGCTAGAGCAATGGAGGTGTAGGCCGGAGGTGGCCGGTGGAGGTGGCCGGAACTATGGAGATGGCTGGACGTATGTTTTCACTAAATTAATTATGCGGGGATGGTTGGTGGGAACACTGGGATATCAATGGGAGTAAACAATCTATCTATATTAATTATTAATTATATATAACAAAAACCATCCTACACAAATTTTCCCTCCAACTTTTTTTACCCCTTTTTTTTTTTTTTTTACCCCTTTTATTTTATTTTCTTTTTAAAATTATGTCATATAAGTAAGTTAATATATTCTATGTACAACAAAATATTTTTTTTTATTTTTATCTCTTAAACTATCCATTTTTATTTAATGTGTTTTCTATATAACATTTTAAGCGCGTTTTACCATATTATTATAATAAATGATGAATTTTAAGACAATGTATTGCGATACTTTGATCGGTTTTTTGTCACATTATGATATATTTAAAAATAAATTTATAACTATATTTGTATAAAAAAAAAATTGAATTAAATGCTCCATTATACAATTTTTTGTTAAAATTTTCAACATTTCTATCATCTAAATTTTGATAATTAATTAAGAAATATCAAAATTGACATTTTCAAACCTATTAAACGGGTTAAATAAAAAAGCGATTCTGAATTGAATGATTTAAATATTTTCATAATACTCAACAGCTTTAATGAACTTTGGTCTAAAATTTAAAAGGTTAATTTATATCCCGTTAAACAAGTCATATAAGCGGGTCACATGTTAAGTAAATATGCAGTCGGGTAAAATACGGTCGGTTGTATTTTGGGTATGAAAATACATATTTATTTAGTTTGCGTTTATATTATTACTATTATTATTTTAATTAAATATTTAATTCAATTACTAATTTTTTCAATTAACTACTAACTTATCTTATACACCCCGTGCATTTATGCACGGGTATTATGCTAGTGAGAGTAAATATATTTGGTCGTTATGAAATGATGCGGGGATGGTTGGTGGGATATCAATGGTCGACGAGATGATTAGTTCAAGAAGTCAATATTTCGAGCTTTATATAAATAAAATTTGCATCTAATCAAATAAAATACTCCTCTCATTTCAATTAACTCTATGCATTTATTAAAACATATCTCACATATATTTTATAAATGTAGATTGGAATGGAGAGAGTATAAAAATAGGTCGTTCGGCTATGATACGAAAACTAGTTATTTGTAATATTATTCAATATAAAACGGTTAAATATTATTTTATTTGGTGTTGAAGTATTGCCCACATGTGAGAATCCCACATTAATTGCAGAAAAGATGTTTGTGTACTTTATAAAGTTTAAATGGTTCTCCTCCCATTGCCAATTCATTTTGGAAAATGTGAATACCTTTAAACTTGTAAAGTTAGGTCGCTCTCTCTTCCACTCGGGTTTGACGAGACCCGTTTTATAATTTTATCTATTTTAAGTTAAGAGGAATATACGACGACGGAGTATGAACTATATGAAGATGTCAATGGCCACCCAATGGAATGGCGCAAAGAATTCGTCGTAATATATTCGCGCTTTATTTGAGTAACCACACTGACCTCTCATACTCTCTCTCACATGTCTTTTTTAGTTTACTTGGTCGTTTGTAAAAAAATAAATTCCCTTCCTTCATAGTCCACCTATCTTTACTTGATCATTTCTTTCTAAATTTTCAAAAACATTTGTGCTTTATTTTCTTTCAATAGCAATTCTTGAACACATTGTGTCATTCTGCGTACATTAAATTTTGGTATTCGCAAGCCGTAAATTGATATTGATATAATGGGTAATTTCTTTTCCATAACCTTTTTCTTGTTTATAATCGTTACTCTGATCTTTTTGTTGACTTGAAATATAAGTTTTTACGTATGAAGCTATCGCATATCAATGGTAAAATTGAGCACATAGAAGCTCATATAGTTGTCGATTCTAGGGCGTGGTTATTGGCAAGAACTTATTGAATCCATCGTTTGGGCTCATATAAAATTATAAGTTGCTCCTGCAACTCAGCCTTGAGCCTTGAGCCTTGAGCATTGTCCAAGGACGTGCTACGAGAATAAATTCTAATGAATTCTGTGCTGGACATTCTCTACCCATCTCGAAAATAACTAAACCTTCTAAAATTGAATAGTGCACCGTTTAAATCATTCATTTCTTTGGTTTTCAAGACCTATTTTTGTCTCGTTTTAGCAATGACTTTTTATTATAATAAGTCCAATTGCCATTGCTAATCATTCATTCATTCGTCTAACATGTTAGATGAATAATTGAATATTGCTACTCAGTAATACTTAAGACGACAATAAAACGTGAAATACGTACCTTCACAATCGTTATTTATTTATTGTAATTATTTACTCTTTATTTTCTGCGTAGATAAAAAGTGTAATTTGTTAGTAATTTTTCTTCCTCGCATTTATAATTTATTTTAAAGTTTATACCTTACTAAAAATATTACCTTTTATATAATTTGCCTTTTATAGTGTAGTTTGATGATTTTTATTACCTTTTATATTTTCCTAACTAAAAATAAATGCATGCTTTAAACAAGAATTTTTAATATAATTTGCCAAATTTCTAATATTGTAGGTGTTGTTTAAGAACCTCGTTTTCACGTTATTATATATTCAAATCTCATTAAATAATTTCTACAATTGTTATAGGCAAATTTTTAGAAAGACAAAATTGAATTACGTTCAATTAAAAAAACATTTGCAAAGATGACAAAATAATAAATTATTAAGATAAGTTCGAGATACCAAAAAAATAAGAGATTTAATTTTTTGGACTTATTTTTTGGTTCTTTCATGTGCTATAAAACGGTGCTATAGGTGGGTTGCTCACTAAATTTATGTAACCATTTTTTAGCTGTAAATATATTATCTATAATAACCATATATTTATGTATATTTATGCATAACATGCAAAGATAACCTAGTATATACGTAGTGGCGGACCAGAATTTGCCAGGTAGGGGGCCACTGTACAAAAATTTCTTGGTGACATTATAACAACTTTTTGGTGACTTTATAACAGTTTTGTAATTGTTAAAATAAATAAAATTATAACTACTTGTACGATATACCGCAGCAACAAGGAGCGAAGAAGTTGATAGAATGGAAAATGAAGATGATTTGGGTACTTCTTCGCGCTCAAATGATGCGCGAACTATCGTTCTAGTTGGGCGTGCAGGGAACGGCAAAAGTGCTACCTGTAATAGTATTATCGGAAGCAATGTTTGCAAGTCAATGGCGAGTGCTACTTCGGTCACCAGCACCACTGAGATGCATTCTACTCTCTTAGAAGACGGAAAATATATTAATGTCATTGACACAATAGGTAACCAATTCAATTATCTTTTTAAACTTGTCTCACAATATATTAGTATTTATTTTTCGAACAATTAATACACGTATCAAAAGCAAATGAATCGTATCTAAAAGTATAACTTTATTTTGATGTATAGGTCTATTTGACACCAATATGAAACCTAAATTTCTTGGCAAAGAGATCGTTAAATGTGTTGATTTGGCGGAAAATGGTATCCATGCGATGCTTTTGGTATTATCTGTGAGGGGACGTTTTACGGCTGAAGAAGCAATTGCATTAGAGATTTTGATGGGCTTATTTGGCCCTAAGCTTCCCAAATACATGATAGTGTTGTTCACGGGAGGCGATGAGCTCCATGCTGATAACCAGACTCTTGATGATTACTTGAGTCGAGGGTATCCCGACCTATTAGAGGTATTTATTATATTTCGAGTATATGTTATACGATAATAATTTAACTTGTGATGACGTATAGTAGTACCTTGACAGGAACTAAGAAAAAAAAAAACCAATTACAAGTCTAAATATGATGTTCAACTTTGTTTTTGACATGGTATTAAAATCTTAAGTTTGGATCTATTCAAACGTCCATAACAGGGAGAGTGTCCGCTTAATTTATGGCAAGAGGTTCAAATGTTCAATTTCAAAAATAATTGACAATTGGTGGAGTGACTCATTTAACTTATAAGCTAACCCTTGAATGCTTTCGAAATTTTTCCAAAAATAAGATGTTTATATTACTTCTCCTTCCAGGCAAATTCTAAAATGAAATCGTTTCATGCATGAAACGACTAATAAAATTTAGTAGCACACCTCATTAAATCCATATATATAATTAATAAGTAAAATACTGACAAATTTTATTGCTAGTTTCACGTGTGATAGTTGACTATATAATATAGTAGACTTAGTCTTGTAGAGAATTGAATCATTTGTATTGAATTGACTTTTATTATTATTGATAAATCGGTTACATTATATAGTAGAGTTCCTTGTAAAATATTCCTAAAATATTACTTAGCATAATCCTAAAATATTCCTAAAACAATCATACTAGAATATCTACGATATTCTTTTATTATTTTTTCCTGATCATTACTTTAAACTTGAATCTCTATTTATGTTGTAATAATTTACAGGGTTTTGGTAATTTTTATTGCTATTAATTGATTAGCCGTGTTATATGTTCTTGAGTACTCCGTACTACTTAGTACAACTGATCACATTTACCGACTTCAATATGTAATATTCTCGATTCATTTATACATTTCTAATAATTTATTTATTGAGGTGGCTTGTTCGAGAATTTAATGGTGTAATTAAGCTAAATGACGGGGTTTTTTTTTTTGTGTTTGCTCGATCAGGATGTGTTTAATGCATGCAACGGTCGGCGTCTTCTATTTGACAATAGAACAAATGACGCAGCCATGAAAGAAAAACAAAGAGATGATCTTTTCGCAATGATTGAAACCGTCCTTGAAGAGAATGGTGGAAAGCCATACAATGAAACCGTACTCAAAGATTTTCAGGTACGGAGTGAATAACAAGTGACTTTAATTAGTATATCTATTTTATGTTTTTGCTAACATTTTAATTGTAATTTGATTTATTTAATATGCATGAAACAATTTCACAAAAGACTTACTATTATATACTTTACGTGACCTCTTGAACTGACAAATTTTATTGACCAATTTATGTAAAAAACCGTCTCATTTTAAAATTTGTGCAACGAAAACCGGCATATTATACGTTTGCTGTATGCACGTACATATCTTTGGTTTCGTTATATCATTGGTTTATGCACATCAATACTCGTTTTGTTACGTTCATATCTTTGGTTTCGTATTATCGAAAATTTTAAAATTTTGATATTAATAATGTGCTCGATAAGACAATTAAAACAAGATCACACATGACTGTTTTTTTTATTTTGTATGTTAAAAGTTATATCATATATTCTACACACTTATTAATAGTGTCCAAAAAGTAAAACGTATACAACCTATTGGAATGGAGGAAGTATATATCAACCTTACATTCTGTTCTCTTTATTTATTTATTTTACATTTTCTCACTAATTTAATTGCTCTCTCATATTTTACAGAAAAAAGAAATGGTGGAACTTCGTCATCAAATAAAAGAAGTTGATGATTCAGAAGGCAGCCCTGACGATTTGCTAAAAAGGAAGAAGCGTTTGCAAAAAGAATATGATGAGCACCTCAAAGAAATGGCTGATAAGGTTTTTCTCAATTTTTAACTTAAAAAACAGTCATATTAACCATTAAAATAGTCACTTTAAACGTTAGAATGATCACCTTTTTATTAAAAATTCTTGTTGTACATGTGAATCCGTCGTACGATAGACTAACTCATATAGTAAGTATTCCTTCTCATTCATTAAAATTACAATAGTTTACAATAATAACGAAATTGCAATAATTAAAATTACAATAATTTACATATAATACCTGATCAATTATAGTATTATGTTTCCTCGATCATATATATCAAATACTTTCCTTAACTTTTCTGGCACTTTAACATGTTGCATTTTTACCAAACGAGGTGTGTAGATGGATAGAATGTCAATGTAAATAAAATTATGATCAAATGTTGGATAAATTTTATAAAAAGGATGTAGTAATAGAAATTTATAAAAGGATGTAGTATAACTATATAACTGTATAAGTAGATAAAATGTGGAATAATAACTGTATGTAAAATAAAATGAATAATACTCCGTAAATTTTTTGTAGTGGGCTTGTTTTTTTAAGAACGTAAATTTTTATCTGAGACAGTTTTATAATAAATATACTGTGAAATGTGTCACATAACAATAAGTTAATCCTTGCTACGGTTAAGGTGAATGGAGAGTTGAAGAAGACGGTTGAGAGGCTTGAAGAAGAGTTGAAGAGGGAGAAGGAATCAGCACTTGTGATTGTACAAAGTGCTCGAGCTGATCCTCATACGACTACTGAAGAGCTACATAAACTTGAGAAGGATGTTAAAAAAGTAAAGGAGAAAATCGCAACTGCAAAAAAGCGAAGTTGTTGGCCTTTTTAATTACTACTCCGTATTTACCTTCTCTGTTACCTAAAATACTCTAATTAAATAATTTATTCTGTGTGGTCTGTCTCATGGTCTAATATATACCTAATATTATATGTATATTTGTGAAAGAGAAAAGAGAAACTGTAAAAGAGACTGTTCTTAGTATTTCTTAATTCTCATAATGTAATTGTGTGTAAATTTGCTAATGTATATGGAGTACTTTGTATGTACTAGTGTTATTTTGATTTAAACAGAAAAGAATTATCCGTTTTAATTACTATTCCCTGTCATTATTGATGTTCTTCCCACTTTAATATGGGACAAGTTTTTTCCGATAGGATTATTACTCCGTTCTATAGCCAAATTCCAATAATTATATACCTTTTAATTTCAACAGGTATTATGAACGGTCATCTCACATTAAATTAGTGTGAGACATGGAACAAATAACTTAAAAAAGAAAAAAAAAAAAATTAAAATATTACCACTTGCTTCAGATGTCTCGCAATAAAAAAAAAAAAAAAAAAAAAAAAAGACCGTTTCAAACAAATATTTGTATGGTTCAATTTTTTCCCCTATTTTTCCCCTTCTAACACCCAATTTTTTTTTATTTTTTATTTTTTATTTTTTTTATTATTTTTTTTTTATCTCTAACCTATCAGTTTATCAACAAATCAAGGAAAGGTGTCGGTTTGTAAATGAGAATATTGAAATTTAGTTCAATTTTTCAAAAAATATTTCTTTTTGAAGTTCAATTTTTTAAAATCTTTTTTGACAAAAAAAAAAAAGAAGTAAAATAACATTTTTCAAAGTGATAACAAATTTACATAACACGAAGAATCATAATTATCTCTTTAAACTTAGCAGCCATTATTTCACCCTTTTTTACTAGGGCGACAAAATCTCTAAGAGTAACTGAACCTGAGACTCATGGGAATTTCACCTGTATGTTAACCATAGGACTACATCCTTATAGTCAATTTTACAATATGTTACGATTACTATACCTATCGTTTTCTAAATATTTTGAAAATAATAACAATATTGTTGATATTTGCAATGGAAAACAAATGTAATGTTTTTTTTTTTTTTTACATAGAAGTGTTATTAAGTGAATTTTTACGTATTAAAAAAATAAATAGTGCTCAAAAACATTTGATATAAAGTCAGCCACGTAAATGATTATCTTTCTTTATAAAGTCAGCCGCGTAAATGATTCAGAATTTAGAATTCCTCAAAAACATTCAGAATTTTAATATAAACACGTTTAACAATATATTTATTGTGAAATTGATTATCTTTCTTTGTTCAATAAACTACGAGTATATTAATCTGATTAATCACCCTCTCCATCGATCACTTCACGATGTCATGACCAGACGATGCCCCGTAATTCAATAAACTACGAGTAAAATTCGAATTGAATGACCCAAATTATTGTACCACAGAATTGATTCGATCCGACGATGCCCCGTAATTCGAAATAATCTGATAACTATTGACTCCAACCCGATCCAGACCAGACAACCCGACCCAGTATCGACCCCACTAAATTAAATTAACGACCCGATAATTATTCGTAATTGATTTTCCATATACGGAATGTACTCAAGTTGTATACTTTTTTTCATTATTATTTTCAAACATATCCTTCTTAAAAAATGTTTCTTCTGTGGCAAAAAATAATTTTCCCGTGGCCATGTAAAATAGTTTTTCTCGTGGCTACATGAAAATTTGCCACGTCCCACGAATTTCCGTGGCATAAATCGTGGCCCAAGTGATAAATTGTTGTAGTGTAAGTCGTTAAGGTTTCTGAACTTTAGCAAGTAAATGTTTTTCGATTGACTTCATTATTAGGAACGAGATAGTGAAGTCGGTGGTCTGCCCAAGCACGATTTACATGCGTTACTTCTTGTGTTGTCAGTAAGGTTTCCATTTTCTGAAAAAAAAAAAAAAAAAAAAAAAAAAAAAAAAAAAAACACTTCACTTCAAGTCTTGCAGGACCTATTTGGTCTCAAGGTCATCGACTACCTGATCGTTGTATTCACTTTCATTGGAGGAGATGTACTCAAAAACAATAAGGAGGTATTTGACGTTTTTATGAGGTATAGCTATTATCTCCATATCATTTCTTTTTTGTTTCTTCATACACATCAGTGACACTGTTGTTGTACTTGTTTACGGTGTTAGACTGTTCTTATGTCGTGAAAATCTTCAATATTTTGTGTCTGATATGCAATTCTGTGTCGTGTCAATTCAATCTGTTCTTACAGCCATAGTTGTTTTTGCCCATGAATCACTTGTTGAACATATAAATATATTTGTCAATGAAACTGTAGCGTTATCCACTGAACTAGCGTTAAGAATGGCCCTGTAAAGAAATCTTCCTTATAGAGTGTGATTGTTATAATTTTACTGTATGCTTTCACAGGAAGTGCTAAATGCTTGTAAAGGTAAGCGGGTAATTTTTGACAATAAAACAAAAAAAACAAACATGTTTTGATGAAACAAAAGCGTGAGCTTCTTGAGTTGATTGAGGACGTCAATCGCGAGAACAAAAGACATCCATACACATCCATACAAGAAGAAACTGTTGATTGCTCACAAGGCCAAACGAGGCTAGAAATGTCGGTACTGAAGGATGACATTAGAGATGTCAGAATCAAAAAGGACCATAAGATTGACGATGCGGTTGCTGAAGAAGTGGAAGGTGGTTTAAATTTCAGCATGCAACAGCTCACCTTTGGACAGTCGAGGATTGTTCATAAGGGAATGTTGACGAAGAAGCGGTGAAATAGAAGAAGCGGTGATATAAAAACGCAGGATCGAGGCAATTGTGACCCTGACGAATCTGATTACTGAGTTCCATATAATGTAGTGAGTGACCTCTACCAGTTCACCTCAATTTTTTATTTTTTTTACATTGACTTGATCCTCATGATGTCCATTTGTCGGCTTCAAAACTCTTTCTCAACTTTCGTGGTTGAAAGTTGTGAACTCAAATAAAGAGATTTCTTTTTCAATTCTCAAAAAGCTTAACATGTTTTGTGCCTAAAATTTTATGAAATTGTTATCACCGGCCAAACAAGTGCAATTGTACATATGATTAGAAGAGTCATTCCCGCTTACAGTGCAATTGGAAAAAACCGTTTGGTTGTCACGGTGAAATTAACTTCCAGCGGTAAGTTTAATTTATTTACGAGGCGTTAGTAAGTAAATTCCTACTTAATGGATCACTTCCTGAAGGTACCCGGATCGGACCTATCTCGACGCCTCGCGCGAGCTTGCTCGAATAGGAGCAAGGCGCTACGCGAGAAAAATATGGAGGGTCATTATCAAAATAAAGGCAAATATATGGAGGGTCATTATCAAATATTTTCACTTTTTAAAAAGATAATAGAAGACATATACAAATCTCTAGTACCGTAGAAAAAATTAAAACAAAACATGTTTTTATTCTTTTTTTAAAAAAATTAATAATTTATGAGCAAAACGCTAAACGATTATCACAATGAATAAGTTAAATTGATGACAAAATATGATTTTAAATAAGCATAATATTTAAACACATAGCACACGTATTATACAGACACATAAAAGCGAGCGTAATTATATGCATGTTTTACACACACATAGCCATATGTAAATAAGTAATTAAAGATGAGTTGTTTTTATAACTTAATTTTAATTCTTATAAATTGAGTTGAAGTCTAACTCAGGTTGAGTAGCGTGAAAGTGGGCAAGTAAGTAGTGAAAGTGAGTGTGAGGATGTAGTATAACTATATAACTGTATAAGTAGATAAGTAGATAAAATGTGGAATAATAACTGTATGTAAAATAAAATGAATAATACTCCGTAAATTTTTTGTGGTGGGCTTGTTTTTTTAAGAACGTAAATTTTTATCTGAGACAGTTTTATAATAAATATACTGTGAAATGTGTCACATAACAATAAGTTAATCCTTGCTACGGTTAAGGTGAATGGAGAGTTGAAGAAGACGGTTGAGAGGCTTGAAGAAGAGTTGAAGAGGGAGAAGGAAACAGCACTTGTGATTGTACAAAGTGCTCGAGCTGATCCTCATACGACTACTGAAGAGCTGCATAAACTTGAGAAGGATGTTAAAAAAGTAAAGGAGAAAATCGCAACTGCAAAAAAGCGAAGTTGTTGGCCTTTTTAATTACTATTTACCTTCTCTTTTACCTAAAATACTCTAATTAAATAATTTATTCTGTGTGGTCTGTCTCATGGTCTAATATATACCTAATATTATATGTATATTTGTGAAAGAGAAAAGAGAAACTGTAAAAGAGACTGTTCTTAGTATTTCTTAATTCTCATAATGTAATTGTGTGTAAATTTGCTAATGTATATGGAGTACTTTGTATGTACTAGTGTTATTTTGATTTAAACAGAAAAGAATTATCCGTTTTAATTACTATTCCCTCCTATTATTGATGTTCTTCCCACTTTAATATGGGACAAGTTTTTTCCGATAAGATTATTATTCCGTTCTATAGCCAAATTCCAATAATTCTATACCTTTTAATTTCAACAGGTATTATGAACGGCCATCTCACATTAAATTAGTGTGAGACATGGAACAAATAACTTAAAAAAGAAAAAAAAAATTAAAATATTACCACTTGTTTCAGATGTCTCGCAATAAAAAAAAAAAAATAAGACCGTTTCAAACAAATATTTGTATGTTTCAATTTTCTCCCCTAATTTTCCCCTTCTAACACCCAATTTCTTTTTCTCTCTCTCTCTTTTTTTTTTTTTTTTTTTTTTTTTTTAATCTCTAACCTATCAGTTTATCAACAAATCAAGGAAAGGTGTCGGTTTATAAATGAGAATATTGAAATTTAGTTCAATTTTTCAAAAAATACTTCTTTTTGAAGTTCAATTTTTTAAAATTTTTTTTGACAAAAAAAAAACAGAAAAAGAAGTAAAATAACATTTCAAAGTGATAACAAATTTACATAACACGAAGAAACATAATTCTCTCTTTAAACTCGGCAACCATTATTTCACCCTTTTTTACTAGGGCGACAAAGATTGCTCTTAGAGTAATTGAACCTGAGACCCATGAGAATTTCACCTATATTTTAACCATAGGACCACATCCTTAGACTACATAGAGTGGTGGTCTTGGAAGGTACGGAGTAGATTTTAACCTACCTTTTTCATTAAAATATTATTTTTTCAACTCATCACCTTCCCACCAAACCTACCTCTTAATTTACCAACACAATAACACTAGGTCTAGACTTATGTTCTCATTATTTTATCAATATTTTTATATACCTCACATTATATTTACACATAATTTTCTTATTATTTAATTAAATAAAAGAATAAAAAAATTAATAAAAAAAAGTGGAGAAAGAGGTTTTAACCTAGGTGAAAAAATGTGGAATTGGGACTTAGGTGGAAAAATAAAGAGGGAGGTTTAAATGTTTTATTAATTTTTTAATACATAAGGAAGGTGGGAGACCTTGCTCAACACCTCCACTATGTGTGGTTTAGAGCTGGTCAAACGTGCGGGCCGGCCCGGGCCGCCTCGAGGGCCTATTTTTTTAGGCCCGGCCCGGCCCTTAAAAGCCCTGTTAGGCCCTTCGAAAGTTAAGGGCCGGGCCCGGGCCCAATTTTTGGAGCCCGGCCCTTAAGGGCCCACCCAAAAAATAAAAAAAATAAAAATAAAAGAATAATTGTAGAGGGCCCTTTAGGCCCGGCCCTTAAGGGCCCGCCTAAGGGCCGGGCCGGGCCTAAGGGTGGGGGAGGGCCGAGTCCGGGCTTCAATTTTGGAGCCCGGCCCTTGGCCACCTCTAGTGTGGTTATAGTCAATTTTTCAATATGTTACGATTACCATACCTATCGTTTTATAAATATTTTGAAAATAATAACAATATTGTTGATACTTGCAATGGAAAACAAATGTAATGTTTTTTTTTAACATAGAAGTGTTATTAAGTGAATTTTTACGTATTAAAAAAATAAATAGTGCTCAAAAACATTTGATATAAAGTCAGCCACGTAAATGATTATCTTTCTTTATAAAGTCAGCCGCGTAAATGATTCAGAATTTAGAATTCCTCAAAAACATTCAGAATTTTAATATAAACGCGTTTAACAATAAATTTATTGTGAAATTGATTATCTTTCTTTGTTCAATAAACTACGCGTAAATTAATCTGATTAATCACCCTCGCCATCGATCACTCCACAATGTCATGACCAGACGATGCCCCGTAATTCAATAAACTACGAGTAAAGATCGAATTGAATGACCCAAATTATTGTACCACAGAATTGATTCGATCCGACGATGCCTCGTAATTCGACATAATCTGATAACTATTGACTCCAACCCGATCCAGACCAGACAACCCGACCCAGTATCGACCCCACTAAATTAATGACCCGATAATTATTCGTAATTGATTTTCCATATACGGAATGTACTCAAGTTGTATACTTTTTTTCATTCTTATTTTCAAACATATCCTTCTTAAAAATGTTTTTTCTGTGGCAAATAATTTTCCTGTGGCCATGTAAACTAGTTTTTCTCGTGGCTACAAGAAAATTTGCCAAGTGCCACGAATTTCCGTGGCATAAACCGTGGCTCAAGTGATAAATTGTTGTAGTGTAAGTCGTTAAGGTTTCCGAACGTTAGCAAGTAAATGTTTTTCGATTGACTTCATTACTAGGAACGAGATAGTGAAGTCGGTGGTCTGCCCAAGCACGGTTTACATGCGTTACTTCTTATGCTGTCAGTAAGGTTTCCATTTTCTGGAAAAAAAAAAAAAAAAGCAACAACACTTCAGGTCGACATATTTGGTCTCAAGGTCATCGACTACCTGATCGTTGTATTCACTGAAGGAGATGTACTCAAAGACAATAAGGAGGCATTTGAAGATTTTATGAGTCGTGGATTGCCTGAAAAGATATAGCTATTATCTCCATATCATTTTTTTTTTGTTTCCCTGTTATCTAAAAAGTATTAACAGGCACACACATTAGTGACACTGTTGTTGTACTTGTTTTTGCCAATGAATCACTTGTTGAACATAAAAATATATTTGTCAATGAAACTGTAGCGTTATCCACTGAAGTAGCGTTAAGAACGGCCCTGTAAAGAAATCTTCCTTAGCCTCGGAGCATTCATTGAGAGATTACATAAAGCTTCTATCTGCCAAACTGCTTATCGTAAAGGTAAGCGGGTAATTTTTGACAATAAAACAAAAAAACAAACATGTTTTGATGAAACAAAGGCGTGAGCTTCTTGAGCTGATTGAGGACGTCAATCACGAGAACAAAAGACATTCATACACATCCATACAAGAAGAAACTGTTGATTGCTCACAAGGCCAAAGACCATAAGATTGACGATGCGGTTGCTGAAGAAGTGGAAGGTGGTTTTAATTTCGGCATGCAACAACTCATCTTTGGACAGTCGAGGATTGTTCATAAGGGAATGTCGACGAAGAAGCGGTGAAATAAAAACGCAGGATCGAGGCAATTGTGACCTTGACGAATCTGATTACTGAGTTCCATATAATGTAGCGAGTGAGCTTCACTAGTTCACCTCAATTTTTTATTTTTTTTACATTGACTTGATCCTCATGATGTCCATTTGTCGGCTTCAAAACTCTTTCTCAACTTTCGTGGTTGAAAGTTGTGAACTCAAATAAAGAGATTTCTTTTTCAATTCTCAAAAAGCTTAACCTGTTTTGTGCCTAAAATTTTATGAAATTGTTATCACCGGCCAAACAAGTGCAATTGTACATATGATTAGAAGAGTCATTCCCGCTTACAGTGCAATTGGAAAAAACCGTTTGGTTGTCACGGTGAAATTAACTTCCTGCGGTAAGTTTAATTTATTTACGAGGCGTTAGTAAGTAAATTCCTACTTAATGGATCACTTCCCATTGGAAGTTCTAATCCATAAATTGAACAACCAAATGAGGGAGAATTTTTCCAATTCACGGGATTTTTTCCAATTCCATGAATTAAGCATATAAACACAAAAATATATTGTCAATGTGTGAATAATATTTTACATGATTTTTTTTTTTTTTTTTTTTTTTAGGAATGACTTAAGTAGTACGGAGTAGTATATTGCCGTACTAATTCTGATTTTTTAGTACTTGTGAATTTGTAAAACTCTAATAAATAGCAATTGAATTTATTTATCTTATTTATATTAATTTTATTATGATTAGGATCACATTATAATAATTATCTTACTCCGTAATAAATTAGAGTTTTGAAAAAATTGGAGTATCTAAAATCGCTTGGAAAAAACCCTCTTTTATATCTATATCTATATTAATTATATATAACAAAAACCATCCTACACAAATTTTCCCTCCAACTTTTACATATTTTAATCCCTTTTATTTTATTTTATTTTATTTTTATCCATTTTGTTTTATTTTATTTTATTTCCTTTTTGAAATTATGTCATATAAGTGAGTAAAGATCGTAGTATATATATTTTTTTTATCTCTTAAACTATTCATTTTTATTTAATGTATTTTCGATATAACATTTTATCTCTTAAACTAACCATTTTTATTTAATGTGTTTTCATTATAACATTTTAAGCGCGTTTTACCATATTATTATAAATGATGAATTTTAAGACAATATATTGTGATACTTTGATCCGTTTTCACCAAATTATGATACGGAGTATATTTTTTTAAAAAATTATAACTCTTTTTTGTATAAAAAAATAAAATTCCACTATTCTAATTTTTTTGTTACAATTTCCAAAGTTTTCATCATCTAAATTTTGATAGTTAATTAAGAAAAATCAAAATTGAAACTTTCAAACCTATTAAACGAGTTAATTAGAAGACAAATACGGGTTAAATGATTTAAATATTTTCATAATACTTAACTACGTTAAACAAGTCATATACGCGGGTAATGTTAAATAAATACGTGGACGGGTATAATACAGTTTGTTGTATTTTGGGTCTGAAAATACATATATCTAGGTTGTATTTATATTATTATTCTTATATATTTTAATTTAATATTTAATTTAATTACCAAATTTTTCAATTAACTATTAACTTACTTTTATACATCCCGTGCATTTATGCACGGGTATTATCCTAGTTTATATATATAGACGTGGATTTATTGGATAGCGCGTCTACAACAACCTGCCTCTCTCAAAGACAGTGAAAAGTGGAAAGGTCTTTTGCAGGGTTTCCTTTATTCTTCTCTGGTTTCACTTCTTCTTCTTCCTCTTTAACCCTTCTCTTCACAATTATTTATGCTTTTGTTTGCTTTTCCTATCAATTCAGTTTACTATCTTATGTTATCCGTGCTCATTTTTTAATTTGTAAACTCAAATTTGTTAACTTTTTCTGTTTCACTGTTCAACTTTTCATGGGTATTTTCTTTTCCATAATTCTCATCTTATGTTTTGTAACTGAGATTGATTTTTGTTTACTGATGATTGATTGTTTATTTGCTGAATTGGGTTGATTTCTTATGTTTCAAATGCTCGAAAGTTTCTATCTTTTTTATTTATTTAGTCTTTTACTGTTTTTAATTTTGATAAATTCTTATTTATGCCTGTTGTAAGGTAAGCCATATATGGTAATGTCTAGCTTGATGGTTAGATTTTACTTTTGTTAAATTTAGGGATCGTTTCGTTGACGTGGTGTAGAAAACATTGTTTGGTTATCCATGTAAGAATTCAAATCAGTTCACTATAATTTTGATTGTTGTTTTATGTTTTGGGTTACATACTCGTAGTCAAATATTGATCATAAAGCGGGTAGTATTGTATTCGCATTGTCGAGTCACTTATGTCAATGTTGGTTGATGCTGATCTAGTGTTTTGTTGTGTTACCAATTTCTAATGTCTGGTATCTAGTTGTTCGCTCAAAGTATCTTTCCGAAATTATGCTCGCTGATGATATTTAGGTGATAATTGGATTAAATAATCCTAATGCACATTCTTAAATTAGATAGGTCTCTAAATACTGAAAAAGAATATGGATTTTACAGATATATTGATTGATCAGATGGGTGGAAGCTCGATTGAAGATGATTGGGACTTTCCGTCTCTCTCAAATGCTGCGCGTACTGTTCTTCTGGTTGGGCGTGTAGGGAATGGCAAAAGTGCAACCGGTAATAGCATTCTCGGAAGAAAGGTTTTTAAGTCAAGGTCTAGCTTTGCTGGAGTCACAAGTACCACAGAAATGCAAAGTACTACATTAGATGATGAACGGGTTATCAATGTCATTGACACAATAGGTAAACTATCATGTCAAGAAATCAGTATTGTTCTTGTATGCATCATCGTTTATCTATTATTACTATATTTAATTGTTTTTTTATATAGAGCAGTTTGCTTCATTTGTGATTTACTAGTAGTGTATCTAGTGTTAGGTGTGTGATTGAACTATGTGTGGTTTGGTCGCAAGGTTGCAGTAATTGTTTTGCTTCGTTTTGATTTTTTTTTTTTTTTTTTTTTTCAATAAAAGAAATCTTTGACTTGACTTGCTGATACTTCTTTTTCGTGTAAAACTTAGTTTGTTGATTGTCATGTAAGTCTTTGTTTGATCATCAGCATACAATCCTTAGATCATCAGCGTGTAATCCTTAGTTTAGTCATGACCGTGTAATCCTTAGCCCGCTTGGGAGCACTTTTATCCTTGAATTAAGTTATCAAAACTCGAATTCGATGTTTCGTTTCCACGCCAAAACTACTTAGAAAATTTGAAATTTGTGCTCTTCGGTGAGTTTCATCATGGCCTCTCGTTGGTGGTGGGGTTATGTATCGATTTATGAAGTAAAATGGTACTCCAATTATCTATTCTATAAGCCAATTTATTATGGTATGTTTGAGAAAGTGTGTGTTTGATTGGATAACAAATATATATGTTTCTTCAATTCATTCCATCACTATGACTTTAAAACTGTGGTTTTATTTTGATATACAGGACTCTTTGACTCGAGTTTGAATACTGATATAATTGGGAAAGAGATCGTTAAGTGTATTGGTTTAGCCAAAGACGGTATACATGCAATACTTTTGGTATTGTCTGTGAGGGCACGTTTTTCTGAAGAAGAAGCAACGGCGCTACAGATCTTGAAGACCATATTTGGTCCCAAGATCACTAACTACATGATAGTAGTGTTTACGGGAGGTGACGAGCTTGAAGAGAATGATGAGACCTTTGACGATTTCTTGAGTCGTGGGTTTCCGGAACCCTTGCAGGTAGCTATGATCTCAAACGTGATTTTATATTTTCATTGCTTTATTCTATTTGTTTTTCTGTTCGGTTGTGGAGGCACTTGATGAAAATTTTAACGCACATTCACATCAACAGCATCGCTATCGTACTTCTTATGCAATTTGTTTTGAATTGCGAGGGATACTTTCAATTTTGATATATTTTTTTATCAGGAGTACTTTTTGGCCTATGCTACTCGACTTAGCTACAACTATTGTACTTAATATGGTGTTAGAGTGTTCATATTTTGTGACAATCTTTGATAGTATCTTTCTAATTTGAAATGTTGTGTCGTATCTATTCAAGGTGGTCTGAGTGTTGATACATACCCATTGTTGGATTTTGCAAATGGAACCATTAGTTAAACTTAAACAAATATACTTCTTTGACGTGCATGTTCTCCAGCAGCTCATATTGGGTGGTGCAATAACTTGCATCCATTCCCATGGTTTTGGCCAGAGTAGCTCGTTAGAAAGTCGAGCGCAGGAGTGCATCTGATCAGATTACGGAAAGCATATATAAATGCCAAACTGATTATCTGCGAGTGTGATTATTTTATTTTCCTGTATGCTTTTGCAGAATGTCCTCAATGTTTGTAAAGGTCGGTGTGCTATTTTCGACAATAAAACAAAAGACATAGATGTTAAAGTGAAACAAAGGCAGCAACTTCTTGATTTGATTGAAGTAGTCCTTCAAGAAAATGGAGGACATCCTTACACTGATAGCATATTTAAGGAATTCAAGGTATCCTTTTTGCTGGCGTGGTATATCACTGGTGAATTAAACGGAATTTACAAGTGTTCTGTCATTTTGTACAGATTGGAGCAATGAAGCTCCGTCAACAAGAAAAAGATGTCGATTCCTTGCAGAACCATACGACACAGGAAATATCAGTTTTGAAGGAGCAAATTCAGAGATCACATGAAATACAACTCAAACGCATGACTGAGATGGTTTTTTTTCTTGTTTCTCAAACTTTTTCTTGTCTATTACTTCCCTCTGTTTTAGCCTATTAGTCACAGACTTCCAGTTTGACTTTTCGTTGTGGGGAAAATGTTGAACGTGTGTCGGGAGCCACTTTTCCCTCGTCTAATGCTATCTTTCTATCTAGACTCGGTTTAGAAGTACTTGACGGGTGTACCTGTCCTAGTCTTAGACATAGCTATATTTATTTTCTCCTAATAGGTTCTCATATCTTTGGTTTGAAATGAAATGTCAATGTGTCTTATACTCTTACCCGTGTTCGAGTGTTGGGCATGGGTATGTACATCGAAGAACTTGAGCAACATATTGCAAAAATGCGTGGTCCATAAAATTACATGTCCATGTTACTGTATTTCCTTTTTCCATTCTAATAGCGTCTTGTACAGTATGAACTTCATGCACCTTATTATCATATGCGTGTTTCTCTTTGGGTGAAGGTTGAGTCGAGATTGAGAGAGACAACTAAAAGGCTCGAACAACAATTGGCCGAGGAGCAAGCAGCAAGACTGAGAGCTGAAGAAAAGGCGCAAGCTGATCGGGGAAAATCTAACGAAGAGATACGTAAACTCCGGAAGAGCTTGGAAAAGGCGCAGAAGGAGACAGAAGAACTGCGCAAGGCAGCAGAGAGTGGGAAATGTTCTATTCTTTAATCAAGTCGACGTGCTCTTCTAATCTACTAAAACCGCTATGATGTTATCGTGAATTGGGTTTCTGTAACTTTTATGATCGTTTGATTATTTTGCGGTTATGGTTTATGTATATATTCGTATGCTTGATGGTTTAATGCGCGTGTGGCGACAAATACTTGAATTGCTGCAGTCTTATTAAGAAGACCTATTTGTTGGAGTCTTTGATTTTAGCTCTCATCTTAGAATTCAGGTCGCCTAAGCGAACGTTTTTAGTCTAGATATCCGTGCTCTTTACGATTTTGGGGTTAAAAATTTGATAGTTTCGGGCTGCATTCTTACCCTTCAACAGTGACAGGCTGACAGCATTACACGTACGTCGTCAGACAGACGGCCAACTACGTGGCAAGTGTTCTAGCTACATACATAGACCATGGTCCATGGTACAGTACTATCCAATTAGCCATGGACTTGGAGCCCAGATTATAGCACGGCCACAATCAATGCACTTAACATAATTTTTGTTATAATTTATTTAAGGGTTTTTTGTCAGATAGTACCTTTTATTTAGGGTGTTTTGTGAGATAGTACCTTTAATTTTTTTTTTTTGTTAAATGATACCTTTTATTTCTAATATTTGTTAAAACATACCAAATGACGGAATCCGGTGAGAAAAAGTCAATTTTCTGGTTTGACCTTATTTGGCACGTGTGATTTCCCTAAGTTCCCTAACTTAATTTTATCTTTTGTTAAAATCTACCCTTATTTCTCTAATTTCCCTTCCATTTCCCTAAATCCCCAAATTAATTTGTTATTCTTCATTCATTGCTACTCTTTTCATCTTCATCCATCAACTCAATCACTATTCTCATCTTCTTCCATCATCTTCTTATTCTCATTATTAATTTCTCATAGACAATACAAATCAAAACTTAGTAAACAACTAATATAATTTGATTCTTCTTATTCTCTTTCTTCAATTGAATCAATTATTCTAAAACTTTCTTTCTTCTTATTCTTCTTTTTCAATTGAATCAATTCTTCTAAAACTTCGTTAACTGTTTCCACACCATCTGCATTCAAAGTATTTTCATGGTCTTCGGTAGCTTGATAAACTTTACTTTTGAGGCTTCTTATTTCGCTGAACAAATCGTCGATTACATTCATTTGTCAAACTGTACTATCTTCATCAACCCATATGAAAAACCCACCTCTACGCTTATTCAAATCAGAGTTGTAATTTACAAGTTACAAGATACAAGTTATAAACTTTTTCCCTCGATTTTGCGAAGTCCAAGAAGTTCGATGCGCACAAGGTAAACCACATTTGCATTATATTTCTGTAAAAAAACGTGTTTGACGATGACGATTTTTTTGAGGAATACATGACAATGAAATTTAAGAGAAAAAGAGACAAGTGCAATTGTCCTAAAAACTTAAAGATTCTAACTTTAATAGAAATTGGGAGGGAAAGTTGGAGGGAGAATTAGAGGGAAATTTTGGAGGAAGTGTAAAGTATGTTTACCTAAGTTGATTAAAGCAAAATAAGGCAGCTTTTAACAAATAATCATAACCATATTTACATTACACGTGCTAACCAAGTCAACTCGCCGGAATCTTGACTTTTTTTTCACCGGATTTCTTAGTTTGGTAGGTTTTAACCAATTTTGGAAATAAAAGGTACCATTTAACAAGAAAAAATAATTAAAGGTACTATCTCACAAAACACCATAAATAAAAGGTACTATCTGACAAAAAACCCTTTATTTAATGTCAAAATAAATCATAAAACTGTACAATTTATCACTTACAAGTTACTCCCTCCGTTTAAAAATATAAGTCGTTTTCGTTTTTTAATGTAAACAATTGTTTTTTGATATTACAAAAAGTTATTTGTTGAAAAATAATAAAAAATTTACCATTAAATTTATCACGAAAAATACTTTCATATAAGTAATATTTTCATTATGTTATCTTTAATATTTTGGGAAATATTGAAGAGAAAAGTTGTCGTCTCATGACTTATATTTTAGAACCGAGGGAGTACAACTTTATGTCGCTTATGATCAAAGTTTTACTCCTTCCTTTTCATCTCGTCTCTCCCGTTTGGTTTTTGTACGGTTTTCAAAGTGCCGTTTTGACTCTTGACGACCATGATTTTCTCTATTTATATGTGACTTCTTTTCATCGACTATAAATCATTTCATCGACTATAAGACCATCTCCATTGAAGCAAATGACCTTGGTCATTTCATAAAGAAGTCATTTTAATTGTACGGAGTACTTAGCTATTGACACTTACATAATTAATATTGACACTCAAGGGTTGGGGGTCAACAAGTGACCATCACTTGGAGGCGTTGGAGCAAAATGACTTGGTGTCAATAATTAAACGTAATTGCTCAACTGTACCCGGCTTTTTCTCAGTTGTACCCGAAAAAGACATCGATACCCTCCTCATTTCCTTCCCCACATTTTTGATAACCTAATTTTCTCTCTTCTCTCTCCTCTCTTCATCCTCCCTCCTTTATTAAACAACTACCACCCACCCCCCACCACCGCCTCTCCCACCACCCCCTCCCACCACCGCCTAGCCACCCTCCACCGCCGGCCCAGCCCCACCCACCACCCGCCGCCTCTCCCACCACCGCCCCCCCCACCTCCGCCTGGCCACCCTCCACCGAGGGTCTAGCCACCCTCCACCGCCGGCCCAGCCCCACCCACCACCACCGTCCACCACCGTCCACCACCACTACCCACCACCACCTAAACCCTAATTCAAAAAAAAAAAAAAAAAAAAAAAAAAAATGAAACCAGACACCACTACTGCCGCGCCACCGCCGCCAAGCTCCTCTCCCACCACGGCCGCCAAGACACCACACCCACAACCACCACAGCCGCCGCCGTCCTCTTCCCCACCATCAACCCTAATTAATAAAAACAATAAAAAAAAAAAAAAACCAACCACCACGTACCCACTGCCACCCCCACCACAAGCCCACTCCCACGATCGCCGCCACCGCCGTCACAGCCACCGCCACGCCACAGCCATGAAACCCAAATAGTTCATAAAAAATAAAAATAAAAAAACAAAACATACAAACATAAACAAACAATGAATGATAAAAAAATTAAATTAATAAAAAAAGTAAATTACATTAAATATATCGTCACAAGGATTCATATGTTAAGAATTGAATTAATTGTATAAGGAATTGAAGAAGAAATTGGTTGATTTAAGTTGTTTTAGGGTTTTTTTTGGTGGAAAGAGAAGAGAGAAAAATTGGGAAAGCAGGGGTAGGGGATGGAAAATTAATGACAAAAAAGGGTACAACTGAGAAAAAGCCGGGTACAGTTGAGCAACACCCTAATTAAAGTAGTAAATTGATAAATTAAATGACCTCTATTAAGGTGACCCTTCAATGGGAATGGTAAATATATCATCAATCATATTATAATTTAATAAACATTTGGAGTTAATTATTTACCGTCAAACTTTGAGAAGTTTGACTTTTCAAAAAGAAAATGAGAGAAACAAATAATTAAAGTGGGAAAAGTATTAACAAATTATAAGATTTAACTAGGGCCTCATTTGATAATTTTGCATATGGCTATGCACGATTATCATTGCAAACATGTGCGATCAACATCGGGGCGACTGTTTCCAACGCTCCAGCTTACTCAAACCCTTATAAATTTAACTTACCTAAGTAGAGGTAATTCAGAATTCAGCATTCAGAAATTCTCAAAAACATTCAGAATTCTAATATAAAAACCATTTAACAATATACTAATATGATTAATCACCCCTCCACCGATCACTTCACGATATCATGACATGTTTTCCGAATCACGATTTTTGTAACCATAATATCTATACTTACCCATTATAATTTTTACCATTTTAAGAATTGAGACATTGGGGGCATGGAGGAGTATTATATAGCATATTATAAAAATAATACTCCCTCTGTCTCAGTCATTTGTTTACAGTTTGACTTTTTTCCTCTCACAAAAAAGTCAAACTGTAAACAACTCACTGAAACGGAGGGAGTAATAATGTTTGTGGGACCATTTTAATATTTTATAAGGGCAAATATGTAAATCCAAATTCAATATTATTAAATAGGAACCAAATATTGCTATAAATGGAATGAGATTTGCCAAAAAAAGCTCATTACTTGGGGTGCTTAGCAAACACGTTACTTTGCATGCATTTGGTAAAAAAAGAATCCCTACCTTATATTCTACGACGTCGTTTTATCTATTTTACCATGACATATTATGTAAAAAAATATTTTTAATAATAACAATATACTATAGTAGGGTTCAACAAATTTACATCATTTTCTTTCATTCATTCATTCATTCATTCCTTCCTAGATATTCGTGTGTTTTCTGTAATATATTAAAACTAAAAATAAAAATAAAAATAAAAAAGTTGTAATAATTTAATATTCTTCTTCACTGTTAGTTGATCTGTGTTTTAAATTTTAACTCTCAGTTCATCTCTGCCATTTTCAGCATACTATATATTCTATCATGTTAACAAATACACAAGGTTTGCTTATTTTATTTTATTTTTTAGTATACTTATAATGTTTTTTATTTTATTTTTTGTTAGTATCAATTTTTTGTTTTGTTTTGTTCTATAGATCTGTTATTCCTAAGATGTTTTATTAATGTTCTTTTCAAAAAAAAAAAAAAAAAAAAAAGATGTTTTATTAATGTTTTTTAATATTTTAGAGGGTGATCTATGTAGGGTTATTTATAGATCTAGCCCCAAATAATATGTCTACTTGTTCATAAAATTGTGATAATATTTCATTTTACCTAGGATTATAAATATGTGAAACCCTTTAAATATATATATCTTTTACTTAAAAGTATTAGACTCACCGTAAATAAAGGTATATAAATTTAAAGAAAAATTGTCTTTCATAATTTGTTATGATTACTATTAACTGATTTCGACATAGTGATATTAGAAAGAGCTAAATGGAAAAAAATTAAACAATTGTGACTAAATATCATCTAGGTTAAATAATGGCCACGATCACTTTAAATATGTTCTTATTTGATGCGTCTTGAACTTGTATTTCGATCAATTTTAATTTATCACTGATAAAAAGGCAGTCGATCTTATACAAGACTTATTTCTCGTTCATATCAATCTTACAGTATATACTACGAACTACAGATGACTGAGATAGATGGACAATCTCTCTCTCTTTTTTTTTTTTTTTTTTTTTTTTATTAATTCTCGATTTAAAATAAATTAAATTCGATTTATTACGACTAATTAATAAAGAGGGAAAGGTGGCGAAAAATGCAGGAGAAGAGAAGAAGAAGACGGGGAGGGGGAAGATAGAGATAAAGAGAATCGAAAACACGACGAGTCGACAAGTGACATTCTGCAAGCGGAGGAACGGTTTGTTGAAGAAGGCTTACGAGTTGTCTGTTCTTTGTGATGCTCAGCTTGCCCTCATCGTCTTCTCCTCTCGTGGCCGTCTCTATGAGTACTCCAATCACAAGTATGAAATACTGTTAAAATATCCTTTCTTCCTCCTAGTATTAGTTTAATTAAATGAAATACTGTTAAAATATTGTTACTGTCATTTGTTTACCTTTATATTTTGAGAAGAACGATAAAATGACGGTTCATTTTAATTTATAAGCTTGTCGATATAAAATGGTACGAAGTATATAAATTGAAAGAATATCGATTATGGATGATTTTGGGGTTAAATTAGATTAAGTAAGTTTTAATTTAATATAAAGAAAGTGGTTTATTTGTGTTGATTCCAATATAAAGGTAAACAAATCAGAGTAACTAAAATGGATCGAGTAAATAATCAGTACGTTATTGGAACTCAATCATTACTGCTATTTGTCGTACTGAGGTGGTGAATAATAATAGCTAAGCCCCTGTGGCTTTCTTCAAAAAAAATAAAAAAATAAAATGAATCGAGTATTAATCAGTACGTTATTGGAACTCAATCATTACCTTATAATTCCAACGGTCTAGATAGTTTATCCTGGCCTGGCCTCTCCATGTCTTTTTTACCTAACTAAATTTTGTTGTCTCGTCTTATCATTTAGTGATTGTTTATGTTTACATTTGGAGTATGCCGACTACAGTGTGTCCCTTGGCAAAACAATGTATCATTTGGTGTAGTATCTTCTCAATGTAATCACCCCTTAATCTGTAGTCTATAAATATAACTTGGATGTAAATTATTATTATGCGATTCATAAATAAATATTACTCTTCTATAATTTATGATTGTGTAATTTAACACCTAGATTATACAAACTTCAAAAGTACTAAGAATATAAGGCATGCATGAGCTAAATCTTTGGTGGATTGTTTAGGGTTTTAGACTTTCCATGTACATGTCAAATTTCGACCTGCATAAAATATAAGAATCTTTATCTTCCATAACTTTGATGCATGTATTTTTGATAAATTATTTCTCATATGTCACATTGATTGGTGTTAATAGTATTATTTTTGTTGAAGTTAATGATATGGCATGCATGCAATTCTATTACAACTTATTGTTTCCATTTTTAGCTTTTTTATTCATGCAATCATGCATGACTTAGCTTGCTTGCCTTTATGAAGATCATTTGTGTTACCGTTTTAATTATTTGTTTACTTATCAATTTTAAAAATCGATATGAATTAATAGTTTGTCTTAGACGGATTGATGAGAAGAGGCCAGGGAAGCTGATTCACGATAATAATTTTAAAAAGAAAAGTAAAATGACGTCACCTGGTGTTATGTCAAACCACCCTTGTACATAATTCACGCATTCAATCACTTGGTGATGTTCTATTCTTGTCCTTAGGTTTGTAATTTGATCAAACTATATTTGTGTGACGGTAATCTACTTGGATTGATTTTCAAAATAAAATGACAACCCCATTATGATTGAAATAAAATGATTGCTTTTAATCATATATTAGATCATAGTTAGGAATTTAGACACCATTTCCAATTAATAAAATTTCTACTTACTCTAATCATATATTCTTTAATTTGAAATTGTCCAGTCTTTTTTTAGGGTTGGTGAATTGGTCTACCTTTAATATATCGAACTATTTCTAGAGACTTAGAACTAGTGTAATCTAAAGATTTAATTTTTTTTTTTTTTTTTTTTTTTGGGGGGGGGGGGGGGAGGGGGAATGCTGCGCTATAATCAAACGCAGTCTTATATAGAAACGTTCTATTAATCAAACGCAGTCTTATATAGAAACGTTCTATTTTGTATAGACAAAAATTAAGAGATAAGGTTGCATATATTCGTCCTGTTATTTCAATTATAATTACACTAGACGACTATGTGTTTTCTCCTTATCTTATGTGAAATAATATTGTTGTTGTGATTGTTGTACAGTATAAGATCAATAATCGAAAGGTACAAGAAAGCGATAGATGGTTCGAACTCGAGCTCGGTCAGTGAGATTAATGCTCAAGTAAGCATACCAATTATATAACCATGCCATTTTACAAAACGAATTGCTTTCGTTCTAAAATTAATTGACACGGCGTTCAAAGATAATTTATCGGCTTCTTACGTACAAAGTAATGCTGTTTCAAGTATTCGATATGTGACCTTACAATTCAGTTGAACTGAATTATTTGTTGTGTACGTTTGATTTGATTGATCGAATGTTGTCTAGAAAAACTTATCTAGACGTAAAAATTAACTCGTTTTTGTGTTTTTTACTCGTTTGCGTGGAATTGAATGAAGTACTATCAGCAAGAATCAGCAAAGTTACGACACCAAATACAAACGATGCAAAATTCTAACAAGTAAGCTTTGCATTGCATTGATTTTTTAAAAATAGAAACCGTCTTACAATATACTTACTCGTCTAGTGTATCACTCTGTATCTATATTTATGCATGCGACTATCTCATGCGATCATGTGTGATATAGAAATGAATTATTAAAAGGGTCTGAAATCGATTGATGGGGATGCATTATTTATATCAGAGCGTATTTATCGCGGTTTTATGGTCACTTGACTTGAAACAATAACAGGAATTTGATGGGTGAATGCTTGGACAACTTATCTGTGAAAGAAATGAAACAAGTTGAAAACAGGCTTGAACGCGGCATCTCTAGGGTCCGATCAAAGAAGGTCTCACTTCCGATCTATTCATTTCATTACGTTTTCTTTCTAAGTAAACATTTATACCAAAATTCGAATGTAAGTGTTTATAACTTAACCTCTCGTAAAAAGCTAATCTACGACACTGATCTCGTGCAGCATGAACTGCTCCTAGCTGATATCGAGTTCTTGCAGAAACAGGTCAGTATTCTTCCTCTGCTCTTTTCTACTCGAAAACATACATTTCCATGTGTTTGATTGTATCCGAGGAACTCTAGGATTTTTAGTACTGATGCTTCACCACGCACCCGTGTTACATATCTTTCCATTTTACAAGTAGAAGATTAAGTGATTTAACTCGATTTCTTCATGATAACAGGAGACGAAGCTGGAACACGAAAATGCATTTCTCCGAAGCAAGGTATATAAGCAAACAAATACACACACACACGTGAACAATAATGATGTTACTATTGTGTTATTTGACCCGATTTCTGTTTTCGACAACTCAAATTTGTAGATAGCTGAAGTCGAAAATCTCCAGCAGCTAAATCCAAATGAAAACCTCAGTGTTTTCCATGGTTTCGTGACACGAGATCAGATGATGGTGCCAAACATGCTGCAGAATAGCTCTGCTACATTCACCATTCCTACTGACAAGAAGTTTCTTCATTAAAGGTAAATATATAATACAGAGTAATAATCACCAAAAATCTCAATGAACGTATTAATCGTGTGTTCGCTCTTGATATTGAAACCGTATATAAACATTTTGTTGAGCAATTTCGTGATAATATCAATTGATGACACCAATCTTTCTCTACGCAGGTTGGGATCTTGAATATATGATGTACAACTATTCTCGTCCCGGCCTCCTAACTTTATAGCTAAAAGCCTGAAATAAGATCCATTTACGCGGCTGACTTTATATCAAATTCCCCAAAAAAATACAGTGGGTTACTGATTATGAAGTATTACTTTCGGAACTGTCAAAATGATGAGATTGTTTATTTGTATGTACGTTAAATTATACACCATACAATCATACATATGTATGGAACTGCGGTAGGGGACTGAACGGGTCTTTGTTTTAACAAGGACGCGTTCATTTGAACCTTATTCTTAACTTCGCTCTATCCGCCACCAGTATATTTCTGCGGCCTTTGTTGGGTTAATAGATTAACCGTAACACAAAAATACCAATTATGGCGATAGCTAGTGGACCGTTATTTTGACGTAGAAAAGATGATTACCTTTTGTTTGATGCCTCAATGCCAATGTTAAGAGCTGCGGCGTATCATATTCACAATAAATGAATAAAACTTGAACGTTAAACATTGGTGTGAATATAATCATCAATCAATGACTGTTAAAAGCAAGATAAAAATTTTAAGGGTAAAAAACAAGTGACAAAAATCTCTCATTTAAAAGTTTACTTTGGAATTTTCATCGCAACTACATCATAAAGTACCTCTTTACGAGCAAAATTGTCAAATAGAAGGAACGGATAAAAAAAGCAGTTTTACTAGATGTGAATTCTGAAAATTACAGAGGCAGATATGACCAAATCGACCCTTAAGTTACCAAAAGCTACTCAGCATATGTGATATTGGGGCATAGAAAACCAAGGGCATCACTTGAAGCACTTAGCATCGAGCAGAGCTTCACCCTCGAAAGGCTCAGCATCCTCGATCATCTGGTTGACACGTTCTTTCTGAGCTTCATCGCTAATGTCCACCTTGGTCCACTCGTAAAGCTCCATGTCGTAGCACTCCTCCATCACAAACTGAGGGATCTCAGTTCCGCGGAAAAGCCAAAGACCTTGCACCTTGTATGGGCCTGAACCAATGATGAGCATCTTGCCGAACGCATACTTGCGGGCCAAATCCATCCTCTGCAGAAACCCGCTTACTTTGTTGAGGGTCACAAATGAGACAGTGTTCTCGTCATTGTACTTGTAGTTACAGAACCACAGAGAGTATCCCTCGGGATCATACATGTCCCAGAATCCTGCATTGGTTGAAAAGAAAATACATATATCATCTCCACAACAGTAAAAGCTCGAGCAATTGTTTAGCACACAGGAGCATATACGGACTAGGCCGTTAAACAGATGTTTGAGCAAAGTAACAATCTTGGAAGCATGCATGATGCATGCCAAACAAACGAAACACAAAGTATGAGCAACAAGGGTATAGAACAGCACCATGCAATCACATTCAAGAAATCACAAAACCACCAGATCACTCACGGAATAAAGTACTGAATTTTAGTACTTTGTAAAATACAATCAATTGGATGAAATAACAATAAGCAGGATATTATTAGTTTATTACATCTCTGTATAACGGAAGGTAAGTAATTCAGGAAGATGGGAAAAGGCAAAAAATATACAACCTCGACACCTCATGTGATAAAACACGAACAGCTATTAACTTTGAGTGTAAATTGTAACACTTAAAAAACACGACACGAGGAACGCTGACACTTATATATCGGGCTATGGCCTATGATAAGAGAAACAGCTGATAATATAGTGCCCAATGGAATTGAAAATAAGACGGCAAGTAGTCACTCTGTTAGGCATGTACTAAAACGAGACAAAAATAAAGTTTGCTAAAATGGATTATTATGAACACGATCATACCTTTAATAGCAACTTCACGGAAATTACGCTTGGTGTTAGAATAAAGCCTCTTCCAGTCATCCAAAACCATCTTACTAGGTGGAAGGAGATCAAGTGGATTCTTTGCCTTTGGCTTGGGTGCCTCTTCCTCAGCTGCCGGTTCTGGTTCTTTGGGCTTCGCCGCTTCCTTTTTGACTTCCTTCTTCGGTTCCTCCTTAGCTTTGGGCTTGGCGGCCTGTGCAGGCTTCTTTACAATTGGAGGAACCTTCTCGACTTGAGTTACCTCACCCAACACCTTCTTGAAGTTTGGCTGGTTAACCAAAGTCCAGAAGTACCTTTCAACGTGGGGGAATTCAGAGGTAAAGCTCTTCGTCAAAATACGACTGAAGCCGAGATACAAATTCGAGGTCATCACGATATCAGCAAGCGTCACACTGTGTCCAACCAGGTAAGTGTTGGAAGCGAGATGCTTGTTCAAAGCCTCCAATGCTCTCTTCAGTGAAGCAATGGCATGTTCCTCAGCCTTAAGGAGAAAATAAAACATTTGTCAGTAAATGAACACCACCATACTCATGGTAAAATGGTCTACATAAAATGATTATAAATGGTTCATATAACGGGAAACATACAGGAGCAAGATATTGAACAAAGCCAACTCGAGGAAAGAACCAACGAGCAATATTGGGATCAACCTCCAAGGAAGCAAAATCAATCCATTGTTCAATTTGGGCCTACGAAACAAAAAAAATCACAGATGCAATTCAATAAAAACACATTCCATAATGTAAAAACAGCCACATGCTTATCATCGAAATACTTACATAGTCAATCAATGACGCACCAAGGAGAGGATTATCAGGCTTCAATCTTGCAACTAAAACCAAAAACAGGAAGCGGTTAAACAAAAATCTGCCAGCGACAACAGAAAACACATTAAGTAAGAGGAAAAAGGTAAATACCATATCTTGCTATGGCATTACTTTCAAAGACGGGACCATCAGGAGTCTCAAGCACAGGGACCTGAAATAAGAATTTCCTCAGAAAATCACACGGCATAAGTCAAATCATAGCACAAAATCAGTAATGTAAACGGCACATACCTTTCCAATGGGGTTCATTTCCAGAAATTCGGGGGTTTTGTTGGTAACACCCATCTCAAAGTTCTTTGCCAATTCAACTTTGACGCCAGTGTACTCCGCCGTAATCAGAGTTTTGAATGCATTCTTGTTTGTGCTCCCAGCATGCAAAACCTACAACAGTAAAATGCAGCCATTCTTGTCGAGATTCTCGAGTATATAAATTGACACGTAATAATAAATTCACAAAATGTGGACTTCTACATACGTCAAGAGAATAAACACATACCCTCACCAACAAAAAGCAAACAATCAATGGCAAATTTGACCATTAACAGACAAAAATTAATAAGTTCTCAAACATTTTTGCACTAATTGGAAAACGTCTAATACTCTAACTACAACGGGAAGATCATCTTAAGAGAATGACAATACGAAGATGAAAGCACGTACATGGCCACATTCTTCAAATCGACTGTCTTAACTTCAAAATAACATGCAGAACTCAGAATAAGAGAAAAATCTCGGATAATGTGGCACAACTCTATACAAACTCCATCAAATCGAACAACACATTTGTACGTATGAAGTATGGCGCAAAGATTATATAACCAGTAAAACACGACACGACTTATGTGCTTAACGTTTTATGCAAACAATGCAACAAATCAAAAAGAAACGTGCAAATCGTCCCATTTTAGATTCGATTATAAATCAGTCGATTACTTGAATTAATCGATTAATAGGTTTCTGTGAAGAGAAATCATTTGTAAACAAAAATTGAGACAAAAATAGAGTAAAAGATCAAAACTTTGATAATTCAAATGAACAGCAATTCAAAAATTCTTCAAGAACAATACAGAAAACATCGCATCAAATCACAACAACGCCAACGACATCAAAAAAATCAAATCAATCAGTTAGAAATCATCAGAACAACGACAATTAACGGCATAAAATCATCAAAATCATAAAGCAAAACTAAATTACAATTAATAACTGAAATTGGGAATCAATCAATCAATCAACTTTGAATACACAACATTAGAAAAAATTGAAAAAATGAAAAGAGAAATCATAATTCATACCAACGCCATGATGATGAGCAGCGACTGATTAAATTCTCGGAGAAAAGTTGAAGATCTGATTTCAGAAATAAGCACAAAATAAAAATCAAAATTGAAATTTAGAGAGAAAAGTTAAAGACAATGAAGAGTCGATGATAAAAGAAAGGGGGAAGAACAATACCCCAACACTCGCTGCGCAGAGGTTTTAAGACGATTTTAGGGTTTCTCTTCTCCCTCTCTCTCTCTATATATACTCCTTACTTCCTATCAAAAATCTAGCTTTATTTTTTTTATTTTTTATTTCATATTTTTAATTTAAAACATTATTTTTCCTTATTTTTTATATTTTACTCCGTAATCTTTTTTTTTTTTTTTTTTTTTTTTTTTTGAGGAAAAACCCAAAGGGCTTAATTAGATCAACGAGATATCAAAAAGTACAGCGTTTTGCGCCCGAGAGGGCAAGACTCCCTGCCAAAACATTCTGCCTGTCTCAAGTAATAAAATAAGATTGTGCATTATTTGTGATTAGAGATGCCATTTGTGCGGGTTGGCTCGGTCCATTCCGCCTAGACCTGGCAAACGGGTCAATCGGGTCGGGTCACTTCGGGTCGGGTCATTTCGGGTTTGATCGATGTATTGATTCGGGTCGGGTCGGGTCGGGTCATTTCGGGTTGCGGGTCTATTTCGGGTTGCCTTTTATCGGGTCGTTTCGGGTTCGGGTCAATTTGGGTCGGGTCGGGTCAGGTCTCTTTCGGGTCAAAATGCAAATTTTCAGTAAGAAAAGACGATTTTTTTTGGTCAAATGGTTACTTTTTAAAGTTTTAATGTATATAATTTGTGTTAATTGATTTTACGATATCAAATAAGTTCTTTTTGAGTCGTTTGAAGTCATGATCAGCATGAAAAGTATTTTGTATCTGGTAAATTCGGGTTTCGGGTCAAATTCGGGTCAAGGCATTGTGGGTTGGGTCATTTCGGGTTTCGGGTCACTTTCGGATCTCGAGTCAGCCTTATCGGGTCGGGTCAATCGGGGCGGGTCGGTTTTGCCAGGTCTAGTACTACTTCCGCCTTGTGTGCCATGATTTTGATGGCCCGTCAAAAGCCCGCTTGGCCCTCTCAAGCAACGGGTCGAGCCGGGGCCTTGATTTCTAGGGCCTGGCTCTCCGGGCCCGTACTTTTAAACAATTTTATAATCAAAGGGCCGCGTTTGGGCCTTAATTGTCAAGCCCGGCCCGCCACCCCTAAGGGTCGGTTACGGACCATAATAATGGATCGGAGCTCGGCTAGTAGCCACCTCTATTTGTGATTATAAAGTTACAAATTTTACTAAAAATGTAATGGTCTAAGAGTCAGGAATTTCTTTAGTAGCAGGTCTTATGTTCTATTCGTACACCCCTGTTGCAATTGTCTTATGCCTCATCTTTGACTTAAAAAGTTACTCGTACAAATTTAAAAATTTTGATGATCGGTACCAAATAGAAAATCAGCATTGTATGGGTATTTGGTTCGTACGAGTGTATGAACTAATTTGTGTGGCATGGAGTAGTAACTTCATGCTTAATAAGTACTCCACATGTAAGTACATTACGCTTTTTAAATAAAATCTATTCGGCCTTGCCCCAAGTCGCTCAATGGGCCACCATTTTTGCAAGCCTGACATGGCCTAGTCAAGGGCTTGACTCAGCTTGTCAAACAACGGTCATACTCGGGTTTCTGTTTTAGAGGCTTAGGCCCTTGGGCCTTTGATTGTAAAGTAATTCATAACCAAAAGGCCTAGCCCGAGCGTGCATTTAGCAAGCTTGGCTAACATGAGACCATAAATATTGGTGAACTTTTACAATTCACAACCCATATAAAATATTCATTTCTCACTCATCAAATCACATAACCCACAATTTCAACCTTTTAACATTTTTTACACATTTTATCAACAACTCACACAACCCATATTATTACCTATTATTTTACGAGTAATATATACCTACCCCACTTCTTTCTACTCCAACCAATAATATTAAAGGTTGCTAAAGGTTGCTCAACCAACCCACCTCCATTAGGTTGGCAACCCATATATTATTTTTCCTTTTTTTTTAATGATAAAAGTTGCAACCCACCTCCAAAAAATCACCAATATTTATGGTCTGAATAAATTTATTTTTATTAATATAAAAAAATGCATCCACAGTTTATTAATATACCATGTCATGGAAAGATACGAAATGAATTGCGTGCAAGAAAGGATTATAAATTTCGTATATAAGAAAATAGCAAAATAACTACTCCACATTTATATTTTTGAATGTTATGTTTTATTAATAAAAATATTTCAATTGTATCTTTTTTATTTGATTTGGAAGCGTGTGGTATGAGCTTTAGCTATACTCATCTCCCTTTGTAAAATAAACTCGTAACTCACGGGGGATTAAGGACCTGTTTTTCCAAATTTTATTTTCATTCGATTCGCTTCATTCGATTCGATTCGATTCGATTCGATTCATTCGATTCGATTCGATTCGATTCGATTCCATTCTTCGATTCGATTCGATTCGATTATGTTATAAATTTGAACTTCATTCGATTCGATTCGATTCGATTCGATTCGATTCGATTCGATTCGATTTTCATTCATTTGGGATTCGATTCGATTCGATTCATTCGATTCGATTCGATTGATTCACTAAAAAGTCCGAAAGAACAGGTTCTAAGGTATCGGTATCGAAAATGCATTTTTCTCAAAACAAACACAAACTATAAAATACTCCGTATTACTTTGGAAAGAGCTAAACTTGTATAGCATTCCACATAATCTTGGTTTAAATTGGATCAATCGTGTAACAAACTAACAATATAGAGGTGACAATCAGGTCAGTCGGGTTGGGTTTGGGTCGGGTCATTATCGGGTTAACGCGATTTTATCGAATTATTTCATTTTTTATCTATTAAAATAGGTACTTTAACCGTTATTTTATTTAATTACTTCATTATGAGGTCAAATATATTATTCGAAATAATAATTTGCTTTCAATCTATTCAAAATTAAGCTTAATAATTATCGGGTCGTCAATTGAGTCGAGTCGATACCGGATCAGATCGGGTCTGGGTCGGGTTCGGGTCACTGATTATCGGGTCATGTCGGGTTACGAGTCATCGTGGGGTCGGGTCGTTTCTCGGGTCACGATATTTTCGGGTCAATCGGGTCAGATTTTGCTTGGGTTCGGATCAGGTCTCTTGAGTCGGGTCAAACTTGCCAGCTCTATAACCATATGTATCCACTTATAGGAAGCATGATAAATATAAATTATTAAGTGATACTCCGTATTTGTCATGTATAAACTATAGAGACTACTACGACTGCTCTTTCGCTATTTTCAAATTTCATTTCGATTCACTATTCATTCGATTCGATTGATTGATTCTCATTCATTCAGATTCAGTTCATTCAAATTTCAACTATATTAAATTCAGCTAACATTATTATTATTTTTATTATTATTATTATTATTTTTATTATTATTATTATTATTATTATTATTATTATTATTATTATTATTATTATTATTATTATTATTATTATTATTATTATTATTATTATTATTATTATTATAAAAACAACAACAATAAAGATCAAAGAAGTAATAATTATAATAATAATAATAATAATAATAATAATAATAATAATAATAATAATAATAATAATAATAATAATAATAATAATAATAATAATAATAATAATATTAATAATATTAATAATATTAATAATAATATAATATTAAGAACAATAATAATAATAATATTTATCATAAAAATAATAATCAATTTTAAATTTTTTGTTCAGTTCAGCTTTCATTCAGTTCAGTTCATTCGATTCGATTCAGCATTGATTCATTCAGTTCAATTTAAAAAGTCAGAAAGAACAGGTCCTAAAAGGGTGTTTGACATGAAAAAGAGTAAGGTAATGTAATCAATAAAGGAAAGTGAAAAAAAAAAAAAAAAAAAAAAAGACTAAAAAACTCTTTTGATGAAATAGAATACGAAGTACTTGTTTGGTAAAATATAAAAACGGGCAAACCATTATCAAACCCCTTAAACCACCACCAAAAACACCCATTTTCACCACTATAACCATTGACAGCATAACTACCACCATTTTGGTCACCGATCTTGCGTCTTTAATTATCAGTTTAGATTTTTAGTTGCAATTAATTTGCTATTGACAATCACGATAAGTATATTATCGAAACCTTCTCATGATAGAGTTTGTCTATTATTGTAAGAGACAGTTTCACGCTTAGGGTGACCTATGATCTGCGTGACTATTTCAGCGCTTAAAGTGAATATTTTAACGCTATATATAACCCAACTTTTAGGTTTTAAAATGATCAATTTAAACATTAAAGTGGATACATTAAGCACTAATGTGATCACATTTTAGTCAAAATAGTCTGTTGTACGCGTGAAACTGTCTCATACGTGAAACGGCTAATAAAATTTATCAGCACCTCATTTAATGTTAACAATAATAAATGAATCGAAGTGCTGAAGAATTATATTAATTGTTTCAAGCATAAGACTATTTCATAATAAACTCAATAAATTTATCGTAAAACCGTTTCACCGGTTAATTTTCTAGAAAAAAATCACTCCTCCAATTACTATTTACTTGAGTGGTGTGTGTACTCGATCACGAGATACAAGAGCACCGCATATCAACAAGAGGCACGCATCATTATAAGAATTCCCAACGACCTAACCAAATTAAAGCCGAACAAATTAAATGACATGGTGAAAATAATAAAAATTCACCTCTTATACTCACATGCTTACTAAAATATTATTCTCTATATAAATAAGTAGTATTACTCTACTATATTATCTCAAAATATAAAATAAAGAACAAAATTAAAATATAGAAAAATTAAAATGAATCAAAACAAAAGTGGATTTGGTGTAGTATTAGTGTTACTAATGTTGTGTTATTTTGCTATGGCTTGTAATAACACAACGACAAAGGAGCAAGCCAAAATGCATGTTAATGGTTTCTTTATATTTGGTGATTCTCTTGTCGATAACGGTAACAACAATGATATACTCACTCTTGCTCGAGCTAATTATCAACCTTATGGTATCGATTACCCTATCGGCCCCACTGGACGCTTTAGCAACGGTAAAACTGTCGTCGATGTATTGGGTACGTAACATTACTCATTTGACTTCTAAATTAACAGTCCTGTCTAACAGTTCTGTATTAATGCGTGTTTATTACCTAAATATATGTAGGTGAACTTCTAGGATTTAAGGATGAAATTCCTCCATTTGCGAGGGCAAACCGAAATACTCTTTCAATGGGAGTTAATTTTGCATCGGGTGCTTCTGGTATTCGAGAAGAAACCGGCAACAACCTAGTAAGTACTGGTTGATACGTAAATCGGTTCATTCAATATTTTACTTTTTAACAGACGGTATTTCACAAAACTTACTGCTCGTAAACAAATTGCAGGGGGCACACTACTCGATGGATCAACAAGTGAACAACTTCATGAGAGTAGTTGAAGAATTGAGGAGACAATTTAGAGGAGACCGAAATGCCCTACAAAATTACCTCAATAAATGCATAATTTATTCGGGTTTAGGGAGTAACGATTATCTTAACAATTACTTCATGACTTATTACTACACCACTTCAACCCAATACACTCCTACTACTTACGCTAATGCTTTACTCGACGAGTATTCTCGTCAACTCGTGGTTAGTCGATCTCTTTTTAATTTCCACCCTTTTTATTTTATTTTCAATTCGTGTTTTGTTAAATATAACTCTCTAACGATATTGTTAAAACGGCAAACGTATATAACGATATTGTTATCTTTTTTTTGTTTTTTTGTTTTTTGGAATGGTTCTTAAGGAAAGTCCTTAAGATCAAATGTGTCTTGTTACTCTTGTGTCATAGAAATGCCTTCGTTTCAACGATTCTAATTAATATCACAGATTCGTATAATTTTTTTTTGTTATTCTATAGGCTAATAATCTTATCTTATATTGAGTACAGAGTATATATACATAAATACATGAACAATGGCAACACAAACATAGTGATTGTAATCCTAATTAATCCATACAGAGTAAAATTCATAAAACATATTGTAACATCACGACATCAGTCTCATGATGTACGTACCGTAAACATTCTAATCTAACTGTTTGATTTCCATTCTCCTTTATTAACCCGACATTGAGCATTACTAATTTACTATATCTTATACATGAAAAAAAACAGAGATTATATCAAATAGGAGCTCGAAAAGTGATAGTGACATCGGTGGGGAAGATAGGGTGCATACCCTACGAATTAGCAAGATCAAATGGAACTTCCCGAAGCCCGTGTGATGAAGACAAGAACAATGCAGTTAGCCTTTTTAATTCCGGGCTTCGTCAAATCGTTGATCAATTTAACTCCCCTCAGTTTCCTAATGCCAAGTTTGTTTACTTGGATACTAGTTTCAAGAACCCTACTTCTTATGGTATGTCCCCTTTTAATTTACTTCTTTGAATATCATTATGAAAATGTATAATGGTTCGATTCTGTTAGAATATATAATCTATTTTGAGCCTCCAATTATCAGTTTAAGGTTTTGATTGAGTTGGTTCCTGACATGTGTGACTCAATGGTCACGAGTTCGAATCTCACCACCCCTCAATT
This sequence comes from Dianthus caryophyllus, assembly GCA_023091065.1. Classification (NCBI taxonomy): domain Eukaryota; kingdom Viridiplantae; phylum Streptophyta; class Magnoliopsida; order Caryophyllales; family Caryophyllaceae; genus Dianthus; species Dianthus caryophyllus. Next base: position 5,376,217 of record CM041517.1, read on the forward strand.
TCAAAGTGGTATATTTTGCACCCGGTAGGCGGGTCTGTGAATCTGGTCTTGGTTCAAGACTCAGAGCCAACTTGCTTAACATGTAAAGTACCCGAACCCAGACCTAACCAACCTGAGTCTAAATTTCAAGATCCAGACCTAGACTTGATCAGGGTTAGGTTCGGGTCCTTTACGGGTCCATGTTTATTTAGACGTATATATTCGTATTTTCTTTTATTAAAATAACGTTAATTAATTTATATTGTTGGTGCATATAATTAGGGTTTGAAGTGCTAGACAGAGGATGTTGTGGAGTTGGAAAGAACAACGGTCAAATAACATGTCTACCATTACAAGCACCATGTGAAAATCGCGACAAATACATATTTTGGGACGCATTTCACCCAACGGAAAAAGTAAATTACATACTTGCTAAGAAAGCATTCACATCCAAGTCAAAATTGGATGCATATCCTATCAATGTTAAACAACTTGCAATGCTCTAGCATTACATGCATCTTCTTTACAATATTACTATGGACTATGGAGGTCTTGTCTTAATTACTACAATTTTTACTTTTTAATTAGTTTTGTTATGAGCATGGTTGATTAATTAAACATATATGTGTATGGTACGAGTAATATTCTGGTCGATTGAAATTAATTTGACCCGAATTATTACGGTGTTATGGTTACTTCAGAACTTTTTGTATTTGATTACAATTGATCATCGAATATGAAATTATTTCTTGGTGCAAATCAATTGAAATATGTGAGAGGCATCGACGGAGGGATGATTATAGTGGTGGTGCTTTGCCTTTTATTTATGTTTGATTTGATGCTTCTTGGAGCTTCTTTGGCCACCTTGTAGTGGTTAAATAAATGTTGTGAATATAAGCCTTTAAAGTTTTTCATTGTTAGTTTAAAGGTGCTCAATACGAAGAACTCGATCTCGTTCAGACCATTTTTTTTATATAACTAAACCATTAGAAAGATAATGTTCTCGATAATATTGATTATGCTTTAATTTATTGAATAAGTACAGTTTCCTCAATTCAATTAAACATCAATTCCAGCTACAAATCGATTATTTCAATCAAGTAACTTTTGAGAAAGAAATTCTCATTTCGTAGAAAGTGGGCCACTTTCAGATTATAAGATAAAATCAATGTTATATACAGAGTTTATACTTAAATTTTTAAGACGCGACATTTTAACTAATTGGTTTTAGGAAGATCTATCCTTGATAAGATGAAAATACTTTGCAGAAGTTAGTCGTACACACATGTTTAACCTCATTCAAAGGTAGGTTTTTGGAAACCTAATGAGCTACGGAGTACAATGTTATTGTTTTTTCTAACATGTGTAAAAAAATTCTAAATTTTTTTACTCCGTACCTGTCTTGATAAGAACTCAAACCCATACATAGTCAATTCATTTTTTTTTAAATGACTCGAACCCTACCCTAACCCAATCCCAATCCAAACCCCTGACCCAAATGTAATAAGAATTCGATCTTTCTCTATCCCGATACGATCTAAATTGAACCAAAATCAAATCAACTAACTACCTTCATAACTCGATACGACCTGATTTTAATCAAAATCAAACCAACTACCTTCTTAACTGGAGATAAGCTGAATCTCATATGATTCGACCCGACTCAAACCAGACCCCATATAACCCAAGCATGGGACTTGTACGCAAAAATACGAGGAATATCCAATTGTTGTACGAAGAATTAAAAAAAAAAAAAAAAAAAAAAAAAAAAAAGGCAAGATTTATAGGGAGTATAAAAATAGAGGGAAGTGAAACCCTAAATCTCCTCCTCTTTTGTAAACCTCTGCTCAACTCTCAACTCAGGTATTCTCTTCTGCCTTTTTTTTTTTTTATTTTTTAATCATCTCTTTCAACAACTCTCGATAATCCTTTCAACTTTCTTCCTAATTTAATTTGTTTATTGTGATTTCTTCAATCAGATCTCTAATTCTTGTTCTGGGAATCAAATCGAGCACAATATCATGGCTTTGGTACCAATTTTTTTTTTATTAATTCCATTTTCCATTTATATATTTCAATTTTTTGCTGTTGATTTTTGATCTTAGAATAATATTTTCAGCTGCTTCATTTTGATTTGATTTGATTTTGATTTGTTGTTGTTTTTGTGAATTGTTCTTTGCTTTTGAAAGATTTTTGTGTTATTTGTTGGATTAATCAAAAAGTTTGCTCTTTTGATCTGTGTTTTGTACTGGAATCGATTAGTTTAAGTGTCGCGTCTTAAGAATTTTAAGTATATAAGTCGTGTTTCAATGGTTACCTAAGATTTGAGGATGTTAGCTATGGCGGTCAGATACTTCCGTCTGTTGGAATTTTGGCAGCGGAAGTATTTTGTGTTGTGGACCCATAATTCCCGAACATGGTTTTTATATTATTGAGCATATTTTTGTGTACATATGAGGGGGAGAGGGTGAGACCTATAAACTCCACAATGGGAGTTATGGACTACACACATACAAATGACACATATTACCTATTTATACTAGTACAATGGATAATTCTAGATTATAGTAATATTCTAGACTATACTAAATAATTATCTTAGATAATTTTATGGATTTCTCTAGATAAATTAAGTCTTTAATTTAGATGATATTTGTTGATAGACTTCTCTAGAGAATTTCTTTTCTAGATTTTTCATGATTAATGTTCTAACACTCCCCCTTAATCTGAAAAATCTCGGTATCTTGAAATTGTTGTAATGATGTCACTCCCCCGGCCTTGATCTTGAATTCCTTCGTACTTTTGTTGTATCTCTCTTGAACTTGATATTGCACGCACCTTCTTAGTGATTCTCTTTTCGTCTTTGTTTCTCATTTTGATTGGCTTTTCTTCCCATGATTTGTTTTGCGCCTCTTGCTTGAACTTGGGATCTTCGTCCCAAATTTTTAGGATCATCCGCTCGATCCCTTTCTTGTTTTGTTTGTTAGGGTATATGCCCTTTGTTTTCGGGGTCTTCTTGCTTTACCCCATGATACTTTTGGGTTGACATTCTTTCATTTTTTTTTGTCACCCTTTGTTTGATTTCGGGTTAGCCCCATGTGCTACCCTCATCGGATTAGCTTTTTCGCTATCCGGACCTTTGTTTTGGTTGCCCTCGTCGGGTCTTTTTTTTTTTTTTTTTTTTTTTTTTTTTTGGTGCCCTCATCGGGTCTTTCTTTTTGTTTGGGAAGAGTATTTTTTTTGGTGTAATATAAGAAACAAAGAACTTATTTGAGGTAATATCATCGCCCAGATTTGATAACCATGGGCTTTGATACCATGTTGGAATTTTGGCAGCGGAAGTATTTTGTGTTGTGGACCCATAATTCCCGAACATGGTTTTTATATTATTGAACATATTTTTGTGTACATATGAGGGGGAGAGGGTGAGACCTATAAACTCCACAATGGGAGTTATGGACTACACACATACAAATGACACATATTACCTATTTATACTAGTACAATGGATAATTCTAGATTATAGTAATATTCTAGACTATACTAAATAATTATCTTAGATAATTTTATGGATTTCTCTAGATAAATTAAGTCTTTAATTTAGATGATATTTGTTGATAGACTTGTTAGAACATTAATCATGAAAAATCTAGAAAAGAAATTCTCTAGAGAAGTCTATCAACAAATATCATCTAAATTAAAGACTTAATTTATCTAGAGAAATCCATAAAATTATCTAAGATAATTATTTAGTATAGTCTAGAATATTACTATAATCTAGAATTATCCATTGTACTAGTATAAATAGGTAATATGTGTCATTTGTATGTGTGTAGTCTATAACTCCCATTGTGGAGTTACTAGGACTCACCCTCTCCCCCTCATATGTAGCACACAAATTCATCATATCAATATAAAACCATGTTTGTGAATTTCGGGTCCACAACACAAAATACTTCTGCTTTGTTTCAGTCATTTGTTTAGCGTTTCTATTTTGGGAATCAACGTAAATGAACAGTTTTCTTTGTGTTCCAAAATTATTTAACTAGACCCGATATCCGTTTAATATAGTGCTAGTTTTGTGTAAAATCATACTCTGTATTACTCCGTATAACATAACGACAACCGTCAATTTACACTTCTTCTCAAAATACGGAGTAGAAAGTTACTGAGATATAGGGAGTAACAATTTGCTCCGTACTTCTTATATGCATACATATTGTGCGATTTGATGGAGTTTGTGTAGAAGTATATATGCCCTATGAGTTGAGGGTTATCATTTATTTGAATTGTACCGACTCGTGAGGGGTGTAATGCTTTGGAAAATCTAGTGAGTAGTGACCTATGTGTTTTTTTTTTCTTTTTTTTGGCATTGTTATTTTCTTTAAAAGACGATTTTACCTTTCCATTAAGACCTTTCTCAAAATATGGAGTAGAAAGTTACTGAGATATAGGGAGTAACAGTGTGCTCCGTAGTCTTACATGCATACATATTTTGCGATTTGATGGAGTTTGTGTAGAAGTATATGCCATATATTTGAATTGTACCGACTTGTGAGGGGTGTAATGCTTTGGAAAATCTAGTGAGTAGTGACCTTGGCATTGTTTTTTTTTTTTAAAAGACGATTTTACCTCTCCATTAAGACCTTTCTCAATGAGTGCGTAAATGCTTGAGAACTATTAAATATATTTTTGCTTGATATTGGTGATGTTAAGTTGGTAAAGTTTCTTACACGTTTAGAACTGTTTAATGTCCCATCATGGACAGTTTAGTCGTAAATATCTTGCAAGGCTTTAAAATAAGTTAAAACCCATGTAGAAGTCCGCACTTTAATCACCATTTAATAATTTACTCAAGTTGACAAGAATGGCTGAATTTTTGTTGTAGGTCTTGCATTCAGGAAGTGGAAACAAGAATGCCTTCAAAGCTCTAATCGCGGCAGAGTATGCTGGTGTTCAAGTTGAATTAACAAAGAATTTTGAGATGGGTGTTACCAACAAAAGTCCCGAATTTCTAAAAATGAATCCCATCGGCAAGGTATTGTCGGTACAACTGATTTTGTGTTACGATTTGATTTGCACTTCGTGATTTTCTGAAAAAAATAAAAAAAAAATCTTGTTTCAGGTCCCTGTTCTCGAAACACCTGACGGTCCTGTTTTCGAAAGTAATGCCATAGCGAAATATGGTATGTTTTTGTACGCATTCCTATCTCCATTTGTATCTTATGATTGCTGGTAGCTTTACTTCTAACTGCAAGTCGTCTCTCATGTAGTTGCCCGCATCAAGTCTGACAATGCTCTTTTTGGTGCTTCCCCAATTGAAACTGTATGTCTGTTCTTTGTGTTTGTCCAATTAAATCAATATTTCCGCATACATATTTTTATGGATCTAGTGTTAATTTTAATTTGTTTCGGATATGCGTCTTTATATTCAGGCCCATGTTGAGCAATGGATTGATTTTTCTTCCACGGAGGTTGATGTCAACATTGGTCGCTGGCTATATCCTCGACTTGGCTATGGTCCTTATCTTGCTCCGGTGTGATTCACTTCCTCGGTTACTTTTTTGTATGTTGTACTTGTACATAGTTTGTCTGTACTGACATATATTTTACTATCGATTTAAGGCTGAAGAATATGCCATTTCTTCGCTTAAGAGAGCACTCGATGCCCTGAACAAGTATCTTGCTTCCAACACTTTTCTGGTGGGACACAGTGTGACACTCGCTGATATCGTGATGACCTCAAATTTGTATTACGGATTTGCTCGTATCATGACAAAGAGCTTTACCTCTGAGTTCCCACATGTTGAAAGATACTTCTGGACAATGGTCAACCAGCCAAACTTTAAGAAGGTAATTGGTGATGTGACTCAAACTACCGCTGTTCCAGCAGTCGCAAAGAAGCCTGCACAGGCCGCCAAGCCCAAAGCTAAGGAGGAACCAAAGAAAGAGGTCAAAAAGGAAGCAGCGAAGCCCAAAGAACCAGAACCAGCACTTGAGGAAGAGGCACCAAAGCCTAAGGCAAAGAACCCACTTGATCTCCTTCCACCTAGTAAGATGGTTTTGGATGACTGGAAGAGGCTTTATTCTAACACCAAGCGTAATTTCCGTGAAGTTGCTATCAAAGGTACAGTTCTGTTTATAAGCGATTCCGGTTATATTATGTTTATCATCAGCATTATTTTTTTCTCGTTTTAGTACATGCCTAACATAGTGACAACTTGCTGTCTAATTTCCAGTTTCATGTGGTATTTGTCAAGTGTCAAGTGAGTCTCATGTCTTTTTTTGAAGTGTTAGCCATTCATACTCCTCACGAGTGACGGTTTAATGGCAGTTCATGTTTTATCACATGAGTCGTTTCTTGTTTGTGCTGTCGTTTCTTACTTTTCGAATCTCCCTGCCGTCCGATGCCTGACGTAGTGATTTCTTAGATGTGATTGCTCATTCTTTGTGTTCTGTATCTCATGGCATGCATGCTTCTATATTGGTACTTAGATCAAACATCTGTCTAAAGATAGTTTGGACATCAGATGAGGGCACGGAATTTGACGGCCTAGTCCTTTGCTTTTGATTGCTAATTGCTAACTATTGCTCCAGCTTTTAGTGTTGTGGGGATGATATATATTTTCTTTTCAACTAATGCAGGATTCTGGGACATGTATGACCCCGAGGGATACTCTCTGTGGTTCTGTAACTACAAGTACAATGACGAGAACACCGTCTCATTTGTGACCCTCAACAAAGTAGGCGGATTTTTGCAGAGGATGGATTTGGCTCGCAAGTATGCTTTTGGCAAGATGCTCATCATTGGATCAGGGCCATACAAGGTGCAGGGTCTTTGGCTTTTCCGCGGAACTGAGATCCCCCAGTTTGTGATGGAGGAGTGCTACGACATGGAGCTTTACGAGTGGACCAAGGTGGACATTAGCGACGAAGCTCAAAAAGAACGTGTCAACCAGATGATCGAGGATGCTGAGCCTTTTGAGGGTGAAGCTTTGCTCGATGCCAAGTGCTTCAAGTGATGATGATGCCACTTTTGTTTCTTGCTCACTTGTCTCTGTAATTCACAGAAATTACGTTTAGTACGCTGTTTTTTGCCCTTCCCTGTTGTTTGACAGTTTTGCTCGCGGGGAGGAACCAGTTGATTTAGTTGTCGAATACGAAAGTAAACTATTTAATGAGAGATTTTTATCCCACTGATGTTTTTTTGATTGAAATGTCGTCCAGTATTTCAATCTGATGATATGCAGATGCTCCATAATTTGTTGGTCAGCTGTTTTCTGTAGCTTTTCATCTTCATAATATTTACCTTAGATAAAAAGTCTGTTTATCTACAAAGGTAAACCCATAACACTTATTCACAACGGGGCTTGGTAAACGATCACTCTTATCGGGTGACTTTTTGAGTCCGACTTTATTTAGATATCGATGAAAGTGTTCTTTTCAAGTTACATAACGATAACAGTCTTAATTATATATATATACTTAAACGAAATCAAATCAGTTCTTTTCGAGATTTCAGCATTCAAGGTCTGTCTATTTATTAAATCGAGTTTCTCGAGCTGGATCAATTTGATTAGGTCTATTTTCTTCAGTAAAATAAACAAATGTTTATGTAGTTTTCACAATGTTTATGTACTTTTCACAATTGACTACAATAGCTGGACTGACGTACTAAACCGTCTTAATTTCTTCTAGTTTTCAATATTCCTTAGACAACCCACATTCCCCATCTCTGTTGCAATAATAACTTTGGATTATCTCCACCCAACTAATTTTATTACAACCGTTGTACGCGTATGACGATCGGTTTGTACTTAAAACGATGATTACTTTAATTCTCGTGGAGACAATTATTGTGAAAGAAACTGACCAATTACAATTAAGAATGGTTACCTTAAACATGAAAACAATCACAAAAAAGATACTTCCTCCGATTCAATAGATTCTTAACGTTTGACCAATTTTATGAGGGAGATTTTGATCAAACGTTAAAAAATTGTAGAATCGGAGGGAGCATAAAATAATCATTTTTAGACACAAACTATATATCGTACATGTATTTCCGTCTTTAAATAAAATCACTTTTTTTTTTACCATCATTATGAAGGATTACAAATTTACAATGATTTTGTTAAGTCCAACCACCTTTTTAGATAATTACATTCTCTTTTTTTTGTTTTGTTTTTTCAACAAAAATCATCAAAACACACCTAATTATTGTCTTTCATTATCCTTAAATTAGTTGTCTTTTGTAAAGCTGTTGGATTTTTGTGGTCTGGGTTTTTTATTTTTAAATTTTTAAATCATATCATTCAAAATTCATTAATTTATTCATGATTTTTTGCATGAACTAGATATCAAATCAAATTCTATTTTCAAACTATCAAATCATTGTATTATTCTATTGCATTTGCCAGTTTGGCATAATTCCTCACAAAAATTAATATTTTTTTTTTTGTTTTTTGGTTTTGATCATCTGCATTCATTGGTTTAAACTTCTGGGTTTTTTTTTGAATTTTTCTTATGATCATAAATTTATTCAATTTATTTTTACCCACATTGTCTTTGACTTCAATTTCCCAAACAATTTACAGTAACCAATGTTGGTAAATTGAGTTAATTTTTTTAATTTATTCATTCAAACTTCTGGGTTATAGTTGCTACATTTAGAAACAAATAATATTTTCAATAAGAAATTCTTATTTTTTTTATTTTTTCTGTTTATCTTGATTTTTTTTTATTTTTTTACTAGGTTGTTAATTGTTTTTTTCTCTAGAATTTGAGAGAACCCAATTGACAATCGTGTGCAAATTTTGCCCCCAATTTTTTCGAAACCGAAAAATCAAAATTTTTCGGTGTCGAAAAATTTGGTGTAAGATTACACATTGTGAAAAAATGGGGTGTATTTGCTCAAAGGGATCATCCCCAAAAGAAAATGACAAAAAAAGTCAACGGGACAAAGATTTGACCAAGTCAACGGTCAACGGGTACGGTGGTGGGTCAACCCGGGGGAGTAGACCGCCATCGAGGGTCCAATCCGGGGTGAGCCAGTCGGGTTCAATAAACGGGTCGAAAAACGGGTCACTTACCAGCAAACATATGGATGATGCACAAGGTGAGAATTATAAGACTATTATAATTGAAAGAACATCATCAAAGGGTTCTTCGTCTCACCGTACACGTGGCACGTTTGATTTAGGTGTGAATGTAGGTCAGAAGTCGGTGTCGAGGATCACTAGCATGACACGTGTCGCTCACGGGGAGCAGGTGGTTGTTGGTGGGTGGCCGTCGTGGTTGAGTTCTGTCGCGGGTGAAGCCATCCAAGGTTGGGTGCCTAGGAGGGCTGATTCCTTTGAGAAGTTGGATAAAGTCAGTATATTTTTCGGGTTTTTGTGTGCTTTTTTTATTTATTTTTGTTGTTGTTTAATCCAATTTTGTCAATGTTTTTTTTTTGTTTTGCTTTTGTGTCACTTTTGGTATTTTGTGATTGTTTATGACTCCTTTATGCTAAGCGACAACGAAATTGTTTTAATTTGTGGCTCGTACTTAATATTTAAGACACTCTGAAAAATTGCGATTGCTAGGTTAGTGGAATGATATGCAGCGTGTTTAGTGAGTCATTTTGCTCTATTCTGTCATGATTTTTTGGGGGAATGCTACCGATTTAGCATGCAAACTTTGTCTTGTTCATCGTGTGCATCAAAGTCGTTAGAACTCGTGAATGATAATCCCGTATCTCATCCTGCTGTAGTAGTATTTTCATCAGTTATCTGGCCTTTCTATGACCTGCAAACACATGATTTGAGGAGTGGATTGATTATGAACGATAAACTTGTGCGATTGGTTAGTAGAATTTTAATGTATTGGCAAGTTAAGTGAAAACAGCATTTATTTGGCTTCTTAAAGGCGGTATCTTTCGTTCCCTAATATAATGTAATGCTGTAGGCTAACCGCTTGAATTTTTGTCAGGGAAAACCTTGCAGAACGCCGTATTGTCCTAGTTAAACTTTTCGTCTACTGCATCGTTCTTTGATTAAGACTTAAGAGTATTCTTTGAATGTGTAGGCTATGCTCGTTGTTCTGATTTTCTTAAAAATCTATGAATTCGATGAGTGTAGCTGCTTAAACATTGATTTTAGAATCAGACATTTTCCGCAAAGGCTTTGATGCTACGTCGTCTGTAGGCGACGTTCTCAGATAATTCAGCACTGTTTTTGACAGCTCTTATCTTTCTTACTTGTGAGCAGATTGGCCAAGGAACGTACAGCAGCGTTTACAAAGCTCGTGACCTTGAAACTGGGAAAATAGTCGCAATGAAGAAGGTGCGGTTTGTCAACATGGACCCAGAAAGTGTCCGCTTCATGGCCCGAGAAATCCTTATCTTACGCAAACTCGACCATCCAAACATCATGAAGCTCGAGGGTCTAGTCACGTCGAGGATGTCAGGAAGTTTATACCTAGTGTTCGAGTACATGGAACACGATTTAGCTGGGCTTTCTGCATCTCCCGGCAACAAATTCACAGAAGCACAGGTACTGTACTACATACCTTCGATCTTAAACACGATAATTTGGCAAGAACTCGAAAATCTTGACATAGTCGTAATTTCTGCAGATCAAATGTTATATGAAACAGCTACTCTGTGGGCTAGAATATTGCCACAGCCGTGGCGTCCTTCACAGAGACATCAAAGGGTCAAACCTTCTGATAAACAACGACGGGGTGCTCAAAATTGCGGATTTTGGACTCGCGACTTGCTTTAAGCCGGATCAAAAACAGCCGTTGACTAGTCGTGTTGTGACTTTATGGTATAGGGCTCCAGAGCTTTTGCTAGGCTCGACTAACTACGGTGTTGCTGTAGATATGTGGAGTGTTGGTTGCATAATTGCAGAACTATTTGCTGGAAAGCCGATTATGCCTGGAAGAACTGAGGTAAATATGATCGAATGATGCAAACGTGAGCCGTTGAGTGTATTCAGCTTTTGGTTGTGTTCAGTTGATGGAAATTGCGACATAATTTTCGTTTTTTAAACATTTTTTTAGGTGGAACAGATGCACAAAATTTTCAAGCTCTGTGGATCGCCCTCTGAAAATTACTGGAAGAAGACGAGGTTTCCTCATGCAACAAGTTTCAAACCTCAGCAGCCTTACAAGCGTCGTCTTTCCGAGACATTCAAAGATTTTCCGCCTTCAGCTTTGGCCCTTGTTGATGCTCTTCTCTCAATTGAACCTGAAAAACGTGGGACTACTACAACCGCTTTGACAAGCGAGGTAACCGACAGCTCCTTTCTTACGTGTTTACTCTTATGTCGAAACTTCTATTAAATCCGACGTTTCCTTATCAGTTCTTCACAACACACCCACTTCCTTGTGATCCATCAAGCTTGCCCAAGTATACTCCCTCAAAGGAATTTGACGTAAAACTTCGTGAAGAAGAGACTAAAAGGTACGCGTATTTGTTTAGTTGATCGAAATTTGTCGCTCACATGTTATTTGATTTTGATATCTGCATTCCAAGATGAATTTGTTTGACGTTTTTATTTGAAATGCTGAATTATCTATGACTCTAGGCGAAAAGCAGAAGCCGTAAAAGGAAGAGGGCCTGAATCTGTTAGGAGGGGTCAAAGACCGTCTAAGATCACCCCTGAATACGATGCCAATGGAGGCGCCTCATTGCAGGTACATATCGTCCTTAAGTAATCTACAGATTGTCATAGGAACATTGCTCCATTATAAAACCTGAAATATACGCAACTACATCATTGCAGGGGAAAAAGGTCCCCAACAGTTACAGTAAACGTGGGAATGGAGCGACTACGTCTACAACTGAGGTGCACAGGCGAAGGTCTGTCAATGAAACGTCTCACAGTAGTTCCACGGTTCATCCAAGCGCCGCTGGATCATCTTTGATTAAAAAAGGAAGGGACGACGACAGCCACCTGGCGTCAGGAAGGATGCGATCAGATAAAAAATGTGGCTTGGCGAATGGAATATCAGACTTGTCGAATTTGTCGTCTAGACGAGATGATTGGGCAGTTGGCAAAGACAATGTAAGCGACGTCTGATTTTTGTCGAAAGGTTTATTTTGTGTTTGTGTTCATGTCACTTGTCGGCTAATTCTGTGTCTGTTTAATTATGATGTGTTTAAAAGGGTTATGCAACGAAGAAAAACAGGATGAACTACTCGGGGCCATTAGTTCCTCCAGGAGGAAACCTGGACGACATGCTGAAAGAGCATGAAAGGCAAATACAGCAAGCTGTCAGAAAAGCACGTACGGGCAGGAACGACAACGACCGTGGACAGCAGGGGTTGCTATATTCCGGTGCCAGAAACGGGTGATAGTGTTTTTTTACTAGAAGAACAGAAACATCCTCGTCATCCAAGTCGTTATATATCGATTGATGCTCCAAAAGAAGTCGAAGGCAATGATGCAAATATTCGAAACTTCAGGTTTACTAAGAAGCGTCCAACAAACAGTCCCCGGAAAACTAATCAAAATTTGGATGACGAACTCTTTCGTCAGGTTTGGCAGGGAGGACTTTTTGTACAGTGGAAGAGTTGGGGGAAGGTGATAGAGATACACCAATCTCTATACACCACTCTCACACTTGTAGCCCCCACTTCCCTTTTTTCTCATTTTGTTTACAAGTGGCTACACTTCACCTCTCTTGGTGTGTAGATTTCTACACCCTGCCAGATCTAGCGCTTTTTGAGAGTTGGGGGAGAAAGGATGTGAAAATGAAACTTCTGTTCATATTTAGTTATACATGAAATTAAAATTTTCCGGCTATAATCTCTCTTTTTTCAGTTTAACTTGATTCAGTCCAATAATTTAAAAACCACTCATCTTAGAAAGAAAATTCAAGCAGTAACATTCCAAAAACCTCGGTAAATAAACCGATGAAGAGTTTATATTTAAACTATGGCAAAAGTTTAAGCTCATAGTTGAAGGTTCAGATCAATTTTATACACTCTAACATGCCCTGTAACACGAATGTCCTTTTCTGGACTTGAAGTGTGGACGCAAATACAGGTCCGTCATACCTAGTGCGAAATAATTCACTTTGAAAATGAGGGATAGTGAGATTCGAACCAATAGCTTAAGCTCATAGTTAAAAGCCCAAGATTGATTTTATACAATCTAACAATTATAACTCATAAATATTAATAATACGAATAATAGCGAGGGTTAAACCATTGATAAAACTTTCATTGATCTCTTGTTCAATCTCAGTCCAAAACGGGTAGACATGATGTTTGACCCAATGTGCATAGGTACAACCTAGTGCTAGCGGTGGCCGAAGGTTGGGTTGGGCCAGGCTTCGTTTTGTTCGATTTGAAATTGGACTTTTTGGATGGCGGGCTGGGCCGATCTGACTTGTCAAATCTGATTCGTTGGTTATATATTAGTAGGAACATAGAGGTCTAATAGGTCAGATCCCTAGCATTACGGCCGTTACTTGGACGTGTTGGACCTTTTAAGGAGCACATCGAGCTGGCCAAAACATGACTTGATATGACGATCAACAGATCGACCTGAACTGAACAGAATTAACCACATGTGAATAATAAATGAGAAGAATATAGAGGTGGAGTAGATCGGTGATTGTTTCAAAAACATAGAGCTAACATATACACGTGCCGAATAAAACCAATGCATGGCAAAATAGTGTTGTACTGTTGTGTGTAATTAAGTAAGTCTAACGTTGTACGTACGTACAACTCTTATCACTCAAAACACTACAAACTAAATAAAAACTCCACTTAATTGTCTTCTTTCTATACTTCATAGTTATCATCTTTTTTTTGTTTTTGTTGTACGTAAATGTAATGTTGATGATGATGGATTTTGTGAATATGGTTTTAAATTTGGTAGTACCACCTGCAAGCTTGGTCGTGCTTGCGTTCGCATGGCCGGCTTTGTGTTTCATACACGCTTGTGAGTGGTTTTACGGTGTGTTTTACGTTGACGACCTTATGCTTGATAAAGTTGTCCTCATTACTGGTGCCTCCTCTGCTCTTGGCGAGGTCAGTTTTTCAATACACAAATTCTTGTATAAGACTGTCTCACAATAGCATTATTATGAGCCATCATAGTTTATAGGGTACTTAGGTACTTTGGTAGTTGTTGGTGGTTTTCTTTGGTACCCCTCTCATTTACAATGTTGCAATTTTATAGGAGTGACTAATTAGTAGGTGTCACGTGTAACGACAGTCGCACAAAAGACTTGCTATTTTCAATTTTGTATTGTTTATTTAAGAAAATAGAGAAATAAAATTGTGAGAGAAAATGAAATGAAGGTGTATTAGGAGTCACTTCTACCAAAAGTTTAAACTGGTTGAAGAACCAAAAGCTTAAGCTGATAGTTGTTGACCCTATCGATTTTATAAAGTACTCTAATACGCCCCCTCACACAAATGCTCTTTTTGCTTGAAGTGTGGACACAACTACAGTGAGTTCTTGTCACTATGCTCTAATATCATTTTAGAAATCAACTCAACCAAAAGGTTAAGCTGATGGTTGAAGCTCCAAAATCGGTTTTATATACTCTAAGAAGGTATACTCGGATTTGAAAGTTCAATGTTTTGAGCTTGGATGGAAGCAAGCCGAAACTAAGTCAAATTCTAAGCTTTCTTAGACAATTGGCTCAATTATGGAATTCGATTCTAAATTCAAGTTCGCAAACATACCATTAGGTAAATTAAGGATCACTCCAAGTACAATTCGCTTACGCCAAGTAGCCAATTGAATTAGCACCTTAAAAAAAAATAGAATGGAAACAACATTGGTTTAGTTGGACAAAATATGATGATTGATAAGAACATGTATTTGTGATAATAGCAAATTGCATATGAATATGCCAAAAGAGGAGCAACCCTTGTTCTTGTGGCACGAAGATATACGAGGCTTCGTGCCATAAGCGAGAACGCAAGGCACTTTGGTGCAAGGCATGTCATGATTGTTGCTGCTGATGTTGTCAAAGAAGAAGATTGTCGACGATTCATCAATGAGACCGTCGGTTTCTATGGTCGCAGTAAGTCGTCTACAAATTGTTAATCCCTTCCAGTGAATTGTTTACGCTTTTTCTATTTTGTGAGGGAGAAATGATACAGGTGTAAACAAACGACTGAGACAACTGACTGATAACAGAGTGAGTAATTATCCAATTATTAACAAGAACAATATTTTCTTGGCAGTTGATCATTTAGTCAATGCAACTAGTTTAGGGCACACGTTTTACTTCGACGAAGCCATCGACTCATCCATGTTTCCACATTTGATGGTGAGTGCAAATCTACTTGCTAGATTTTCGACTATATTGAGTAAGATTTTTATTGTCTAATATAAGTGGGTCTTGATTTGTAGGACATAAATTTTTGGGGAAATGTCTATCCAACCTACGTTGCTCTTCCGTACTTACGACAAACTAGGGGTCGAATCGTAGTCAATGCTTCCGTCGAGAACTGGTTCCCTTTGCCGCGAATGAGCTTGTATTCTGTAAGTCCAATAACATAACTTAGTGCATTTCATTATGGTTTTCTCTGTTTCTTTTAACCGTAAATGACTTAATTAGAAGCGTTCATTTCTTAATTGCTAGGCAGCAAAGTCTGCGTTGGTGAATTTCTACGAAACATTGAGGCTTGAAGTGAACGAAGACGTTGGTATAACTATCGCCACCCATGGTTGGGTTGGGGCTGAGCTGACGAAAGGGAAGTCCATGGTCGACAATGGAACCGAAATGCAATGGAGAGAAGAGAGGGAGGTACGTCAAGAATTGATGCGTAAATTTATAAGAAAAGCGAAAATTTCTTGTAATATATATACTCAGTGGTGAACCGTGAAACCATAACTAAAGTCTTAACATACGAGCTAAATTTGCTACGATAAATACTACTCCCTCCGTCCCGGTCATTTGTTTACACTTTCCATTTATGGGTGTACGGGTCATTTGATTACACTTTCCATAAATGTCTATGGTGACCCACTTGTGGAGGTGGACCCAACTTCCATAACCAATCACATTGTTTTATTTTACCCATTTTGTACTTATATTATTATTTTTATAGTTTTTTTTTTATTTACCTCTCTCCTTACATCGATAAATGTGTATAAAGTAAATGTAAACAAATCACCGAAACGGAGGGAGTAGTTACAATTTACATCGATTAATTGAGCTAGCCATTATGCGTCCACGTGAATTCTTTTGTAGGTACATGTTTCAAGTGGACCGATCGAGGAATTTGCCAAGCTAATAGTGGCAGGGGCATGCAGAGGAGACCCATACGTGAAGTATCCAAGTTGGTACGACGTATTCCTTGTATTCAAAGCATTTGCACCGAAAATTCTAGGATGGACGTTTCGGTTACTATTGGCGCCTGAAAACGAGAGGAAAATGTCGTTAATAGGGGTCGGAAGGCCTCTACTAGAGTCGTCGAGTCCTCCTAGAGGCGGACTATCGATTCCATTGACAAGTTCAAGGAGTACATACACACACCAGCTTATAAAGTCGGACTGATCACTGATCGCAAAATAAACGTTTTCATACAGGGTTGTTTAATTTTTCGTTTTGTCGGAGTTTTGACTATGAATTTGTTTATATCCTTGGGTTTCGGCGGTGTTTAATAAATAAGCGGAAATTGTCAATTTGTGCATGTTCATAATATTTGTGACTACGATTGCAGTATAACCTGGATACGATTAAGCAATAACGTTTTTGTTTTTCACCGATTTGGTGATTTGGCCAAAACTATTGAATACTCAGTACATCATTATCTATTAATCTCACGAGTCATGCCGCTAACTTCAACTACTACATGACATATAACAGCTTTTGCAGTTTCTTAAGATGATTACTACGATAATTATTATCTAATCATTGCATCATTACTCTGCTAATTAATCATCACTTGTCTAAATTAGGACAAATTTTCAAGGCTTAGAACATGCAATTTTCCCAAAATTAATTCTTATATTCATCATTCGATAAGTTACGAGTATTAATTAGTCTCAAACTAATAGCTAAATAATTCGAATAACCAAATTATTATGAGCTGACATCTAATTCACTACTGTTTTTCCTAAATAATTCGATGAGAACACATACTAAACACACCAATATCCGACTAACCAAATCGAATTCGCCCGTCTTTGTTACCGTTGCAATCATAAGTCGTAAATTCACTTTTCCGTGCTCTCGAATTTGTTGTCCTAGAACTTACGATCACGGGTAGCAATCGAGTAGATTAAGTCGATCGTAACGGGTCCATTGTTATTATCAGTTTGTTTAGAGTTTTAAGGACTTCAAGTCAGTAAACAAGCAAATAGTCAAAAGTCAAAACACATTTATGTATCCCACATCGGCAAAACATCAAACTACATTAATGTTTATAAACCAGCATTAAACAGCTTCTCTCGCCGAGCTGTTTAACATCAGCTTGTAACTCGAGTGAGGGCTTGAAAGTGTTGGGACAATGGTCAAAGCCACTACGGTAGAGCCGAGTGCTGTGCAAATTTCTGGCCCGCCCATTCCAAGTTGAGAGTTGACCCGGATGGTTTGGGCGAAAGCTTAGATTAAATGGGTCCTAGAGAGGAGGGCACTGCGTGAGGCTGGTTTTACAGAGCAGCGAACACCTCCCGCTCTTAACAGTGGAAGGATTACGGACCAGTTGTACCCTTGGCTCATCGTTGCCTAGTGGCTTGATCTCCTTGAACCACCACTTTTTGCGATTTTCGGCTTTATTTATATTACCCATGTGATTATTTTACTATTCAATTATTTGATCGGTAGGTAAAACGGATACTATCCATTTTATATAAGAATTTGTGCAACATTAATTTGGCATCATAAAATGCATGCCTCATGATTTACGTGGTTTCACCATGCAACGATCGGGCTTTATTTATATTACACATGTGACTATTTTACTTTCATCTTATTGAGTTACTTGATCTGTTCTGTATGTAAAACGAATACTACCCATTTTATACAAGAATTTGCGCAACATTAATTTGACATCGTAAAATGCACGCCTCATGATCTACGGGATTTCACCATGCAACGAACAATATTACGGAGTATTATAATTTTATAAGTGGTGATTTAAATTTAAAAGAGACTTACGTTAACATGAGACGTCAATGACATTTTATAAATTAATTAATGTGTTCTCCATAATATATACTTACGACTTTACTCTCTCTTTTTTCCTTGATATTTAGGTGTACTTTCCATGCACTAAATAATTTTTTTATATATGACGTACGTCCACTCTTACAAGTTACAAGGTCAACTAATTTATAATTTATAATTTATAATTTATAATTGATTTGACATTAATCATCTTGCATGCATGCATGGTACTTCGTAGTATATATAATTAGAGACCGAAGTTAATAATGTATACTTCCAAAATTATACAATTAGTATTGCATTTTACATTAGTTAACCCTACATAAAATATTAGTTAGTTCTTCAATGAAATCTACTTTTGTAAACATTATCCTACTATTAATCTTGTTCTATAATGGCTTTGATTACTGCCAAGCCATTGCTCGATATCGATTCGAGGTACGTATATGTTACCGTACGTTCTAATAGTTTTCTCGACTTTTAATATCGAGTAATGAATTAAATAAGCACGTAAAAACTAATTAATACGAGGTTGTTCTTGTCATTACTGTTTATATTTAGTTAAGAGAAACAGCATACACGAGACTTTGTAGAACCAAGAATATACTCACAGTTAACGGTCAATTTCCGGGACCAACGTTACATGTTCATAGAGGTGACACCATTATCGTCGACGTCTTCAACAAAGGTCCATACAACGTAACCATCCATTGGTACGTTCTTAATTATGAGTTTTGACACGTTTCATTTGTTTTCGTCACTTCAAATCACTTACGTATAATTATATATATAAATGAGACTGTTGTATACACACGACATTTGTATAAAGGCGTCTTAAAATAAATGGAGGCCAAGTGCACCCTAAAAAATGAGGCCCCAAATATGAATATACAAATGCGCGATTCTTTAATGTTCTATAAAATTACATCGATAACGCTTATAAATTTTTTGTGCAAAACTGGAGGCCATGTTCCCTCGCACGTGGTTGCACGGGGTGTTAAACGCCCCTGCTCATGGCACTTCTTTTTTCAGTTAAGCTAAACGGGACATGCTAATGGATGATCACCCCCAATAAACATGCAACTCCATAATTACGTTGGATGCATGTATTCAACCATATTTATGATAAACTTGTGTAAATTTTTAACCGGTCCACCATAGTAGGTATATTATTATATGGCCACATTTCATATAAAATTAACTCAAATAAGTAACTACGACGGAAAGCGTACAAGTAAATAACTTAAAATAATTAATAGAGTGTTTTTTTTTTTTTTTTTTTTTTTTTCTTCACATGTTTATGTAAATTGTTTATAATTTTAGAAACTGCTAGCAATCATCGTAGTTTCGTGTAGCCTAATCCCTCAAATCAAGTTTCATCTTCACAACCACTTAAAATTAGTTATTATATGTTCTAGTGTTCTACGATACTCCAAATAATTTGAATTGATCAGTAAATTGGAAATATATAATATAATATATTGATTAGTCTTAATGTAGAAATTTCAAATTGACTAATTCTACTGATTGAAAATTATTTGATTATTCCATGCAAACACGTAATTTAACTACATCCAATAACAATGCATGTACTAAACTTGTGTATAAAACCATGCACGTCCATCACATATTTTTATCATAACCTTGAGTATTTGACAATGAAATTGTCGAGTATAACACTTACTAGGGCCATTGCTGCATACAATAATGTAGTTACTTCTAGATTTGAAAAATTGACATGATAAAAATTATTCAAATACGGAGTAAAACATTATAATAATCAAATTTCAGTCAGAAAACTTTTAATAAGGTATTTTTAAAAATGTTACGGAATAAAATGAATTGTCTATAAAATTAATGTGAGACCAAAGTACAAATTGCAGTTAAAAGGGTACAAAATCATGAAACAAATCTACTAAAGTCACTTACAGGGTACTAAAAAAAATTTAGTAACAATTAATCATAATTATCACTTAAATAGTACAGAAACTATATAAGCATGTACAAATGAGGTGGACTTACAATAACTTATTGTAAGTCCTGACTTACACAAAAATTTGTGATCAACATATAGGCACGGAGTAGCAATGACTAGAAATCCATGGAGCGACGGACCAGCATACATAACACAATGCCCGATACCACCAGGAGGCAAGTTTAGCCAAAAAGTAATATTCGACACGGAAGAGGGCACTCTATGGTGGCATGCTCATAGCAATTGGACTCGAGCTACCGTACATGGCGCCCTTTTGGTCTACCCTAAGTTCGGCACAACTTATCCTTTTCCTAAGCCTCACGCCGAAATTCCCATTATCTTAGGTACATTAAATTAATTACCGTTCTTTCGAAGTGGATTATTCACTTAAATTATTTCAAATTTACTTAAAACGACTTTTTTTAGCGCGCTTAAGGTAATCATTAATTAAAACTTCTAAAAATGTTGTCTTAAGCATTATTGTAGGAGCAGAATCGTTAAAAGTGGTCACATTTTAATCGCTTTTTTGCAGGAGAGTGGTGGAGTGTTGATATACAAAAACTGTATTATGGATTTTTGGCATCAGGTGGAGACCCTAATATTTCAGATGCCTATCTAATTAATGGTCAACCTGGTGATTTGTATCCTTGCTCCAAACATGGTATGCTATATATGTACCTTAATCCCGTGTAAAACCGTTTCATATGTTTTTCATGTTAATTTGATGATCGTGAAGTCGTCTCACATAAAATTTGTAAATCGCATGCATATTTCAAAATTAGCCATACCAAACAATGTCTGTCATGGCCTAGTGATCAATACGGAGGCACCCTGAAATTAGTAGGTTTCATGAGAGACCGTCTCACACAGTTCAAATTCAAAATGTGTGTATGTAGATACATTCAGGCTACAAGTTGAGCAAGGAAAGCGATACCTACTGCGCATAATCAACTCAGCTATGGAACAAATCCTCTTCTTCGGAATATCGAACCACAACTTAACTGTCGTTGGTTCAGACGGTAGCTACACTAAACCATTCACAAGCGATTACATTGTAATTTCCTCTGGTCAAACAATGGATGTCATTTTCACGGCTAACCAAGCACCGACGAAACAATACTATATGGCTGCTTCGGCCTATGAAAGAACCCCTAAACAAATCTTCGACACCACCACAACCACCGGAATTGTGCAATACATTGAAAATCGCGTCAGTGACTTGCCAGAGGACTTGCCTGATTTCCCGGTATTCAACGACACAGAGTCTGTATTGCAATTTACTCGGTTATTAAGGAGTTTAGCGAGTAAAGATCACCCTGTCGAAGTCCCGTTACACATCACGAAAACATTGTTCTACACGTTGTCGATGAACACCTTCCCGTGTGAGATTAATCGTACGTGCCACGGACCTAATAAGACCCGCCTAGCAACTAGTATCAACAACGTGTCCTTTGTTGACCCGACAGTCGATTTACTAGAGGCATATTACCATAAGATTACTGGTCAATTCACCCCAAACTTCCCTAACAACCCGTCTTTGAAATTTAATTACTCTGCGACTGTATTGCCATTGGAGTTTGAAGTACCAAAACGCGGTACTAAGGTGAAAGTGTTGGATTATAACGCGACTGTGGAGATTGTTTTTCAAACGACTGGTTTGGTGTCGGGAGCAGACCATCCGATGCACCTTCATGGGTACAGTTTTTATGTAGTCGGTATCGGTTTAGGCAACTTCGATAAGGATAAGGATCCTCTGAGGTATAATCTCGTCGACCCGCCTTTGCAGAACACCATTGTTGTTCCCTTCAAAGGTTGGACTGCTATAAGATTCAGAGCTAATAATCCAGGTAAACACACATAATATTTTACTTCCGTATCTTTAAAATTTACGTATTTCGAAATCCTAAATGATGAAAGTTGATTATGCAGGGGTTTGGTTTATGCATTGTCACGTGGAAAGGCACGCGACATGGGG
Organism: Dianthus caryophyllus; assembly: GCA_023091065.1. Taxonomy (NCBI): domain Eukaryota; kingdom Viridiplantae; phylum Streptophyta; class Magnoliopsida; order Caryophyllales; family Caryophyllaceae; genus Dianthus; species Dianthus caryophyllus. Next base: position 5,398,281 of record CM041517.1, read on the forward strand.
AATGGGGATGGCGTTCATCGTCAAAAATGGTGACACACCGGAATCACGTATGCTGGATCCTCCATCAGACATGCCTAAATGCTGAAATCACTATCGATGTTGAAAATTCGTCTACGTTTTAGGAGTCCTCTTTTGATTGTCTAGGACTCTAGGTTAATGGTCTCTTGAATTATTAGCAAATTGTGTATTTTTTTGGAGAAAAGATCATTATCATTAATAAAAAGTCATACGACATCTACAACATAACGCTTGCTAGGTTTTAACGCTTTCGGTATGTTGGTATCAGATATCTGTTAATAACGATAATCCGAGAAAAAACGCATTTATCAAGATTTAAATGCAAGTGTTTTTGGGTGACTAGTAAAAGTTAAATCCTTCCTGTGACTGATATGTGACTACTTTAGTGTTTAAAGTTACCACTTTGATGCTTAAAGTAACCACATTAAAACCTCGGAAGATGATCACATTTCGGAGAAAAAACATTGTATTTCAAAGGAGAATACTCGATAAAAACGACTGGAGTAATAAGATAGCGGAAGGACAATGGTAAATATCACAACAAAGAATAATAACTCGACTTTCACATCTATTACAATGAAACTTGGCCAAGAGCGACAACTACAACTACTATGTAATACAACAAAGGATTACTCCTAACTTCGTGTCCGTAACAAGATACATGTTAAGCAATGAAATGTTATCACGCAACACCACTAGAGGCGCTGAAAAGAATATGGACTAATTAACGACTCTTCCAATTCTCGGAAGCCTCTGTAAACTGCTTCTGTTTGGCTCTGTGGAAGTGGTAACCTTCGGACTTCTGTCATATATCTGGTTTTTTTCACGTTTCAGAACGTATGTCAGTGATGTTATAAAAAACACAGCTATCATGTTCAATGTCATTGCTCAAGGAAAAGCGCACAACAAAACTAGTGCAAAAAGCAAATGTTGCGAATCAAATGAATAGGAAGAAGCGGTAACACGAAGTTCACAATAAAAAATACTCCCTCCTTTCAAGTCCAAACACTACATGATGTCATGGTCCATTTGTCGAGACGCATTTTGCAACGGTAATATCTATAGTTACGTATTATAAAAAATTACGCACAATCAATTTTAATATTGTACTTAAGAAGACGAACAAAACAAAATCACACATGACTATATTCTCAATTATATATCAACCACAATATCGAAAATTCCTCGAGTACAGGAATAGTGGCAAATAGTGTTATGTAGTGTTTGGACTTGAAGGGAGGGAGTAACTCTTATCGAAAAATTTACCTGTTTGCTGCACTGGTTATTTTATCTCGAACCCCTTGATTAACTCCTGTAGCTTTCTCAGGCAAGAGTGTACCCAAAATTAGAGAAGCTCCAACGGAACTAGTACCAAATCTCTGTGCATATATAGACATTGCCCATTCTCTCAGTACGACAAGAACTGAGCGAAGAAGCCGTAGCCTTAGCAACGGTGACGTTAAAATCACACCGTTAGAGAGCAGGTGGTCATATATGTTCAATACAGGTTCTGCAGCACCTTTGCAGGCCGAAAGGAGAGCTCTTGGAATATCCTCATCTTCAACATGCTCTTCTCCGGAAGTACATCTCTCCTAAGAAAGGTAAAGCAGTCATAGATAATAATGAGATACGTAAAACGAAGGGCGAAAGGCAGGATATATGTGAAAGTTTCGAGAAATATGCATGTCACAAGTTAAGGGTAACAATTAGTTCCTCGTTAAACAACTATCAAGAGAGAAGCATATTACCAGAGCAGCCTTCTCCAGATGAAGACATAACGTATCCAACGGCAACATATCTCCGTTGCCAGGGTATAGAACGGCACCAACCCTCTTTAGTACTGAACAAGCCTCGGCAATACCGCCCCTTGACAGAGACTGGTCAATAAGTCTAGCCCAAATTTCTTTTACGATATTGCTGTCAGCATCACCAGAATGATTCGCGAAGTACAGCATTTCAAGACAAACCTATAAAGAAGCAATCAAAACTTCGAGGTAAATACAGGTAGCCAGCCATAGATTCAAGAACAGATAGACACTAGAAACTTCCACAGTTTCACATTAATATAATGCGCTGAGGAAATATAGACCAATTATATAAGCAGGTAAATCATGTTATGTGGTACACAAGTCAAACGAAGACCACAGTAACAACAGAGATAAAAAATTATATACGGAGTACAAAACTTGAGGCAGTAATATATACCAACAAGGCCATCACAGCATAATTCACAATAACTACTATTAGTCACACTAAATAAATGCTTTCCTCGGCATCATGGACCACAACAATACTTCAGCACTTTTTCAAATGATATCAGCCAAATTTAGCGATGCGCGACATCAGAAACCAAGATTTATTACTATAAAAACGGAAATGAGACACAAAGAGAAGACTTGTAGTAACATACGAGTACTATACAACAAACACCTCGTGGTCTTCAGTTACAAGTTGATACTATGTCATGGGAAAAGGATATTCATATGAATAAAACCGTCACTAATTAGCAATGAGGAAGGAATAATTTAGAAACCTAATAGTGATTTGATTGCATTTTGAAGATTAGAAGCATATCAAAAATTTATAAACAGATCAGGGTAAGAAAGAAATTTTACGTAAGCGTTCCCTCTTGCATCTTCTAATGGAACGAAATACTCGCTATTCTTTGATTTTTGATTTTCAGAGAATGAAGTAAATGGCTCAATCAATCTAGATGTTATTGTCAACCCAATTTTTCACTGACGGAGGCATGCACTTAAATGCAATAAGCCATAAGCATAAAGCATAAACATATCATTTTAAAGAAGACAATTGTAGATCAAATGCAGAAGGACGAGGATAGACATATACCTCCCAAAATTCAAAAGGAACTGCATAATCATTATAGAGCTGAGTGATACTCTTCAGTTCCAATGATAACTCTTTTGCCTTCTCTCTAGCGCAGCTGGCTAAATCAGCATCACGCCTCTCTGTAGAATCTTCAGCCGGACCAGATTCAGTTGTTGTAGTTTGAGATTCTAAACTTGAAGCTAGAGACTCAAGCGCTTCTTTGATTTTAATCTGGAAGGACACCACAGCAAGCTTTCCCTCAAGCAAATCTAGAAGCCCATCATCATACATCCCCTTCGAAGTGCCCACGACATTATCATTGTTGTTTACATTTTTGGCTTGCAGAACAGCATTATTTAGGTACTGGTATCTGATGCAAAAAAAATGGATATGTAAGAAAAAGGGGGAGAAAAGCAGCTCTTGCCAAAGGAACTGGATCGTATACGAATGTATGCCCATAATTCCACTACTAACCTTTCCTCTAAACTAGGAGCATCCCTTCCGTCAATTGAACGCCTTTCCGCCAACCTCAACAACACATGTGCTGCGAGTAGATGTTGGCGCTTCATGACATAGTAGCGTGCCAGAAGTTCTAAATATTTTGACTGAGTGGATTTAGAACCTGAATGAACCTACAAGATAGAAGCATCATAAATAAGGTACAAGGTAAGTAAATTTTACCTTCAGAAATGGTTTGCTTAGATATTATCAATAAGACGTTTGAAAAAATTCAAATGGGAAAAAGTCCAAAAAAACCAAAAGAAAAAAAAAAAAAAAAAAGTGTACACAAATGCTTTGACAACTGACGAGAATCATTTTTGAACACTTAACAAAAGTGGCGAGAATTAGGAGTAGACACTTGAAAATTACCTCAGGTCGTGGTTCCGAGACAGCATGTTGCAAAAAAGGAACTAGGTCAGGACCAGCAAACTCCAAAAGCTCATTCTCCAAGCCCAAATCAATCATAGTTCGGTAGAGATACTCATGGAATATCCTATCAGGTGATTGAACAGCAAGCTGAACAATCTGACAAATATATTTCTTTCGAGAGGACTGGTCAAGAAAAGATCGAGTAGGCTGAGGTGTAGCGGTACCAAAATCCTTTGGCAACGCCTCTCCCTTAAGGTTACGTAAAGCAATAGCAATTATTTCGTAACACTGTTCACGTTGGGCAAGGGCACGTTCTTTCGTAGATGGGTCTATTTGCTCATTGATAGCATTGCCACCAGGGTCAAGAGCTTGAGCCTTTTGCAAAGGCAAGCGCACAACAGCTTCGTAGAACCTATCATTTCATGAGCATTTGCCTTACAAAATAGCAGAATTCATATAACATGAAACACCACGTATAAAAATATAATTACCTTAGGTCTTCAAACTTTCTACAGATTGTGCGCAAGTCAGCAGACTCTGGAACTTGACTTAAAAAGTTAAAGGCTTCTCTAGCAAGATTTTCCTTCTCTTCTGTATTAGAAGACACAGCAGCTCTCTCAAGACACTCAACGGCCAAGTAAAATTTGTAATCACTCTCCTTGAAATAGCTCGGGCAACCCTCCCTTAGTTTTCCACTTATGTCATCTACAGTTCCCCGACCATCGCAGCCAGTGTAATACTGTTCAAAACAGACCGGCAAGAACAAACAAGATGAATTTACGCAGAAATTTAACTCATTGCAATCAAAGGCAACATAGAACTGATCGCAAAATATACTACCTCCATTAAAGAAGATATAAGCCTGGTTGCTAACAAGTCGCCCTCTTCTGAGCAAACAAGCTCATAAAATGTCATCTTCGTTAATTTTGATTTTAAGTCGGTATCAAAACATTGAACTAGATGTGCCACATGATGCTGGGAAAGAAGTTGAAGTAGAAAAAGTGCTTCGCTGGATCTGAGCAGCAATTGTCGGAGGCATTCCGTAGCTCTTACCTGAAGCAAGATGACGTAAGATCCCACGAGAGGATGAGAAATAGAAATTAACGAATGCACTGAAAAGTTCACCAACCTCCATGGCAGCAAGTTCTGCAGGACTGTATGGTAAACGTTGCCTTTTATTAGATCCAACTCCATTAGCAGCCTCTACATTCCAAGAATAACCCCCAAATAAATTTCCAGTCATGCCCCGGTCACGAGAACCTAGACTTGGACTACCCGAATATAAGATTGAACCGGTCAAGTCACCGAGACCAGCAACACGAGCATAAAGCCCTCTTCTCTGATTCTTGCGCGATCTAAAAAATCTCTCCAGTGAACGAATCTTATTTTCAAGAACTTCCATGGCCCCGCCAGAGAGTCGGCACACTATAACACCACTTCCATTGTCATCAGAAGAATTTGAACCAGCCTTGTCGACCATAAAGGGAAGATTCCAAACTGGAACAAGCAATCTTGCTGAGCACAAGCACAAACCTTCGTGAGCACCAGAAAAAACGGGCTCAGCCTCTTGAACAACTTGCCCCATGCTAAAGCCCCCCACAGCTGTTCTTGTATTCGACAGCCCACTGCTTCCTTCAAGTTGAGGCATTCCAACAAATCTAGGGTCCTCATATGCTTCAGCGGCTCTATCGGCTACAATATTGCCAATAAATTCTTCATTGTCAGCTATTCTTGAAGCCAGCATCAGACACATTGCAGCAGCTTCACCTGCTCCAAATCGATTGAAAAAGTCTTCTAATACAGCTCTTGGAGAGTTTGATTCCAACAACCGCCTAAGAATATCAACTGGTCTATTGAAAACTAATTCCATCATACCCATAGTACTGAATACAACAACCCTTCTTCTGGGCATTATATGCTGCAACGAAAGGTCCCCTATGGCCCATAACTTTGCTGATGCTTTCTCCAACGACTCACCTGATCCACTCAAACCAAAGATCTCAACATCTGAATAAAGAGACTGCAACATCAGCGCTGTGTCTGGTAAGGGCAGAACATCAGCCACAAATAGCATTCTACCATCTACTGGCAATGAAGACACAGATTCTCGTAATGCGCGATTACTCCGTGCAACTGTTCCAATATTTCCTGCTGGGGACGATTGAGCAGTGTAATCTTTACTTACAATGATAAGAGATGACGCAGTGGGCGGCGAGGAATCGGAAAGAACAAGAGTCCCAGCAGAATAATATGCTGATTCAACTTTAAGAGAGAAGTCATCGCTCTGAGTATGACCAACAAGAGGACCAGAGCCATAACCAAGAGCACCAGTTACTCCTAAAGGGGGAGATGGTCTGATTGAGACAACTTTCAAACAATTTGGTTTTTGAGGACGACCACTAACCCCTGCATCACCAGTAGTGAAGTACATTCTTCTTCCATCAGATAAAACAGCAACAAGCTGAAGCCATTTTGATTCCAATGAAGATACAGGTGATACGCAAACTACAGATGGCTTCGATGAACCACCAGTTCTTCCGCCGGTTGGCTGCCTACTGCCAATATTTGGATCTTTCATGTTGATGAAGTTTTTCTCCTCAGCCACCTTTTTAAGTACCCCTCCATTTTGGTCTGATTCAAAAACTTGAAGTTTCATAGCTTCAGTTCTAGCATAGAGTATGTGCCTTTCATTGTCAAAAACCATCTCAACAACTGGATCAACAGCCCCAAATCTAAAGACATTAGGCACAACCCACCTGCACATAAACTGAAGCTTTATACTCCCTCCGTTTCAGTGAATTGTTTACAGTTTGACTTTTTTGTGAGGGGAAAAAAGTCAAACTGTAAACAAATGACTGGGACAGAGGGAGTACAATATTTGTACCAGCAATATTACTTCAAACACAAAACTACATTAAGGTCAGATGGAAGGTGAAGAAGAAAAAAAAGACAATTGTAATTAGCATAGTACAATCCAAATAAAAACAATAAACCATACCTAGAAATGGCACTACCTAAACCAGAAGTCAGGCAAACTTTACGGCAACGCTTTTGCCAAATCGACCCTGACGTGTACTGCAACTCATATATGTGACCATCACGACCAGCCAGGAAGATGCGACCTTTATCAGTGCAAGTAATGCAAGTCATTGTGACTCCATCTGACGGTACTGTATACTCGGTTAATGGCTGCAATGAGAGCTCTGCATACGGATCTCTACCATCAGGTGTTCCTGAACAGCATACTCCTACAAGGATTAACTGAAAACAAATTTCTTTAGCTACCACAGATATACATCTAAAATAACATGATAAAACTCTGAAAATTGATAGAGGAAAGTGATTAACATGATTTAGGAAATACGGAGTACAGCTCTTGACAACCAGCAAAGAATAGAATTGTTCACTAAGGCTTTGAAAGGAACGTGAAGTTAGATTTACATGCACAAAAGATTCAAGTAATGAATTTCATGAGGAAAACAAAGGTAAAGCTCATTCACCTATGACAGATGAATAGAATGATACTAATACATGTCATTAAATAATTAATACGAATCTGGAATTTTACAACTGTGATAAGCTACACACTACCAACCAGTATCCTAACCTACAACCAAATAGAACTTCATATTTGATTTTACTTAAAAAATGGCAGATCAATATCCAGAAGCCAAAATATATTGACGTATCGTTCTAAGAAATTCTTCACTTCCTATGAATTGTTCCAAATGAAATTAATACTAGCTGAACTCGAACGATTTAGGGACTAAGAATTTGTTGTTGTTGTGGTCGTTGTTGTTTTGTCCGAAGAAGTTCAATATGAGATAAATCGATAAAGGCATGGTTAAAAATATTTCTTTAACGACTATTCAACCAATAAAGCTACACACAGCAAATGAATAACCCAAATAGCGCTCCAGCAGAGGGTGGGAAAAATAAAGTCCTCACAATGTCTCAACATTTTGACAACACAACGCACATTCTTGTACAACCACCTTCAATGCTAAACAATGTTCCCAGATATTGGCAATGCAAACAAAGGCACGCGTCCATTTCACGACAGATTCCTTCCAGAAGTTTTCCAAACTATCTACAAACTTGGCCAGAATGCTTCAATGCCATAACTACCTCCGATAAATGGCAAAGGTTCATTTAGAATGATAATAAGTACTCAAAATTTAAAACTTTAGAGAAGGCAAAGCCAGTCACCACACTAATGCATCCATAATTATGCTCCCCAAACATGACTATCATCGAAGCCACTGATTATTGCAATGACGTGAAGTCAATTCTTCGCTTTAAGACTTTGATACTCTCTATCTGTGAACTAGCCGCCAAAGATTGATATATCATTGTGTTAAAAGACAAATCCAAACCCCGAATTGTGGTTGTGAGAAACTTCAAACCTTTGCCATTTCTAGCAAGATGCATTGATCTGGTTTCACTATTCACATTGAATAACATGATTACTTAACAGACTAAATATAAAGATAGAAAGACATTTACAAATACAATGACTGAACGACCGCCAACGATATAACTCAAAACAAAGGATTTTCACATTTGCCTACCAACATGAAAAGAATATGTATGATATTGCATCAGGTTAACATAACATCATCTAAACAAAAAAGAATTCACATTTTACAGCTTATAGACACATCCTTTGGCATATTGTTCATTAATTAAATACCTCCGCAGGGGTTGCCAAAACCAATAGATGCTGAATAGCTTCAACAAATACACCGGGTTTAGAGTTAGCCAGGCCAACAGCACAAATAGCTTGTTCTTCCGCACTGTACTCAGGACACTGCCCATCCCTACACAAATATGAGAAAAGATTAAGCAAACACACAGAAACCGAAAGAAATGCAGTAAATGGATAAAGAAAATAATGAACAGATGAACTTAGAAACTGACAATTTAATCATCAGGTGCAACGTGAGAGCATCCATTGAACTTGCAGCATTTAATTCATTTTAAATAATACATACCATGGATATAATAAACACATCAACCATTAAACAAGCAATAGCCCTTAGTTACTTACCACTTGTCAAAACGCCAAAGAAACAAAGAGTTGTCAACTGAAGCCCACGCCCTACGTATCTCTGGGAAGATTCCACATAAGGCAGTTCCTTCACCACCACCAGCATTATATCTTTCTACAAGAACAGAGGGTAACTCCCAACTATCTACCACTTCAACCAGCGGAGGCCACTAAAACAGAAATTAAGAGCTTTAAGTCTCCAGTGTTTCTTAAATATGGACCAAAAAATGTTTAGAATGATATAATGAAAAAATGAAAGAAACAAACTCCAGATAAGAATCAGAAGACCAATAGTCGCTGGAGCAAAACCTGGTTCTAAATGAGTACCGAAACTCAAAAATAACATTCAATCTCAGTCGTTATCAGAAGGCAAACGTAATCAGTAAGGTGGAAGCCAACTTTCACATTGGAAAAGAGAAGACGTAATCTATGCTCGACACCTCGACCCTAACGATTTCCAGAAAATGATCAAGTGTCATATCTAATACTCTAACTTCAGGCTGCAATGACAGACAGTTCCGCGACCAATTACGAAGTACCTTTTAAACCCTTAACTAAGATGTCCGAATAATTTGCTATGTTAAGTTTTTTTGAGCTCCGCTCATCATGAAGAGTACTTGCAATGCATTTAACCAAAATTCTACAACAATAACCAACCTTTATCCCAAAAGACTTTAAATTCCACAGAATGAAGGAATAAAAAAACAGATACAAGTGTAAAATGAGAAGGAATGCAAACAAAAGGAACAGATATAAGCATACTACTCCGCTCAATTTTAATAAATACGCCGAAAAGATTCAAAATCACTTATTAACAATCACGTAGACCTATGCGACTCTTTGCCACCCTACGTTAAGAGTTTCCTTCCATATTGAAAACCCAAAGAGAATAACAATCTTCTAAATCTACAAGAAACAAGAACGAGACCAATGTCGTAGTAGATGTAAAGGTGCAAGGCAAATCGAGGTAACACAAAATGGAGGCAAAGGGGTGTTAGGCACATTCCTTAAAGCGAGAACCTTTGTACGCAGCAAATTTGCACTCTCCAAGTAAATTGTATGCAAAACTAACCCATTTTTAGCTTTGAAAGAGTAACAATGCGAAGACTTAGGCATAGCAAAAGCATTAGGCCAAAAAAGGGAAAAAGGCATAACCGTCTGCATCGCTTCGCTTGATGCGTCTCATGCAAAAAGAAGGTACTAAGGCACCACCGAGGTATTTTGGCAGGCTCTGCACGCTTTTCTAGACTAAGTTCTTTCATCGTACCTTAAATCAGTTCACAAGCTCAACTTTTTCTTGCTCCACACATACACCAACTCAAACCTTAACATCCGAAAACTAAATCGCTTTCAGCACACTAAAGATGAGCAAAACACATCGCCAATAATCTATACTCATAGACCCTAAACCCTAAACCCTAAACCATTTATGCTGCTTTAAGGTTTTAGAAACTTCCCTTGCATTCCAAACTATCTCCCAAATTTTATCAAAAAATCAATGACTCACCAACATCTAACTCAAATTTACTCAATTTCATCAATTTACTACGGAGTAAATTAAATTAACAGTCAATTCAATCCCACAAAAAAAACAAAAAACACTCAGATTTCAACAACGCATCAATAATTACACCAACAACAGATTTCTACAAAAAATAATCATGAACAATCATTCGTGTAAACGAAATTCAATAAAGTCAATGAAGATATCAAAAAACAAAGACCTCTTTGGGGTGAGTGGTGTAGGGGTGACTGGACAAACGAGCAGCAGATAAGGCGTCTTCGAGGTCGAGGCGGTTCGAGACGTCGTTGTTAATGCGGTCGCTGACGACGAGACCGGCGTGCGTAACGTCTCGCATTATAATTTCATCCTCCACCGCCGCCGCCGCCGTCGTCACCGCCGCCGACAACATCATCGTCGGCTTGAATTTGGGAGTGTCTCTGGAATTAATGTGGAGTTTTAGTAGTAGTGATTGAAATTAATTTAGGGTTTTGTCGGAAATAAAAATTGGGGTTGTGTATTGCAGTTCAGTGTGAGAAATAAAAATTGGGGATTTTTGTGTTCTGCCGCCGCTTAAGAGTGTTTTCACGGGGTTGAGAGGGTTGGAGGGGGGAAGAGTTGAGCGCTAATTGTTTCCAAATTACTTAATTTATACTTTTATACTCGAAAATTATTTAATTTTGGATTGAAATTTGAAATTTGTGAATTTGCCATATAACGTTTTTATATTGATATTCATGTCACTTTGTGTTTCTAGAACCAATTCTTAACAATCCACACAACGCCTCGTGGTTAATTATCGACCCATTAACGACCATTAAGATTAATCACATTAATAGGTCAATAATTACTCCTGTGGTTAATTATTGACCCATTAACGTGACCCATTATTGCCTCCGTGGTTAATTATTGACCCGCATCAATACGTTAATGGGTTAATAATTAACGTTATTAATTGACGGATTAGTACTAATGGTCACGTTAATGGGTCAATAATTAACCACGCGATGATTGTTAATCATACATGTAGAAACACAAAAAACACAAGATTAATATCCCTTATTTTTTAAAAAGAATTTAAGTTTGTACATTAATTAGGTGTTAAGTTGATTTAAATTAAGGTTTCATGCGGAAGGCAGTATCGGTGGTGGATAATCTTTCAGTGAGGTGTGACGGTCTGCACACTTTAACCTTGCTGGTATTAGATCCAACAGATCTAGATTAGAATCGAGATCCACGGCCATCCCTAAGTCGGAGAGATATCTACCAAGAAGTTGGTGAGTAGCCTTGAGAATCAAATGCGTGTGTTGGAGGATACATTAAGCAAGCAGCTAGGTCAACGTGAAAGCCTCTAAAAGGCACGCATAGATGAAATATTGTTCCTTCAACGAAGGGTGGAGGAACTGACAATAGGTGTGCCATTAAGAGTTGGAAGTGAATACACAATAATACAAGGATCGTTACCGTGTTCTCATACGGTAAAAACACTTTCACCTTATTCTAATGGGAAAAAACACTACGAGCATGTACTCGGTTGTTGAGTTAAGCAATGACGATATCTAGTACGCATGATAGAAGCGCGAATGGTCGTGAATAAGTGGGATGACTTCAAAAAAATCATGAAGGATCAATTCTACCTTGAAGGACCAACTCTTTTCATAGGTACGTAAAAGCTTTTTCGGCGGCTTATATGCTAGGGATCAAGGATCACCTGAGAATGATCAAATGCTCCATTTCATCGACGAAATAATGGATTAGGCACAAGTAAAGATCATGAGGGATCGACGTGCAACCGTATCAGCAACTATGGTAGGTGTTGAGCGACTTGTCAACTATCGCGACAAACGTGAGTCAACTTTCGAAAAGACCATGATCAACTAGAACAGTGACAATATGAGTGAGTCCATAAATAGTGGCTTACAAATGACAAGAACTCCAATTATAAGCAGCAAGTTTCGTAAATGAGAGATCAAGCCCAAAGTGGAAGCAGATGAGTTTAATTACAATTGAAGGTCGAAGCGTCGACGTTTTAACGACAATGAAGTCCTGATCTTAAAATGCCTCCATTGTTTTAAGTTTCATCAAATAATTGTATGGTTCATAAAGGTAATTTTGGTATTGCGAGGAGCAAGTTAGTCACGATAACGAAGGAGAAAGATGAGCCAATAACTAAAGCTATATAAGAGAGCAACATATCTTCAATAAGCCCAAATTCAATATAGGTGATTCATTCAACATCTAACTTATACGGTTAAGATAAAGCGACTCGAATAAGGACAACTCTACGGGTCAACTTTACATGGATATGTTTGTCAATAAGAGGTAGGTGCTTGCCTTAATTGACCCGGGTATCACCAATAATTATGTTGCTTCATGGGAGGCCATAAAGCTCAATACGACTTGAAAGTGAACAACTGAACATACATATATGCAATAGAGGTCATCAACTCATTGATGGATCACGTGGATGATGTCTATTTGGTCCTCGATTAGACTTCACAATGCAAACTAAGATCACGGTCGCCTTAAAAATCTATTCACTTAATCACTTTACGTAATGAGTCATAACTCATAAATCCACTATGACGAAGGTAGTGTCTTTCGACCACAAAGAAATGGACCCTTAATTATCGGCAATGCAATTTGGGTAAAACTGAGAGCAACCTATTAACTTGGAGGCTAGAAATTCGAGAAATGCACATGAGAGCACCCCTTGAAGAAAGGTCATACCACTGTAGTCGTTAAAGTAATATGAAAGACGTCTCAAAAGAAAACTATTATTTCCATTATGTTATTTTCTATTGCATAATGTTAGAGTTATATAATCGATCTTGGGCCTCCAACCATCAACTTAAACTTTTGGTTGAGTTGGTTTCTAACATGGTATCAAAGCCTTGTGACAAAAGGTCACGGTTTCGAATCTCAACACCCCTCACTTTCAAAGTGGTATTTATCGCACCAGGTAGGCGGCCCTGTAGTTGCGTCCACGCTTCAAGCCCAAAGGGCATTCGCGTGAGGGGGCGTGTTATATTTATATAATCGATCCTGGACCTCCAACCATTAGTATTCCGACTTTATCAAATCAAATTGATTACAATTATCAAGATTCAGAAATAGACAATGTAAACAATTCGTTTAACCAGCCCCAAAAACCAAATCGGCCCCGAAAAAATGCAACCCAAATTTAGTCGTGACATGCAATGTTCTTGCACACAAAACTACTAAAAACAACATTACTCCTTTTTCCTATTAAAAAATCGCAAAATCCCTAATTCACAAACTAGGGTTTAACCTAAAACCCAAAAACACCACCATTTCCATTTCCAATTTCCAGATTTCTCTCACCACCGCCAGAAATGTCACTCTACCGCCTCCTCCACCGCCGCACTACCACCCTCCCTTCCCTCACCACCCTCCTCACCCGCCCTCTCCACCACCACAACCACCTTTCCACCACCGTCCCCCACCACCGCAACTTCTCCATCTCCTCCGCCGAAGAAGCCGCCGCCGAACGCCGCCGCCGCAAGCGCCGCCTCCGCATCGAACCCCCTCTCCACGCCCTCCGCCGTGACCCCACCGCCCCTCGCCCTCCCCCTGACCCCAACGCCAAACGCCTCCCCGACACCACCTCGGCCCTCACTGGGCCCCGCCTCAACCTCCACAACCGCGTCCAATCTCTCATCCGCGCCGGCGACCTCAATAGCGCCGCCATCATCGCCCGCAACGCCGTCTTCTCGAAAACCCGCCCCACTGTCTTCACTTGCAATGCCCTCGTCGCCTCCATGTACCGTGCTAAATGCTACGACGAGGCGGTCTCGCTTTTTAATTACTTTTTCATCCAGCATAATATTGTTCCGAATATAGTGTCGTATAATTTCTTGATTAATACGCATTGTGATTGCGGCCGTGTTGATGATGCCTTGGAAGTTTATCAGAAGATTCTTTCTGATGCTCCGTTTAGTCCCTCTTCTGTCACTTTTCGACACCTTACGAAGGGGTTGTTTGATTGTGGTCGTTTTGATGATGCTGTCGATAAGTTGAGGGAGATGTTGAATAAGGGTTTGGGTGCTGACTCACTTGTTTATAATAATTTGATTAAAGGGTTTTTGGATTTGGGGGATTTGGATAAGGCGAATGAGTTTTTCGATGAGTTGAAATCGAGGTGTTCTGTGTATGATGGTGTCGTGAATGCGACGTTTATGGAGTGGTTCTTTGGTCAGGGGAGGGGGAAGGAAGCTATGGAGTCGTACCGTTCGTTGCTTGACCTTAAGTATAGGATGACCCCTGCTACTTGTAATGTACTTCTCGAGGTTTTGCTTAGGCATGGGAAGAAGAAGGAGGCATGGGAGTTGTTCGACACAATGTTGGATAATCATACCACTCCGACTTTCCAGGCTGTGAATTCCGAGTCATTTAATATAATGGTGAATGAGTGTTTTAAGGAGGGGAAGTTTGATGATGCTGTTAGTACGTTTAGGAAGGTGGGGACGAAAATGGGTTCGAGACCGTTTGTTATGGATGTTGCTGGGTATACTAACATGATTGTGAAGTTTGCCGAACATGGGATGCTTTCCGAGGCTGAAAACTTCTTTAATGAGCTTCAAACGAAGTCGTTAAGTCAAGATGCTACGGCTTACAGGACGTTGATTGATGCGTATTTGAAGGAGAAGAGGGTTGATGATGCTCTGGGGATGTTTAATAGGATGGCTGATGTTATAATACGAGTGATTCCGGTGTACGCTGACAAATGGTTTGCTGAACTGATTGAAAGTAGCAAGGCTGTGGAATGTGTAGAGATATTGACCAAGATGGGGGGTAAGGAGGTAAAACCTGATACATCGACGTATGAGATTGTGATTAGAGGGCTAATTGGAGTAAGTGCATTTGATGGGGTTGTGGACGTAGTTGGTCAGATGATGAGATATGGCGTAGGGGTTATGCCGTCGCTTCGAGAGAGTTTGTTGGAGGCTTTTGAGAAAGAGGGACGAAAGGAGGAGATTGAGAGAGTTTTAAATGAAAAGAGGGTAGCATTTTCGCAGCAGTCGCGTCCGCAACCGTCTGGACCACCTAGACAACCTGGGTCTACACAGTTTTCACGACCCGGTGGACCTTCGGGATTTCGACCACCAGGCCCACCAGCTGGAATGACAGGTGGGCCGGGATATCCAGCGTCACCTGCGCATACGGGTTATCCACCGTCACCTGTGCATACAGGATATTCATCACCAGCGCAGCAAACAGGATATTCTGGACTTACAGGGCAGACGGGTATCTCAGCACATTCAGGACAGACGGGATATACTCCTCCAGGACAGACAGGATATGCGGCGCCTGTAGGACAGACGGGATATGCGGCGCCCGTAGGACAGACGGGATATCCAGCAGCAACAGGACAGCCCGGAAATTCATCACCGGTGGGGCAGACACGATACTCGCCTGTAGGGCAAACGGGATATTCATCGCCTGTAGGACAGCCTGGAAATTCATCACCAGCAGGGCAGACAGGTTACCCACCTGTTGGGCAAACAGGATATACAGGGCCAGCAGTACGGACGGGATACTCTGCGCTAGGAGGGCAGACGAGATCTGCAGCGCAATCAGGGCCGACGGGATATTCAGCACCGCCAGAGCAGACTGGATATTCAGTGCAATCGGGTCAGACAGGATATTCAGCGCAATCAGGGCAGACAGGATATTCAGGGCAGACGGGATATTCAGCTCCATCAGGGCAGACGGGATATTCAGCTCCATCAGGGCAAACGGGATATTCAGGGCAATCAGGGCAGACGGGATATTCAGGGCACTCAGGTCAGACGGGATATGCAGGGCAATCAGGGCACACGGGATATTCACGGCAATCAGGGAACATGGGATACCCATCTGTAGCGCAGGAAGGATATTCAGCGCGATACGAGCAGACGGGGTATTCAGAGCCTACAGGACAGACGAGATATTCAGAATCGACACGGCAGACAGGATACTCCCAAGCTACACAGACAGAAGGTAGGGAAGCAGGGGCTGGTGGATATAAAGGGACAGCAGGGACTGCAGCATATCAAGGAGGACAAGGCCCGAGCGACCAGGGTGGATATGCTGGACCAGCTGAACAAAGATATAGATATTCCGGTTGAGAAACATGGTAAGGAGTTTATTATGTGTTTCGTGAATGTATCGCTGGGGATTTTATTAAGTATTCATTGATGTAACACCTGTTGGATAAGTTTTCAGAGCTTTTCTTTCAGGGATGAGATATAGAGCTGACAATTTCTATGGCCAATTGTTTTTAAGTTGGTGCTTTTACGGAGTACTTCTCATTAGAGACTTCAATGCTCTAATAATTTGTAACTCAACTGCTGAATAATCATGACAAATTTATTTTAACATGAGTGAAAATAAGCTATGTGCATTTATAATCTTCAGATTATTTCTTGTACGCTGATCTTCCTTATTGAGTTGCTTTTTCGGTCATGCGATTTTTGTGGCTCTTCTGTTGGAGGTTGTTGAATATTAGGCCTTCTTTCGTGGTTTGTGTCCTGCTAAAATTGTAATCATGTCAACAGCAAGTTCTCATAACTCTGGTTAGATTACCAGTGCCATGTGCAAACTCGAACAGTAGCTGGTTTTCTGATTCGTTGTGATCAATCTGATCATTTGTTGACGGTAAGGTAGCATCCTGAGCTCCTCAAACGACTGATTCCATCTGATGACAAGATTGTGGTCCATTGCTGTGGTACTCTGTTTTCCCCGACAATTGGATGTCTGCTGGCCTTCTTCAGTGAAAACATTTATGGAGTATTTAAATTTTTTTTTTTTCCGGGCTAGTGTTAGTTAAATCATTTTATATTATTTACGATCTACTGAACTCAATTTGGCCTGGTCAGTAAGACATTGAAAACATTGCATTAGGTGGGTGAAATGTTTTCGGTGCTGCATTTCTTTCTTGCTGTTTGTATTCTCCATGTCTAAAGCTTTATGGTTTTGTATCAATCCTAATGAAATAATGACCTTGATCCCGTTTGCTCTGCCTTAGGAGAGGACCAAGCAGAGGAAAGGAGAATTGTTACGCCATGCTTAGATGCTCACTCAAAGCGGTTTACTCGGGTAAATATCACTTTTTGATTTATTTGCTTAAGGTTTCCGTTTTTCATCGAAAGTTTAAATGCGATACATATATAGATAAGGAGCTATATTGATATGTTGGTAAATTTAGAATGAAATAATTTATCTCGTTTCATCTTTATGACTTTGTTTTAATCTATGTTCCTTTGGCATTTCGCTTTAAAGGCGTGTCCCATATCTGGCACACAACACTTCAATATTGACATGGCACCTTCACACTTAACTTAGACAAAAAAGGTGGTACCTTTGCACAATCTGAGTTATAGATCTTTTGTCACAATTTTATTGTCAAAATAAAGTTTTTGGGTTGATAGTGATACTACTATATTATTATAGGTTTGATAGTGAGATAATTGAATTTTTTTTTCCAGAGTATTAGTTTAGTTTTTAGATTTTAGAGATCGTTGTATGCTTATGATGGCTATATTTCAACTTAGATATCCACCACAATGCTTACGGTGACCACTTCAAACCTCTAAAATCGGTCTCATTTTACTTAATTTTGGTTATAGTCTTCAATATAATGCCGACATTCATACGTGTATAATGGTCTATTTGAGAATTCTCTTATAGCACGTTTGGGAACTATGAATTCATTTGAAAATTTGGGTTTGGGCAAAATTATGTGTTTTTGATTTGCATTTGACTCAAATTTATAACAAAAACCAACCATTCACAAAAGTAGTATGGAGTATATATCAAATGATACCCATACCAAATCATTTACAATTTCAACATAAAAAAGTAATGATTTGATTTCAAGTGCTCGATTATAAATCCAAAATTGGAAATGAAATCTAAGTTTCCAAACGCCACCTTTTATGTGAAAGATGTCCTAGAGAGTTGCTAAGAATTGCCTTTAAGCTCGAAAAATATTATACGAGAAACGACACCTTATATGAGAAAGATGTTGTCGTAGAGAGTTGCTAAGAATTGCCCTTGAGTGATAAGACTTCAGAGGGAAAACGGATCTCTTCACTTTCCCGCCATCCGCTTGCCCCCCTCCTGCCTTCTCTTCGTGTAAGTGAAACTGCTTCGCCTGACAAAGCGTAAGTGGCGTGTTCTCCTACGACTGGAGTATCCGTGACTCATCATTTGGGGACATTAAGGTTAATACGATGAATGAAAACTTACAAATGGTTTTTAGGTTTCTGCTCACCACAGTTATGTCACAAGGTTCTAAGGTTATGTACATTTGATGATCACATACCTTCACCATAATTTACGTGCTCCTATTAATTTTTAATTCAACTTTTTAGTAAGAGGTTGGCTACTAAACCAATATCGGAAACTTACAGCGTCACCTGATATGGTAAATTTATGAGTGACGAACCTTTCCACGTCGTACCTGTTAAGTGGACTGCACCAAGAGGGCTGTATGTATTGATCTACTAGCCCATTACACCGATGTGCAATAGAAAAAAAAAAAAAATCCACACACACACACACACAACAGCATCAGAAGTTTATCTTTATACCTTGCACTTAAAATGTTTATAGTCTCGTTTTTTACTCGGTTTACATGCAGCTACTAGGTCAAATGAAGAAACGAGAAAAATATGGCGTTTATCTGAAGTCTGATGAGGAGGATGACTTGGGGCGAAACCCGTTCGTGAACCATAGCAAAGCATATTCCAGATCAGATTCCTTCCGACTACTATCCTAGCAATTGTGTAATGTAGCACACTAAAGTTTTGAAAGACGGAGTATCCTGCCTCGTCTCAGAGTTTTTTATTGTGGTTAATCATACAGAGCTTATATTCTATTTTTTTGTCCGAAGATATTTATTACACACTACTACTGGTAATTGAAAGTTTGGTGTTGCTTCGCCTATCGGAACTATAGTTTACGTAACTTTGAGGCGTGGGATTAATTTTTGAACTCGAATTGCTATCCGAGCTATGCAAAAAATGTGATCTGCTATTCTCAGGGAGTGTTCGATCTGTAGTTTCATACAATCAGTGCCTTGGTGGCACCAGTGTAGACGACAAGGGGTGAGTATGAAAATCGTCTCCAAGCACAAGGTCACGCAAGGTATGTGTTTCTGCACAGTTTTGTGCGTGACTGTAATTTGTTGCATTCATGCATGCGATGGTATTATATGTTATGTTCATGCTCATATAAGACTGTCTCACGCGTACGACGACATGTTTGTAAGGGCACATTGGGTATTTAGTAAAATTCTCTAGAAACCTTCCACCAACTTTGAAAAACAAGTCTAATCTTCAAGTGAAAGCAACGTAATTAACAAAAAAAAAGAACTATTTAATGCAAATCAAACGACACATGCATTTATATAAATGGTTCAGAAAAAATCCCTTGTTTTACACTTTCCTTTGTTTTCACTTCTTAATTCCTCCTACTTCGACATCAACATTCCTCCTAAACTATATTTAACCTTAAATACATCAATAATCAAACATATAATTACGAAATTATACATTTTAATCATTATACAAAAATAATATTAATAAAATAATACGGAGTATATAGAGAGATATGGCATTGTTTTATAGTGTAATTATGGAAGGACTTGGGTTACACAAGATCATGAAAATAGTTGCTCCATCGAAGGCTTTAATTATTAGAGTTAATGTTATTTTGTTTGCATTGTTTGTTGTCACGTATTGCATGCTTCTTCTCCGGCCGTCACCGTCTTCGTCGTATCACGAGGCGAATGCGGTTTCCGTTGTTCGTTGCACATTACGTGAATGCCATCACAAGGTAAGGTGAGCTTTGTAATTTACTTGTGTTTAGAGGGATTACTGTTAAAGTATGAATTACCAATATTGAACTTCAACCATTAGTTTAAACTTTTTATTGAGTTAGTTTCTTACGTGATATTAGAACTTAGGCATGACAGAACCGATCATGAACTTTCAACTATCAGCAAATACATTATTATCGATAATTAAAGGTGCTATTTTAACACTTTGAAAAATATAATTGGCTCCTTGTCTAAATCATGGAACTAATTTTTAGCTTGACTATATTCAGGGGCGGAGCCAGGAATTTAATATGACTAGGGCCAAATTTTCAGTCATACGAGACATTTTTTTTTTGGCCATTTACTTGAAATATATAGTATTGGGATGAATCGTCACATCTTCGATATTATCAATGACTAGATGTCTTAGAGAATAAATTATAATTAACTACTTTGTACATTTTAGTATGGTTAAAAAAACTGGTATTTGCAAGATGTAAAAAACATAGCCATATTAAATAGAGTATCGTATTGTCTTTGCATCGTGTATTAGTAAGGCCTAAAACAAGCACAAAAACAACAAAGCTTTGGTCCAAAAATTATTTAGGGTCGACTAAATATAGTTATGCCTAGAAGAGTAAAAACATTGCGTGCATGTTTAAAATTGCTTAATTTAAAAAAATAGCATACAATTTTAACTTGCTCATTATTTATGGTGATAATATAGAGATTTTCAAAGATGAAAATGCAAGTTGACTTAATCAAAAATTTTAAGTCATTAAATTGGGAATTTTCTGTTTGTCAAATTTAAAATGAACTTTTAATTTAGATTTGATGTAAAAAGTTATCGAACAATAAAATAGAACTCTGTGTTATTATTATTTTGGACAAGAGCTTCTTAACTTCACATAAGAGATTTTAAAAAATTAAAAGATAAACGAGATAAAATGCTAACTCAATCCACGAACTAAAAATTACGAAAAACAAAATCTTAAATCATCAACAAGATTAAAACTAAAATGAAAAATAGCCAAAATAAAATAAATTAAATTAATGTTTAACACACGAAGAGGACTATTTTTTGAATATTTGGGAGTTGGGACCATTTTAAAAGAAATAAAAAAGAGTAGCAAAAATTGACACAAATAGGTCTTGAACCCAAGACCTCAAGAAAAAAAACTGTCACTACCAACCATTGCTCTACTAGGGATTAATAGACTCATCCCTACAAAAAACAATTTATCTTAAAATTGCATTGGGCCAAGGCCCATACGGCCCTAGCACTGGGTCCGCCCCTGACTATATTTACTAGTAGTACAAAATGATGAGTGGAACAATGTATTGGGTAGGAAGAAGTATAAGCTAAGTAACGTTTTGTGTTGAGGCATTTAATTATTTGGTAAATTTATAGGTAGAAAATGGTGTGAAGATGAAGGTAGTCTTAGAAAATCAAGAACATCACATATCAAGCACAACAAAGAAAAAAACAAGAAGGGAAAAGCCAAACTTCATGAATGAAATGGGAATGAATAGAGGGATGAAAATCGGTGTTGTAAACATGGAAGAAGAAGATCTAAGCGAATGGGAACAAACTGGAAACACAGTCACACACGTCTCATATGAGACAGTCTCACAATTATTCGAATGGAAACATCTATTCCCAGAGTGGATCGACGAGGAGGAAGAGAACGAAGGGTACGTTTGCCCTGAAATTCCAATGCCAAATTTTGAGGAATATGGCAATTTCGACATGGTGATGGCTTACTTGCCATGCAAGTATCCTGAGCAAGGGTGGGCCAGGGACATGAGTAGGCTACAAGTGCAACTAATAGTGGCTAACTTGGCGGCGAAGAAAGGTAGGAGAGGATGGTATGGGAGGACAAAGGTGGTGTTGTTGAGTAAATGTAGGCCAATGTTGGAGTTGTTTAGGTGTGATGATTTGGTTAGAAGAGAAGAAGATTGGTGGTACTATGAGCTTGATATGGTTAAACTTGATCACAAAGTTTCCTTGCCTATGGGTTCTTGTAAGTTATCTTTGCCATTGTGGGGACAAGGTTGGTATTCCTTTTCACTTCAATTATTCAAATTTTCCGATTACTTATCTGATTTACCAGATTCTTATCATTTTTTTGGGATGATATTCAATTCTTATCATTTTTTTGGTAACCTTTATATTCATAAAAATCAAACAAAAAGGTGGATCCTACCACTTGTCCAACAATTCGTTAATAATTGTGCCAAAAACAATTGATAAAAATCTGGTGAATCGAAGAGATTAATATAGAGTACAAGGTCATTACCACAAGGGAATGGAATCGAACCTAAGATCTACTGTTCAAAATAACTCAGTTTTAGACATTACATTAGGACATCTTCGATAAATAGAGATACCTAGTGATAACACCATTCTCTCAAAAAAAAATATTGAGCAACCCATAACAATTTAAGAAAAAATACACACAAATATGCAAAATTAAAGCTAAAGTTACAAGTGAAGGTGATATATAGTGTTGACTTGTTCAGTCTAGCATGTGCTTAATTTCTCATATCATTGTTCTAAAATTTTATGATAGGAGTTAACGAGGTGTACGATAGCTCGGAGATTGAACGCAGTACGAAAATCCAAACTAAACCGGAAGCGTATGTCACCGTACTTCATTCCTCCGAACTATATGTATGTGGTGCAATCACCCTAGCCCAAAGCCTCCTCAAATCCGGCACAAAACGTGATCTCGTCCTTCTAATCGACAAGTCGATATCAATCCCTAAACGAGAGGCTCTAACAGCGGCCGGATGGAAAATCCGATTGATAAAACGAATCCGAAATCCAAGGGCAGAAAAGGGGTCGTACAACGAGTACAATTATTCAAAATTCCGTCTGTGGCAACTTACTGACTATCATAAATTGATTTTTATTGATTCCGATATAGTCGTGCTACGTAACTTGGACCTATTATTCCATTTTCCTCAAATGTCGGCCATAGGGAACGACGGGTCTATTTTCAATTCGGGGATCATGGTAATCGAGCCCTCAAATTGCACATTTCGAACCCTAATGGGGCTACGAAAAGAGATCACTTCCTATAACGGAGGTGATCAGGGTTTTCTAAATGAGGTCTTCGTCTGGTGGCACCGCCTTCCTAGACGCGTCAACTTCCTAAAGAACTTTTGGTCGAACAGTTCGTTGGAAGCGAGTGTCAAAAACCATATGTTCGAGTCGGACCCGCCTAAGGTATACTCCATACATTATTTGGGTTTGAAACCATGGCTATGTTATAGAGATTATGATTGTAATTGGGATAAAGAGGATCAACATGTTTATGCAAGTAATGTTGCACATAACACATGGTGGAAGTTGTATGATTCTATGGATTTTGGGCTTCAAAAATTTTGTGGGCTTACTAAACAAAGAAAAAGAGATTTAGATTGGGATAGATTGCAGGCCCAAAAGTCCAAAATAAATGGTGATTATTGGAAAATCAACATTACTGATGTTCGAAGATTTGAATATAATATAATATAATATAATATAATACTCCGTATAATATAGATTTAATTTTCTTCTTTTGGTAGAAACAAATGTTTTTTTTTTTTTTTTTTTTTTTAATTTTCTTTATGTATTTGATTGATAAATTCATTTGTTTCAGCTTCTAATTTATTTTTAGTACAGTTGATATGTGAAGAAGGTATGTAGATTTCTGTGTTAACCATTCTCACATTACCTTTAATTCACTCATTTTTTATCATTTGTTTGGACATAATATTTAAGAAGATATTGTGCTGGTATTGGCAGACCTGAAATCGGCATGTTGGGATGGCAGGTCAGGCCCGGGCCACACCGGGCTTGCGAAATCAACGATCGAGTCTGAGTTAGTTATAAATTACTAGCATAAAATTAGAGGTGCAGCGAACCGGATCTCAAAAATCATAGCATGTACATGACCCGTTATTTGAGCGGGTTGGGCCATGTACTTTATAGAATGGACCATGCCAAACAAATCAGGCCCATTTGTTGGCTGAGTAGGGCCTCACCGCACAAATAGCCACCTCTAAACTTTAGTATTTCATCCGTTCCAGTGATTTACTTACCGTTTGACATTTTTGTGAGAGAAATTTGAGAAAATGGTAAACAAATAACTGAGACAGATGAAATACAGTCAACAAATAATTATTGTACGGTGTAGCATTTTAGTACCACATGGACGAGCCAACAAATCTCTAATATTGGGACAAATCAATGAATGAAAAATTGAAAATCACTCAATAAATTTCACAAGACCCACAAGAGGTCATCCCCAACGACGTTACTAAGAATACTTTTAATTTGAACCAACGTTCGTGTACGTGACATACTTCTTTAATTTGATTCATTAAATGTCACAAACACGTACTTAACATTAATTCGTCAACCAACGACAACGAAATTTAAATACATCGAGACAACCTTAATACTGTTGTATACTGTGTTTACGACACATTACATTATTAATTCTACATAATAATAGGGGACAATTTGGGTACATCCACTGGAAAATTATCAATTTCGTCCATCCAAATATTCTTCAATTTAGCTGGATCGACCGTGCGTAACGCGTGCCAGACTGCGCTGTTACATTTAAAACCTGACCCAAACCCGATCTGCCAGACACGGTCGCCTTTTTTAATACGGCCTTTGCCCTCAAGGTACCCAAACTCATACCACAACGAACTACTAGACGTGTTGCCAAACCTGTATAAGGTCATTTTAGACGGCTCCATGTGGGAGTCGGAGAGGTCGAGATTCTTCTCGAGCTCCTCGAGAACGGCCCTACCTCCAGCGTGAATGCAAAAATGCTCAAACGCGAGTTTGAAATCGGGAATGTAGGGCTTGATTTTTCGGAACCTAAGGATCTTTTTCGCGACCAGTGTCGCGAAAAAGAGAAGTTGTTCGGAAACCGGGAGGACGAGCGGGCCGAGGGTTGTGATGTTGGCTTTGAGGGCTTCCCCCGCAACAGCCATGAGGTCTTTCGAGAGGGCGACACCAATGTAATTGGCGTCGTCCTCTTTTTGGTACGCGCAGGTGTAACTTTTGTCGTCTGCACCCTTGTGGGTGCGGACGATGTGGACGAGTTCGTATTTGGCACGTGGGCGGTCGGAGGATTTGTTGGAGAGGAGGACGGCGGCGCCGCCCATACGAAAAAGGCAATTGGAAATGAGCATTGATCGGCTGTTGCCGCAGTACCAGTTTCGGGTTATGCTCTCTGTGCTTACTACCATGGCGTACGTGTTCTTGTGTACCTATCCACGGAAAATTATTAACACGTTTAAAAATTACTCGGAAAATTTGGATACATTTAAGAAATAGTTATATATAGTCAACCGCGATAAACATATTACTCCGTAATATCTCTTGTTAATTAAGATATTTAAATGTTTCACATGTAGGTCCATAGGGGCTGAAAGTGGATAATACGGTGTAATACGTGACATTATCAAATGTCAACTGTGTCGCAGGACAGGATTGAACTCGAGATTTTAGGTAGGAGACTTTAATACTATATTAAAATCTAATAACAATCCGATAAATTGGCAAGGGGATAATTCAATAAATTTGACGGAACTTAAATTAAATGAAATAAAAGAACGTGTAGTTATAGTGTGGACCAAATTTAATAACTCGATCAACGTCCAAGAGTTTAATAGTTTTTGAAATTCTTTTACGGAGTATTGTTACTATATAAACATGCACTTGAATTGACAACCTAATTGAGTGAGTATATTTATTTAATTATTAAATGTCACAACCAACACAAAGATTTTTATTTAATGCTCTGATTTAATTGGTCAATGTCACTCAATATAATAGTTGCTGACAAATGACAATTGAGAAATTCGCTTTAAATTGACTAAAATTTTATGCTCGTCATCTAAATTGCCTTTTGCATTAGTCTTATATTTAGTCGTATTGCTCGTCACCTCAGTTATTTGTTTAAACTTCTCTCAAATTTTCATTACAAAAAAATTATCGTGTAAATAATTCACTAGAATGAAAGGAGTATAAGAGTTAATTTCAAAATAAAATATCACTAAAGAGAATCGAACTCTAAACCTCAGGGTCAGGGCCGGCGTAATCAGGGAGCTATCCGGTTCTCGGAACTGGGCCCCAACAATTGAAGATGCTCACATCAAAAAAAATAAAAAATTGTGGACATATATCGTAAAGTTTACAGTGGCATAATGGTTATAATTTTAATAAATGAGTTTGAGGTTAATGGTTCAATTTTACTTATTTTAATTTGGCCAAAGTGACGCCTTGGAGATAGAGATGACAATGGATCTCGAATCGGCTCCAGATCCGCCTGATCCGATACCATTGGATCGGATATGTTCTTTAAATTTCGGATCCGAATATGGATCTGGATCCTTTTGCCAAGATCCGAATCCAATCCACGGATCCGCTTTTTTTATTATATTATTTAATTATTTTTAAAAAATTATGTTGGTAAGTGTTAGAAACTACATGGTGTGAAATGAAAATTTTCTCGTGAATGATATTGCATTTTTTCCTGGTTTTATTTACAAACCGTACTACATTAACAACTAATATTTATTTATAATAATAATAAGAAAAAAAATACTAAAAGCATCCCCAATGGTATTGATTAGGGACTTGCTTGCAAATTAACAAAAATATCAAGCTACTCCGTACAAGCTTGAAAATTTTTTAAATAAAAAAAATAGTGAAAATCAAATTAAAATTTACCAAAACCAAAAACAAATTGAAAAGTGGGCCCATACTAGCTACGAACGTTGTAGTTTACCATTGGAGCAACTTGTAGTTAGAAAACGGTGTTGCTTGAAAATCTGAGGTGGAAAGGTGAGCTCCAAGCTATTATTGCTCACCATGGGAGATGCTCTAAGTGCATCGAATTAAAACTATTTTGATCAACCAAATTGTAACTAAAAATTGTTGAAACCTCCTTATGTTGAACATTTATGATAAATTTGCTACGGAGTACAAGTTATCAATTTTACACGGAAACCCTATATGTTTGTAGAAAAATAATTATATATCAATGATTATGGACAATATCCAGATCCAGTCCAGATCCAACGAATCTGGATTTGGATCTTTAAATTTATGATCTGGATCGAATATGGATCCCACCTTCGGTACATGGATCCGGATCTGGATCCTATAGGATCTAGTCCAGATGCAGTTCATTGACTTCTTTACTTGAAGACCACAAAAAGTGCAATGACAAGAAAATCAAAAGATAACACAACTTACACAGGACCATTACAATATAGTAAAAGAATCAATATGAAAAAATTACCTGAATTCTTAACAACTATGGAGTAGTTATTGAAATAGTCATCACAAATGATATTCACGACCTAAATTCTTATCAGGCCTCAACATGAAAAATTACCTTTATGACTCACTTTGTCGATAGGTAAAAACCAACTTATCTTTACAAAAACTGTGATTAAAAGCCAAGAGTAATGTTTTTATTTTTTTTTTCCTCTATTCAGTGGCGGACCCAGGATTTTGGGTTAGGGGGGGCCCAATACAAATATGAAAAATACGAAAAAATTGCCTTCGATTTTTTAAATTGTAGTCCTTAAAAACATCAAAATTATTACAATCACCCTAGGTATAATTTCTTTATTATGTAAATTAACTTGGACAAAAAAATAAAAAATAAAGTAACTAACATATTAATTACGAGATAAAATATAATGAAACCTTTGGTTTTAACATAGCTTTGGTTTCGATGAGCTTTGATTTTCATAAATTAAGGTTAAAAGCTTAGAAATACAAATTTAAAAGATAAATTGTAGGTCTTAGATACAATTTCTCTATCGTGTCTATTGATCTCTACAATTCTAACATTAGGTAATGTATAACGTATAAAGAAAAAGACAAAAATAAATAAATTAAAAGTCTAGTTTAAACATGTTTAAGGTTAGCTTACAAAAATAAAGACAAAATTTTATCCATTCATTTAAAAGAATTATTTATAACGTAATTAAATAAATTCTGGATTTTGCAAATCAACATTAAATTCTGGATTTTGCAAAACTGAAAATAAATTGTATATAGTATATAAATGCAACAAGGGGATTCGAACCCCTGTCTTCCAACAGTCAAATTTACAGCACATGCCAACTCTGCTACATCAAGTTGTATGTTCCTAAATGCCTCTTTTATTACTTATTTAATTTTTTCACACAAGGAGTAGGGGGGCCCGTGCCCCCCCCGGCCCCCCCCTAGGACCGCCCCTGCCTCTATTATTATACTATTATATACGGAGTATAGAGTATATCTAACCTCTCTCTTCATTTAACATTTGTGTTTAAAAATGAATACATATATTAAGATAAATTGTCAAGTTAAGTGTACCAAAAAAAAATTGGAACATGCAGGAGTCTTTTTTATAATTGAATTCAAAAATGATAAATCAAAACCTAAAATATATACAAGTGCATAATATTTGGTGATTATCATTAAGGTACGTAAAACTAGCTATTTAACCAACATGTAAACTCAAATTTCTTAATGAAAAATACACTGATTCACTCACAAATCTGAGGCAAATTTTTATCAGATACGAGATACAAAATAAACAATATGAAATAAAACAATTTCACATTATGTATTAGGAAGTACTACACAAAAGTATAAATTTTTTTGTTTTTAAACTTACATAAATAGAAATGTTATTGTTCCCATAACTTTTTCTTTGGACCCACACCCTTGATAAACTCTAATTATTGTAGGAAAAAAATATAGGACAGATTTAGACTTTAATTTACACAATCACTATTTCCCGCCCCCCCTTTATACTATTTATCGCCCCTTTTTATCATTTTGCGGTCCCCTTTATTTGTTACTCCCTATTAATTAATAATATAAAGGGGGCGAGAAATAGAATAAAGGGGGCGATATATAGTAACTCCCTAAATTTATTACTCCGTATTAAAAGTGATCACCTACATCATTAGAATGCTTTTATAACAATCGAACATTTTTTTATATCAATGTTATGCTGAAAAAGACACGTTAAAATTAGAAAGTGATCTTTCTAAAATTTTCAAAACTTGACTGTTAGCTGATCATCTTAGTTACATAAAACATCACACACCATATTTAATTTTAATACTCCGTATAACAAACTACTCATATATATATATGGAACAAGTTATTTAATTTCAAAAATCGACAATGATCATATAATTAATTCAGTTAAATTAATTATTATCAGCTTATTTATTTGAATGATTCATCAATTAATTGTCTATCAATTTTCCTTACTTTTCACACGACCACCTTTTCAAAATCAATTTATAAACAGATACGATAACAAATAACTGAATCAGAAGAATACGAAATAAAACCCTAGAGAGTAGAGACGGAGATTAAACCTGAAGAAGTTGTTTAGCAAGATCAATGGAGATGAGTCCAGCACTACAACCCATACCACCTAAATTATAACTCATAATATTTCCTCTAAGTTTATAACGGTTTACGACCATGGCCGACAACGAGGGCAAAGGATTAAACAAGCTACAATTCACCACCAATATCCCTATCTCCCTCGCTTTCACCCCCGTCTTTTCGAGCAACTCGTCGATGGCCACAAACATGAGCTTCTCCACCTCCTTCCTCGCCTCGTCTATTGTTGGTTTAGGTGGTATTTGAATGACCGACAAGGGCAAGTAGGTTTCGTCCCCTATGCTCGATCTCTCGAATATCTTCCTTTGGAAGTCTACGTTCTCTTGGGTGAACGTACCGTGTTGTACTATTCTATCCATGCACGTTCTTTTGGTCGTTTTACGGGCTGGTTCTGGTTTGTAGCACGCAAAGTCGACTAGGTAGACCTTTTTAGGCCGACTCGTGTAGTAGAACGTGGCTAACATGATTGATAATGTCGAGCATATAACGACCGCGACTAGGTTTGTTTTCAAGAGGTTTGTGATTTTAGCATAGTTGTGTTTGGAAATCAAGTGGGTTGAGGACATTACGATGATTGAAAGCGGGATCAGAAGGAAATAAACAATGTTCGAGATGAAATAATGGTAACCTAGCTTAACATATTTTAGTTTTATCGACGAATTATTGAAGTTATTATTATTATTATTAACCATGGTTTTTTCGAGTGAATTGAAATGACGACAAATAACAAAATTATGTAAGAAGAAGTTGTGCAATAAATGTAAAGGGAAAGTAAAGAAAATAATTGTGTGTCTTGTTAAAGTGAGAAGTTGAACTTTATATAGAAAGTTGAGAGAAGTTTTGCAAAAAAATTGAATAATGTCATGTGAAAGACTATTCTATTACATAAAATTATTGTTTATTAGGTTCATAGTAATAGTATTGCAGGAGATATAAATGTTTGATTAAAACTTTTGGTTAATTACTACTCGTAATGTTTAAACATGGCAAGTTGAGTTGATTGAAGGCAAAACTTGTTGAATATTTTAGTTTAAATAATTAGTACAGCAACCTACATTAGGGAAAACATGTACATTTGTAGAGTAGTTCGAGTGGAGTGAAAGTTGAGAACCATCAATAAATGTTTCCCATGATTTTGCTTTGACATTTTAGGATCGTGATCAGGGGCGAAGCCAAAAACTTATTATCGGGATAGCGAAAATAATAATTTTTAGAACATAACCTATGATATTTTGCCTTATAACAGTTATAATTATAATTTGGGGTAACATACATCTATATTTTTGTATATTTTTGTCGATTTAGGGGTAACATGTGCTACCATTTGTTACTACGTGGCTTCCCCTCTGATCGTGATAACCTGTCGAGGCTGTCGTGTGGTATCGAGTTTTGATATTCGTCACTATGAAAACTAACATTGGTCGAACAACATATAAGCAAAACAATACGTTTGATCAAATGCATGTTTAAGCAAAAACAAAATGGACGAAAGACAGATATATAAAGGCGCAGTTCTATTGCCATTCTCCCACCATATTTCTAGATCACAATTTACTACTCATGAAAAGAAATAAATGGACATTAGTACATTACGAGTAACGTAATCGTATATCACTGCTTGAACACAGAAAATTTCAGTAGCACCCTCTTTTCACCAATTTTAAGTGATCGAACGTAATATAAATAAAATTAGAACATAAGAAAATACTATCAGCGTTAGTCTCATTTTATGTTTTCCAGCAAAATAAAGATGATCTTTATTAATCCATACTGTTGGAATATATATATGCCTACATGTGAGAGTTCTACATTAATTGTGGAAGAGATGTTTGTGTGTTTTATAAAGTCTAAGGGTCATCTTTCTATTGCCAATTAATTTTGAGAAATGTGGATACTCTAGAACTTGTAAAGTGGACTCATAATCTCTTCTACTCAAGTATGATCGGGTCGATCCGTTTCATAATTCTAACACCGTATATAGGGATGGAAATGTAATAACTGCATATAAATATATAATGTTAGGTCGGTAAAAGTAGGTAGACATCTTCCTAGCTAACAAATGCACAATTTCAATGAATTTACTTTCACTGTTTTCGGAATTGTACTATATATATTGCATGATCTTAGACATTAGTTACACCTTGTAATGTTACAAGAGTAATAACTTTCTTGTGAAATTTCTTCCTGTGAGTAAATAGATGTATATACCATGTATATACTTTAGTATACTTATACACTTGTAGATATACCTTGAGTATTCTTACATACTCTTGTACTTACATATATATATATTGTGTGTAAACAGTAAATAATAAGACAACACACTATTCTATTTAGACTCTCTCTCTCTACAATTTATTCTCTGATTTCTATCTCTCACTATAACAAACTCAAGCTCACAACAATGGTGATCTATGGATCCATGGAAGTCTGATACCAGACTTCATATGGTATCATTCGCATAGGTTTTCGATCCTTCACCGCGTTCCTTTCCGCTGCTCTTCACTGCTTCTCTGCTTTTCGCTGCTCTTTGTTCTTTCGTTTTCGGTATTCTCTTCTCCTTCTTCGTTTTGTTTTTCCGTTTTCGTTTCGTTTCTGCTATTGTTTTCGTCTTTTTCTCGCTGTTTTCTTCCTTTTTTGTTCTTTGTTCTTATTTTCCCCAAATCAATTTCCTAATTAGGTCACACAAAACAAAAACAAAATAAAAAAAAAAACAAAATTCAAAAACAAAAAACAACCTAAAACAATCAACAACTCGCGAAACGAAATTACCGTCCAAATTCGCCTCTCTTTCATTCTTCCAATCATGCCTGATTCTGAGATTGAACAATCTTCTTCTGTTTACGATCATCTTGATGATCCTTTGTATCTCTCTGCTTCGGATCAACCTACACTTCAGCTTGTTTCTCCTCAGTTTTCTGGTGACGATTTTGTGACCTGGAAACGTGATATTTATCACACGCTCCTTGCTAAGAATAAGGAAGGTTTCCTTGATGGATCTTGTAAGATTCCTGCTAAGACGGATAAGAAGTATCATCAATGGATCCGTGTCGATTTGACTGTCAAGAAGTGGATACTTAACTCTATTGTCAAGGACATTCGTGATTCACTCCAATTTGCTGCAAGTGCTAAGATCCTTTGGGATGAGATCATTGATAGGTATGGTCAGTCCAATTATATTGAAATTTATCGAGTAAAGAAGCACATCAGTTCTCTGGCACAAGGTAATTCTTCTGTGGTTGAGTACTACAGTGGTCTCAAACGCTCTTGGGAGTTACTTGATGAATTGGATCCCCTACCATTGTGTAATTGTGGTGCTATTGATGCTTGCACTTGTTCCATGCTTAAGAGGCAAGTCACTAGAGAAGTGAATGCAAAGTTGATTCACTTTATGATGGGACTGAATGAATCCTATGAATCAGTTACCACGAATCTCCTCTCTTCTGATTCTCTTCCTGCTTTGAACAAGGCCCTTGCCTTGTATCAGAAGATTGAGTCCAAGAAGCTCACTCCACACTCTCTTGATTCTTCTGATATCACTGCTTTCTCTTCTTTCCAGCCCCAGGATCCTGCCTCTTCTCATAAAAAACCTAAGTTTTCTTCTGGTGATTCTTCTGAGGTCAAAGAGTGTAGCTATTGCCATTATCTTGGCCATACCAAGGCTGAGTGTTTCAAACTCAATGAGTGCATTCACTGTGGCAGAAGGGGCCATGCTAAGGAGAACTGTTTTAAACTGAAGTATGGCTCTAATTATAGGGGAGGCTACAGAGGAAGGGGCAGGAACAATTCCTTTACTACTAGAGGGGGTTCTACTCCTAAGAGAGGTGCTAACACTGTTGATGTGCTAGACTCCTATGTTTCTACTGATCCTCTGTGTGAAGATATGCAGGATTATACTCCTCAGGCTGATGGTTCTTCCTCTTTTGATCCATCCATGATGAGTGGCCTTGTGAATTCTGTGGTTGAGCAGGTCATGAGGGTGATGTCAGACAAGAACAAACCTCCTGTGTCTTCAGCCAACTTTGCAGGTACTATTAATGCACCTGTGCTCTCTGCTTTTCAGACTTCTATTGTGAATGATTGGATTATTGACACTGGGGCATCAGATCACATGACCTCTAATATTTCTCTGCTTTATAATATTCAATCCTTTTCTAGTCCTGTACTAGTTGGTCTCCCTGATGGTTCAGTTAAGACTGTTCAGAAATTTGGTGATTGTGCTTTGACACCTGCTATTATCCTCCATAAAGTGCTACTGGTTCCTGATTTTAAACATAACCTCCTCTCTGTTGGTCGTTTTGTGGCTTCCTCTCCTCAGACTGTGGTGTTTAATGATCATGA
Organism: Dianthus caryophyllus; assembly: GCA_023091065.1. Classification (NCBI taxonomy): domain Eukaryota; kingdom Viridiplantae; phylum Streptophyta; class Magnoliopsida; order Caryophyllales; family Caryophyllaceae; genus Dianthus; species Dianthus caryophyllus. The sequence goes on from CM041517.1 coordinate 5,432,155, forward strand.
ATGTGTGTTCCAGGACCCTTCAAGTGATAAGCCAGTGGCCATCTGCAGGAAAGAGGGAGCACTTTATTGGTTTAGATCTTCTCAGCATAATCCTAGCACTATTTTTCCTACTGTTGCTTCTAATCTTTGTAAGAATTACTCTACATTTCATACTTTGCATGCAAGGCTAGGTCATACTTCTGTGGCCAAACTAAGACATGTGCTAGACTATAATGCTAAAGGAATTTCAGATTTTTATTGTGAAACTTGCATTCTGTCTAAACTTCATACTTTACCTTTTCCTAGAAGTACTTCTTATGCACCTACTCTATTTGCCCTGGTTCATATGGATGTTTGGGGTCAGTATAGGAAGGCATCTAGGACTGGAGCTAGATATTTTCTCACCATTCTTGATGATCATTCTAGAGCCACTTGGACTTATCTTTTCCAAACTAAAGACCAAGTACCAAATTTAATCAAGGGCTTCTTGGCTTATGTGGAAAATCATTTTGGCACTACTGTTAAGACTATTAGAACTGATAATGGTTCTGAATTCTTTCAAACCACCTGTCATGAGTTGTTTAGAAACAAAGGCATTTTACATCAGAGATCTGTAGTTGAGAGACAACAACAAAATGGTAGGGTTGAAAGGAAGCATAGGCACCTTATTGAGACTGCAAGGGCCTTAAGGATTCATGCAGGCCTTCCTATTTCCTTTTGGGGTGATTGTGTGCTCACTGCAACACATCTCATTAATAAGATGCCTACACCTTTGTTACAATGGAAAACCCCTTTTGAACTGTTGTTTGGGGTGAAGCCAGATTACTCAGAGCTTAGGGTTTTTGGTTGTCTTTGTTTTGCCAACATCCCTGGGAAAAATAGGGACAAATTTGAACCCAAAGGTAGGAAGTGTGTCTTTATTGGGTATCCTTTTGGTCAGAAGGGTTACCTGTTATTGGATATTTCAAAGAGGACTGCCTTTGTCAGTAGGGATGTAATTTTTAAGGAAAATATCTTTCCTTATAAAACTACAACTCCCTCAGTTTTAGAAGACCTGTTGAACACTTCTTCTTCACAGCAGCCTGACTTCACTGATCATTATCTTCCACATGTGGAGCCTCTCACTGTCACTCCACATCCTTCTCCATCTACAACCCCAATCACTGATTCCTCTTCTACTTCTTCTTCTGATGGTTCACCTCATCCTTCAGAAGATATACTCTCTGCTTCTCCTTCTCTGCCTTCCTCATCTCTTGAGGGTGATTCTTCTGCAGTTCCACAGCATAATTCCTCTCCTGTGGATACTCTTTCCCATGATTCCCCCAGGAGATCAACCAGGTCTAGGGTGATTTCTTCTAGGCTCACAGGCTTTCACCTTCCTGTGAAACTTCCTGTGCAAGGTGCAGCTTCTCAATCCACTGTGCTCTCTTTTTCTAGAGCATCTGTTTCCCAAGCTCTCTCTGATTTTGATTCCACCTACATTGCTTCACTGCATCATGTTTTAGCTGAGTTTGAACCAGCTTCTTATTCTCAGGCTAAGACTAATCCTTCTTGGGTTACAGCCATGGCACAGGAGCTTCAGGCTCTAGAATCTAATGATACTTGGGCCTTGACTGATCTTCCTCCTGACAAAAAGGCCATAGGTTCTAAATGGGTTTTTAAGATCAAGCACAGAGCTGATGGCACAGTGGAGAGATACAAGGCTAGACTAGTGGCTAAGGGATACAACCAAGTGAAAGATAGGGACTATAAGCACACTTTTTCCCCTGTGGCCAAATTTGCTACTGTGAGAGTAGTCTTAGCCCTAGCAGCTTCCAAACATTGGCCTTTATATCAGCTTGACATTAACAATGCTTTCTTGCATGGTTTTCTTGATGAAGAGGTGTACATGACACCACCAGAGGGCTACACTAAGGCCTCTCCAGGCCAAGTTTGCAGACTCAAAAGGTCCTTATATGGCCTTAAACAGGCCTCTAGACAATGGAACTTAGAGCTCACTAAATTCCTTCAGTCCCTTGGTTTCACACAGTCCAGACAGGACTATTCTCTGTTTACAAAAATCTCTGCTGATGCTTCTTCTTATACTTTGGCCCTTGTCTATGTTGATGATGTGCTGCTCACTGGCAATGATGCTTCAGAAATCCAACATGTGAAACAAGGGCTTGATAAGGCTTTCACCATTAAGGATTTAGGTGAGTTGAGGTATTTCTTGGGTCTTGAGATAGCCAGAAATGAATCTGGTATTCTTTTGAACCAAAGGAAATACATCTTGGACATTCTCACCGATTTAGATATTGAAGACTGTGGTATTGTGAATTTTCCACTGTCTAAAGGGCTCAAACTCTCACCAGATGTTGGGGAGTTACTTGCCACACCTGAAACTTATAGAAGACTAATTGGTAGACTGCTCTATCTTAATCTGACAAGACCAGATATTTCCTATAGTGTTCAACATCTAAGTCAGTTTCTTTCTCAGCCCAGAAAACCACATTTACAGGCTGCCATTCATGTTGTCAAATATCTCAAGGGCACTGTAAATGCTGGGCTCTTCTATTCTTCTGCTTCTTCTTTGGCTGTAATGGCATATAGTGATGCAGACTGGGGGCAATGTGCTTTCACCTCCAGGTCATTAAGTGGCTACTGCATCTTCTTGGGGACCTCTTTGGTCTCTTGGAAAACAAAGAAACAGAAAACTGTTAGCAAAAGTTCAGCAGAGGCAGAGTATAGGAGTATGTCCTATACTACATCTGAGATTGTGTGGATTGTGAATCTGTTAAGGGAGCTGCAGGTACAGGTGGATACACCTATTCCCTTGTATTGTGACAATAAGGCAGCAGAGCATATAGCACACAATCCAGTTTTCCATGAAAGAACTAAACATCTTGACATTGATTGTCATTATGTTCGAGACAAACTTCAAGAGGGACTTCTTCTTCCTCAACATGTTAGATCAGCCAATCAATTGGCTGATATTATGACAAAGGCACTTGGAGGTCAACAACACCATTACATTTCTTCCAAGCTTGGTCTACATTTCCTCAATGATAGTCAAGTTTGAGGGGGGGATGTGAGTAAATAGATGTATATAGTATATATATACTTTGTATATACTAGAGTATACTTATACACTTGTAGATATACCTTGAGTATTCTTACATACTCTTGTACTTATATATATATAATGGTGTGTAACAGTAAATGATAATATAACACACTATTCTATTTAGACTCTCTCTCTCTACAATTTATTCTCTGATTTCTATCTCTCACTATAACAAACTCAAGCTCACAACAATGGTGATCTATGGATCCATGGAAGTCTGATACCAGACTTCATACTTCCCCTTGTTAAATGGCTTCAAGGGTCCATTTCACTTGTGGTGTATCTAAACCTAATTAAAAAGCATTCAATACGCATTGTTCTTTCTTATAACGTTTCCCTTTGAAGGACACATGTGTATATTTCAATGTAAAAAAAAAAAAAAAAATCACTCAATACGCGTCGTTGTGATTAAAGACCTTTCATCTTATATCCCGTACATGTGCTGAGTTTTTTTTACCACTTCGAATGGTATTCTATTCAGTGTCAAGACAATACTCCATAATATTAAAAGTGCTAAATGCACATACTTGCATTTAGCTGAAATTATTAATTGAATAGTGCCTCACTAGAACTATTCATTGAACAGTTTATTTTGTATCTTAAAGCATGTACCCAAAATGACATTAGATGTTTAGCTGCTTGAGTCATCATAATCCAACTATGTCTAATAATGCTCTTTGTTTTCTTTCATTAATGTCGTTTAGTTGTGGCGTTTCAAGACAGGTCATTGGTGACGCTATACCACTTAAATTTGATAGAATGACTTTACAGCCTTACTAATTGATTCTCAACTCCATTTTGCCATCGGGCCAGGTGTAATTTTCCATCTTTTGATAGTTTAGAAATCAAGCGAAATCAGATATGATTATTTTGTGTAAACTATGGTAATATAATTCTAAGACCTTATTCTCAAACTCAAAACGATTGCAGAAATAATAGTCTTGTGTAGCTTATGAATACCCTATAAAGAGATATATATTTATAAAAATTTGGATCAAGCTTATTACACCTATCAAAAATTAATAAACCTAGAGGATGTTGGGCCTAGGCCCAATAAAATGCATCACTAGCTCCACATCCCAAATCTTAAGAAATACTCGTACAAAGTATGAACATTTTCTATCTATATTAATTATATATAACAAAAACCATCCTACACAAATTTTCCCTCCAATTTTCCCTCCAACTTTTACATATTTTGATCCCTTTTATTTTATTTTATTTTTATCCCTTTTGTTTTATTTTATTTTATTACCTTTTTGAAATTATGTCATTTAAGTAAGTAAATATCTTCAATGTAATACGTAGTATATATTTTTTTTATCTCTTAAACTATCCATTTTTATTTAATATGTTTTCAATATAACATTTTATCTCTTAAACTAACCATTTTTATTTAATGTGTTTTCCGTATAACATTTTAAGCGCGCTTTACCATATTATTATAAATGATGAATTTTAAGACAATGTAGTGCGATACTTTGATCGGTTTTCACCAAATTATGATACGGAGTATATTTTTTTAAAAAAAAATTATAACTCTATTTGTATAAAAAAATTTAAATGTTCCACTATTCTAATTTTTTGTTATAATTTTTAACGTTTCCATCATCTAAATTTTGATAGTTAATTAAGAAAAATCAAAATTAAAACTTTCAAACCTATTAAACGGGTTAATTAGAAGACAAATACGGGTTGAATGATTTAAATATTTTCATAATACTTAACTACGTTAAACAAGTCATATACACGGGTTACATGTTAAATAAATACGTGGACGGGTAAAATACAGTTTGTTGTATTTTGGGTCTGAAATACATGTTTATTTAGACCGTGTTTATATTATATTATTCTTTTAATTTAATATTTAATTTAATTACCAAAATTTTCAATTAACTATTAACTTATTTTTATCAATCCCGTGCATTTATGCACGGGTATTATGCTAGTATTTCATAGATCGAACCATATCTACTAATTAATACGGAGTAACATGGTTTGAATTTTCCTATATCATACACACCTTAATAACAATGGCTACCATTAGAGATCCAATTGTGATACTATATACTATGACCTTTAAGATGATCATCAAATACTTAGACTCATACACTTACCACCTCAATATGATTAATGACTTCTATACTTTTACCAAGTCGATTCTCGACTCCATCATGGAATTCTTGAAACCTTTTCAAACTAAATATTACTTTCTTTCATAAAGTAGACATAACCATATCAATCAACTTACGTCGTCTTTGGGCCTCTTAATATTTATAAAACCGGCCATTTATATGCCGACTAATCCTTTCAAAACATAGCCTTGTACATAGGACATCGGTATTAGATGAATGGAGGGTGGTGAGACTCGAATCCATAACCTCTTATCACATAATTCTGATATCATATCGAAAATCAACTCAACCAAAAGCTTAAACTGACGATTGAAAACCCAACATCGATTTTATACTCCAAGAGAAAGATCACTACCTTATTACTTCTCTTATATTATAAGGCCAAAGGAGATTGAGGGAGAATATATAAAACATAAGCCTTTTAGATGCCAAGAACTTTACATCCATTTGAATAGTAAGGTAGCGGAATAAACGCAAATAATTGAGATGTGCCTAACAAAGGGTCCGAATTTCATGAACTTTTTTTTTGAACCCTTACATGTGGACCCTACTTAGTTTTTGTATTTTCCTTCATCAATTGGTATTTTCTTATCTTCTATTTTTTGATGGGCTATTTTTTGCATGGTTCATCTTCGATGCTATCACTCTTTTAACCACACCAACCTCCGCTACTTATTGAAAGAAACCAAAATGACTATGGATGGATAAGTAGCAACTAATAGATACCGAGTAATTATTTAACAGTTAACACGTATAGTAAATACGAATATTGTCATACACAGATTTGATAATGTCATGTGATTTAGTGATTATTTGACTATGTGAGTATCGTTCACCAAAAATACAGTATTTGATTAATTATCATGGTTATATGTGCACGTAATCAATGTAGCTATATTGTACTTGAGTTATTTAGATGAAGATATCGTATACTAGGCTATATAGGCTTGATTTTCCCTTATTATTGTCCCTCTATTGACGTTCAGATCATGTTACACAAAAAGAATTGAAATATTCTGCATTATTGTAAATGGATTATTGTAATATATGCGTAGTGAGCACATGTTAAACATATTAAAATTGGAAAGAATTATCGAATAGTTAATTATATAAAGATGACACGAGTACGCATACAAGATTTTCACGATAAAATTCATTCAAAATCAATTGAGTATATACGTATGTAGTAGTATTAGTAATCATACAAAGAATAACAAAAACATGTAAAGTAGTTTAAATAATTAATCACCCATACATGAATCTCTCTAATTTACAGTAACAGGCGAAGTAGACAACCCAAGTGAATCTTGTTGAACAACAGCCGTAGTCGTCGTTGTTGTTGTCGTTGTCGTTGTAGTCGTAGTTGTGGATTTCTTACAATGAGCAATTGCAGCCTGTATAGCAGATTGCAATTCCTCCATTGTACTCTCACTTACCGGAGACGGTACACCGGTCCTTGCCACGAGTCTCCCGCTGTTCGTGGGCGACGTTCGCATAGACGCTGGTGCCGAGAATAATTCTCCTCTCAAAATCCCAACTTCCCTCTTACTAATCCTCGGACTCAAACTCCCTGAAAACGAGTACGACTCATGATGATGATGATTATGATGATGAGAGTGATGTTCACGGGTTGTTCGAATTTTCATTAACTTAAGATATCGTTTCACAAACTGAGCAACATCAAATTTGACAGCAGCTTTTCTCGATTTCGATTCTTTTAATTCTGATGAGCTGCTGTTGCTGCTGCCTTTGATCCATTTGGCTAACCCGGAAAGCGAGAACGAAGAAGACTTGGGTTTGGGTCGAGAGGAGGGGCGGTCTTGGGGGAAACTATGGATAGCGGGTTTGGGCTTTGGGTCGGGTTTGGGTTGGTTGAAACTGTCGCGGGAGGTGGTGGAAGAGCGAGGCGAGGAGGAGGAGGCGGTGGCGTGGTGGAGGTGGGAGAGGAAGTGGAGAGGGAGGAGGTGGCCGTGGAAGAAAATGTCATCAGCGGGAGTTAAGTCGACGATGGTGGACGACGGGGATTTGTGGTGTTTAGGGGACGAGGGCGTAGTCGTGGCTGCGGAATGAAGGGAAATTGTGAAGGAGAATTCATGTGTTGGGGATGATACTATTGATGATGATGATGTTGTCTGTTCTTGAATTTCGGACTGATTTGATGTCGTCGTTGATGGTGGCGATGGCGGTGGCGGCGGTGGTGGTTCAATTGGTATGGTTGTATCTATTTGTTGATGAGCTTCCATGGAGTACTATGGAGATGTTTTAAGATTTTGGTGAGAAGAAGTTTTTTGAGTTGGATAAATATGACACTTCACAATGAAGTAATTTTGGTATGGAACTATGGGAGTTTTATGAGCTTCCATGGGGTAATTTTGATTTTACAACATAATCCTCTTTTAAGACGTTTTTTTGTAAAAATCACCCCCAATGTCGGAATCTGTCACTTTAAAAAGGAATATGCCGGCTAAATTCAAATTTTGAACGTTTTTTTTCTTCTTTAATTCCTATTTTACCCTATCCCTATTTCTCTTTAATGCCTATTTATCATTTTTTATTCTCATTTTTAAACTTATTTTTCATTCTCAAACTTTCTCTCCCTCTTTCTAAGTTCTTTATGATCATCATTTTGATTATGATCTTCGTGATTAGTGCAACTTTCGCCGTCGTATTTCGTGAGCTCGACGACGACGGAGTCTTCTGGCGGCGTCATCACTACTTACCGCAGCTTTAACTGGAGACGGAGCGCCACCTGATCCTCGTCATCGCCGGCTGTCCACGTCATCGAAACCACTAATTTATTAATCATTGTGCAAAACAATTACGGAGTACTTGAAACTATTAAAAGCAAGAAATGAAGAAATTAGGGCAAAATTCGTCAAACTACACAAAATTAAAACTGAAATTACCTTTACTCATCTCTTGAAAGTGCTCCCAGTTATGATGAGGATGTGTTGGGTGAGAAAGACGAATTTTGGAGGTGAGAATTAAAGATTTTGGTGTATTCCCTCTGTCTCAGTCATTTATTTACAGTTTGACTTTTTTCCCCTCACAAAAAAGTCAAACTGTAAACAATTCACTGAAACGGAGGGAGTAAGAATTAGGGATTTGGGTAAGAATTGGGGATTCACCTTTCTTCGTTAATTGAGGGTTTTTGGAAGGAGTTTTTGGAAGGAATAAAATGATCGAAGGAAGTGAAGGAATTTTTACAAGTGTCAGTAATTAATATTAGGGGTAAAATGGAGAAATGATAAAAATATGGCTGGAAAGCTGTGTTGGGGGCGATTTAAAAAAAAAAAAAGGCTTAAAAGGGGGTTATGTTGTAAAATCAATATATAAGGAGGTTATTTGAAAAAAAAAAAAAAAATGTTATAAAAGGAGGTTATATCCAATTAATCCTAATTTAAATTCGTTTGTGATTTCATTTTGAATTAATAAGTTAAGCTCAATTAAATAATTTTGTTAGTTTTGATCATTTCGGTTTAATTAGTTTAGCTTAACTTTAATAAGGAAAAATATGAATAAAAAAGTGTAACTCAACTATAATAAGGTTATCTTTATTCCAATGAGTTCAACTCAGCTCACTCCAATTTCAACAAGACAAAGAGAACATGATCGACCTTTGTAGACTTATTGTACGGGTCAAATAATTAGATTATGGCGTCATTTATTTTAAGTTTGAAAAAATCGCCAACAAACATATTTGTTCTTATTTATATAATTTACTAACAGGAAAAAAATTGTAAGATAATCTAATGAGTCATATTTTAACCTTAAATCAACCTAAACCCCAAAATATATATACTTTTTGGGGTTTAGGTTGATTTAAGGTTAAAATATGACTCATACTCCGTATTAGATTCTCTTACAATTTTTTCCTATTAGTAAATTATATGAACAAGAATAAATATGTTTATTTAAGATATTAAATGTCTGTTTTTCACATATCATTGATTAACTCTTTTAAGATAGTTTTTTTTTTTTTTTTTAATAATTGTGCGGCAACAAGACGCTTGAATATATTTAAAAGATTTTGGACTTTTTTGAAACTCCTCAGGAAATTTCTATATATTAAATGTTTGAAATTTCGTATAAATTATTGATTTTTTCTTTTTTAATTTCAACCGTTTTATATAATACTAAAGCTTTTATAGTATTTTTTGATAAGTGTATCAAAATAAGTTTTAGGTCCACATTTAGTCAGGGTAATTTCAAGTTATGTATGTGAGTATGTCGTTGGATCGAGATCGTTGACTCAAGTCGTTACAGGTCATCTCGAATTCGGTTGAATCCGATTTCAGGTCAAACTTTATCAGGTTGTGTTTAGTTACAAGGCATGATCAAGTTGGGTAGGTTGGCCTCGATTTGCAATTTACTCGGATTCGGGTCAAGTTGACCAACTTTGATTTAAAAGGATTTCATTTGAGACAATGCACAACAAATTGGAAGGATCTATTTTTTTTTTGTCAGGTGGGAGGACTTCGTTAATTAGGCCCTCATAACACTTTTGGCAAGGTTATGGGCCCGTTTAACAAAAGTCCTTGGTACATAAACAAGATTAAAACAATGAAAGTTAGCAATAGCAGGATGGATATTGCTAACAAATGGAGTGGTAAAGGAAGAGATTACGGTCACCTTCTATGCACAGACAGCAGCACAGGCTGAAGCCAAAGGAATCCAGGAAGTCCTATTGTGGGCCAGGAGAAAAGGGCTCTACCATGTTTCAGTATCCACTGACTGTCTGCAAGTGGTGCACGAAGTTGGAGGACTACGGCCGCCGGGTCACCATAATACCAAATGTCACGGTTCGGTATTTCGCTACCGAACGTGACACGCACCCTTGTCGGACACGGGACAAGGATGCTAGCAACGGGGGCTAAGACTTGATGGGGGATCGCCCACAAGTACTTAGCAAGGGTCTCGGAGTCGGGACTCGGGACTCGGGGTCGAGAACTCGAAAATTCCTGTCGTAATTATCACAATTGAGTCTCGGAAGGCAACGTTCAAGCAAATGTATTGATCGTAGGCAACAACAAAGCAATCTCAAGGCTTGAGTACAAGGATCTATTGTTTGTTGATAGGGGTGTTCACATGTTTAATCATGGATGGGCCTAAATGAACTCGACGACTTAACCACCTCATGATACGTCATGACTTTAATTAGGCAAGACTGATTAATTAGAAGTAGGTCCGCACCACATCAAAATTAATTAAATCTTATTTTGAATAATTAGTCATGAAATATATAGAAGTAGATAGAGCACAATCTCATTACTCATTGTTTACTTAATTTTTGAATATTAGCACCTATAGTGAAGGAAATAATCTCTATTATGGTAACACTTACTCCCTCCATTTCAGTAATTTGTTTATAGTTTGACTTTTTTTGTGAGAGGGATTTGATGAAAGTGTAAACAAATGACTAAAACAGATAGAGTAATTAAATAAATAAGAAGTAATTTATATTCGTACATATATTCGAATATTAGTGCACAAAATGTGTCTATTTTAAGCAAAAATGCATGACCTACAAAGGAGGGCGACAAACATGCTATGAGAGTATGAGACCCTTTAATGACCCTTAAATTGTGCCTATACATTGCATTTGGTAGAATATTTGAATTTATCATTTCGTTCAATAACTATCATACGATAAAACTAACTAACCATGCAAAATAAATAAATAAATAAATAAATAAATAAAAAGAGAGAGGAAATGGTAGACCCAAGCACACGTGTAGGAAAGGGTGAATGAAGATACGTGAAATTGATAAATTTGTAAGTTTTTAAAAAGGTCAACATCGCAATCATAGAGGCATTATTTTTTTTTATAAGTGTCCTTCAAATCTATCAAAGTTAATAATCTTACAAACAATATTCCTTTTATATGAGACGTAACAAAAGAAATGGGTGGTGTGTCCGTGGGACATGCAAGCCTTTGCATGGCAACAAACATTTCGTTTTCATCTTTTACTGGCTGCGTGCTCCTTCTATCTCAGTCATTTGTTTACACTTTTTTTTTTTTTTTTTTTCTCATAAAAAGATTAAAAGATAAACAATTCTCTGAAATGAAGGAAGTATTATTATTTCATCATTCCTCTTCTCTCTTTTAATTTCTTTGTCTCCATTTTTAAGTTTTGACCTCCCAAAATAAAAAGGAATGTTACAATTCCTTGAATCACTATGTATGTATCAATATCAATGTATCATCAATAGATTTTGTTTGATTTGTTGTCCTAACAAGTCAATAATTTCACCTCCACTTAAATCCAAACATAACATTTTTTTAACCAGTTAATAAGTAGAGGTGACCATTTATGCGAGCCGATCAGTCCTAGACCGCCAAATGGGTCCTAATTTGCTCAATCCGACATAGCCAGGCTCGGTCGGCCCAAGTAACAAGCCATTCACGGTTTATGATTTTTTTAGGCCCGCCAACCTATATGTTTAGATTACTCCGTAATTTATAACTGATGGGCCAGACTCGGGACTTGAATTTCCCGTTACCCCATCGGACCGGTTACAAGTCGAGAAAATCAGGCATGACCCGTAGCGGGGCAACCCAACCCGCGTGAGACCCTTGGCCAAGTCCATTAATGAATATATAGAAATTTCAAAGTTCCTTTCAATTTATACGGAGTATCCGAAAATTCTAGTCCGTAATACACTCAAATTATAATATATTTTCCGTTAATCATAATATTACGGAGTTTTATTTGTATCAAATAATTACACGTATTATATACATCATCATAAATTCAATTTTAACCATTTATAAGAGAATAAATACTCCATTTTTTTTTTTAAAACAAAAAATAAATATAATTTTCGACCCGTCTATTTTAGTATTCCGTAATAATTTGTTTGAAAGGTGGTACTCCTCCATGTTATTGGTCAATGCTACGGAAATCGCACATGCAAATGTGTTAGACCAAACAAAATGTAGCATGTCCTCTTTCGCTTGCTTAACTACTTGATAAATTATGTGGGTCCATTGCTTTTTCATTTTGTACTCCCCCGCTTAAATGACTAGTGTTGTTTATATTGTCACATTTTAAAGCTTTGCGATCATCTTATTAATCCTTTTACACTTCTTGTACTTTTAATTCTGCTTTTATATTTTAACTTATAACTTTCATTACGCTTTTTCTTTTGTTAATTTTCACTCAAAAAACAAATGATAAGAACATAAAAAGGGTGATAAGTAGTCGCGTACGTAATGATTATCAGTACTGAACATGGGATCTAATATTATTTTTTAAGTAATCTTATCACATAATGCTCATATGAGAATGTCGCAAATTAAAATGTCTATTTTAATGCTCGAAATGATTATTTAAATACTTAAGGTAGCGTTTGGGAACTCGAATTTGATTTCAAATTTATGATTTAGAATTAGACATTTGAAATTGAGGGTTTTAAAATCAAATTACTAGTTGTGCGAGTTAGGATTTGGAAATGACACCATTTAGGGTGTCATTTGAGGTTAGCTAGTTTTCTTAAGGGATGGATTTTAGTACTCAAATACAAATTCAAATTCTCCAACTTCCCAAACACCTAATTTGAGCCAAATCCGACATTTCAAATCAAATCCATATTCCCAAACGCACCATAAGATAATAACTTTTCAAAAAAATTTAAGGGATCACCTTAAAAGCAACTCCGAAGGTCTTTATAGCTTAAATTTTATCGTAAAATTTCAAGCTACATAGTATTCTAGCTACATAGTCCTCCAATTGCAAGCAACAAAAATTGTGTAGCTTGTATATTTCCACTACACTTCCATCATCTAGGAAAAAGCACACCTGATTTCAAGCTAATTACTTGGTGGATATTCGCGCGGGTGATGGAACGAGTCTTAGATAGAAATTGGTCCTCCTGTCAGGCTGGTAGTGAAGGTTAGGTGATTACCCACAATGGTGATGGGGCAGGGTTGGAGGTGGGTTTTTGTTGGTGGATGTGGGTACCCTTTCCTTGCCTCCATCACAGTTCACATTCCTATTGGTAACGCATTTAAACGTTAGAATAGTTACAAAGAAACTTTCAAACGTGTAAGACAGTCTCACACAAGGCCTCTCTCGAGTATGTCTCACGCTATATAATTCGTAGGATTAGAAATATGAGATACTCCTCCGTACAAGAAATCAAGCCTTAGAAATTTCTCCTAAATAAAACAAAATCTATTTGAATTTGACAAACATCCAACAAATGAAGAAGAATAAAGGAAATTGGTAGATTAGAACAAATGAATTGAGCCAAAGCTCAACGTGGTCACTCAACTCACTCACTACTTTCCTAAACTTCGTCTACAAAGAATCCTATCTAACTACTCGTATATACTACACAGGAATGCCCCTTTCAAGTATTATATTACAGTGGGAATTCGCTGTATCGGATGTACACACTTCCATGGACCCCACTTTTTCCTTCAAGCCGAAAGCGAACTGAACGCTAACGACGACAATATTCCCCCTTCCGTCTCAACCGATGCTGGAATTAAAAGGATGATCGATCCTACGATTCTTCGCCTGTTGTGAGAGTTTACATAAGCTAATTGGGCCTGTTTTCTTAATAACTTGTGTGGAGTGGAAATTAGCATATCATGTCACAGGTCAAGTACATGCAGATGTAGATTTTGTAACGTGTTCGCTGAAATCAGTCAAACTAGTCGCTTCCGCTGCTGTATCTATCTGGAAATATGGCAGTTATCCACATAATGAGTTCGGAGGAATTGGGTGAATGAGGGATTGAAATTTTGGGAACGCAGAGTGGAGAAAAGAACGTACCTCCTGACGATCTTTTACCTTCCATAGCTTCTCGCTTTTCTTGGCAACTTTGGCACAAAAAAGGGCCATCCCAAGGACGAGTTTTCTGATTAGAAGAACCGTTGTGTATCGAAATACCCTCGCCTGGTTTGACTTCAAGTTGACAAATAGCACACATGAACAACTTGAACATATTACAAAGCGGGTACTTGGTGTCCAATCTGCAAATCATAAAAATCCGACTCAAAAAACAAGTTGAACCTAAAGATATACATAAATTATAAAATTGTAGAGCGAAGAGAAAAACCTTTCTGAAAGGTTGGCAGATCCCTCTTCAAACATTTCCTCAACAACATCTGGCTCCATATATTCTCTCTCAGATTGAGAAGTCGACTCTGATGATTTCTTTCGAAACATGGATTTGAACACTCCTCGTCCATGCCTTTTTGAAGGCATGGGAGGAGCGTTTTTCTCAGACGGAATGATATCGACTACTATGCACGTTGTATCATCTCTGAGACCCTTTATCTGGACTGCTTCCTGCATATGGATGGGTACTACAAGCATGAGCAGTAGTTTTAAGTGACGAGCAATACGTTCCAACATGGGAGTAGTAGTTTCAAGGATATACTTTAACTATCTGCGCAGCAGCAGCGTCTGGAGACATCCCACGGCAACAATCTATTGCTGCTTCGAAACTTAGCATATCCCAAACACCGTCACTGCAGATAACAAGTCTGCCACCAGCACTTGATAACTGCAATTCGGAATATAAAAATAGATAACATCCGAGAATGTAATATTTTTTAAACCGGCAAAAAAAAAAACGTGATCTGTAATCTTTGCAATTTAAGATTAACATAAACACCCTTTTATTGAGATATTTATCTCTATGACAACATTTAACTTTCGGAAATGAAAGACATCAAGTTCTAACATTGTTAACATGCCACTGACGACATTGGCACCATTTTTGACGGTGACGAATTGATCGAAGATGGAAGAATATACACAGAGCTTACCCTAACTTGTTTGATGTAAGGAACTGGCACGATAAACTCGCCAACATCCCTATCTCCTATAGAGCGTGATAGACACAGACCACCAGGCCAACATCTCAACGGACCAATCTGTGCATTAATTAATCAGGCATGAGGTTAAGAGTTAAGACGCAGCTTCAAACAAAGCGTAATTAACGGCTTCGCAAATGAAAGGATCCTGAAACCATTAACCATTATAAAGGACCAAAGAAATCCGTTTAAAAGGCAGCCCTATTGCACATGTTCTAAATTAGGAATCAAAGATTCAAAGGGCAAATTGTTGTAGGACGCAGGAGTTATCGATATGTAACTCGAGTTTCCCGAGACAAATGAGAGAACTTGAGCCAATGATATAGGACAAAGACCATAAGCCCACCCCAAAAGCTAGCTTAAGGGGTGGTAGACCCTTGCCCTATATAAACCCCACATCAACCTCCCATACGGTCGATGTGGGACTCTTGCAATAACTCAATCCTGTAACATTCGTCCCCCCTTCAGGACCAATGTCCTCGTTGGGTCACGGCTACGTTGGGTCACGGCTGGCTCTTCCAGGCCACCCACTCCGAGTCCGTTGACCTCCAGGACCAACATCCTCGTCCCATACCGAGGTTTGGCTTTGATACCAATGTTGTAGGACGCAGGAGTTATCGATATGTAACTCGAGTTTCCCGAGACAAATGAGAGAACTTGAGCCAATGATATAGGACAAAGACCATAATCCCACCCCAAAAGCTAGCTTAAGGGGTGGTAGACCCTTGCCCTATATAAACCCCACATCAACCTCCCATACGGTCGATGTGGGACTCTTGCAATGACTCAATCCTGTAACACAAATATATGATCCAACACTTCTCTAAAGACGGAGATCATATTAGGTTTAATACTCCCACAATCTCATTTCATACCCCTTTCTAATTCTAGTCAAACAAAATGATGCCTCTCCATATCAACTCATAGAAATGGAATGAATTTTTCACATGTACAATCATAACCTCAAGGGGCAATGATGATATTTCATCACTAAAATTAGACACGTAATTGAATAAAAAAACAGCACAGTTAAGCGAGCATATATCAAATACAATATGTCATATCGACCATACAAGAAAAAGACCTACCTCGGTCCCACCGCCAGTATTAAGTCGACCAACCTCCCCTCCGCTGGCTGTGACACGTTCTCTCCTGGTTCAGAGAAAAAAAAAACATGCACACATGAGCCCCGAGTCCGGTGAAATTAAGGTAGAAGATGGCAAACATTACGAGAAATGCAATAACGACATACTCTTCAACATTACTCTCAAGCCTGTGATCAGCCGATAAACAATATATATCACCGTCAGCAGATTCAAATATACACTGCGAATCCCCTACCGACGCAACTGTTACAAACCAACCTTCAATTATCACAAACGTAACAGTCGTTCCCGATGATTGCCCTGAGAACAAAAAACATCACTTGTCATCATCATCATCTATCATGCCTAATCCTAGAAATGTCCACAACAACACGCTAATCAAATCAAATCAAACCTCAAAAAACATCGAAATATCACATCAATCATACTACTCCTCAATTGAATTGAGCAAAGGTTTTTTCAATCACGCAAATTTGATCAGACATATCGAATTTCTTGACAAACTTAACATCAAATCAGTTCAAAGGTCATCGTCATAAACAATTAGACTATCACATCAAAAAAACTGATTTGATCAACATCACATCATCCAAATTAACCTCGTATAACATCAAAAAAATCAACAAATTAGACCTTTCTCTAAGAAATCTTTATCAGTTTTAACAAATCCGGCGACCAAAGCCCTCGGCAAAGCGGCCACCCAATCGTCTCGATTAAGATCAGAAGGAATCGCATTCAACACATTGCTCAACAGATTTTCCTTCACATAAATTGCAGCAGCAGTTCCATTATGTCCATCAAACAACTGCAAATCAATCAATCAATCAATCAATCAAACACAAATCACTCAAATCTCAACCGTTCATCATAATCAAAACAAACAAAAAAAAAAACACCGAAATCAAAATTCAAAAGCGAAGAAAATTACGCCGAAAACCGAGAAAGTCGTGACACCGTCGCCGACAATGCGCTGACATTCAGTTTTAACGAGAGTGAAATCCTCGCCTTTTTTGCTTTGATTGAATTGACCGTAACAAAGCTCAGGATTTTCGACTTTTTCGCTGTCTTGTTCCCGGCGTAAGAGCACCGATAACGGCACTGTCTGGTGGTCGCCTCTCGACGACATCGTTTTAGCGCGTTTTTCCGGCGAGAAAACCGTCGGAGAATTGGCCGGAGAAAAGTTGCAGGTGAGAGTTGAATGTTTCGCCGGAGAAAAGTGGATGAAACGACGGCGTATTGCGGTCAGAAGGAGGGAGGAAGGTGAGATGATCGAGAAACGCGGATCCCGGTGAAATGCGAAAATTCCATTGGCGAGAGACTCAACGTGGGAGCAGACAGGTGTTGTTTCATTTTTTTTTTCCTAATTATTTATTCTTTTTGTTTATTTTGTTTTATTGTTTTAATTATTTTATATTATTTTTAAATTAAGAAAAATGGGAAAAGTAGAGAGTAAATAAAATGTTGTGTTCGAGTTTAAAAAAAAAAAAAAAATGTTGTGTTCGGGAAAATAGGGGATGGTAGTGAATTGGGTCGGGATATTATAATGGCGAACAATTTTTTGAATTACGATATTTTGTACTGTTTGCATTCAAGAACAATTGATATGGCTTGTAATATGTGAAATAAAATATAATCATGTGTGATATTGTTTAATTCGTCTTTATGAATACAATAAGAACGTAAAAATTATCGTTGCAAAATATAACTCGACAAACGCTATATAATAAATGTGTCAATTGGTCTTTCAATAAAGGCAGGGACGAAGCCAGGAATG
The DNA here is from genome assembly GCA_023091065.1 of Dianthus caryophyllus. NCBI lineage: Eukaryota > Viridiplantae > Streptophyta > Magnoliopsida > Caryophyllales > Caryophyllaceae > Dianthus > Dianthus caryophyllus. The sequence goes on from CM041517.1 coordinate 5,450,084, forward strand.
ATTAGTTACCAGGGCTGAAATGTCGATCACTGACGAGATATAAAAGCTATATCGTATAATCTGTCTACATTGATAAAAACGTTTTTTTTTCTATCTACTTTGTTAATTCTTTTTCAATGAGTTTCATAATGATAAAAAATGAATTTGGATCCATTATTATTCATTAAACAATAAAGTCAATAATTTGTCCTAGTGATCTAAATTAGTACCAATTTTAGAAATATTGATAGGAAAAGGCTAAAACGGATTAAAAGGAAAAAAATTAGTACTTAAATTTATATGGGGAAAAAAATAAAATAAAAATTGCAGCTTAGGGGTATTGAACCCCCGACCTACAACTCTAAAAGGGACTAATGCAAAGAAGACAACCAACTGAACAACCACATATTACATGATCTTATGTGAAGCTAATTGTATTTATCTTAAACCTACCCGGGGCTTGGGCCTGTTAAGCCTACTCTTAGCTCCGTCCCCCCTGAATAAAGGGATCATATTTTGTACTCTGTATTTAAAAATGTTTATTTTCCTTGTACAATTGTTGAATCTGCATCCGCTATTAATCAGTGCGCTCGTAAACAAGCTCAATTGTTCAAATCTAAATATACATACTGTACAATTTCTCATACTCCGTACAATTTCTCAAGTGGTATTAACCTTACATAATTATCTCTGGAGGAGCTCAAACACGAAGCTTCCGAGTTATTTCAAGCTCAAGAAACCATTTGATCACATCCGTAAATCATTATATGAAATTACGTTAATCATTTTATTTTGCCCATATATTTATAACCATTTACCCTGAAAATCACCAGTAAATTCACAAACTTAATCACTACCCACATGTGGATAATTCCGTGACATACTCCTAATAATTAACATAGTGAAGAACATGCAAAGTGAGAAAAAAAAAAGTCAAGAAAATTGGAATCTAATGCACGTAAACCACCGAAATACCGAATTTAGTCTGCAAATTATTTTTCTTATATTTTAAAATCAATTATTTATTCCGCAATTTTCGTTGACGTCTCCGTGAGTTTTGAAGCTCTCAATCAACTTGCAATTTGTACGCGTCTATGATCGGGTTTTGGGATCGGACATGAGCCGAGTCTAGCATAATTTTCTCGATACTGATAATTGTATTTCAATTTCTTCGAATTAAACTTTTATGAGCTCGTACCAGTCATGAATCGTCTGAAATTTTTAAAAAGTATGAGGTGATTAAATTGTAGACGCATCCAATGATCACGGTTAATCTGCACTCATACACGTTAGTCGTGTTTTCAACTTTCAAGCAATGAATATTCATCATCCATTTACATTCCTGCTTATATCAATGATTTAGGCTACGATGTTCAACATGCTATGTAGCACATACTTAAATACAATACCTTCAAAGAGGCCTACACATGCCTGCAAATTTGTATTAACTTTGGTTAGTCGAAAAATAATTACGATACAATGAATAGTTCTTTAATAAGACCCTTATGAACGTGGTCTATGGCCTTTAGTTTGGGATTTTAATGCTTTTAGTAATCGTGAAAGTGGTCGCATTTTACACAAAACACCTCATTGTACGCATACCATGGTCTCATTTGAGATTATTTCGCAAAAGGCATAAAAAGTCTGTATACTTGGTAAGATCGAAAATAGAAGTACACATTGTTATCATGCACGACAATCCTATAAATGATGGGGTTCCCAAGCCACGGATATTATAAGAGGCGAGAAATTTGAAACTTGTGTGACGAGATTTGTTAGGCAATCCACCAATTTTGAAATCAGAAGTCTAGATGAGTTCGAGTCTATTGACATTCAAAACTTCAACATAATGGTGAATCTGTTTTATGGATGGGGTAGTAAGGGGAATTGGCCTCGTCTAGTACTCGCGTGTAACTAACTTCACGGCCTTTGAATATGATTCGGAACTAATTAAGGCAATCCGCGAATAAGCAGGAGGCGAGGAAATGGCGAGCATCTAAATCTTTATCAGGTAGAAAGAATTTTAATGACACGAAAAGTTCATATTGAGCACATTTGAAAGAGAGCATATATATTACCGTCACTGCAAAATTGAAGCCCCGAAAGTCATGTAAGGATTCGATGCATCCGAGCACGTTACTCTTCAGACGACAACTCCTGATCATGTACCCGAATGATGTATGTCTGCACACAGATCAAATATCACTGCTAAGCAAAATGATACAAATGAACGGCTTTATACAGTCACCAAAAAAGTAGCGAAATCCAAATATGACCTTCAAGACAGAGGGACTGATCAACTGGAAGATGACTGCGTCACCATCAGACAGTCTGTGATCTATCGCGAAACCCCTCCAACCTCCGCTGAGTCCAGCTTTATGGTGTAAATAGACGGTAGGACACTCATCACCCTCTTCATCGACTAGAGTCAGAGTTGTGTCGGAACTAGGTAGGTGCCTTCTGCAAAAATGGCTCGGGAGACCCTACAGTTTAACCCACGAAGAAGCACACTTAAGTCCCATCACTACGGCCCAAATGCCCTTCATAATAAAATCGATTTTTTTTTAACTAAATCAACTTAGCTGCTGCAATCAGCGTTTGATAAAGCTGTACCGCCCTCGTCAAAATTCAAATTGGCTCTCGGCGACGTCTATTATTTAATAGACGAGAGTTCAAAATGAAACGAACACACACGAGATACATGTGCGCAGACACATACCAGCCAAAAACCACTGCTGACATGAGAAGGAAGCATTGGTCTGATAACAGTAGGAAAACCTTCGTGCTCGAGTTTCGAGACAAGTTTCTCGGCTTTCTCGACTGCATTTGCTCTCGCTTCGTCTGATGCGTACACACCGTTCCACACACTCCCCCTTCCAACTCCATAATTCCTATCCAATTACAAAGTCACAGTCAAAACAACATACATTTTGCGTATACACGAATCCATAATGAGCAAAACAAAATAAGAATCAAATTGCTCACGATCTTGGCGAAGATAATAATCGAGACAAGCTGAGCTGCAAAACAGTCGAATATAACGACAATGAGCAGCAATTTTGACGATAAACGAATAAAAAGAAAGTAAATTGTGTCAAGGAAGGAACCAAACTTCAGCATAAACTGGAGCAGGATTGCTGGAAACTCGAGCAGACCGTCTGACAGGAACCATCTGTTTCTCGACAGTTCGAGGCTTCGACCCCACTTTCTTCATCTTTCATTGCATTTATGCAATACAAAATGTTAGTATGAATGACGAAAATAGAAAAGTAAACAAATGACGGAAAAGTGAAAAGGGAAGTACCGGAGAGGGTTTAGGCGAAAGATTTTTGAGGGATTGAGAGAGATGACTAAGATTAAGGTCTTCGAGACGCCTTTTGTTCTCATCAACCCTTTTTTGTCGACGTTCTTCGTAGGACGACAACCCCATTTTCTCGTTGTTTTTTGACGAGTTTCGTGTGTGTCAACAATGGCGTGAGTTATATTGAAGGAAATATGAAATGGAAGTGAAGAGGTAACAAAAATGTGTGTTGGAGTAAAGGGGAAGTATTCAAATATATGACATGTTTCGACCGTTTGAATTCCACTGTTTGAATTACTGTTATGTGTGTGCAATTACACTTTTTGAGGAATGGGGATATGACACATCTGCACGATAGTCTAGACCCACTAAAAGTCGACCCGACCCAAATTTTATCGGAATTGTTTTTGATCCCAGCCCGATAAGATCCGAAGGATGATTTAAAAGGAATCAACTTGAATCAACAAGAATATAGACTAACTAATAAACTGATATCGACAAAGTTTTATATGACCTAACCTGAACAGATTAACATTGACCCAAAATTGACCTAAACCTTCTTGATCCAAATTCATTCCAAAAGAGATTTTGACCCAACCTAACCCGAAACCCTCTTGAATTGACTTGAGATGACCCAATCCGTTACCGACCAACCTACCTGATTGCAACCTCCAAAGTCCAAACCCTAGGGTTACCGTCCCAGCTCATTCAATGTTGGGGAACTATTTTATATGTTAAATCTTCCGAAAGATCATCTTTCGCTAATGAAATGAAAGACGAATTTTCTAATATTATACAATATGCCCACTTTAGAGTAATAGTGGCCATTATTCTCCAAAATGCGTCGAGTTTTATTCCTCACAATAGTGATTACAATCGGCTTAAATGTAATCATTTTCTAAGTATCAGGAATCTCGTTATTCGCTTTCTTAGTTATTAGGCCATGATGTGTTTGGTTTGATGTTATGAAATTGAGTGGAATGAATTTGACGGAATTAAGTAAATTTTTGGTCTATAGATAAACAAGGAAGTCCTTAGTTAATTTTTGCAAATACGTTACCTGTATCTATTAGAATGTTTTATTACGCGGATTATCGATCTATACGACTGTAACATCGACTGTCTCTAGTTTGCAAATATGAGATTGAATCGAATATATTCTTACGTCGCCCTCTCTAATTTGCAAAATTAATTGCCTGTAAACATAGAGCTCTTAACATTAATCGTCATAGCTAAAAATGTTTACAGTATATCAAATTGTCAAACGCTGATATGATAGTAAAAATGTTTATAAATTTTTAAGTTACGATTGCTCAAAGAAATAGATGTACTTGATGATTCCTCATAGTCCATAGATGGGTTTAGGGATCAGACACGAGCCGAGTCTAGCATAATTTTTCTCGATACTGATAATTATATATCAAACGATTATGTTCTTCGAAGTAAGCACGCCAATTTTATCGGATAGAACATTGTGAGAGTTACCAGTCATGAATCGTCTTAAAATTTTACAAAAATACAAGGTGATTAAATTGTAGACGCATCCAAATATCGAGTAGACAAAGTAGTACGCGTGCCAGACTGATACTCGTATTCATCATCCATTTTCATTGCGCTCACATGTCCAACATGCTCTGTAGCACATACTTAGATACAATACCTTTCAATAGGTAGCATATGCTCAAATTTGTAACGCAAAAGAGACCTACAGATGCCTGCAAATTTGTATTATCCTTGGTTAGTCGAAAAAAATAAAAATTACGATACAATGAATAATTCTCTAATAAGAGCCTTATGAACGTGGTCTATGGCTTTCAGTACGGGGTTTTAATGCGTTTAGTAATCGTGAAAATGGTCACATATTACATGGCGATGTTTCATTAATGGTGGCTAGGGACAAGGTTAAGGATGATCTCAGCCTCAACGAGAAATTTGAAACTTGTGTAAAGAGGCATTCCTACAATATTGATATCAGAAGTCTAGAAGGGTTTTCGACTTTTCGTATTCAAAATGACAACATAACTGTTAATCTGTTTTTTGGATAGGCAGTTTGGGGGGATTGGCCCGTCTAACTAGTATTGGGGTAGTCCCTGTGTAACTTCACGGCCTTTGAATGTGATACGAAATAATTAAGGCGATCCATGAATATAAAGGAGGCAAGGAAATGGCGAGTAGAGGAAAGATAGGGATATATTGATGTTTTGCATCTAAATCTTTATCAGATCGAAAGAATTTTAATGACACGGAAAGTTCATATTCAGCATATTTGAAAGAGAGCATATTACCGTCACTGCAAAATTGAACCCCGAAAGTCATTTAAGATTCTATGCATCCGAGAACGTTTCTTCAGATGACAATTCCTGATCATGTACCCGAATGATGTATGTCTGCAAGCAGATCAAAAATCACTGCTAAGAAAAATGATACACTGGAGACTAGACGGCTTTACACATTCACCGAATACGTAGTGAAATCCAAATATAACCTTCATGACAGAGGGACTGATCAACTGGAAGACGACTGCGTCACCATCAGACAGTCTGTGATCTATAGCAAAACCCCTCCAACCTCCGCTGAGTCCAGTTTTACGCTGTAAATAAATCGTAGGACACTCATTACCTTCTTCATCGACTAGAGTTAGAGTAGTGTCGGTACTAGGTAGGTGTCTTCTGCAGAAATGGCTCGGGAGACCCTACAGTTTAACCCACGGAAAAGCGCACATAAGTCCCAATGTCCCATAACTGCAACCCAAATGCCTTTATAACAGAATTGATTTAATAGACGAAACACGAATACACGTGCGCAGACACATACCAGCCAAAAACAACTGCTGACATGAGAAGGAAGCATTGGTCTGATAACAGTTGGAAAACCCTCATGCTCAAGTTTCGAAACCAGTTTCTCGGCTTTCTCGATTGCATTTGCTCTCGCTTCGTCTGATGCGTACACACCGTTCCACACACACCCTCTCCCAACTCCGTAGTTCCTATCCAATCACAAAGTTACATCAGAACAACATACATTTTGCATATACAAGAAAGTAAGAAACCATGAGGAGCAAAACAAAATAAGAATCAAATTGCTCACGATCTTGGCGAAGATAATAATCGAGACATGCTAATCTGCAAAACAGTGGAATATAAGGAAAATGAGCACCAATTTACTCGATAAACAAATCAAAAGAAAGTAAATTGTGTAAAGGAAGGAACAAAACTTCGGCATAAACAGGAGCCGGATTGCTGGAAACTCGAGCAGACCGTCTGACAGGAACCATCTGTTTTTCGACAGTCCGTGGCTTCGACCCCACTTTCTTCATCTATCATCACAGATTCACAGTTATTGACTACAAAATGTTATGAATGACGGAAACTGAAAAGTAAAAAGATAACGGAAAAGGTGAAAAGGGAAGTACCGGAGAGGGTTTAGGCGAAAGATTTTTGAGGGATTGAGAAAGATGAATAAGATTAAGATCTTCGAGACGTTTCTTGTTCTCATCAACCCTTTTTTGTCGACATTCTTCATACGACGACAACCCCATTTTATTTTTCACTAAGTTTTAAGGGTTTCGTGTGTCGATCTCATGAAGAACAATGGCGTGAATTAATGGAGGAAATATGAAATGGAAGTGAAGAAGGAGGAAGAGGAAACAAAATGTGTGTTGGGAAAAAAAAAAAGGAAGAATTCAAATATGTGGCATTTTTCGACCGTTTGAATCCCACTGTTTGAATTACAGTTTTTGAGGAAGTGGATATGACCCATCTGCTCGTTGGGTCTAGGCCCATCTATCACTTCTAAAAGTCGACCCGATACGACAAATCATACTGATCCGTTTCACGATAGTAGTCTTGTTTCGCCTTTTGAAAGTCAAAATTTTACAACTTTAATCGTACATAACTTATACGGAGTAATAATATATTTGTATTTGTTATGAAAATGTCTATTACTCCCTAAATTGTTTACACTTTGACTTTTTTTTGTGAGGGGAATTTGAGAAAAGTGTAAACAAATGACTGAGACAGAGGAAGTACAAAATTACAAGTTCGACCAAAATAATCATGTATGTATAAATGAAGAACAACACGGTCAAAGTGGTGCAGATGAAACGCGAGGATAGACAGAAATCTATATTTTTCGACAAGAAGGTTGAGTGTTTTGCAGAATGAAAAACTATAGTGATTACAATGCAACAAACTAGCATTTATCATACACTAGGTTACAATCTCACATACCGCAGATGTTGTAACTTTACAGAAATCGTGCATTCGTACCTGTTATAGCTCTTGAAATGTCACAAAGAACGTGAATTTGAAACAAACTATACAGTATGTAGGGCGACGGTATATACTCACTTTAATTACATGCCAATTGCCTTTTAACTTGTATCAGGCATTCAGAGCAGTTTTGGTGCCAAATTTGCCTTTAACATTCTGCTTGTTTCACCACTATACACCGTCTCGATGGACTGCTCTTCAGCACTCAAAATCAATTTGGAGTTTGACTCTATCTCTCTCTCTCTCTCTCTCAAGACGAAACCATGCTCACGACTATAACCTTGAGCGCCTAATGCATTTGATGGGATTGAAGAGCATGCCATGCCGTTTTATTGAAGGAAACGTCGGGCCATGCAAAGAGCGCAATGGGCCCACATCCCATTCCTCAATGTTTCTTGGGACACAAACGTCAAACAGGAGTTGACCAAGAACCCCGTTGGCATTGATCCTTGGTGGGCTAGGTAGGCGGACCACGTCAGGCTTCTCGTCTGGGACTGACCCCACGGCTCTCCCCTCGTGATACTCGAACGAGTTTCTGGGTTCAACCACATGTTCTGCCAGCTCAGCTGAGAATCGTTTGAAGATGTCATTTGAGTCGACTGCTGCTTTTCTTAGGTCACCCAGTGGTTCAGAGATCTCGTCATTGGCCCCCTCAGACCCCATATTATACCCTCTGAGCTGCTCCATTCTTGCGGAATAAATTGTTGATGCCTTACTAAGTAGCTCGCACACAGCACTCTCATATTCAGCTCTATGCTCTCGGTAGTGACCTACAACTCAGGTTGGATAATACGCTTAACTCATAAACGAGAAATAAAATATATTAAACAAATCATCTATGAATTCCGTCAAACTCAATTGTATTGTGCCGTATGACTTTTGTTAGTCAATCAATGTCAACTTCAACTGCTAAATTTTCAAATATATATCGAGATTAAATGTAAAACTGACACGAATCAAACATAAGAAATCCTCAAAAAAGGTAATCAGGAGGGTAAAAAATTTGCCACTGCCACACTCATAAAACGATGAAAACGCAAATTTAAAAGGGAATAGAACCAGAGGCTGGTAGAACACAAGCTTCACGACTCCCAAGGAATAAGAAGATGCAGGAGTTTGAGAGCTAACCTACATGAGGGGAACTAGACCACTTTACTAGTTTAACGTCACCTCCGAGTTGCGTCAGCCTGTGGGCAAAGTTGCAAATTGTTTGAAAAGGAGCAAGATCATCGTCTTCTGAGCATATGATGAGATATGGCGCCCCAATATTCTGCCAAAAAAGAGCGTAAGCATACATTTATAAACAAGCACAATATACAGAGGTATGTCAAAGAAGAAAATAATGATGATACATACAACGGAGGAGTATAAAGTCTGCCAGTACTCGGCTCGTTGTGACTCAAACCTAGCAAGGAAAAGCCCGTCTAAGCCAGAAGCGATACCATTTGCTATCCATGATACTGCTCTCGGTGGCTTTGATAGTTTGAGGACAGATGGGTGCAGAAGAAATCGAGTGCCCAAGTCACTGGTAAAATCTACAGGACTGGAGTCGTAAATGTATCCAGCAACGCAATCTCTGACAACTTGGTATTTATTCTTCACAGTTGACATCAAATGCAAGAAATACATCAGTCAAAGACATTACAAACAATGACAATTCTTCTTTAAATTACTACTACTTTCTAAGCGCCAAGAAACGAGTAACCAGACATATATCCCATCCTAAATGTATGGTCCTAGTTTGACTTTGGTGCTTAAATGAGGTCAATACTGACCGACCTTTTCTAACAATATGCGGAGTAACGAGTAGTTGTTTAATTAACTAAACACAGCTATATTTATGTATTCTCTGCATATATTTGCACATATTAATATACAAACTAATCATGTTTTACAGCAGATTATAATTATCACGCTAATTCCGAGAGTCATCTAGAAACAGTATAGTTTATTATACTTCAAACTAGGCGATACGGCAGTGTATATTCAATCCCCATGATCACGTTTATTCCGAGAGTCATTATTGTTGACTCCTGAGAACCATTTTCCATTGAGGGTCGTTCAACACGGAGTATTGCTGTGTATATCCGACCCCCTTATGCTGATATTTGCAAGAGCCATTTACATTCTTAGTGGCTTGTCTTTGATTACGAGCCAAGCGTCTCATACAATGATTAGAGCAAATATATAGAAAGTTTATGCATATAATTACCAGAAGTTCTCGCTGCTCATACAGTCTGTCAATAACCTACAAATTGAAACAGAAGAGCTTAGCCTAGAAACTCATGTTTACAAAAATAATAATGAAACATAAACGTCTGGCTAACACCTGCAAAACTCTAATTCCCTAATTTGTTCTGCAGGAGATGAGGGATTTCAGTTTAGACAATCAATAGCGTATAGCAATAAACATCATATTGAGGTTTGAGAAAGCCAAATTAATATTCTACAATGAATTTAAAATACCCCAGCACCAAATTCCTCAGCGTGACCACCAAATTCCTCACCATAAGTAACATTCAACTATTCAAGTACATCAAACATTATCATTGAGTTCGTTGTCGTGCATACATTACCACTAAGTTATAACTAAAAATCACTTTGATAATCCAACATACCCGAATTAATAACGAAACAAACAATTTAGAGGGTATCATAGACATTGCATCTAAATATAAAAATATTGATGACTTAACAGTGGTATAAACTTCTAGCTAAAATTTTTAATACCTGCAGGACTTTATAAAAGCATGCCTTTGGACCGCCAGAAAAGGGTGCAAAAACAACAGGGCATGGGTTTGCCTTCAGCTCCTTCACGTAAAAAATAGAGAAAAATGTTAACATAACTTCCATGTGCAGATACGAAAGGATGTTCATTCTCATGAATGAGAGAATAAATTGACGTCACAGACGAATGCTTTAGATAAACTTATATTTCAAATTATAATCCTAGGATTAATTAAAAAATTGATCCAATGACGTAATATCATGATGCAGTAAAATTCCAGCACTGACCTCCAGAAGCTCATCTAGAATTTCCACAGCCAATAATGTGGCTTTATCAGGAAAGAACCTGTCAAAAAAAAATTGATCAATCACCTTGAATTTTCTCAGCACAAGCGATAGCCAGAAAGTCGATATACATTTAGAAGGAATCCTCGATGAAAACGAAACTACAAAATGAACTACAGAGTCAAATTCAACGTTTAAAAAACAATGTTGTTCGCACCAAAATATATGTGCTATCACTAAAATTTATTCCATAGATACAGAACGCATAAGCTCTTCTAGTGAACTGCTCTACAGTATAAAAGATGGTTTAAAGCAAGACTATCGTTACATTCAGCAAGAACAGTAGCTCAATTCAATTTTAAACGAAAGAAAATTTTATTAAAATAAGAACGCAGCAACATATTGATGGGAGACATGTAGTCACCAGAAGAGAATCAAATCAATGGTGACAAGAGAATGTTGATCACACATTATGTCACTAAAGTATTCTCAGTTTAACATCCGTAAAGTGGAACCACAAGCAAGGTATGGCACTCTAACCAACACTTGTGGTTCAACACTACCTTGTTTATGTATCACTCGTACATGGTTATCTCTCCAAACACAGCCCAAAAGTGAAAGCACAAATGTGTAGTTCACTCCACGGAAAAAATCGTGCCTTTTATTTCTCAAAGCGAACGTAATGCAGAATAAGTAGTTTCAAAAGAATATCGTCAGGCCTTCGTTTAAAGAGGCGCAAGGCGCACTAAGGAGCTAAGAGGTTGACGCAACAAGGTGAAGATGCACTCCTATTTTGACATGAGGCACGCTATTTTGCAGAAAATATTTTGGGCACAAATACCTTTCTTAGGATTTTTCACATTTTCAAACATGTAAAGGGACACACTGAAAATGCACCGAAACGTTTTTGGCTAGAGCCTCATCTAAGGCACGCCTTTTTAAGCTAAGAGTTGGGCCGCATTGCACTTCACGGAGTTCACGAGCATAAAACATACATGAACTGATGAACAAATGCCATCAAGCCTTTCTCAAGAAGCAGTCACACAGATTGTGACATTTATTGATAACGGAAATTAGGTTTGAGCTTTCCTAACAAGGGAATCCAATAACTGTTCTCAAGTCCTGAATTCGAGGACTCAAGCGAGCTAAGGAAAATAACACTTCACTAAAGTGACTAAACTACATTGTAGCCAATAAAGTAATCAAAATAAAAACTCTTGCCAGCGAAGGCAACTAAGGTGAGATAACTTCCAAGTTTACGTAATATAGCCCAAACAAAGATTGAATATTTCCATAAGCTCCAAAAAAGTTACTTCCGAATTTTTCACCAGCAAGACCAACTAGACTTCAGCCACAATCCAGGAGAAATGTATGCCGTAACGAATGGCCACAATATTTGCAATTGAAAATTAAAAGGAGAAGCCTTGGTAATAATGAGTCAGCAGCTTGGGCTGAGATCAGAACAATCTCCATCTACAAACATTCAATACTTAACGACAAATTTAACAAAGGCCCTAAATTAATTCCCAAACAAAAGGCACTTCACTTTCTAAGCAACCTCCCGTGCAATCTCTGAAGGTGTGTTTGGATTGGTGGAATTGGAGGGAAAGGAAGGGGAGAGAAATAGGGGGATTGAATTTCTTATGTTTGGATACAAAATATGGAAGGAAGGAAATGGAGGGGGAGGGATTTGGAGGGATCCATTTTCCCTCCTCAAAGCCTAATTGGAGTCCCTCCAAAATAGGCAAGATTTAGAGGGAAAATGGTATCCAAACATCAGCATTTCCCCTCCCCTCCCCTTCCTTCCCCTTCCCTCATTTCCCCTCCCCTCCCTTTCCCTCCTATTTTGCTATCCAATCACACCCCGAGTCTCCAACTCCTTAGATTCCCTTGGCTAATGATGTGCCTAATACTCGATACCTGGATAGAGTAAAGCTCTTGAACATTTCATTCCAATCCACAAATACTACCAATTTTTTTTAACATGAGCAAACCCTGCAACCAGTCCAATTTTGACTTCGAGAAGGTCATCATTTTATCCCATAGGTTATTGTCCCTTTCCTATAGTTAATACCAGGTAAAAGAGAACACACGCTCTTGTCTTATGACCCTAGCTAAGTAAAAGACTCCATCTATTCCGTTGACATGGCTAGTTGAGAAGGTGAAATCTATGCACGTCGATTCTTCAAGTCATGTGATGATAATAATACAATTTCAAAATCGGATCTTAATCATGACGTCTAGTTAAAGAGTAAATCTTCAATGAGAACATATTATGTACACGATAGGCTATATGTGACTAAAATGCAAATCATTGCAACGACTATTGGGATTTAAAATGCTCATAACTACCTAGTGTCTAGTGATAATCACAATGATTATAATAAAGGCCATAGTTTAGTCGGAAACACTCCATCGCACACATCCAACAATTTCAATGGATAATTTCAACTAGGCGAGTGGAACACTAAAAATGAGGTGGCGCAAGTGGTAGCACACAACCCAGCCCAAGACCTAACTAAAAGTGAAACAAGACACCTCAAATAACTTATTTCATGCCATCCTAATAACCATTAATTTCTCTACAAACAGCCCAACAAACTAACACAAAAGAAAAGTAAGACTTCAACCTAGAAAACTAAAATTTTGCAACTTTTAGACCTTGTTCTTTTCATCTTAAATTAAGCCCGTTTTAGTCAAGCTCCAATACAACAAGTTCAGCTCAACTCCAACAAGTTCAGCTCAAATTTCATAAGTTTAGCTCAAGTCCAACACAAGTTCAACTTTGCTCAACTCAACAAGTTCGGCTCAACTCAGCTCAATCACAATTAAGCCGAAAAGAACGGGGCTTTAGACCGCAAAATAAGTAAAATTAGTCCTTAAACTAGCTGCACGTCCTTTCATCGTAAAGTATCAACCACTCACTACAACGCTCAACAATACTTCATAAATCTAACCTCCTCACGCCGCTAATTACGCGAACCTTTGAATCACAAGCCTAATGTTATTGTTGCTATGTAGACAGCAAACAAATTACTTCATCATCACAATCTCGAAATTCATCCAAATTAAAAGTAACACCCATTAATCAACTCAATAAATTCAACAACAAATATTACCAAACAAACAACAAAGCATAAACTCAACAACAAAAAGCAACAAAATCGATTAAAAAAAACATACGAGTTGAGGAATTGAGAGTGACAAACAAGAGAATTCCAACCAAAAGAAGCATAAAGATCGATGTAATGCTTCAAATGTTTATCTTCACTTGACATCCAAGCAAACATCACAACAATTCCTTCTTTTCTCCTCTCTTTTCTTCCCCAATAATACCTTCCCCCAACTCCCCACATTTTTTCGACTCGAACCCGAAATGACCCGATTCAATTTTGACCCGAATATCGTGGAAACTTGAATAACCCCAAATGAATTCAATTTGACCCGAATTTTAGGGGGAAATTGTCAAATTGAAGTGACCCAGATGAGTTCTTCACCTCTATTTGCAGATAATTGCAATACCCAATTCAATTTGATCAGAATTTTCGTGAAATTGAAGTAACCCAGATGAGTTTTTCGCCTCTTTTTTCCAGAAAGATGCAATACCTGGTTTAATTTGACGCGATTTTTTGGGGGAAATATAAGTTTGACGAAGAAGATGTGGAGGAATTTGCAAGGTTGTTTTTCTCTCTCCAACGAGGAGTGTGTGTTTGTGTGTTGATTATTTATTTAATTTATTTTAATTATTATTTCTTGTTTTTGTTGTGTTTAATTGTTTGTTGATAATATCATCGGGTCACCATGGCCCACGGGGCACGGGACGTATAAAATACGTATTTTAATTTTTTAAAGGGTACATACATCGCAGACGTGAACACTTCTACAAACAAATACGTAGAGTTTCACTTAGAACGTTGAAAATATGTACTTTGTATCTTTTTAATTTTTAATCTTCTTTCTATTGTCGTGACTCGTAAGTATTTACGGAGTACAACATAATTGTAAGAAATTTTATTAATCGAGAAAGTAAAAGTATTAGTAATTGATTGACTGAGTAAGATGTCATCTTTTCATCTTAGGTCAAATGCTTGGACAAATCCAGCTCAACAATTTCGCACTATCTTACGGGATGATGGGTTAAGTGTCTCATCACTTATGCGCTCTGTATCAAATTTGTTGGAGAGTTATGGCTTGATGTTACTATATGGAGTATATAATTACGGTCTAAGGTTGTGTGAGGTTTATAAATGACTCCTTTCATTTTAATGAGATAGTCTTATGAACTCACTTTTTGCCAGAAAAAAAATGAAGCCATGAGCCCATAAGGCTGTCTCATTAAGATGAAAAATGTATAAATAGCGGACAAAACCTGCAAATTCTCATCTTATTACATCCGTGAAAATTACAGGATTCACTTAAAAATCTATTTACTCCGTACATATATATTTTTGATTGGTTTATGACGAGAACTTCAAAAGCATCACGTATTATAAGTGAACTTTAACGTTAAGATAGAAATTTTTAATAAAATTAATACGAGTAGTCCATGGACCTTAATGTTAGAATTTTTAAGTAAAACTTCAAAGTTGGCTAATTTGACCGAGGTAGATGCCTATTACATTTCAGCCTCAATTTTAAAAAAATTGAAGCCCAATTCATGATCGCCAAGTAAATAATGATAATTGAAGCCCAATTAATGATAGCCACGTAAATAATGATAACTCTAAAATTATGAGGACTGAGGATGTTATGGTTTAGTGGTCAGGACTGAGGTACTCTGAGGTTTGATACATCTCATGTAGTTAGACCTACAACTGGACACGAGCCGGGTCAGGATTCATTTGCGAGGCCGAGGCACGACCCACGCTGGAAGAGGGTTGTGCTTTAACGGGCCGAGCTTTTTGAAGAGGCTCACGGGCTGCCTGTAAACTACTTGTAAAAATAATAATAAAAAAGCGACAAACTAACCCATCCATAATTGTTACTCCGTATAAAAATTATTTTTATTCGGGATTATGATCAAGATGCAAAAGAACAAGACTTTATTACTCCATATTATTTTTAATTAATGTAACTCGATCATTCCAACCCGCCTTATTAATTTCAAATCTAGTTTAATGAGTTTCTCAAACATCACTGGGATATTGAATTGAGAAATGAGTTTCATGTAATCTTTAAACAATTTTATAAAATAAGGAGGTTTATTTCTACAATACACTTTCATTTCTAAACAATACCTTCCACGAAATTTTAGCTATAGCCAAGCGGGTTATTCGGTTCGAGTTAGCGGGTCAAGCCTTTAAAATAAAGTCTATATGAATGTATGCTCATGGCTAGGGGCGTCTTAAAATAAATGGAGGCCCAGTGCACCCTAAAAAATGAGGCCCCAAATATGAATATACAAATGCGCGATTCTTTAATGTTTCTATAAAATTACATCGATAACGCTTATAAATTATTTGTGCAAAACTGGAGGCCATGTTCCCCCGCACGTGGTTGCACGGGGTGTTAAACGCCCCTGCTCATGGCACTTCTTTTTTCAGTTAAGCTAAACGGGACATGCTAATGGATGATCACCCCCAATAAACAACTCCATAATTACGTTGGATGCATGTATTCAACCGCATTTATAATGAACTAGTGTAAATTTTTAACCGGTCCACCATAGTAGGTATATTATTATATGGCCACATTTCATATAAAATTAACTCAAATAAGTAACTACGACGGAAAGCGTACAAGTAAATAACTTAAAATAATTAATAGAGTTTTTTTTTTTTCTTTCACATGTTTATGTAAATTGTTTATAATTTTAGAAACTGCTAGCCATCATCATAGTTTCGTGTAGCCTAATCCCTCAAATCAAGTTTTATCTTCACAACCACTTAGAATTAGTCATTATATGTTCTAAGATACTCCAAAAAATTTGAATTGATCAGTAAATTGGAAATATTATAATATATATATATTGATTAGTCTTAATGTAGAAATTTCAAATTGACTGACTAATTCTACTGGTTGAAAATTATTTGAATTATTCCATGCAACACGTAATTTAACTACATCCAATAACAATGCATGTACTAACTTGTGTATAAAACCATGCACGTCCATCACATATTTTTTATCATAACCATACTTCAATTTAATCGAATTCAACACCCTAGCTACTCGTTTCGACTTAAAATTCCCAGTTTCAATCTGTCCATTTCGATTTTGAATTATTTTATATATATTGTTAGGCATGGAAAGAACAAATTCGCTTTTGCAGGCACCAACGTACGGTAATTTAATCACTGTTCTTAGCATTGATGGTGGTGGCATTCGAGGGGTGATTCCAGGAACAATTCTTTGCTTCTTGGAATCCGAGCTTCAGGTAATTATCCATTTACACATTTTATCATGAGATCATTTTATGCATACACTTAATTAATTATAATGTTCCTGATGTAAATTAGTTTTAGGACTCATAATAATTGATTCAAACTTTTGCTTAAGTTGAATTGATTTATTAACATGGTATCAAAGTCATTCTGACCTTTTTGTTCGGGGAGGCTTACATCTATCGATTTAACCTTTTAATTGAGTTAGTTTTTCGACTTCACTTTTTACTTCGAAATTGACTTAACTCAAACTCGGTAACTTGATGCAGAAATTGGATGGTGAGGATGCTAGACTAGCAGACTACTTCGACGTAATGACGGGAACAAGCACGGGAGGGCTAGTAACAGCCATGCTAAGTGCACCTAATGAAAATAATCGCCCTTTGTTTGCTGCCAAAGATATCAAGCAATTCTACCTCGACCATTGCCCCAAAATCTTTCCACAAGCCAGGTATATACATATAATTTTCAATTTTATTTTAGACATTAATTTACTAAACCAACTGTCTTTATCAAACAATTCACATCGAATTTAAAAAACTATCATATTCAGAACTTGTAACCATGACTTTTCCTCGATTAATATCTTTTCACGTATAAACTATTGACTGACCTAAACAAATCTCATGATATCAACTGAGAGACTCTACCCTAGCTAGCTAGTTTGATTTTGATGAAATTGGATGTCTTTACTAAATACATATACGATTATAAATTAAACAGTTAGCTAATCGCTAATTCGTAACTGCAAATTATGATCAGTAGAAGAAAATATTATATTCCTGCAAACGTATGTCGAAAACGTTATCTCTAATTAAATATTTACGGTGAACATGTAGCTCATTATACGGACATGGGACGAAGATAATGAAGTCACTAGAAGGACCAAAGTATAATGGGAAGTACTTACATCAACTTGCTAAAGACAAACTTGGTAACATAAAATTGCATGAGACATTAACTAACATTGTCATACCAACCTTTGACATCAAACGTATGCAACCAACTATCTTCTCTAGCTATGAGGTATTTACTCCATCACTCGTCTTTTCCTTTTGACTTCTTTAATGATTTATTTTGTTAGAAATTATTGTACGTAACCGTCGTAAATAATAAGACTGATCCATAATAATAAAAATATAGTACGAATAATTTTTTAATTTTAATTGATAATCTCTTACTTTTGAGTTTTATTTTTAGCATTTTAGGCTATGAAATGATCCAATATATAGAATATTGTTTATTTTTTGCATGTTTGTTAACGCTCATTTTACTTTTATTTAAAATCATCTTAAATACATGACAATAGAACTTATGAGAGTTTGAAATTATCAAATTTGCTAAGGAGGAAATTAAAGATTAAATACCATAGACAGCTGTATATTTGTACGAGTACTTTTTTTTTAATCTTATAAAAATATAGTGTATCTTATATAAACATAGTAACAGAATATTCAAAAAGAAAATTTTAAATATTCACTTAATTAACACAAATTCTTAGATGACGTTGTCTCGTAACGATATTATCATGGTACACAGTCAGTTGTTACGGACTACTCGATCAGTATCATTTAACTTTTTGCGATATTTTTGTGAGTAAAACGGGTTAAATCTCGCACTAACTTAGTAAAATTCTCCGGCCACATGAATAGGTGAAACGAACCCCAAGCCTAGATGCACTGCTCTCCGACATATGCATCGGTACTTCAGCTGCTCCAACCTACCTTCCTGCTCATCATTTCACTACCGCTGGCGGCCACAACGGTGAAATTCGCGAATTCCACCTCGTCGATGGCGGTGTTGCTGCAAACAATCCCGTAATATTTCTTTACCTTTCATTTATAATCCCATGTAGCTAGGGTAAGGTTGAATACATCTGACCCTGTATATGAATCGCAGGCCTTAGCAGCGATAAATGAAGTGTCGAATGAGATATACAGCGGAAATCCGGACTTCTACCCGATAAAACCGACTGATTATCATCGGTACGTAGTGTTGTCACTAGGGACGGGCACGACGAAATGTGAAGACAAGTATAATGCAGAAATGGCTGCAAAATGGGGAATACTAGGGTGGCTCACTAGTTGTGGATCTACTCCTCTTATTGATATCTTCATGCAAGCTAGTGGTGATATGACTGATTTTCATCTCTCAACTATCTTCAAAGCTCTTCATTGTGAAGAAAATTATATTCGAATTCAGGTTTACCCTTCGTAATTCTTATATGAGACAGATACTAAAAATTTCATGCATTTACTTTATGCACATATATACTGTGTCATAAACTCATAATGATACTTGTTTTGTTTTGTTCATATCTTTGGTTACGTATTAACACATAAATATGCAGGATGATACATTAACAGGGGATATAGCATCGGTCGACGTTGCGACCAAGGAAAATTTGGAAAAACTTGTGAATGTTGGGGAGCAGTTATTGAAGAAACCTGTTACAAAGGTCAATTTGGCAACCGGAGAATCGGAACCTATCAGTCATCATACTAATGAACAAATTCTCATAAGGTTTGTTTTATAACGGTTTTTCTAACGTTTGCCTGAAGAAACACGTTTTAAGATGTTTAAATTAGGTGATACTAATAATTTGTTATTTATGAAACTTGAAGGTTAGCTGAGCTACTGTCCAAGGAGAGGAAGTTGCGTAACATTAGATCGCCCCACACGCCCGACACTGGACATGGCCGTGTGCTCGAGATTCCACATTAGTTTCACTCATTATACTCCGCATATATAATTCATCAATAATCATATTACTTTCGCATTAATAAATGATAGTTATATATGTAATTTAATTATGTTGGTGTGATTTTGATATTCGTTTATAAACATTCGATAGATATTCATTATGGTAAATTCAATGTAAGATGATATATTCATATTCATTATTTGTGAATTTAGACATTTTCTTCTGTAATATAATGAAATTTAATTTGTTAGTCCGTATAATTGATTTTTATGAAAAGTTTCGACCTAATTGTTATGGTATATCATATATGATCTTCTAGTTGCCTACCTAGCAATTAATTTTGAATCTTAAACGTATGTAATATCGACACACGCAACAAAAACTTTTATGAAACGAGTAACCTTTTAACCTTTCTCAAACGAGTACTGCGTAGATTACTAGCAGGCACCATACTGCTCTAAAACAGTCTCACGAGAATTTGTAGTTTTAAAAGGAGTATGTTCCTCCTTCGCGTTAAACTCGTCCACAGTATTCATCTAAAACCAAAAAAAAAAGGGATGTCTGGTGAGAACACCATTGTTGGAGTTACCAAAATTCAGTTCCGCTCCACGTTAGGGAGACGGGGGTAGGGAGATTCGATCATAAAATTACTACAACAGGCACTACAAAAGAATGAAACAATACGCCTAGGTAGTGCGCGCATCTCGTATCGCTACTCTCGACAACCTCTGTGCCTTTCCTCAGCTGACTTGTTGCTGGTTTCCGTAAGCAGGGTAGGCTCCGTAGGGTGCGTACATAGCGGGATCATGTGGGTGCGGTACATATCCATACCCGTCAAATACGGGTCCTCCATAGTACCCTCCATTCCACTGATTGGAATAATCACCTCTCGACTGTGTATAAAAAGTAAGAACACGTCTTTAGCGATTTGTTCCACACGTTTTTAAAGGTAGTGAAGTGGCGATGATATCAGTTAAAAACGTAGGCTCTCAAGAACATGTACCTGTTTGTTGGCTAGGTTACGGCCCCAAGAGAGACGCACAGTTTGCTTGCCTATGACCGTCCCATTTAACTTGCTCAAAGCCTCTTCTGCGTTGGATCTGCAGAGAGTATATACATAAAAGAGGAGAACAAATTTTGTCATAATCAACTTCCATTACGAACTATATATGTATAGAACCAAAAACGATATATGACGAGAATTCGAGAAAATTAGGTGTTACCCACGACGCAAGTATCAAAATTCGAAACATGTCATATGGGTCCAGCATAAGAATCAAAACACGGAGGTAAAAGTTTTAAAATTACGTCGTGCAAGTGTATGGCTTACCTGTTAGCGAACTGGACAAATCCACATCCTTTACCGACTGGAATTTTGACGGAAACTATTTCCCCGTGCTGAGAGAAAGGCTGCTTGAGATCTGCATCTGTCACACTAGGATCGAGTCCTCCGACAAATATCTACAACAGAATGTCAGCTCAACTACAAATATACTCCGTATATAGATTACAAATTCATCAGAGCTACTGCTGTGTTTGATGTATCGCTGTCAGATTGTGAGCCGTGGGCTGAATTACCACTTGATCCATGTCCGCCTAATAAAATGACGCTGCAGAACGAAACTTCAACTTACAACTGAGGAACGTGGCAGGCTCGAGAAACAGAGAGTCGATAAGCTACTGATGTTGTCGCCCAAGGATGATAACAAAAGTGCACATATAGTTACGCATCGCGCTGATATCCTAGAGATTTCCGAGGAGTGGCAGGACCAATTCGCATAGGCCTGGTTGAGCAATAAACACCGCTCATATCAGTCATAGCTTGAGTCCTCTCATTGTCATCGCCAAACCTTACAAAACCGTAGCCTTTGATCGACCAGAATTGGCATCAATGACAACTTTAGCAGCCTTAACAGACGGATATTTAGTGGAAAATAATTCATGCAGCATAATATCAGTAACATCTGCGGCTAAATCTCCCACAAATATAGAAAGATCAGAACCGTTATCTGCACGCTTATCTCCCATGCTGAAAGTAGCCCAGTTCAGGCGGAAAGGCTGCTCTGCGTTAGGCATCATGGCTCCGCCATAAGACTGTAGAACCTTTTCTGCAGTAGCGTGTGTTAGAAACTCGACAAATCCATATCCTTCTGAAGCGCCAGTTTGTTTATTGCGGATCACCTTGACAGATGCTATCTGCGACAGCAAAAAAACGACGCAGGCAGTAATTAGATAAGAGAATTAAGTGAGATGGAAAGAAGGCCGGCCTGATAAGTATTGTGACATTAAATGCCGCCGATAGAAGACAACACGCGATATATCAGGTAATTTAAAATTACAATAGCAAAGTCGTCCGAGTTAAAACGAGTATTGGCAAACTCGGAGTGAAACAGCCTGTGAAGAGCTCAAAATTGTTATTGGAGAGACGTTTAATCTAAATTAGATATGAAATACGGAGTAGAGCATACACATTAAAATATCGACAAAAAACCTTTAAAACTACGTATCGCCACAGAAAGATTAAACAACAGAATGGACAACAATCAGAACAGCAAACCGATACAAAGCATAAACGATTAAAGAGTCTGCGACATTCAACTTTGCCAAATGCATATACTTATTCTCCATCCATCCAATTTTAACTGCGCTTAGCTTCTTTCTATTTTAAATAGATATAAGAAATGACGACTATACAGCAAGTCCTTCGATAAAAATCGAAACTTGACGTACAGACAACAGCAGTGAGCCACTGCTCAGATAATTTGATATTGTGTTACAGAATGTCACCATGAACAACACAATTCAGTTTTACTCGATACAGCTAAGCACAGTAATTCAAAAGTCGAAATTTATGGCATTCGAGGATAACAGCCGATGCTGAATCCCCAGTACACGAGTTTTAATTCGTCAAAATTAAAAACTGTTTCACATTCATGTTTTCAATTCTACTCCATCTGTTTCAGTTATTTGTTTACACTTCTCTCAATTCCCCTAAAAAATAAAGTTAAACTGTAAACAATTCACTGGAACGGAAGGAGTAGTAAAAAAGACGGTTTTCCACAAAACTTATTAAAACCCCAACACTGCAATACTAGGTCACACACAAAACATTAACTAAAAAAAACTACTGAGTAAAAGCAAAATAAAAATCCCAAAAACAGAAACTGACAAAATTAACGATAAAAGGTACGCAGGATCTAAATCAGGCAAATCATAAATGTTACAATCAAATTCAAAGGGGCATTTAAAGCTACCTGTCACATTTTTCAAAAATTCACCCATTTTTTTCAGATCACAGTAAATAAATACCAGTACAAATCTCTTAAAAAAATACTTTATTAACTTTTACTAGAGGTTAAATATAGTTACATTAACTTTTAAAAAAAATTGAAGCCCAATTCATGATTTCCGAGTAAATAATGATAATTGAAGCCCAATTAATGATAGCCACGTAAATAATGATAACTCTAAAATTCTCAGAGTACATGTTACGCTTGCCATTACGATTTCTGTACCATCCCCATCGGAGTGCCGCTACACACAACACAATATTTAGACTAAATATTACTTTTGATGTGGTCATGACCATATCACTATTTTTGCTCACATTGATAACCAACAATAAAATATGTGTGTAACCAATAAAAGATGCATACATGTACATTAGTTATGGTGAAAATGTTCATGAACGGTGTTCATGTCATGACCACTTCTCATGAACGGTTAAGTCATTATTACATGTTTTATTAACTTTTTAATGAAAAAAGTGGTCATGACCACTTGATAAGAGTCCCAATGGGGATGGTCTTAGGTATCCTGAACAGTAGGTCTCAGGTTCGAATCCCCCTCCCCCGTTGTAATGGCCTAGTGCCTCCTATTTGAGCCCACGTTGGAAGAGGGTTGTGCTTTAACGGGCCGAGCTTTTTGAAGAGGCTCACGGGCTGCCTGTAAACTTCTTGTAAAAATAATAATAAAAAAGCGACATTTACAAAAAAAAAAAAAAAAACTTACCCATCCATAATTGTTATAAAAATTATTTTTATTCGTGATCATGATCAAGATGCAAAAGAACAAGACTTTATTACTCCATATTATTTTTAATTAATGTAACTCGATCATTCCAATCCGCCTTATTAGTTTCAAATCTAGTTTAATGAGTTTAACCGGTCCACCATAGTAAGTATATTATTATATGGCCACATTTCATATAAAATTAACTCAAATAAGTAACTACGACGGAAAGAGTACAAGTAAATAACTTAAAATAATTAATAGAGTTTTTTTTTTTTTTTCTTTCACATGTTTATGTAAATTGTTTATAATTTTAGAAACTGCTAGCCGTCATCGTAGTTTCGTGTAGCCTAATCCCTCAAATGTTTCATCTTCACAACCACTTCAAATTAGTTATTATATGTTCTACGACACTACAAATAATTTGAATTGATCAGTAAATTGGAAATAATATATAATATATATTGATTAGTCTTAATGTAGAAATTTCAAATTGACTAATTCTACTGATTGAAAATTATTTGATTATTCCATGCAAACACGTAATTTAACTATATCCAATAACAATGCATGTACTAACTTGTGTATAAAACCATGCACGTCCATCACATATTTTTTATCATAACCATACTTCAATTTAATCGAATTCAACACCCTAGCTACTCGTTTCGACTTAAAATTCCCAGTTTCGATCTGTCCATTTCGATTTTGAAATATTTCATAAATATTGTTAGGCATGGTCCGCATGGAAAGAACAAATTCGCTTTTGCAGGCACCAACATACGGTAATTTAATCACTGTTCTTAGCATTGATGGTGGTGGCATTCGAGGTGTGATTCCAGGAACAATTCTTTGCTTCTTGGAATCTGAGCTTCAGGTAATCATCCATTTACACATTTTATCATGAATTCATGAGATATTTTATGCCTACACTTAATTCTTATCAAACTATCTATGAGTATTATAATGTTCTTGTTGTAAATTAGTTTTAGGACTCAGGACCTGTTCTTTCGGACTTTTTAAAGTGAAATTAATCGAATCAATCGAATGAATCAAATGAATCGAAATGAATCAAATGAATGAATTGAATCGAATCGAATCGAATCGAAGCTTCGAATCGAATCGAATGAAATTCAATTAAATAACATAGATGTCTTTGGCCCAATCGAAGTGAGCTAAACTAATTGAACTAAACTGAATGGAGCTAAAGCCAGGCGAAGTGGTGGCCCAATCGAAATGTCTTTGAAAATAAAATTTGGAAAGAACAGGTCCTCAATCTAATAACTGATTCAAACTTTTGCTTAAGTTGATTTATTAACATGCTATCAAAGTCATTGTGACCTTTTTGTTCGGGGAGGCTTACATCTATCGATTTAACCTTTTAATTGAGTTAGTTTTTCGACTTCACTTTTTAGTTTGAAATTGACTAAACTCAAACTCGGTAACTTGATGCAGAAATTGGATGGTGAGGATGCTAGACTAGCGGACTACTTCGACGTAATGTCGGGAACAAGCACAGGAGGGTTAGTAACAGCCATGCTAAGTGCACCTAATGAAAATAATCGCCCT
This sequence comes from Dianthus caryophyllus, assembly GCA_023091065.1. Lineage (NCBI taxonomy): Eukaryota > Viridiplantae > Streptophyta > Magnoliopsida > Caryophyllales > Caryophyllaceae > Dianthus > Dianthus caryophyllus. The sequence continues at coordinate 5,475,314 of CM041517.1, forward strand.
TTGTTTGCTGCCAAAGATATCAAGCAATTCTACCTCGACCATTGCCCCAAAATCTTTCCACAAGCCAGGTATACACATATAATTTTAAATTTTATTTTAGCTATTAATTTGCTAAATCAACTATGTTTATTAAATATTTCACATGAATTTAAAAAACTGTCATATTCAGAACTTGTAACCATGACTTTTCCTCGATTAATATCTTTTCACGTATAAACTATTGACTGAGCTAAACAAATCTTATGGTATCGACCGAGAGACTCTAAGCTAGCTAGTTTGCTTTTGATGAAATTGGATGGTTTTACTAAATATATAAAATGATCGTTAATTCGTTACTGCAAATTATGATCAATAGAAAATCAATAGAAAATATTATATTCCTGCAAACGTAAGTATGTCGAAAACGTTGTCTCTAATTAAATTTTTACGGTGAACATGAGTACGTGACATATGTAGCTCATTATACGGACATGGGACGAAGATAATGAAGTCACTAGTAGGACCAAAGTATAATGGGAAGTACTTACATCAACTTGCTAAAGACAAACTTGGTAACATAAAATTGCATGAGACATTAACTAACATTGTCATACCAACCTTTGACATCAAACGTATGCAACCAACTATCTTCTCTAGCTATGAGGTATTTACTCCATCACTCGTCTTTAACTTTTGACTTCTTTAATGATTTATTTTGTTAGAAATTATTGTACGCCGTCGTAAATAATAAGACTGATCCATAATAATAAAAATGTAATATGAATAATTTTTTTATTTTAATTGATCATCTCTCACTTTTGAGTTTTTTTTTTTTTAGCACAATTCAGGTTGTGAAATGATCCAATATATAGAATATCGTTTAATTTTTGCATGTTTGTGAACGCTCGTTTTACTTTTATTTAAAATCATCTTAAATACATGACAATAAAACTTATGAGAGTTTGAAATTATCAAATTTGCTAAGGAGGAAATTAAAAATAAACAGCATATAACAGCTGTATATTTTACGTGATTTGTATGTTTTTTTATCTTATAAAAACATAGGAATATTCAAAAAGAAAATTTTAAATATTCACTTAATTAACACAAATTCTTAGATGACGTTGTCTCGTAACGATATTATCATGGTACACAGTCAGTTGTTACGGACTACTCAGTATCATTTAACTTTTTGCGATATTTTTGTGAGTAAAATTAAAAGAGTTAAATCTCGCACTAATTTAGTAAAATTCTCCGGCCACATGAATAGGTGAAACGAACCCCAAGCCTAGATGCACTGCTCTCCGACATATGCATCGGTACTTCAGCTGCTCCAACCTACCTTCCCGCTCATCATTTCACTACCGCTGGCGGCCACAACGGTGAAATTCGCGAATTCCACCTCGTCGATGGCGGCGTTGCTGCAAACAATCCCGTAATTTTTTCTTACCTTTCATTTATAATCCCATGGTTTTATTTTGAATTATTCAAAAACTAGCGTCCAGAGTAGGGTAAGGCTGAATACATCTGACCCTGTATATGAATCGCAGGCCTTAGCAGCGATAAATGAAGTGTCGAAGGAGATATACAGTGGAAATCGGGACTTCTACCCGATAAAACCGACGGATTATCATCGGTACGTAGTGTTGTCACTAGGGACGGGCACGACGAAATGTGAAGACAAGTTTAATGCAGAAATGGCTGCAAAATGGGGAATACTAGGGTGGCTCACTAGTTGTGGATCTACTCCTCTTATTGATATCTTCATGCAAGCTAGTGGTGATATGACTGATTTTCATCTCTCAACTATCTTCAAAGCTCTTCATTGTGAAGAAAATTATATTCGAATTCAGGTTTACCCTTTGTAATTATTATATATGAGACAGATACTATAAATTTCATGCATTTACTTTATGCACATATATACTGTGTCATAATGATACTCGTACTTGTTTTGTTTTGTTCATATCTTTGGTTAACACATAAATATGCAGGATGATACATTAACAGGGGATATAGCATCGGTCGACGTTGCGACCAAGGAAAATTTGGAAAAACTTGTGAATGTTGGGGAGCAGCTATTGAAGAAACCTGTTTCAAAGGTCAATTTGGCAACCGGAGTATCGGAACCTATCAGTCATCATACTAATGAACAAATTCTCATAAGGTTTGTTGTACTAACGGTTTTTCTAACGTTTGCCTGAAGAACACGTTTTAAGATGTTTAAATTAGGTGATATTGATAATTTGTTATTTATGAAACTTGAAGGTTAGCTGAGCTACTGTCCAAGGAGAGGAAGTTGCGTAACATAAGATCGCCCCACACGCCCGACAATGGACATGGCCGTGTGCTCGAGATTCCGCATTAGTTTCACTCAATACATATAATTCATCAATAATCATATTACTTTCGCATTAATAATTGATAGTTATATGTGTAATTTAATCATGTTGGTGTGATTTGATATTCGTTTATAAACATTCAGGTATATATTCATTATTTGTAAATTTAGACATTTTCTTCTGTAATATAATGAAATTTGTTACTCCGTACAATAAATTTTTATGAAGTTTCGACGTAATTGTTATGGTATATGATTGTCTAGTTGCCTACCTAGCAATTAATTTTGAATCTTTAACGTATGTAATATCGACACACGCAACAAAAACTGTTATTAAACGAGTAACCTTTTAACCTTTCTCAAACGAGTACTGCATAGATTACTAGCATGCACCATACTCTAAAACAGTCTCACGAGAATTTGTAGTTTTAAAAGGAGTATGTTCCTCCTTCGCGTTAAACTCGTCCACAGTATTCATCTAAAACCAAAAAAAAGGGATGTCTGGTGAGAACACCATTGTTGGAGTTACCAAAATTCAGTTCCGCTCCACGTTAGGGAGACGGGGGTAGGGAGATTCGATCATAAAATTACTACAACAGGCACTACAAAAGAATGAAACAATACGCCTAGGTAGTGCGCGCAACTCGTATCGCTACTCTCGACAACACCTGTGCCCTTCCTCAGCTGACTTGTTGCTGGTTTCCGTAGGCAGGGTAGGCTCCGTAGGGTGCGTACATGGCGGGATCATGTGGGTGCGGTACATATCCATACCCGTCAAATACGGGGCCTCCGTAGTACCCTCCATTCCACTGATTGGAATAATCACCTCTCGACTGTGTATAAAAAATAAGAACACATCTTTAGCGATTTGTTCCACAAGTTATTAAAGGTACTGAAGTGGTGATGATATCAGTTAAAAACGTAGGCTCTCAAGAACGTGTACCTGTTTGTTGGCTAGGTTACGGCCCCAAGAGAGACGCACAGTTTGCTTGCCTATGACCGTCCCATTTAACTTGCTCAAAGCCTCTTCCGCGTTGGATCTGCAGAGAGTATATACATAAAAGACGAGAACAAATTTTGTCATAATCAACTTCCATTACGAACTATATACGTATAGAACCAAAAACGATATATGATGAGAATTCGAGAAAATTAGGTGTTACCCACGACGTAAATATCAAAATTCAAAACATGTCATATGGGTCCAGTATAAGAATCAAAACACGGAGGTAAAAGTTTTAAAATTACGTCGTACAAGTGTATGGCATACCTGTTAGCGAACTGGACAAATCCACATCCTTTTCCGACTGGAATTTTGACGGAAACTATTTCCCCGTGCTGAGAGAAAGGCTGCTTGAGATCTGCATCTGTCACACTAGGATCGAGTCCTCCGACAAATATCTACAACAGAATGTCAGCTCAACTACAAATATACTCCGTATATAGATTAGAAATTCATCAGAGCTTACCGTTGTGTTTGATGTATCGCTGTCAGATTGTGAGCCGTGGGCTGAATTACCACTTGATCCATGTCCGCCTAATAAAAATGACGCGTGAACGTAAAACTTCAACTTACAACTGAGGAACGTGGCATTCTCGAGAAACAGAGAATCGATAAGCTACTGATGTTGTCGCTCCGAAGGATGATAACAAAAGTGCACATAGTTACATACCGTGCTGATATCCTAGAGATTTCCGAGGAGTGGCAGGACCAATTCGCATAGGCCTGGTTGAGCAATAAACACCGTTCATATCAGTCATAGCTTGAGTCCTCTCATTGTCATCGCCAAACCTTACAAAACCGTAGCCTTTTGATCGACCAGAATTGGCATCAATGACAACTTTAGCAGCCTTAACAGACGGATATTTAGTGGAAAATAATTCATGCAGCATAATATCAGTAACATCTGCGGCTAAATCTCCCACAAATATAGAAAGATCAGAACCGTTATCTGCACGCTTATCTCCCATGCTGAAAGTAGCCCAGTTCAGGCGGAAAGGCTGCTCTGCGTTAGGCATCATGGCTCCGCCATAAGACTGTAGAACCTTTTCTGCAGTAGCGTGTGTTAGAAACTCGACAAATCCATATCCTTCTGAAGCGCCAGTTTGTTTATTGCGGATCACCTTGACAGATGCTATCTGCGACAGCAAAAAAACGATGCAGGCAGTAATTAGATAAGAGAATTAAGAGGGATGGAAAGAAGGCCTGATAAGTATTGTGACATTAAATGCCGCCGATAGAAGACAACACGCGATGTATCAGGTAAATTAAAATTACAATAGCAAAGTCGTCTGAGTTAAAACGAGTATTGGCAAACTCGGACTGAAACAGCCTGCGAAGAGCTCAAATTGTTATTGGAGAGACGTTTAATCTAAATTAGATATGAAATACGGAGTAGAGCAAACACATTAATATATCGACAAAAAACCTTTAAAACTACGTATCGCCACAGAAATTAAGATTAAACAACAGAATGGACAACAATCAGAACAGCAAACCGATACAAAGCATAAACGATTAAAGAGTCTGCGACATCCAACTTTGCCAAATGCATATACATATTCTCCATCCATCCAATTTTAACTCCGCTTCTTTCTATTTTAGATAGATTTAAGAAATGACTATACAGCAAGTCCTTCAATAAAAATCGAAACTTGACGTACAGACAACAGCAGTGAGCCACTGATCAGATAATTTGATACTGTGTTGCAGAATGTCACCACGAATAACACAATTCAGTTTTACGCGATACAGCTAAGCACAGTAATTCAAAAGTCGAAATTTATGACATTCGAGGATAACAGCCGATGCTGATTCCCCAGTACACGAGTTTTAATTCGTCAAAATTAAAAACTGTTTCACATTCATGTTTTCAATTCTACTCCCTCTCTGTTTCAGTCATTTGTTTACACTTCTCTCAAATCCCCTCACAAAAAAGTCAAACTGTAAACAATTCACCGGAACGGAAAGAGTAGTAAAAAGACGGTTTTTTACAAAACTTATTAAAACCCCAACACTGCAATACTAGGTCACACACACAAAACATTAACTAAAAAAAAAACTACTGCGTAAAAGCAAAATAAAAATCCCAAAAACAGAAACTGACAAAATTAACGATAAAAGGTACGCAGGATCTAAATCAGGCAAATCATAAATGTTACAATCAAATTCAAAGGGGCATTTAAAGCTACCTGTCACATTTTTCAAAAATTTACCCATTTTTTTCAGATCACAGTAAATAAAAACCAGTACAAATCTCTTAAAAAAAATATTAACTTTTACTAGAGGTTAAATATAGTTACATTAACCCTAGGGTTATAAAAAAAAAATATAAAAAAGTAGTCACGATTTATGCACTAAATCTCGTCTTAAAAAAAAAAAAAAAAAAGAAAGATGAGAGAAAGTCAGACCTCGCCAGCAGAAGCGAAACAAGTGTTGAGATAAATCTCATCCATCCAATGGTGCAAGTCGCCAATCCATATAGTTTTATTCTCCGCTTCATTGTTACCGTTACCATTACCATTATTATTACTATTACTATTACTGTTGTTACCGTTTTTACTGTTACCGTTACCATGGAAGTTATTACCGTGGTGGTGGTGGTTGTTACGGTGGTGGTGGTGGTGGTGGGGCGAAGGAGGAGGGGGCATATAAGGGTGGTGGTAGGCGGCCATGTAGTGAGGCGGCGCAGCCATCATTTGGTGTTGCATTACCATGGCGGCCGCCGGATACTGCATCCACACAGCCCCCTGTGGTGGCGCGTGTGCTACCCCCGCCGCTTGCGGTGGTTGTTGCTGCTGATCTGTCGCCGATGAGTTCATCTCTTTTTTATTTTTTTAAAGAGAGGGGGGGCTGAAGGGAAGGGTGGCTGAGGGGAAGAGGGTGAAAAACGGGGGTTTAGAGATATACAGATGTGGGGGATTTATTTCAAGATATATAAAAATAAAAATAAATAGAAATAGAAATAGAAATAGAAATAGAAATATATAAATATAAAAATAAAAATTAAATAAACTATAATATAAATAAGTTTTCTTTTTTTTTTTTTTTTTTTTTTTTTCTTTGTGTGTGTGTGTTGTTTTTCTTAAACTTTTATTTTTTTTAAATTGTTCCCTAAAATTTTTCAAAATTTGTTGAGTAAGATGGTGTTATAATACTCCGTATTATTTTTAGGTAATTAATGGGCATAGGATAGAAAAGCCGTTATTTAATATAGAGATTGTTTTTCTTAGTAACTAGTAGGTCTCGAGACGATCTTGCAAGAGCTGTATGGTATCTTTTTAACCTATTTTAGATGATTACGGAATAGTCTTTGGTAATAGTAGTATTTGTAAGATCGTCTTATAGTAAGATTTACGATATATAGAAATACATCTCAGGTAAGAGCGAGTATAATATAACCGTCTTATATTGCAATTATTGTTTTTTTTTTTTTTGTTTTTTTTTTGGGTTTATGAATATCAATAAAAAATTTGTTGTATATTAATTTCATCTCTTCGATCTGAAATATTGGTCTTGAAAAAAAGTAATTCAAAATAAGAATCAAAGTTCTCGACAAAATGGTGATAAGTTTATTGGGGAAATAGATAGATTGTGTAAAGGCATCGGTGGAGATCAAAAATATTTCATATGCGTGCTGGGTTTAATCTATTATGGTATAGCATGGAAAAAACTTTATTTAATTTGTAGCAATAACTTTTAATCTTACGAAAATAGTACTAATTGTTTCAGGTAAAAAAAAATTATGAGACATTGTTAGACGAAACTATTGAATATCATCCTACCAAGGAAATTAACCTAGTCCCCCGTTCTGTGAAAAATCAGCCAAAGTCGTTATTCGAATAAATCACGAGATATGTGAAATAAATAAGCGTAATCATTTTTACTCAGTGACCATATAAATACAAAGTACTTTGTACATTAGATCTAATTACGGAGATTGCATCTTCTGGTTCACTTTGGTGTCCCAATTTGTATTCCACTTAGTTAATATTTTGACACCTAATAAGAATAATAATCAAAATACTAATTATGGATGATTAATTGCTAATGTGTCGAAAGGATAATGTAGTGAAACACAAAATTGAACACAAAATGGGACATAGAATCTCAACTCCCCTTTAGGTATGTCTTTTTAATGACCTCTAAATTCATAGTTGAGTACGGAGTATTCTTTTAAATAGAGTTCTCTTACATTAAACCTCATTTTAAACATGAAAAAAAAAAATGAATCTGAAAAAAAAAAAAAAAATTAAATAAATAAAGTAACAGTAATGCACAACTTATACAAAATTAATGTGAGATCAAATTACAAATTGCAGTTAAGGGTATAAAATCATGAAACAAATATACTAAATAAAGTCAGTTACAGGGTACTAAAAAAAATTTAGTAACAATTAATCATAATTATCACTTAAATAGTACAAAATCTATATAAACTGATACAAATAAGATAGATTTACAATAACTTATTGTAAGGGCTAACTCACACAAGAATTTGTGATAAAATAAAAAGAAGAAAAAAAAAAAAAAGTAGTAAATGAGGACTGCAACGCGGTCATTGTCGAGACCGTTGGATAGATAGAGAGAATGCAGAGTAATCAGTGAAGAGGATCGTACGGTGCATGTGTGTTTGTGCGAAAGAGTGACTGAGTGACTGAGTTGTGGTTATATCATATGAGGAGGGTTTGGATGATGTCAACTTGCCTAATTTATCTACTCCCCTATTCCCCTCTTTCAGGGTATCCATTTTTACATCCCCAAAAACCTACTCCTTCCAATTCTTTACCTGTACGAGGCTGCCTTATACGATAAGATCGATTTGTTACAATAAATTTTGTGAAAGATAAATAATTTACGACTTTCATTCATAATTCAAAATTCAGGCTTTTAAGTTAGATTTATCTAGTGTATTCTAGCTTATTGCATTGTAGTTTGGTTCTTTTGCTTTTTTCGGACATTATGAGGTATTGAGGGATATTTTAATGATATAAGAAAAACTAATAAAATGAGAGGGAGTAATATGAAACGGACGAATAGAAGGGTCATCGACTTTCCTTTTGGGTGTTCTGGTCTAATCTTCTTACGTGAGATTTGAAGCTCAGTATTGAACACCTTATATTCAGTACGAAATATTTCTTTTATTTGGCATTGTTTAATAGTCTTACTGTATACTTTGTTTTTGGTTTTAATATTTTACTGGATTGGATTGGAAATTTAGTCATGAGATTTAAACTTATTTATTTTTTTTATATTGTTTAACACAGGGGTAAGGCTGTGTACATTCGACTCCCATTACCTCGCAATTTGCAGGAGTCATTAAAGCACTGATGAGGTAATGATGTTGTTGTTGTATTATTCACAATATAGAAATATACTCCATCCATTCATATCCAATAGCATCCATTCTCTTTTTGACACTATTCACATATGTAAAGAATTTTCGATCGGTATGTAACTCGTAATGTATATATTAAGAATATATATAGTCATGTGAAATCTTATTTTATTTGTTTTCATAAGCACAACACTAATATCAAATTTTTATATTTTTATACTCCTACAATCTAAAACTGTAGATATTGTCGTTACAAAATGCGTCTCGACAAGTGTGAAAAACCAAAGGATGCCAATAGATTTGAATAGAGGGAGTATATAGTTATATTATCTCAGTCACAATTATTTGACTTAATTACCTTTCTGTCTTGAGATGTGCACAAATTATGTTTTTTTTTAACGCCATATAATATATGTTGATAAAACTAATTACTAATATGGATTAATATTACGAAGTATTTGACATTGTCTAAATGATTTTTGGAACAAAGTTATATTAAATTTTAATTTCATACAAAAAGAAAATAATTCATTTACAACTATTGCTAAAATAGAAAGTTAAACAAATAATTCTCCATTTCACCTCTTTTATTTTTTTTTTTGCACTTTTGCTAAAAGGAATTTCATCCTGTTTATGAGTTTATCCTATTTTTCATAATTAAACCCAAAACCTTGTGAGTAACGTTGTACTTTGGGCCTAACGTTGTACCACGGCCCATGAATAAAGGCCCATCTCACTAACATTTTTGACAATACTAAACTTCCCTACAAGTTAATTTGCGACGTTTTACTATTTGACATAATTTATGAACTCAGTAAATGTTTCAAATTGTGGGTGTGATCTTGTTTCATTTGTCATCTTAAATACGATACTTATATTAAATTTATATATTTTTCTACAATGTGTAATTAAATATATTATCATTATAAAATCCGACTCGACAAGTGACATTATATATCAAATCAAATGAGTTTAATTTGTAAGGAGAGAGTATAATATAAAATTTGTGATAGTTTATTATGAAAATCATAGCGTTTGACAATAATCATTTCATTGGATTATATTTTAATTTTATAGGTTAAAAATCATGCATTTACGTTTTTTTTTTTTTAATTAAAAAGTTACAAAGCATGAATTTGTCTTTTGCTAAAAATAGAAGAGCAACGTATAATCCATTATATTATTTTCCTAAAGACGGAAAGTGTCTTTAAAAAGAAGAAGAAGAAGAAGAGCATAGAAGCACAATATAAAAGAGAGAACAAAAATTAAAATATCTCAACTTGATCACATATATTATCTATATATTACATTTATACTCCGTACATCATGTGTATATGAAGTCTTCTTTTTTTTATCAAATAAAAAATCAATTAATCATGGACTTACAACTGATGAATTTATTTCTTACTTGCATACTTGCACACCATGACATATACTAACACCAAAATTAATATCAGACCATCTAACGCGTCAAACGAATTTATAATATGCAATTATAAAAATGAAAATTGTTACATTTAGTCTATAATGTTGACGATAAGTTTATAATGTAATTATAATCCCATCTGATGCGTGAAACGGTCTAAAACAAGATGTAGTACTGCTATATGAATGAATTGAAGATGTAGGAGACTTTGTTCGCGATGATTAAGTGTCGATTGGTTATAATCATCATTTATTAATTATTGGCTTTAATAGATTAAAAGATCGACAATTTGAGGAAGTCCCCGTTCTTTCAGCTTAACTACTATAAGTTCAGCTTAGCTACTATAAGTTCAGCTCTTATAAGCCTCACTAAGCTTTAATTTACCCATCAACTCCCATAAGTTCAGCTCTTATAAGTTCAACTTTTATAAGTTTAGCTCTAAAAAGCCGAAAAGAACATGCCCAAGGGTCTTAGGCATATAGTGACAAAATAGACCATTTCTTGAGTCGTTTTAAACACTCTAATTTGCCTACATACTTCTTCCACTTCTTCAAGTGGTCCGAATTACAAACGTACAATATAATATCGTAAGAAGCAATAAGTCAACTCAAAAATGAGAATGACATGCAGCAAAAATATATATAGCATGTTAGTTTTTGGTTTTTCGATCGTTGAGGTCGATTAACATGAATCAATGAATCATTACGTTACGTATTGTTATATTATTTAATAAATTATCGAAGACGACGACATATAGTGCTTGGATAATGTAATACTTTCCATCACGATCTGATCACATACAAGTAATTAAACTATAATGATTTACTAGAATTATTTATAAAAAGAATCAAATAAAATTAAATGAATTTGATACTGATACATACGGAGTATCAATAATTAATGCTAAGTGTATGTGTATGTTAAATGTATACATCGATTTTTAGTCTTTGATGTTGATCAAATTCTCAACATATTAACATAAAATTACAATTTCTCAACATTCCAATGTGGACTTACAATAATTAAAATCTGTAGTTTCAATTTTAAAAAAAATGTTAAAGTAAAAAAAAAATCTGTATAGAAGTCAAAAAAATAAATTCAATCGTAAAAACGATAACCGATAACCTCAAAATTGATAGTGACAATCCACTAAAGCCGGAGCTGCGAAAACAAGCTGTTGTTGTTGTGTATGGTTTGGTTCAGGTGACGGTGGTCGTTGTTGTTCTTGTTCTTGTTCTTGTTGTGGGTCGTTTTGTGATTTCTTAGACTCGAAAGAAAACTCGGACGGTCTTTGATTACGACAAACCTCATCAGATGGAGCGGGAAGATTAAGATCCAAATCCAAGGACAGCATACTACTGTTAGTGTTATTGTTATCGATAATGATATTATTATCTTCGTTTTTCGATGGAGTTTTGTTCATTTGAGCCAACATATCTTCCAACTGATGAGGAGACTCGTCCTCGACCACCACCACCATAGGAGCCACTGCGGAGATGGGGGTGGCTGCCATAGCGGGAACATTGACTGGCCCTCTGTGCCGCCTCATGTGGCCTCCTAATGCTTGACCCGATGAAAATTCGGCCCCACAGATGGAGCACTCATGTACTCTGCCCTTCCCACTTAGATTGTTGTTGTTCCCTTGGTATAGTGCTCGATTCGTTAGCTGTAACGACAATGACGATGATGAGTTGTTTGGTTTTAGGACGCTCTTCATAAATGGCACGTCCTCTTCGTCTGATGATAGCACCACATTGTTAATAATGCTGTTTCTGCTGCTGTTGTTGATTCGATTGTTGTTCGTTGTTGTGATGCTGAGAAGGTTGTTATTCGAAGCCCTTCTCCTAAACGCGGTACTATGATCGTCGTCTTTGTTGTTTTTTGGCTTCTTGTGACTAGCACGGTGACCTCCTAATGCTTGAAATGACGGGAACGTTTTGCTACATGTTTTACACTCGTATACATAATACCCTGACTTCCCAGTCGTCGTGGGCGTCTCCATGAACTTTCGGCTAGTGAATTTTGGCACGGTTGTCGGGACAGACGACGACAAATTGGTAGTAATCGGATCATGACCCGTGTCAAACAACGACAACGCTCTACTCGGTTGCTTGAATGTTTGTTTTTTAGGTTCCAATTCACGGGCCTCACCTTGCGCAAGGAGGATCAAGCACTTAGCCATCTCTTCCTCCTCCTCATTTACGGTCGCACCAAGGTAGTACGCGTCCTCTTCGTCCTCTGACAATGTAGTCGTGGTCGTGACCGCATCATCCACGACCACGTTGTTATTGCTACATATATCGCTACCCTCATCGCTCTTCGACGAGTTAATGTTGTTGTTGTTGTTGTTGGATGTGATCATCCTAAAAGGGATTGGAGATTGAGGCCTTTGCCTCTTTGTCCTCTTTCCTTTGACAATCGAATGCCCTACTATTTTATCGTCGATAATATTCTCATCATTGATGACATGATTATTATTATTATTGTTGTTGTTGTTATTATTAATAACTTCGTCTTGGGCATCCATTAGGTTGGTTGGTTCAATCAACCACACAGAAGCTATAACGATCGCTTCTGCCACCACCAACACCAGCACCAGAACCAGAACCAGAATTCAGGAAATCGAAAATCGAGAAATTAATGAAGTTTTAAAGAAAAGAGAGAATTTAGGGAGAAAAGACAAGACAAAAAAGGAGAGAAAATAGGAAAACAAAATAAAAAAGGTGATAGATGGTGGTGGAATGAAATGAAAGGGGGGAGTAATATAGTGATTTATAAATAGTTAGTGAAAAAAGGAGAAAAAAATGGGGAGATGTGAGGAGAAGGAGTGGCTAAAGAGTCAAAGCTTAACTAAGGAGATGAGAGATTGAGAGGAAGGAAATTATGACAGTAATCACATAACATAACATACATTAACAACACAATATCATTGAGAAATAGTCTTGCAAAAATCTTTATTTAACGATTTTTTTATGTAATTTGCTAAATTTTACAAAACACATTAACCAACCTAATTATACATTTACAATCACTCACTCACGTCTTATTGTTTCCTACACTACTAAATTATTAACAACCAAACAATCAAATAAATAGTAATATTACTCCGACCCTTGTTTATTTTTGAATAATTATATTTTATGATTAAAAGGTAATTATATATATCAATCTGTTTAAAAGTGGTGATAATAGTTGTTGGTAAGTATGTACGTAATAGTAATATCGGTTTGTTATAGTTTTATAGAGTAAATTGCGAAGTAAGCTCCCCATATTAGATCCATACATCAAACGATGACCGTTGTTACGAGTAATATTGTCAATAAAAATAATATAAAATATTAATATCCTAAACGTAGTCAAACAAGTAAATCGAACTATGCTAGAGCTCGCATGACTATACTCCTTATACATTACAATGAATTTTAAAATTCCCTAGTTGAGTGAATATTGTCAATTTGAAGGTTATCATAAACTAAAATGAATAGATGGAGTATATATCGTCGGAGTAGTAAAGTTACTCTAATTTGTATTGTAAAATAATCTGACACTAGTTTATAATTATAAGACTATTTCATAATAAATTATTGTGAATTATATTTCTTTTATTGAATTGTATACATTTAATTAAAATATAATTTATAAAAATATAAGCGTGTACAATTTAATGAAACGAAAAAAAAAATACTGTAATAAAAATTATTTTAAAGGTTTGAAGGAGAAGAGGGGATGAACTCTTCCATTCCTTCACCTCAACCATAATTATCCCAAATAAATACATTTTATGTATTGCATATATTGGATATGTATTTTATTCTTCAAATGATTAAGGACAAACAATTAGTGCCTAAAGATTATGCGAGTGACCACTTCCCCTTTTCCTCATATTTCAATTTCATTCGATTTATAAGCTTGTTAATATATACTCCCTCCCATCAATCAATTTCTTTGCATCACTTTTTATACGTTTTTTAAGAAACATGCACATAATAGTGTAAAGTGAGTAAAAAATGAAGATAAAGTAGATTTTGAAAGATAAAATATTTTCGATAAAAAGAAACAAATTACTGAATGAATATTCCGAAAATGAAAAGTGCAAACAAATGAATGGATAAGAGAGAGTAGTATGCTACATTTAGGTGGGATACTACATATGGTAATAAATCTCATTGATTATAAAAGATTAATGAAAAAATAATTATATAAACTAGGGATTTATTACCTTATCAAGTAATGAGACACCAAATGGAACATGGAAGTGAGACAGAGAATCCGCTCTCTAATGTAATTTCACTTAATTGGGCATATATTATGGATATTATATTCTCTATAATTGATTTAAGTATTATTGGTAATATATGATCACTAATTTGATCTTCAATATTTTCTTTTAAGTTTGATACAATGCTGATCAGTGTACATAATGGATTTCACTTAATTAGTCCAATAACAGTTGATAAAATTTAAGAAAAAGATGAAAAGGTACCGTGAATCTCAAGTAAAATCGTGTCACATTATGAAACACACTAATAACTAAGAAAAACTATTTTAAAATTTTCATAACCATCATTTGTATAGAGTCTCACCCAATAATTCGTGGAAAAAGTATAATTAAATCAACTAAATTATGCACAATCATCTCAAAATACACTTAATATCAATTAATCTTAATTTCAATTAATCTTAAAGTATTCTCAACTACTATTAAACATTGATTCTCAAAATATTCAAGACCCTTTTTTTTTTAGAAAAGGTATAAAGAAATAAAAATTTCCGGAAAAGTAACTCTATCACATTAATTAGTTTTTTCTACTTTGGTCATTCAATTTGAAGGATCATATGGAGATAGCGATACGTGGCTGTACCGAATTGTCAAATTTGGGTTTGAGATCTTTTATTCTGTAAGAGAAATTTGTACTTTGATTATCGTTAGAATTATTTTTGGTTTTTGTTATCCCGTTGTAATTATCATTTAATTTTTTTGTTAATGAATTATTAGTGAAAAAAAAGAATTGTAATTTATTGCCAAAAAAATATAATTGATATTATTATATTGAAATTTGCCCATGGGCCGGGAGCGGATCTAGACCCATATTACTTGGGCTATAGACCCTATAGTCCAAAGTGAAATTAGTTGTAATAATTACGACGATAGACATTTTAGACAATACTCCGTAGTAATTTCCTTCTCATTTTCACAGGTATTTTATATATTTATTTATTTAATCATATAAGTTTGAAATAAATATTTTTAGTAATTTACTTTTGGCTTTTCTAAAATATGAGATTTAGCTTCAAAACTTTCGACCATTTAAAATTTAGTAATTGTATCTACTTCAGATAATTAAAGGGATATTCTATATGGTACGACTTTCTACATGGTACCCCTAATTGTTGTCATTATCCATAAGTATACAAACCCCTGAACTTTGTTTTCAAACAATTAAACTCAATTTAAGGCTTACCTGATGACTTGGATGCGTAACCAAGCTTGTCATTTATTATCTCATGACATAAAGACTCTATTAAGCTCAATATCCATCAATAACCTAATATTTATTAATAAATATGGGTTATAAAATTTTACGACAAATAAGTTATTGTTTCCCTACAAAATTATCACGTCTAAGATAAATATTGGCTAATAGAGTCCTTACATGGAATGATAAAACCAAGCTTCGTTACACGCCCGGCCAAGTAATCATTTAACGCTTAAAAGTGAGTTTAATTGTCTAGAAATAAAGTTCAGGGGTATACTTACGGATAATGACAACAATTAGAGTGTGCATGTATGTTTTAAAATGTAGTGTACGTAGAAAGTCATAAACCGAGAGTGCACTATAATATCCCTAAAAAAAGTATCCACATGTGTATATTTAGTCCAAGATATTTTTATATTCTGGATCCACCAGACCACCCCCGATAGTCTACTACTCTGTTGAGTATTATATCTGTTGAGTATTATACTCCCTCCATTCAAATCCAACACTTACATTCACTATTGAGGTGATTTTTGAGGCGATACTTGCTTTGACCGTCAATTTCTCTATGTATACACGAAAATTTCTCGTTAAAAATTTGATTTTGTGAAAGATTATCTTATAATGTTTTCAAATATATTATTTTCATATTTTAACTTTTTGTATTTCACGATATATTTGAGAAGTCAAATTTAGTGATAGTTGACTTAATAAAGCAAATGATGTTGTTGGATTTGAATGGAGGGAGTATAAGTCAAGGGTTACTCTTTCCATTGCCAATTGGTTTTGGATGGAACCTCTTTCGACTTATGAAGTATTCACCTGTTGAGTATTATACTCCCTCCATTCAAATCCAACACTTACATTCACTATTGAGGTGATTTTTGAGGCGATACTTGCTTTGACCGTCAATTTCTCTATGTATACACGAAAATTTCTCGTTAAAAATTTGATTTTGTGAAAGATTATCTTATAATGTTTTCAAATATATTATTTTCATATTTTAACTTTTTGTATTTCACGATATATTTGAGAAGTCAAATTTAGTGATAGTTGACTTAATAAAGCAAATGATGTTGTTGGATTTGAATGGAGGGAGTATAAGTCAAGGGTTACTCTTTCCATTGCCAATTGGTTTTGGATGGAACCTCTTTCGACTTATGAAGTATTCACCTCTCTCGATGCGCGTGGCTCAGGCCCGATGCATGAATCTAACATAATGGCATGTAATCAGATTGAAAAAATCCCCTTATCGATTGAAAGTTAAGAGAAAGTCTTTTGGTTAAATTGAATGGATACAATTGCGACGATGAAAAGGCAGAGGCGGAGGCAGAGATTGAAGTGTTCCGGTCAACGAAGTGAGTATATTTTACGATATAATGTAAGATCAGTAATTGGTTGTGAGTGGAGTACAAGTGTGTTACTGGTTCACTTGTAACAATCTATAGCAACCCATGAGTAATTAATAATAATGTACGTACTATTCTTATACCATAACAAACAACACAACTACATATATTAATGATTAACTACACCTTATTAAATTGCAATTTGAGATCCATCATAATGCTGAATAGTTCTCACTGTATTGTCGATCCTCTATTGACTTACCGAGTCGCCTTTGCACATTCGTAACACGTAGTTCGTATCACAATTATATGTGTAGCCGGACGTGTGATCATTTCACTTGATCGAGTGTGGTTCTAAGCTTGGTCTCGATCAAAGTTGCCTCAATATATTAGACTTGAGCAACCTTCCTTTTTTCTTTTTTTTTTTTTCTTTTTTTTTTTCTTTTTTTTTTCAGTCGATCGAGCCTCCTACTCGCAATGATCGTATCAGAGCCTTGTGATCACAGTTTAAGTCATGAGGTAGTCGAATTTCTTGATCCCTCACTTCTACCGTGGAATATTCAGCACCAGCTATGACAGACGTATAATTACATCCACACTTTTACCCTAAAGGCTAGGGCATTCGTGCAAGGAAGCGAGTTATACATATATAGATAGGCGAAAGTAGTAATTTAACCCCAATACTTTGACTAATCGTGAGATTAAGCCCCTTAAGTTTGATAGAAGGTAGTGATTAGACCCCTTAACTTTGATAGAAGGTGAAAATTAACTCCAAATTTCAAATCTGAAATTGAAAATTTCATTCACAAAATTATACTAATTTAAACCAAAAAAATAAAATAAAAAGTAGAATATTTTCTTTAAATAATTGTATTAGGAAAAAGTAATAAAAATTATTAAATAAAAAAGAAATTTCCAAAATTTAATATACTTCCCACTTTATTTATTTTTGTTCTATTGTTTGAAAAAACTCTTAGTAGCAAAAATAAAGTACGGAGTATATTATTAGGGTCTTTCAAATTTTGATAAATTAAATTTAGTTTTGTATTTTTTTTTACTTGTAACTAATTTTAAGAATTATAAAAGAAAAGTAAGACTCAAAAACTCATTATTTACCAACTATAAACATTTTGTTAGAAAAATGTTTATGTTTATGTTTATGTTTTTTTTTTTTTTTTTTTTTTTTTTTTTTTTATCATATTCTTATAAAAAATTCGTATATTTTGTTGTGGGTTCAGCCCACTTATTGCACAAGTATCGGGTTATTTGTGCTTTGGAAAGGCCCAAATATTGTGGGTATATGTGTGGCTTATTTTATAAGCTTTGGTGTGACTATATAAGCTTTTCTAGGGTTAAATTTTTCCGCCCAACTTGAGCTAGCACACAAAACACAAAACCACAAAAATAGAGAGTTGAGTAGTCAAGTTCGGATTTTACAGTCACAGCTCCACTAAACTGAAGATCGCCGGAGATCCCACCGTCCGATTTTGCTGAAATTTTGTCAGCCTGTTCGTGGCTCTTGGGGCTATCTTTTGACCGTTCAGGTTTTGATTTGGAGCTCTGGATCGTCTGTTATCGCATCTGGACAGAAGACCTACGTTTTGGTGATTTCTTCACTTTTGTCTCTCGATTGTTGATTCTTATTGTTAATGTTGTTGGTGGGTTTGTGAAACCTTTGTAAACTGATTTGGGTTTCTTTTGCCCTCAATTTATTCATAATAAGAAGAGAAGAAGAGGGTGGACTCCTTACAAGTCCCGTGGTTTTACTCCTCATATCGAGGGGGTTTTTCCCACGTATAAATCGTGTGTGTTGTTTGCGATTTTACGCTTCCGCATTTGCCTATTATCGCTGCCCTATTTTTGCTTGATTGGTTGCTTGGTTTGTTGTTGGTGATTTGGGTTTTATTGGTCTCTTGTTGGTTGATTGTCTTGAAGTGTGATCCTTGTGGGTTGTGGTGTTGTTGTCGAGCACCGCTTTGGGCTCTTCATTTGGCCTCAGAGCTTTTGGTTAATTTGAGGTATTATCTATGGAGTCTAGTAGTGGGAATTCCATGGTGAAATTGACATCAACTAATTATTCGTTGTGGAGGCAGATGATGGAAGACTTGTTGTATTGCAAGGATTTATGCGACCGATTGATGCAACTACTAATACCGATGGTAGTGTAACCAAACCTTCTAAACCGAGAAAATTGATGATAAAGAATGGGCAAAGATGAAAAGAAAGACTTTGGGGACTATTCGACAATGGGTTGATATTAGCATCTTTAACCATGTGTCTCAAGAGTCAGAGCCCTTATGCTTTGAGGAAGAAATTGGAAGGTCTTTATGAAAGAAAGACCGCTCATAACAAAGCTTCGTTGATTAAAAGACTTGTTAATTTGAAACTTAAAGGTGGAAAGTCCGTGTCCGAGCATCTTAGTGACTTCCAAGATGTTATTAACAAGTTGACTACTATGAAGATTGTTCTTGACGATGAGCTTCAGGCGTTGTTTTTGTTGAGTTCTTTGCCGGATAGTTGGGAGACCTTGGTTGTGACGATTAGTAACTCCGCTCCTAATGGTGTGTTATCTTTGGATGTGATCAAAGAAAGCATGTTTAATGAAGAGATTAGAAGAAAGGAGATGGGGGTTGACAATTCACATGCTCTTGTTGTTGAAAATCGAGGAAGAAGCAAGAGTAAGGGTCCTAAAGGCCGCGGTAACTCAAGGGAAAGGTCCAAGTCTAGAGATGTGAAAGATACTAGGACATGTAATTATTGCAACAAGCCTGGTCATATTCAAAAGTATTGTTATCGTCGCAAGAAAGAGCAAGGAAAGAAGCGAGACTCACATAATGATGGAGATGATAAGAATACTGCAGCGGTCGCTTCTAAAAGCGGTGATGATGTCGCCTTGATTTGTGCAACTAGTGAGTGTCATCATGTCGATTCTTCAGATTCAGAGTGGTTGATAGATACGGGAGCTTCGTATCACTGTGTTCCTAGGCGAGAGTATTTCTTGAATTACCAAGCGGGTGATTTTGGTAGTGTCAAGATGGGTAATCAAAGCTCCGCTAGCATTGTTGGCCTTGGTGACATACGTGTGAAGACTAGTGTTGGATGCATTCTTACTTTGAAGAATGTGCGTCATATTCCTGATCTACGTCTGAATTTGTTATCTGCAAATGTCCTTGATCAAGAGGGCTTTAGACATACCTTTGGTGATGGTAAGTGGAAACTTTCAAAGGGTTCGATGACAGTTGCTCGAGGCGAATTGTGTTGCTCATTGTATAAAACATATTTGAGCATATGTCCGGGTGAAGTGAATGCAGTTGAAGATAAGAATTCTCCTAACTTGTGGCATCGAAGATTGGGACATATGAGTGACAAGGGGATAAAGCTTTTGGCCGGTAAATCACTTATTCCTGTTGATAAGACGGTTTCTCTTGACCCTTGTGATTATTGTTTAGCTGGAAAGCAACATCGTGCTTCATTTTCTAAGAAGTCTACTCGAAAGCAAGTTAAGTTGGAGTTGGTACACTCCGATGTTTGTGGTCCCATTGAAGTCGAGTCTCTTGGTGGCAATCGATACTTTGTCACTTTTATTGATGATGCTACTCGGAAGACTTGGGTGTATATGATGAAGAGAAAAAGCCAAGTTTTCGAGATTTTCAAGAAATTCCACGTTATGGTGGAACGTGAGTCGGAAAAGAAATTGAAGCGTCTTCGGTCCGACAATGGTGGCGAGTACACGTCACGTGAGTTCAAAACTTATTGCGCACAATATGTGATAAGGCTAAAGTCGTATCACCTTAATCAAAATAAACCTAAATGACAACTAACAGCAGATAGCAGCAAGTAGGGATCGAATCCACAGGGAAACGGTGTAGTCTCAGGTTAAAGTCGGAGTAACAGGTTCAACTCAGGTGTGAAAAGGTTTGTTTTAAACTAAACTAAAGCAGATAATAAGACAAGATGAAAATATATATGGAGAAAGATTAGGGCGTCGGGTTCATATATGACAACGATTCAGGAACGCAAGTTCATAAGACGGAAGAGATAAACTGTGCAACTTGACTAGGTTTGTAAAACGCTCTCTCGAGTCAATTTTAGCCTTAAGCAAATTTAGCGGGCTCATGACTTACTAAATTCAACTTATCAATCTTGCGTAAGTCTAGTTTTAACTCGGCTTTCGATCTTAAGTCAAAACATACTCAGGTTCAATTAAACTCAGATAAAACGGTGATCAGGCGAAATAGTCCTAATTCAATTGACATAAAACGCGTAGAAAGAAATCAAGAGCACAATTTAATCAACCAATTTAATCTCAAAACATGTTCCTAAATCATATGTCACAAATTTCCCTAAACCCTAATAAGGAGATTAGCTACTCATGTTAAGGGCAAAACAACAATTATAATAATATGAAGACATAATCAAACAAATAAAGTAAATAGAATAAACCTGAAATCTTACGGAGTACCGGCGGTTACAACTGAATTAAACTTGAAACTAAACTAAAGTTTTATTGTAAAGAGAATATAAAGCAGTAAAGAAAACTAAAAGCTAAACCTAAGGTTTGAATGTAAAAATAAAGCCTCCCTGTTTTATTTTCGTCCTTGGAGTATTTATATAACTTCCAAAACATAAACTCGGATTAAAAATCAAAACCCGTCAAATATTGTATTGTAGCCGGCCGGCCGGCTGCCGGCCTGGCTCAACCGGCCTGACCCACTTTGGGCCGGCTCTTGCTTCTTCCTTCAACCTTGGCCCAAGTCTTGTTTGGGCCTTTATTCTCCTCGAGTCTTACTTCAACTTGGGCCCATTTTTGGTTCTTGGGCCTAATTCACTCGTGCCTTAGTCCTTGGTCTTTGGTTTCCCGAGCTCTCGAGATGGCTCGAGCTTGGTCTCGTCAGCTTAGTTCTCAACATGCTCCAATGTCTCGGGTTTTGGCTCAAAACCACCAAAACCTGCAATATGTAAATGAAAAGCAGCAGTAACGAGAAATATAGCATAAAGCTCCTAAAGTCATAATAAATACGAGTGAATACGAGCTAAATGCGACTGAACCGGGGGCATAAAATGAATATAAATAGAGTGTATCAAACTCCCCCAAACCAAACCTTTGCTTGTCCTCAAGCAAATAGCGTCGGAGAAAATCAAAGTGACACGAACTAATCACGCTAGCATCTTGAAGTGGACGACCTATGCACATAAACAATACAACCATAGACTGATTCACCAAAAATAGAGCACAAGTCTCAACCATTCACACCACAATATATCACTAGCCTCTAACGCTTACGCAATAGTAAAACTAACGACAAATCAATTCAAGCAAGGCCAACCGATCATACCACTTTCCGAACAACCTATCTTACCACATCATTTCCTTTTGTTCTCTTTTCTTTTGTGTATCCTTTTTTTTTCTTCTTCGCAAATGTGGAGCATCCCTCGTATGTAGTACCGTTTAGCTTGACGTTCACTCGGTAAAAATCGCGCTCGGGTACACATATTTCCTTAAGGGTTACATTATTGCTCATACTCACGGTCGCAACCAAATTCATGGCCACTGTGGTTACTCAAGTCAATGAGTCCCCTCCGAGAGCATCGAAGCATTGCTCCAACATATATATATCCTTCCAAATCAAACCACAAACCAACAAACCAACTTTCCTCAAACCAATGCCAAGCTCGAATGTCAAAGTCGAAAGTAAACAAGCGAAAAGCAGAAAGAATTAAGCAAATACAAGTGGGTTAGTGTTAAGGCTCGCAATCTATTAACAGGAAACAAACCAATCGTGCAAGCTAAGGCGATAGAAAGTCGACTCAAAGATACTAAAGATCAAAGTAAGTGCACTAATCCATTCTCCAAACTAGGCAAGCAGGACAAAGCAGACCAAAAAGACTCGTATTTTTGTAAATTTTTGAATTTTTCAATTTTTTGGGTTTTTTTTTTTTTTTTTGAAAAAAAATGCACACGAAATGAAAATGCAAATGAACTAATGAACGCGAAAGTGTTTCCCTCCCCCAAACCAAATCACACATTGTCCTCAATGTGGAAAACAACACAACCACAAAAGCAGAGGAGGACAAATAACATACGGGGGAAGGAAAGTAAAACGAGAAAACGAGGGAAAATGGGGTAAAGAGTGCTCACAATGTAGAGTAGGAGCTCCCCCAAACCGAAGTCGATCATGGAGTGGGGCTAAAAATCCCCGTATATGCGTCCAAATCAGTCCAACGATGAAGTACTTCGGCAAAGCACGCAAGAAGGAACAAAACGAAGCATGAAAATGGGACAGGGGTGGCGGTAGGTCTGGGACCGTGGCCCGGCGGCCGGCAAACCACTGGCGTGATTTTTTCCGATTTTTCTTGATTTCAAATTTCACTCGCTCTGTCCTGCCCTGGCGGCGGTTGGCCGGCTAAGAGGTCTTCTCGTGAGCTTTTTTCAACATAACAAGGACTTAAAAGTCCATGAATACCTGCGCGCTAAAAATCACAATAAAATACCCTCGTCCTCGCGCGCTCAATAAAAACCAAAAGTCATAAAACAAGCAAACCAAAAGTACAAATGGTAATTGAGAATACAACGTCATCGGGTTGCCTCCCGGAAGCGCTGGTTTATAGTCCCGCACGACTCTTCACAGCTTGTCGAACCTCCTAAAGGCAAGAAAGTCTTGAGAAACAGATGGGTTTTCAAGAACAAGAAAGACGGTGATAAGATTGTGAAACGGAAAGCCAGATTGGTGGTCAAAGGATGCAATCAGAAGAAGGGTATTGATTTCGATGAAATTTTTTCTCCTGTTGTTAAGATGACTTCTATCAGGACCATTCTGGGATTAGCTGCAAGCCTTGATCTTGAGCTTGAGCAGCTTGATGTGAAAACCGCTTTCTTACATGGAGATTTGCATGAGGAGATCTATATGGAGCAACCTGAAGGATTTGAAGAGAAAGGGAAGGAGAAGCTTGTTTGTAAGCTAAAGAAGAGTCTTTATGGGCTTAAACAAGCGCCGAGGCAATGGTATCGCAAATTTGATTCGTTTATGACTAGTAATGGTTATAAACGGACTTCGGCGGATCCTTGTGTCTATTTTAAGAGATTCCCTACAGGTAATTTCATTATCCTTCTTTTGTATGTTGATGATATGCTCATTGTTGGACAAGATGCAAAGTTGATTCAATGCTTGAAAAAAGACTTGTCCAAATCGTTTGACATGAAGGACTTGGGTCCTGCAAGGCAAATCTTGGGTATGGAGATTTCTCGTGATAGGAAAGCCAAGAAATTGTGGCTATCACAAGAAAAGTATATTGAACGGGTGCTTGAGAGGTTCAATATAAAGAATGCTAAACCTGTTAGTACACCACTAGCAACTCACTTTAAGCTTAGTAAGCAAGATTGTCCGACGACAGAAAAGGAGAAGGAAAGCATGTCGACTATTCCTTACTCATCAGCCGTGGGTTCGTTGATGTATGCTATGGTGTGTACGAGACCAGATATTGCACATGCCGTGGGTTTAGTGAGCAGATACTTATCCAATCCCGCAAGGTTCATTGGGAAGCAGTTAAGTGGATCTTCAGGTATTTGCGGGGTACCTCCAAGTTGAGCTTGTGCTATGGAGGTGGTAAACCAATTCTTGAAGGCTATACGGACGCAGACATGGCGGGTGACCTTGATAGCAGAAAGTCCACCTCAGGTTATATGTTTACATTTTCAGGGGGAGCCATTTCATGGCAATCCAAGCTACAAAAATGTGTAGCCTTGTCGACAACTGAGGCGGAGTATGTTGCGGCCGTGGAAGCAAGTAAAGAGATGTTATGGCTTAAACGGTTCCTTCGAGAGTTGGGTTTGAAGCAAAATGAGTTTGTCGTGTTCGTGACCGGTCAGTGCCTTGGATTTGAGCAAAACACTATGTACCATGCTCGTACCTAGCATATTGACGTGAGGTATCATTGGTTACGGGATGTGATTGAAGAAAAACAGTTGAAGCTGAAGAAAGTCCACACCGATAAGAATGCTTCTGATATGCTAACGAAAGGAGTTCCTGCAGGTAAGCTTGAGACTTCGAGCAAGCTTGCCGGTTTGAAGTTCAAGTGATCGTGAACGATCACGTCTTCCCCGTGATAAATTTGAAGGGGAGATTGTTGTGGGTTCACCACTTGTTGCATGCAATGTCGGGTTATTTGTGCTTTGGAAAGGCCCAAATATTGTGGGTATATGTGTGTCTTATTTTATAAGCTTTGGTGTGTCTATATAAGCTTTTCTAGGGTTAAATTTTTCCGCCCAACTTGAGCTAGCACACAAAACACAAAACCACAAAAATAGAGAGTTGAGAGAAGAGTAGTCAAGTTCGGATTTCTGATCACAGCTCCACTAAACTGAAGATCGCCGGAGATCCCACCGTCCGATTTTGCTGAAATTTTGTCAGCCTGTTCGTGGCTCTTGGGGCTATCTTTTGACCGTTCAGGTTTTGATTTGGAGCTCTGGATCGTCTGTTATCGCATCTGGACAGAAGACCTACGTTTTGGTGATTTCTTCACTTTTGTCTCTCGATTGTTGATTCTTATTGTTAATGTTGTTGGTGGGTTTGTGAAACCTTTGTAAACTGATTTGGGTTTCTTTTGCCCTCAATTTATTCATAATAAGAAGAGAAGAAGAGGGTGGACTCCTTACAAGTCCCGTGGTTTTACTCCTCATATCGAGGGGGTTTTTCCCACGTATAAATCGTGTGTGTTGTTTGCGATTTTACGCTTCCGCATTTGCCTATTATCGCTGCCCTATTTTTGCTTGATTGGTTGCTTGGTTTGTTGTTGGTGAT
Source organism: Dianthus caryophyllus (assembly GCA_023091065.1). NCBI lineage: Eukaryota > Viridiplantae > Streptophyta > Magnoliopsida > Caryophyllales > Caryophyllaceae > Dianthus > Dianthus caryophyllus. The sequence goes on from CM041517.1 coordinate 5,501,022, forward strand.
TTGGGTTTTATTGGTCTCTTGTTGGTTGATTGTCTTGAAGTGTGATCCTTGTGGGTTGTGGTGTTGTTGTCGAGCACCGCTTTGGGCTCTTCATATTTAAATTAGTTTCAAAATAACTCCGTATAATTATTCTATTTTGTTTTAAAGTATCAATATTAATATTAAAATAACTTATACGGAGTACTATAAATTTTTACCATATATATTTAATTTCTCATGAGATTTTGATTACAGAGCTGATTTTCACTTTATGTATAACTTATGGGGCCTAATCACTCCAATTGAAACTTAAGGGGTTTAATTTCACAATTAGACAAAGTAATTGGGCTCAATTACTACTTTTGCGTATATGAATAGTATAAAGCCGATATAGGGTCTCCAATCATCAGTTTAAACTTTCACTTGAATTGATTTCTGACGATCGCAACCATATAGATCACTAGAATGCATGAAGTAAGATCAATTTGGATTTTGGTAGATTCAATTAGATATATTTGGACACAACGTGTAGAGGGAAATAATTGGATAAACAAAGAGACAATATAATAAAAATAATAATGGAGTTTATAAAGTTAAGAAGAAGAATGTCAGTTGTTGGTTAGAATGCAAGTTAGTGGAGTAGAACTACTTAAACTCTCGACACTCCTTTGCCTGTTCTTCTTAACTTAGCTGTTCGCTGACTCGTACACTCTACGTGTTATACTTGCAATCATACATTCATCACTAAATAATTTTCATGTAATAAAAATAATATTTATATTAATATAAATAGTAATAGTAATTGCAATAGAGTAATAGTAATACAGTAATGAAATTAGTACTAGTTTGTCTACTTGCATTTTAAGTGAGGACACTTTCAAATATTACGGCAACAAGCATTGCTTATTATTCTGCCAGTGTTTATTGATTGTGACTCCGTTACTCTATTATTTCGACACCAGCTAATTAGTCGTACATATGACAGTGATAAGACGTCACCCCATTTCTAATGATATTTTTAGTGTAATCATATACGATGGGAAAAATAATCAGTGGACTAATTATATATATGATGTTGCGTATCAACGACTGTCGATCAAGCGGTCTCTATTACATCAAATTACGAAAGCATTCCTTCATACGGAGTATATTACATTTGGTGAAATTCTAAGTACACTACCTTATTTACACTCATATGATCGTCTTCAGAGTAAATAAAATGGGTGATTCGAAATTTCGTATCCTCCTATTGACTCATTGTACGTCTATCGTTTGATTTTGGTATAAACTTTTGTCATTTAAGTGGATGTGGATTACTTTTTACTTGAATTTGCGAATAAAACATTTAATCGAAAGAGAAAATTAAATGACAACGGAGTTGAGCTCTTCATACATGTGTAGACTTTAGTAATGTACTTCGTATTACGGAGTACTCCATAAGTATTATTTTGATGATAACAAATGTGCACTACACGTTCATGTGTTCTTTCTAAATTTGAATAATTTTGATACATTAAAAGAAGATATATTGACCATGATCTTAGATAAATTGAAGTAATAAGCATAGAATCAATTCATAAGCTTTTGAGTATAGTACATTTTCGAGAGTCGAATGCACAAAAACATAGAATTAGGTGTGCGCGTTAAGATTTTAATAATTTGTAATTACAAACTCTTACCTCAGTATATACAGTTGATCGGCATGCACAACATTATGGGCATGATTTTCAATGTTGGGACGCTAAGGCTGTCCCACTCGTATATTGCACATGAAACATGGCGCTATGTTCACCAAGAAATAGTCGGAGTATATGGTGAGGATAACTTCAAAATTGTCGACAAACATTCTTGTATTATAACTCTCGCAGTTTAACAAGTCGGCATCAACCATCACGAATATAGTCATATTTCTGGTTGCGCTACGCCCAAGAGAAATGTGGAACTATCTTTTGAAGGAACTTCACACGTTAAAAGTTACTGTATTAACTTACTAATGCAACAATATGAGATGTTCAGTACATAATTACATATGATCAACAATAAACACACTCATAATGTCCACAATGTCCTTTTAAAAATATATATGTATAACTAATGAGCTATAGAATCGATGATGTTTTAACTAGTGATCAAAACAGAGGTATCATGTCATAGAAATTACCTCGAGAAAAAACTACTGTTATAACGACTTCACTTCAATAATTAATAGATGAGTGGGTTTTTAGAAAAGGGGAGATGGATAACGTAAAGAGGAAAATGATGGTGATATGTAAAATAAGGATCAGAGAAGCACATGCTATTACATTGCCTTGACAAACATCAACACTCAACTTTTGCTCCATCATGCAAGCTCTTTCTTTTCTTCTTCCACAATCCCTCTTCCTTTATTTTTCAACTCTACTACGACTCGCACTATCGGCGTACTCGACGTGTTGGTGTAGTTTGTTTGATTGTCCCACATTGATAGGTAAGTAGAAAATGTTGAGTTTATAAGTAAAGTAGTGAGTGAGAGACTAAATAGGATAAATATATGGGTCAAGATTAAGGTCACTAGTCGTCTAGCTACTAGCCTGGCCTACTACTGGGCTTTTATAGCTGCTTTATCTGCCTGAAGTCGTGTAAACTTTCTGTCAACTAGTAAGTTGTCGATCAAACAAACCCGTAGTTTCTTACTCTGCATTCAGAGAAACGATACAATTACATTAATTCCCAAAATATACAAATGCTCATAAAATGGCACTCAAACTTTTATAATAAAGCAACATGGCAATAATATAAAAGTGAAGGAATGTTACATCCCCCTTGTTACTAGGAATTTACATCCACTTGTGAATGGCATAATAGTCACCCCATCTTTAGAAAGTTAAAGGAAAAAACATTGGATTGTAAAAGTTTTTTGCAGTTGTCACTTACTCCATATCTATTTGCAATTTGGATCCTCTCCATTTCTTTCTCTCCATTTCCTCTCTAATACACTAATATTTTAATATATTTTCTCTCTCCTTCATTAAAACATTATTTTTATCAAACAATTACAACCCTTAGATTTTCACAAAAACCGATCTCAACCATTGAAAAGAAATGGATGTCCATTTCTTTTCAAGAAATGGAGAGGATCCATACCCATCTATTTGTCCTACCATATCATACATTATTGAACATCAAACTGATTATAGCGTACTTCTCCTAATTTATAATAAATGGTGGGGGAGGAACTAAAGATGGCAATTAGTTAAACTACTCGTATGTTTAAGTTTGAATATGAACAAAATAAGATTAAAAAAGTAAATAAAAACTAAAAATAATTATGGCCCTAGGTCTAAAAAACATGTTCTAAGGGCCCTATTCTTTTCGCCTCTTATAATTCAGCTCAACTCTTATAAGTCTAGCTCAGCTCCTATAAGTTCAGCTCTAATAAGTTCATGAGCTTCTATAAGCCTCACTAAGTTTTAATTTACCCAGATTTCAGCTTCTATAAGTTCAGCTCTTATAAGTTCAGCTCAGCTCCTATAAGTTCAGTTCTAAAAAGCCGAAAAGAACAGGGCCTAAGTCTTTTAGCTTAGACCACCTAGCCCAACTTGAAGCCCCAATTTAAGATTGTATTTAGGTAGGTTAAGGTAGATTTCTTAGATGTACTGATAAATCGAAATACGCGAAAGTGGCAAATAACCCCCTTAACTTTGAGCAATTGTGAGATTAAGCCCCATAACTTACAATTGTAGCAATTAGGCCCTATAACTTTGACAAAAAGGTGATATTCAACCATATTCTTAATTTAACATAAAATACATCAATAAATCATACGGAGTATAATATTTAGAGTAATAGTATATTAAATATTTTTAATAAATTTATAAGTAGTTTAAATATTTATTATTTAACCTATTATTTAGATAGAATATTTTTAATGTTTTAACTAATTTTAAAAATGTTGATATACATATGAAATTACTTTAAAAATTCCAAAAATTATATTATTCATTCAAATATTATAAATTTACCAAAATGAATAATAAAGTTCATACAATTAATTAATGTATAATGAATTTTATTGAATTGATAAATTATATAAATGAGTAAAATTGATATTTAGTGTAATTTTGGTAAGAAATTAAAAATTTGAATTCAATTTCACTTTAACTCAAAGTAATGGGGTCTAATCACTACCTTTGAAACCTAAGGTGGTTAATTTCACAATTGATGAAACTAATGGGGGCTAATCACCACTTTCGCGAATCTCGATATATTGATAAGGGCTTGAAAGGAGGTTGACGTAAATAATAATATTAATTCAAAAAACTAGGGCTAAGAGGGTATGAAAAACCAACTGATAAACATAGTCTTAGACCGGGTTGCGTTTGTGTTGGGTCGGGTCGCTTTTGAAACAACTTATAACGGGTACCTCGATCAAGTTGAGTTTGACTCTGGCTCGGGATGTTATCAAGTCAAATCATATTGGATGCTTACTATATCCAATCGAATAGTTTACGATAAATTTAACCGTGCAGTGAAAGGAATTCAAAATTATTTAGCTTTAACCATGGAGTGAGAATATGTGATAGTACCTATTAAATGAGAATGAAAGAACCTTAGCATAACTGGTGATACGACCTAATATCAAATTTTAAAATAACCATCTAATATAGTATTGCGTATAATTAAATCCCTACAAACTAGAAAGGAAAATGACATTGTGCCACCTGGTGGTACACAATTTCAGTACCATCGAGGCTATATTCGTAAATTATGACACTGTTTTTATTTTACTTTGTAAACTTTTAAATTTAAAATAAACTAGTTAGAAGGTTATTTTAGGAATTAAAATGTTAAAATTTATATAATTAGCTAACTAAAACGTAATATAAGGAGAATCTCCTTCATTTTGATTTTACCAAATTTGTTGAGATTTGCTGGTTTCTTTCACGTCAAACATCAAGCATTGTTTTTTTCTTTTTCTTTTTTTTTTTTCATTTCATTTGAGTTTTGCTACTTTCAAATCCTAATGATGAAAATTCAATTTTCACAATATAAGTTTTATAGTAGTAATTGAAAAAATAAATATTTTTTTGAAAATTTTACAATTTTCAGTTAATTATATGACTATTAAGTACTCCGTATTACCATATACCTCAAATGATCAAATTCATTCTTCATAAAATTGATACAATAAAATTTAAAGATATTCAAAATTTTACGGGAATGAACTTGATGTGGAATTCTTATTTAATTTGGGATGTGTAGGCTAGTAATAATAGGTACCACTTCATATATGCAATATAAAATAGGACAATAGATGCATTTAAGTGAAGTAGATTAATATAAGTTAATCATTATGATAAATAAATTTAAGTTTGATTAGAAACAAAGATATTAGTTTAGAATTTAATCTACCAAGTAATATTTGAAGTTTTAATATAGAATCAATAAATACTACTCAAGTACAATTTTACCCTTAAATATTTGACGTAAAACTCAAAATTAATTAACTAATGTTTTAATTTTCTTTATTTTTAAATTTTGGTGGTACCGAATTCAGTACTATCCGGTGACGCAATAGCGCTTTCATGATCACTAAATATAAGTCAAGTAATTACATAATTATAATTGGACGTAACAAACCGGATAAGCGAGTCAAGTTAAGACGATATATGTTTAGATTGAATCATTTTGAATGAGACAAAAATATCAGGCGTGGTGAATATCGAGCCTCGATTTAGATGTACTCGTATCAAGTTATCTTGGGATTAGGTTAATTAAGATCGGATCATACCATTTTATTTCAAGTCATCAGATAACTTTTAAGTTGTTAATAAGTTCAGTTCATTTTTTGGTTAACTTTACACAAATTCAGTTCAAGTTAATTAAAATGTTAAATCAACGTCAAATTTCATTTCGTTAAATCGACACTCCTTTGCTTTCCCGTTGTAAAATATCGTTTTTTTACATGGATAGAGTAAAACAACGAACTTGTATCCGAGAAAAGTCGAAAAGATTACTGAAAGATAGTTTGGTCAGCTCTCCTTTCACGTTAACAAACTCTTTATTTTATTTTATTATTATTAAAGTGGAAAGTAGGGGTCCTCTTTACCAAATTCATCTACAAAAACACCACAATTTTCATTATTAAATCTTCAAACATTCATCATATCATATCATATTATAATCCAAAAAAAACACCTCCAAAAACAAAACCCTAATCTTCAATTAATTAATTAATTAAGAATTAATTATTAATTAACTAGTTGATTAGTTAATTAATTAGCAATAATTATGCCAATACCCAAACATTCAACACCATTCAAACACCTCCAAAACCCATCCTCCTTACTCAACCTCCTCCGCCACTCCAACCCGAATGACACCCCCCACAAACGCCACAAACCCGCCTCAAAAACCGCCACCCGAGGTAGCGGCGGCCTTCTCAAAATGTTCAAACTCTTCCCACTCCTAACCTCGGGTTGCAAAATGGTAGCCCTACTAGCCACAGCAGGTTCACGGTCCCACAGACGAGCCATGATCGCGGACCACGCGACCATAGGCACCCTATTCGGCTCACGTCGTGGTCGAATCACCCTAGCCATCCAAGAGGACCCACACACGCCACCCTTCTTCGTGATCGAGCTTCCCATGTTGTCGTCCTCGTTTCACAAGGAGATGGCGTGTGATATTCTTCGTGTCGCCCTCGAGAGCGAGACCAAGACACACAAGAAGAAGCTTATGGAGGAGTTTGTTTGGGCCGTGTACTGTAATGGTCGTAAAGTCGGGTACTCAATTCGACGTAAACAGCTGAGTGATGACGAAATACATGTTATGAAAATGTTGCGTGGCGTTTCCATGGGCGCCGGCGTCTTGCCCTCTTTCAACAACAACAACAACAACAACAACAACAACGACAATTATCGATATAATTACGATATTAATAATAATAATGAGGAAAATTATAATGAATTAAATGAAGAGAAGATAATAGATGGAGAACAATTGACGTATTTGAGAGCAAGGTTTGAGAGAGTTGTAGGGTCTAAAGATTCAGAAGCTTATTATATGTTGAATCCTGATCATTCTGATGGACCTGAGTTAAGTATTTTCTTTGTTAGGGGTTCCTTTAATTAAATTTTTTAGATTTTTGGTTCGGTTTTTTCTCGTATATTTACTTTTGGATCGATTTTTTTTCTTTTTTCTTCTGGGAACGTGTAAGTCGGTGAGTTTTATAAAGGAATTCATAAAGCAGATTATATTCATTATACTAATATACTCGGTATACCGAGAATTGATAATACCTACTCGTAGCTTATTCATTTACTGAATTTATTTAAATTAAATTGTCTTCTGATGGATACTATACGATTACAGCTTAATATGTCATTATTATAGCTCAAGTCAGGGCCGTCTCAAAAATTTTGGAGGCCCTGTGCTGAGTTTTACTTGGAGGCCCTCGGCCCAATTGTTTTTATTACGTTGCTTTTTTTAAAAAATTAATAGTTTATGTTTCTTTTTTTTTTTTTTTTTTTTAAGTAGCTCTTTTTCTTACGTCATTTTGAATTCTAACCACTAAATATTGTACTGTAATAAAAATAAAAATTTGTGTTAAAATAAAAGTGAAAGAGTAAAATTATGTCAATAAGAACAATGAAAATAAAAAGTACAAGAGAATAAAAAACAAAAACGAGAAAGGTAGCGAGGAAAATTGAAACATAAAAGAAAAATGAAACCATAATAACCTATCCAAGAAAAGGGTGGAATAAATCTTTATAAATTATATTAGCGAATAATATTGCTTAAAAATTTTGAAGTTGCTTATAAAACAAGAGAAAAAGAAATTTAGAGGACGAACTACATCAACAAAACTAAAAGTGAAACTAGAAAAATAAAAAGTGAAGTTAACGAAATTTTGAAGTTACTTAAAATAAAAATCAAAATCAAACTAGACTTAAAAAAATAAAAAATAAATAAAGCACAAACAACGAGACTCGAACACAAGTAAGGCGTGTCACATAATCATTCAATTACCATCTCAGCTTTGGTGTAATTCACGTTAAACAATAGTGCTAGTTAATATATTAAGTTTATAAGTACCAACAGAATAATGAGGCCCCTTCAAAATGGGGGCCCAGTTCCGCGGCCCGTGTTGGCCGTGGTGTTAGACGCCCCTGGCTCAAGTCAGATGTTACGAAGATAAAAGTATAGAAATCCATATATTTGTTACTTAGTTATGTATATTATGTACAAGTAGTATAATATATTGGTTTACAATTAAATTTTATTTATTTGGTTCAAGTTAGTATAAATCATAAGCTATGTCAAATTAACACATATTATACCGTGTATTTAATTCCTTTAAACTACCTTTTTTCTATACATGAGAACACTATTTTAAATTAACGTATATTACTATATTATATTAAGTATGTTTACACTTTACACCGATCAATTAACGTGAAATGTTAACTTTTAATCTAGTGAATTATCGTTACATAGCACGTACCTAACATGCACGTACGTACGTATAGCTTTTGGTACATGGTGTGTACGCATGGGTGGAATGTTACCACTTACCACTAATAATAAACTTGTGTTGTCATTATCAAATCGTTAATTAGTCACTTATCTTGTCTACGCAATTATATCTAATAATCTAACTTTAAACTGATTATTTCTCACATGTTATGTTTATTCTGGTGAAGTGTTAGACAAATTCCAAACGATATTATATTGCATATGTAATGTGGCAAAAATTGGATCAATCGAAAGTGATTCAAATTGGTATTGAAGTAACGTTACTTTATCATACGCACCTCTTTTTTTAGTACCTAATGGTGGACCATCCAACCTACTATGCTTTGTCACGAAATAAATTTGCACCACTTAATTATTTATTTTTCGTTTTGTATTAATTTGTGATTAATATGAACGATACGTTATCGATCGTGTGGTATAGTACGTATTTGAACACTTGTTCAAGTCTTGGCTCAAATGTTGGGATGCGAGGGTTTGTTACGAAAAGAATTATACGCGGTATTAATTGTGATGATGAATTATACGTTCTCCTCTAATTAAGATGCACCACGATTAGTAAAGTATTGGTCAAAAACGTACTCTTTCTTATTCACCGATAACCTATCGTTTATTTAATATACTCCGTATATGTGAGTAGTATTATGGTAGGTTTCCAGTGAATTGAATGCATGGAAGCTAGGGAGTAGATTGTAAAGGCATGAGCATATTCAATAAGTAAATCGATAAATGTCACGTTTATCTTTTACTTTTTCATTAATTGGGATTGTTAATTATAATACTACGAGTTCTCATTTTTAATCTAAATTTAATTTTATAATTCAACCTACTAAAATGAACCTAGCTCAACGCTATACAACTAGAATAATATGTACTCCGCTAGACGTATAGTTTTTTGGATTCACCCACAATATTCATTTTTTGTTACTAAATAACCTATTCGTTTTTATAACACTTCTGAATAAACTTTTTATGCAAACAAATTAGCACTCTAGCCGAAAGCTAAGACACATATATACATAAAGGTGGTCATGGGCTGAGCTAGACTGTTACGGACCGAGCTTTGTTTTTTGGGTATGGAACTACCCCGTTAGGATGGCATGCCGAGCCGAGCTTACAAAATCAAGACTCGATCGATACCAACCCTTTAGTTATACTGTATAAAGTAACTTAGAATGAAAAGTTCGATGGGGAGTGCCACAAAAATCCTACCCTGGGCACGGCCCTTTACTAGGCCAAACTTAGTCGGGCCCTTGGCGGACCGTGCCAGACCAAGCAAATCACGACATATTCTGGTGGGCCCCACACACCACTAAATATACAGACACTATCTCCTCGTTCATGTACAATATATTCGATAGATCTTACAAAAATGGATCAAAAATAAATGTAAATTTCTTTTTTTGGATGACGACATTAAGATGTAGTAGTATAACTAAGTAATAGACAGAATGGAGTAGAAAACAAAATAATAATAGACCGATTCAATGAATTCAATAAAATAAAGGGACCCCAAAGTAATGATACAAAATTACGGTCAATGCACCATTTCAAAGTCTTCCACTATATTTTTAACTACCTTATCACAAACCAAAACACTGCTACTATCATTCACTACTACTAACACACACATACATTGTAAGGTTTTATACACTACTGAAGCGGGTTTAATTATTATAGGACAGTAGACACAGTCTCTTAATTGACAGGATCATGGCAGTTACAGACTTGTTTGCGGGAGAAATTGCGACAGAGCTGGTCAAACAGCTCTACGCAATCGTCCGACGCTCTGCGCTATGCAAGGCAAGCGCGGAGCAACTCGTGCACCATGTGCAGAACTTGCTCCCAATAATACAGGAGATCAAGTACTCGGGCGTAGAGCTTCCACAGTTTCGACAATCCCAGCTAGACCGTGTTTCCGAGCTACTCAAGTCGGGGATGGACCTGTCGAACAAGGTGCTCGCTTCAAGCCGCTGGAACGTGTACAGGAACCTGCAGCTGGCACGGAAAATGGAAAAGCTTGAGAAGCAAATTTCGAGGTTCGTGCAAGGGCCCATGCAGGCTCATGTGCTTGCTGACGTGCATCATTTAAGGTTTGATTCTGCTGAGCGGTTTGATAGGATTGAGGGTTCCACTAAGCGGCTCGAGTGCCAGCTTAGTGGGTTGAGGCTCGGTGGTGGCGGTGGCAGTTTTGGTGGTGGTGGTGGTGGGTGGTTGGAGGAGGAGATGAAGAGAGTTGAGGAATTGAAAGTAGGGAGGTTTGATGATGGTGGTTTTGGTGTGGGTGTTGAGGTTGGTGTTAAGAAGGTCAAGGAAATGGTTATGGGAAGAAATAGTGGTGGTTATGGTGGCGGTGGCGGTGGTGGTGGTGGCGGTGGCGGAGGCGGAGTTTTGGGGATTTGTGGGATTGGAGGGAGTGGTAAGACTACACTTGCTACAGAGCTATGCAAGGATCATCAACTTAAGTGTAAGCTAATCTCGTCTTGATCGTTTGTTAATTCTGTTCAATACTTGCGATTGAATCTTTGCTTAAAGGGTTTAGAACAATTTAACACGTTTCTTAATTTTGCGAATGAACACTCGTGTGATGTCGTGTTTGGCTACGTTGCAAGAGTCTTACAGTTAGCTATAACAATTCAAGCGTTTCACGTTGGTAAGAGGTACGAAAGTTTCACCTATCGTATCAATTAGAGGCCTTTCCAGAGTGTCCTAAACCAAATTCGTAAATAATATCTTACTGATAAGGCGGTAGAAGCTTGATAATTTTATGTTGCATTAAAGTTGAGTCTTGTTCATTTGTGTCTACTTAATCAAAATTAGACGGTTTGGATATACTTTAATTAGAAACAAATGATAAGAAGTTGATAAAATATCTTCACTTTGCTTGGTAATTTGTGGTTATCATTACTCTGCTATAAGTGATGATTCTGTGCTAAAAATTTGTGTGGAGATAGTAATTAGTCAAATGTTATGTTAGTCATCACTATAATAATTGATTAGTCTTCGTTCGTTGACAAAGTATGCAATAATTGAGGTGGCCACTCGTGGCGGGCCAACCCGATTCAACCCACTTTGTACCAACCCCACGAGACCCGTCCGCCCCAGGACCCAACCGTGACCCTAGCCCGACTCGTGGCCATTTCATTAATTGTTGAAATTTAGTGTTTGACTTTTGGCAGTTCTCTGACTTTATAAATGTGAAAATTTTTGCAGCTTACTTTAGAGACAGGATTTTGTTCCTAACTGTGTCTCAGTCTCCAAATGTGGAGGAACTCAGACTAAAAATATGGAGGTTTTTTACTGGAACCGAGTACAACGACACCAACAACGTGGTGCCACAGTGGAATCTTCAATGTCAACTGAAATCCGAAACCAATGCGCTTCTTGTTTTGGATGATGTTTGGTCATTGTCGACGCTTGAGCAGCTTCTTTTTAGAGTGCCTGGATGTACTACTATCGTTGTCTCGAGGTCCAAGTTCCCGACTATCTTCAACCAAATATATGAAGTCGAGTTGTTGGATGATAAAGAAGCGATGACTCTTTTCTGTCACTCTGCGTTTGGGCAGAATATTGTTCCTGTTTCCGCTGATGAGCGACTAGTCAAAATGGTACTCCGTATAATTTTGTGCCTTTTGATTCATACGACTGTTTTGAGTTTTGATCTTAACTTTGTGCACGACTTCATTTCTTTTAGCTTGTTGATGAATGCAAAGGACTTCCTTTAGCTTTGAAAGTGATCGGAGCTTCACTGCGCGGCCAACCTCAAATGTTTTGGACTAGTGCGAAGAACAGGCTTTCACGCGGTGAGCTAATTGGTGAATCTCATGAAATTAATTTGCTTAAACGGATGGAAACGAGCATTTCTTACTTGCCGGAGAAAGTTAGGGAGTGTTTCTTGGACTTGGCTGCCTTTCCAGAAGACAAAAAAATTTCACTCGACGTTTTAATTAACATGTGGGTCGAGATTCATGACGTTGATGTGGAAGAGGCTTTTGCAATTCTCATCGAGTTGTCGGAGAAGCATCTTCTTACTCTCGTCAGAGATTCACGGTATGCTGCATCGTAGATAATTGAATTTTGGGATATAACTTATGTTTTCGGAGAACTTCGACTGACAGTAAAATTTGCAGTGGTGGAGACTTGTACAGTAGTTTGTACAGCATTTTCGTAACACAACACGATGTGTTGAGAGACCTAGCACTTCATTTGAGCACTTCCGGGAACTTAAATCAACGCAGACGACTTCTCATGCCAAGAAGAGAACCGCGGCTTCCTAAAGAATGGGAGAGAAATGCAGACCAACCATTCAATGCACAAATCGTCTCAATTCACACAGGTACAAATATATTCTTTGCTCTGAATTTGGTGGTAAAAATATGCACTAGTTGTAACGTTTCTACGATGTTATTTTGAAGGTGAAATGAGGGAAATGGACTGGTTTACCATGAGCTTCCCGAAGGCTGAAGTACTTATACTGAACTTCTGCGCAAATGAGTACTTTTTACCCCCGTTTATAACAAACATGCCGAGGCTAAGGGCACTAATTTTGATCAATCACACCGCTTCCCACGCTGTTCTCCACAACTTGCCCGTGTTTTCTAGCATGACCGACTTAAGAAGCCTTTGGTTCGAAAGAATTTCAATGCCTCAATTACCCAAAAACATCCTACCGATGGAAAAACTGCACAAAATCTCGTTAGTCCTATGCAAAATTGATAGAAGCTTTGATCCATCTGTCATCGATTTACCATGGATTTTCCCAAATCTCTCGGAACTCACAATAGATCATTGCACAGACCTAGCGAGCTTACCCGTCACTATATGCCTGCTTCGCTCGCTTATGACACTCAGCGTTACAAACTGTCATAACTTGAAAGAGTTACCTTTCGATATTGGCATGTTGGATTCGCTGCAAATTCTGAGAGTTTACGCTTGTCCTAATTTGAAAACCCTACCTTCTGGGGTATGCCAGCTTGCACGGTTGAAGTACATTGACATTTCTCAGTGCGTTAATCTGTCGTGTCTGCCAGATGATTTCGGTCGACTGATGAGGTTGGAGAAAATTGATATGCGCGAGTGCTGTCATATATGGACACTGCCGAAATCAATTACGTCTTTGAAGTCTTTGCGACACGTCGTCTGTGACGAGGACATTTCTCAGATGTGGCAAGAGGTGAACTCGGTAATAACTGGACTTAGAATTCAGGTTGTTGAAGAATGTTTCAACCTCGACTGGCTTACAGATTAAAACTGCGCAAGTCGCCTAAATTTTTTTGTTAGCAGCATGTTTCAAATTAAAGCATGTAAAATTTGCCCCGTATATCAGTAATTCATGGTAGTGCCTTATTGTTGCGTCGCGTATTGTTTTAATATTTGTGAAAATAATTCATGAGACGGTAAATAGACTAATGATGCCTGAAACTAACTCAGGCTAACTCGTGAGTCCAAGTTAGTTACCCGTATCATTGGTTTGCGATATCATTAGCCGGACCCATCATTAGTCGGACCCATCATGACTACCGTTTATTTGGATTGTACAAAATAATACCCTGGCATCTAATTTAATTGCGCTTTAAGGTGTGATTAACGAATATCGTTCAATATTTCTTGTATCATTTATTTTTTGGATCAATCTTATTATGTTTGGCTACGTACTATTTAAATCATGAAATAAAAAATTAATGCATTTGAAATCTTTGTACTAAAATCTTTCACAAAATTATAATTTTGGCGAGAACGATCCACGAATTCATTAAGAAAACACGGTCAAAGTAACACAATGACAAACCCAATTAGTAAAGTATGCGGTTAGAGTGGAATAAAATAAATAATTAATCGATTAAAATTATTAACTTTTGTATACGGAGTATAAGAGATTAAACATAACATATTTGAATTACGCCAGGAATATACTCACACTTAATCTTTTTTTTTTTTTTTTTTCTCCCGCTCACTTCTTAAAACCCGCGTACAATTTCATACTCTGCCACAAAATTCACCATATCCTCTTTTATTAACCCATTTTCTGCAATTCTTTTCTACCCATTTTTTTCTCTGCAAAAGAAAAAAAAAATCTACACATTTTCTCTGCAAACTTTTATTTCATCAACTATGACGAAGTGAGATGCTAACTAGCAATATCAAAAATTCGAGACATGTTGAAGAAAATTTCGAATTACATGCCCGGATACTATAGTTAAGGAGGGTTTCAAGTTTGTCGGAGAAACTACGAAAAATATCAATGAAACGTGCAAGAACAACGATTTTATGACGTCACTTTCTTCACACCTCAATGAACACCCGGATAAAAAAACTAATCTTTGATATGGGTTTTTGGGTCAAGAAGTATGGTACCCACTACAACAATTAATCACTTGTGCCACAAAATATGCCACGAAAATTATAAAATTTCGCATAATTTTATTTTGACACAGAAAAAAGTCGCTCTAATTGTCACAAAAAAAATTAATGCCACGAAAGAAAAATATTATGTGGCAAATAATCACTTGTGCCACAAAAATAGTTATAATTGTGGCAAAAGTAGCTATTTAGCTACGAATCAAGCCACATGTGGCAACAACATCTACTCATGCCACAAGAGAAAAAATAAACTTCTGTTTTGCCACAAGGCAAAAACTTCTATTTTGCCACAAGGTAAGCCACACAAAATTTCGAACTACATTCCGTGGGATAGTATACTTAAGCATGGTTTCAAGTATGTCCGCGAAACTACAAAGACGATGGATGAAGCGTGCAAGAAGCAAGAGCGAATATATGACGTCTTTTTCTTTACATCTCAATGAACACCTCGATAAAAAAAAAAATTGATCTTTGATATGGGTTTTTGGGTCAAGAACGAAGTATGGTACCGTAATCGGGTTCATGAGTAGGGTTCTTGCTTTTGATTGTTTTGATATGCATTAACAGCGGATACTCTTCAAGGTATTAGATTAGGTAGAGGAAAAGACGAGAATGATCGTGTCTTCATTTTTTTTCACTGTAAATAAGTATAAATAATAGAGTTAGTTAGTTAGTTATTTAGAGAATTTTTTTTTTTTTAATTTTTTTTTTTCTCCCGCTCACTTTTCTTATTCACCATTTTCAGCATTCTTTTGTACCCATTTTTTTTCTCCAAAAAAAAAAAATTCCTACACATTTTTGTTTCATCATGCATGGCAAAATGGGATCCTCGACAAGCCGTACCTAAAATTCGAGACCTATAGACGAAATTTTCAAATTACATTCCGTGGGATAGTATCCATAAGAAGGGTATCACGTATGTCGGAGAAACGGCAAACACGGTGGATAAAGCGTGCAAGAACAGTGAGTTTGGGTCGGGTCATTATCGGGTTAACGCGATTCTATCGAATTATTTCAATTTTTACTTACTAAAATAGTTATTTCGACCGTTATTTTATTTAATAACTTCATTACTAAGTTAAATATATCATTCTAAATAATAATTTGCTTTCAATCTAATCAAAATTAAGTTTAAAATTATCGAATCGTCATCGGGTCGGGTCGGGTGTGGGTCAGGTTCGGGGCACTGAATATCGGGTCATATCGGGTTACGGGTCATCATCGGGTCGGGTCGGTTCTCGGGTCACATTATTTTCGGGTCAATCGGGTCGGGTCGATTTTCGGGTCACATTATTTTCAAGTCAATCGGGTTCGGGTCGGGTCAGATTTGCGAGCTCTACATATAGTAAACAATGCGGTTAGATGCGTTTAGAGGTGAATAAGATAAATAATTAAATGAAAAAAATAAATAATTAATAAAGTTAGTTAGTTACTCCGTAGTTACTTAGAGAATCTTTTGTTTTATTTTCTTTTCTCCCGCTACTTCTTAAAATCCACAAAAACTTCATCCTCTGCAAACAAAATTCACTATTTTTTCTGCAATTTTTTCTACCCATTTTTTTTTCTCTGCAAAAAAAAAGAAAATAAATATACACATTTTCTTGTAAACTTTTGGTTTCATCATGACCAAGTCGATTCCTAAACAAGTGGTTCTGAAACTTCGAGAGCTATGGAACAAAGTTTCAAACTATATTCCATGGGACAGTATAGTTAAGCATGGTTACAAGTACGTCAGCGAAACTACCAAGGTGATCGATGAAGAGTGCAAAAAGAGCGAATATATGACGTCTTTTTCTTCACATCTAAATTAACATCCGGATAAAAAATTTGTTATTTGCACTACTACAATTTGTCATTTGCGCCACGACAAAATTCGTGACGCAAATACTAAATTTCCGTGGCTATAACACTTTGCCACGGAAATTTAGGTCGTGGCGCAAGTGGCCGTGGCAAATAAATAGCCACGGGAAAAATTAAATCGTGGCTAGATTTCATTTTTTTGCCACGAATTATCCCGTGGCTAAATGTATGTTTTTTGCCACGAATTATCACGTGGCGAATCATTTTGTGGCCTACATTTATTTTGCCACGAAACAAAATTTTTAATTGATGAGTTACCAACCATTGTGCTACTTAGAAATTTTTGATTATTTGTGTGCTCAATGTTTACTTAAACTTTAAATTTTTTTACTTTTTTGCTATTTTAATGTAATATTTGAATTAATAATATTATTTTTAAAATGATTAGACTTATAATTATAGATATTTATAAACTTTTAGTTATTTTTCTATATTATTTAAATCAAACAATATTTTTGATATACGTACAAAGTATAAATTTTGTATAATTAACTTTATTGAGCATATGTTCTTCCTTTCTTTTTTATCTTGAACTCTTTTTTTGAACTTTCTTTAATGCAATAACTTTGATCAAATTTTTTAGAATAAAAGCGCTAATATATTAAAACAACATTGTGTATCTTAAAAACATATTTTAACTCTACTTTTTAAGGATGGAGTTGTAACACTTATGTCATTTAACATATAAAATAAAATCGTACGATGATTTTTCTTAAATATTTAAGTAGTGTAAGGAAAAGAATTAGTTTATATGTGTATCATAGAGAATTTGAAAAAAAATATATAGAAAACAACTGAGATTAATTGGTATCTTTGATTAAATATTTAATTAGTGATTGTACCGAAATAGAAAACATGTTAAAATTATTTTATAAAACATGTATGTTAATCTATCAAATGTAAGGATAAGCGTTAATCTATCAAATGTAAGGATAAGCGTTTTTCCTTATTTTTAAATGTTAAATTATGTTTATTTATTATGATTTTGTGTTTTTTATGGTTTAATTTACGGAAGTTACAATCTTTTTTGCTTTTCTGGGGTTACTTGCGGATCCATAAGTTTTGATGACCACGTTATGTACAAATATAAGGTTATTATGTAGATTTTTTTTTAATCATAGGGTTACCATATAGAAAAAACACAAAATTAAATCCAACATAACACTTTCCGTTAACTATTTAACGGAAAAATTGACGGAATACAAGTTGAGTCAATGATAGGTATTAATTAAGTACAGGGTTACCAAAGATGTTTTTTAATTTGTAGGGTTATCTTGTGGAATTTGAAAAAGTTCAGGGTTACCTTATAGAAAAACCCAAAAATAAAAGTGTCGAGTTATTTAAAAAAAATGTTATAAAAGGGTTACTCTTCAAAAAAAAAATGTTAGACTTCTAAATTGGTGACTACTCCCTCTGTGCCACAACGATAGTCCCGCTTTGACTTTACGTTGTCTCCAACGCGCCTCTTCAATCATGTTTTTCATCTCTTATATGCAAATATTTTTCATTGAAAATAAAATATTATGAAAGATAATTTAATAACGAATATAAATATCTTATTATTATATAAAAATTTTGTATAGATTTTATGTTATATATGGTCAAAGTTGAAAAACTTTGAAAAACTTTAACTTTCGAAAAGCTAAATGGGACTATTATCGTGGAACGGAGGTACTTCATCCATTCCGTTTGATTCTATACGTTTGACCAAAACACGGTAATTAAGGCAGAAGAAAATCAAGTGGGGTAGATAATGGAATTACTTAAATACCCCTACTTTATTGTTTGCAAGTGGATTGAGTGGGTATCAGTGAAGGGTATAGAATGGAGGAAGTAGTACTTAATACTGATTGAAGAGTTGTGTGGAATTATCCCCACTAAAATTTATCTACAAAGTGAAAAAAACCTCATCAATTCATTCATCCATTAAACATAAATCTCTATTCAATAAGCTTTTCTGTAAGTTTTCTTCTTCTACTTCACTTCATCTTCAACACAAATCACGAGAATTTTTTTGTAATTTAATTTTTTGATTTGATTTCTCCATTTTTTTCTGAATAATCTTCGTTTTTATGCCCTTTTTTTTTTTTTTTTTTTTTTTTTTTTAATTTCCACTCTTTATCTTCATTCAACTAATTAGGTGCTGCACATTTTCGCTTTATTATTATACCTTTGAATAAGTTTAAGGTGAATTTCGTCTAGTTTTTTTTGAATTACTGTGTTATTAAAATCGCTATGCTTCACATGAATTATAGACTTTAGTCACCAAATTGGGAGTGTAATTCTCAAACTTCGGCGTCACCAAAGTATAATTAACCTCGAAAAATCGATGTAATCCTCGGTACGAAGTATAATTCTTGTTGCATATGAATGTTTGTATTGATTATCTACCAAATTTACCAGAAATTTGATCGTCGTATCGGTGATACGGATGGCAATGCCGCATTATTGCCAATTCTGTCCGCTTTACAAGTTTCAAGGGATTTACGCGCCACTCCCTAGGTGCCATTACACGGGTCGTTTAAGGAGGGGGAGTCGTGGGTCGAACTTTGATTTTGTTAGGACATATAAGGTTAATGGGCATGATTTAGCGAGGAAGTCACGCTTTGTGGTGCAAAACAAGGATGTAAATTTGGGCTCTTCTAGTGAAAGACCTCATCTTGAGTCGAGAAAAAATGTTGACAGTAATTCGTCTAGTGGGTGGTTGGAGAAGTGGAAGGAAACCCGTCAACATAGTCCTACGAAAACTCCTAAACCAGCGTTGAATTATAGGAGTAGGGAAAATGTTTTAGACTCGTCTGTGTCGAGTGGTAATTCATCGGGGAGTATCAGTAGTGGTAGTACGATGGATAGGATTGTAGAAAAGCTGAAAAAGTTTGGATATATGGATGATGAGGAGGGTAATGATGATAGGGGAAGAGTAGTAGAAAAAGGGTCAGTTGAGGATATATTTTACGTAGAAGAAGGGATGTTACCAAACACTCATGGAGGGTTTTCGAGGGATTCGTCACTGGGGATAGAACAAGCATTCAGTGACGGGAACGACGTGCGTTTTCCGTGGGAGAAACCTGATGCAGAAGCAGAGGGACCTGAAAATACAGTGAAAAGAAGAAGCAGAACGTATATGGCTGAGCTTACTCTACCGGAATCTGAGCTTAGGAGATTAAAGATTTTGACTTTGAAGACGAAGCAAAAATTGAGAATAGGAGGTGGAGGTGTCACGCAGGCGACAGTAGATGCTATTCATCAGAAGTGGAAAGGTGCCAAAATTGTGAGGATAAAAGTAGAGGGTGCCCCTGCACTAAATATGAGGCGAATGCATGAGATCTTAGAGGTTTGTGCTTCTTGAGTTTGCTCGTATATGATGTTGTGTTTGTTTTCTTCATAGGTGTGAGTGAGTGTGTGACTGTGTATGAATGATTGTTTATGAGTATCACTTTCACTATACTTATCATGATATTGTATGTTTCTCTTTAGGTTTTGTTGTAGATATGTGCACGGTTCTCCTACTATGCAACAAATGATTTAAATTTCTGCTGTAGTTATTGTTTGCCTTTTTTTTGCCTGCCATGCTTAGTAGGAGTAGTTGGTATGACCATGGCCGAGATGGAAAGTCACATTTGGTTGGGGCTAGAAGTTCTGTCAGTTGATTTCAACATTAGCAGCGTGTTTTTATCTACAATTCTGTTTGAACTTTGTGCCTATTTTTCTCTCCGACGATTTTCCACTAAATGGCCGTACGTCTAGGAAGAGGTTCATAATTTGTACTCCGTAATAATTTATTAGTTGTGCTGTAAGTAAGTTTTCATGGTGTTATTGTGTGAATTTTTGAGGACTTTACCAATTGGAGGAGGAAAAGGATTACAAGACCAAAAAATAGTTGCCAAAACTTCTGAATGGTTACTTGATTGAAATAATAACCGAAAATTAGAATTTTTGCACTCAGTGAAATGGTCTCATCACAAAATGCAAATGTTTGACAGATGACTCTTTCCCATGTATAGGAATTTGTACCTGATAGTACGGTGTAGTAGATAGTAGACGACGTCCTTTTGGTACGGAACTGGTGTATCTTGATGAAACCCCTAATACATTATGTACATCTTGAGTGAGCAGTGTTACGTATCTGACAGCTGTGTTTATATAGCCCTTTTTTTTGTACATCTTATTTTTCTCCCTTTTAGTTTCTTTTTGTGCAAGTTTTAATTAAATCACTCTTCTGCATTCCAGAGAAAGACTGGAGGTATGGTTATTTGGAGGTCAGGAACCGAAGAAGGAAGTCAAAAAGGAAGCGGCGAAGCCCAAAGAACCAGAACTGGCAGCTGAGGAAGAGGCACCCAAGCCAAAGGCAAAGAATCCACTTGATCTCCTTCCACCTAGTAAGATGGTTTTGGATGACTGGAAGAGGCTTTATTCTAACACCAAGCGTAATTTCCGTGAAGTTGCTATTAAAGGTATGATCGTGTTCATAATAATCCATTTTAGCAATCGTTAGTACATGCCTGACAGAGTGACTACTTGCTGTCTTAGTTTCAATTCCATTGAGCACTATATTATCAGCTGTTTTTATTATCATAGGCCATAGCCCGATATAAAGTGTCAGCGTTCCTCGTGTCGTTTTTTTTTTGAAGTGTTGCCTTTTACACTCAAAAGTTAGTAGCTGTTCGTGTTTTATCACATGAGGTGTTGAGGTTGTATATTTTTTGCCTTTTCCCATCTCCCTGAATTACTTACCTTCCGATTTACTGAGATGTAATAATATCCTGCTTATTGTTATTTCATCCAATTGATAGCATTTTACGGAATACTAAAATTCAATACTTTATTCCGCGAGTGATCTGGTGGTTTTGTGATTGCTTGAATGTGATTGCATGGTGCTGTTCTATACCCTTGTTGCTCATACTCTTCCAAGATTGTTACTTTGATCAAACATCTGTTTAAAATAGTTTGAATAAGTGATGGCATTACCTGAGGCCAACGATAATTAACGGCCTAGTCCGTATATGCTCCTGTGTGCTAAACAATTGCTCGAGCTTTTACTGTTGTGGAGATGTAATATATGTATTTTCTTTTCAACCAATGCAGGATTCTGGGACATGTATGATCCCGAGGGATACTCTCTGTGGTTCTGTAACTACAAGTACAATGACGAAAACACCGTCTCATTTGTGACCCTCAACAAAGTAAGCGGGTTTCTGCAAAGGATGGATTTGGCCCGCAAGTATGCTTTCGGCAGGATGCTGATCATTGGTTCAGGCCCATACAAGGTGCAAGGTCTATGGCTTTTCCGCGGAACTGAGATCCCTCAGTTTGTGATGGAGGAGTGCTACGACATGGAGCTCTACGAGTGGACCAAGGTGGACATTAGCGATGAGACTCAGAAAGAACGTGTCAACCAGATGATCGAGGATGCTGAGCCTTTTGAGGGTGAAGCTTTGCTCGATGCGAAGTGCTTCAAGTGATGCCCTAGCTTTTCTATGCCCCAATATCACATATGCTGAGTAGCTTTTGGTACTTTAAGGGTCGATTTGGTCATATCTGCCTCTGTAATTTTCCGAATTCACATTTAGTAAACTGCTTTTTTTATCCGTTCCTTCTATTTGACAGTTTTGCTCGTAAAGAGGTACTTTATGATGTAGTTGCGATGAATTCCAAAGTAAACTTTTAAATGAGAGATTTTTGTCACTTGTTTTTTACCCTTAAAATTTTTATCTTGCTTTTAACTGTCATTGATTAATGATTAAATTTACTCCAATGGTTAACATTGAAGTTTTATTCGTTTATTGTGAATATGATACGCCGTAGCTCTTAACATTGGCATTGAGACATCAAACAAAAGGTACTACGTCAAAATAACGGTCTACTAGTTGTCGCCATAATCGGTATTTTTGTGTTACGGTTAATGTATTAATCCAACAAAGGCGGCAGAAATTTACTGGTGGCGGATAGAGTGAAGTTAAGAATAAGGCTCGAATGAACGCGTCCTTGTTAAAACAAAGACGTATTCTGTCCCCTACCCGCAGTTCCATACATACGAATGATGTATAATTTAACGTACATACAAATATACAATCTCATCATTTTGACAGTTCCGAAAGTAATACTTCATAAAGTCAGCCACGTAAATGGATCTTATTTCAGGCTTTCAGCTATAAAGTTAGGAGGCCGAGACGAGAATAGTTGTTCATCGTATATTCAAGATCCCAACCTGCATAGAGAAAGGTTGGTGTCACCAATTGATATTATCACGAAATTGGTCAACAAAATGTTTATATACGGTTTCAATATCAAGAGCGAGCACACGATTAATACCGTCATTGAGGTTTTTGGTGATTAATACTCTGTATTATATATTTACCTTTACAGAAGAAACTTCTTGTCAGTAGGAATGGCGAATGTAGCAGAGCTATTCTGCAGCATGTTTGGCGCCATCATCTGATCTCGAGTCACGAAACCATGGAAACAACTGAGGTTTTCATTTGGATTTAGCTGCTGGAGATTTTCGACTTCAGCTATCTACAAATTTGAGTTGTCGAAAACAGAAATCGGGTCAAATAAACACAATAACATCATTATTGTTCACGTGTGTGTGTGTGTATTTGTTTGCTTATATACCTTGCTTCGGAGAAATGCATTTTCGCGTTCCAGCTTCGTCTCCTGTTATCGTGAAGAAATCGAGTTAAATCAATTAATCCTCTACTTGGAAAATGGAAAGATATGTACGTAGTCTAACAGTATGGAAATGTATGTTTTCGAGTAGAAAAGAGCAGAGGAAGAATACTGACCTGTTTCTGCAAGAACTCGATATCAGCTAGGAGCAGTTCATGCTGCACGAGATCAATGTCGTAAATCAGCTTTTTACGAAAGGTTATAAACACTTAAATTCGAATTTTGGTATAAATGTTTTACTTAGAAACAAAACGTAATGAAATGAATAGATCAGAAGTGAGACCTTCTTTGATCGGACCCTAGAGATGCCGCGTTCAAGCCTGTTTTCAACTTGTTTCATTTCTTTCACAGATAAGTTGTCCAAGCATTCACCCATCAAATTCCTGTTATTGTATCTAGTCAAGTGACCATAAAATCGCGATAAATACGCTCTGATATAAATAATGCATCCCCATCAATCGATTTTGGACCCTTTTAATAATTCATTTCTATATCACACATGATCGCATGAGATAGTCGTATGCATACATATACATACAGAGTAATACACTAGACGAGTTTGGCATCATCATCCATCTTTTCGAGTGATACACTAGACGAATAAGTATATTGTAAGACGGTTTCTATTTTTAAAAAATCAATTTAGGGCAAAGCTTACTTGTTAGAATTTTGCATCATTTGTATTTGGTTCCGTAACTTTGCTGATTCTTGCTGATAGTACTTCATTCAATTCCACGCGAACGAGTAAAAAACACAAAAACGAGTTAATTTTTACGTCTAGATAAGTTTTTCTAGACAACATTCGATCAATCAAATCAAACGTACACTACAAATAATTCAGTTCAACTGAATTGTAAGGTCGCATATCGAATACTTGAAACAGCATTACTTTGTAAGAAGCCGATAAATTATCTTTGAACGTCGTGTCGATTAATTTTAGAACGAAAGCAATTCGTTTTGTAAAATTGCATTTCATGTCTATAATTCTATATATGGATGAATGTAAAAAGTTTAGTGGTTATAAAATTGGTATGCTTACTTGAGCATTAATCTCACTGACCGAGTTCGAGTTCGAACCATCTATTGCTTTCTTGTACCTTTCTATTATTGATCTTATACTGTACGACAAGCACAACAACAATATTATTTCACAGGACGAATATCGAATATATGCAACCTTATTTCTTTTTGTTTATACAAAAAAAGAACGTTTCTGTACAAGACTGCGTTTGATTATAGCACTTTTTTCCCCAATTCACTATAGGTTTTTACTCTTTAGATTACACTAGTTCTAAGTCTCTAGAATTACTACGATATATTCTAAGTAGACCAATTCACCAACCCTAAAAAAAAACCGAACGATTTCAAATTAAAGAATATATGATTAAACAGTACGTACAAATTTTATTAATTGAAAATGGTGTCTAAATTCCTAACTATGATCTAATCTAATAATGATTAAAAGTAATCATTTTATGGGCTTGTCTTTTTTTTTTTTTTTTTTTCGAAAATAGTTTGATCAAATTGCAAAACTAAGGACAAGAATAGAACATCACCGAGTGGGCTGGTATAATGAGTTTTCCGTTTCTTGTATAGAGGGTCATTCGGAAATAGTCTCTTAGTGCTTCAAAGACACATTTAGATTACCATGCATAGGAACTTTTAAGGGGTAATATTATGTTGTTTTAGGTACAAACAAAACAAGATTCAAACAAATAAGTAGGAATTTTAAAGCAGTTGAACCAAAACATCGTCAAGACTGCCATACATACAGTTCTTTGTTGTATTTCCTTGATTTTCTTATAATGAATTAATAGGGACATAATAATAAACGAGGTTTAACGAGGATCCTCCGGCTGTATTTCCTTTTTCTTGTGATTTTCTTTAGCTTGGTGCACCGCAATATGCATTGCATGATCATTAGCGAAACATCCAGGTGGCCCAGTGGGGTGCCAATCAACTGTGGCTTCCATTTTCTCAGTTTCGGCGTGGCTGAAATCCAAGGCGACATTGAAAGCGCCAGCACAAACGCTAGCAATAGAAACAGTAGCCAAACCACATGACATCGCTGTTGCTAGGCCCATAGGAACTGCGCCTGCAACGAAAGTGTCTAGAGGGTGATAGTCGTTGCGTAAATACCTCAACCCATTATAGACCACGAACATTGTCAAAGTAAATCGGGCTCCCAAACCCCCTACGCGTGGTGCATTCAGGCATGCCGCTCTTATCCCGTCTGCCAAACGACGACTACTTCTATAACCCTTCAACAGATTATACGCAAAACTGCTACCATATCCGATAGCAAAACCTAACCCCACTTCGTCGATTATATCATCCTTCGGTGACGTCGCATAACCATAAGGCGCTGGACTATACATCTTTCTCCCTTCCATATATCAATTGTTGATTAACGCTTTACATTAATATATCATCCTCTGTCCATATATATATACCATTACCATAATTAATTAATTGTTGATTAAGTTAAACACCTAAAATAACCCTAGTTGATTAATTGTTGATTAACTTAAACACCTAAAATATTACGGAATACTATAAAACTTTCCAAAAAAAAATAAAAAATTACGGAGTATTTGTTTTGAGCCTTTTCCAAATTCACAAATTGTAAGTGTTTTCTGATAAGTTATTAAGTCTCATTTGCACTGTTTATATAGTTTTTGTCTTATTTAAGTGATAATTATGATTAATTGTTACTAAATTTTTAAAATGTAAGTGACTTTAGTACATTTGTTTCATGATTTTGTACCCTTTTAACTGCAATTTGTACTTTGGTCTTACATTAATTTTGTGTAAGGCATGACTTACAAGAGAATTACTAAAATTTAAGACCTATATAATTGAAGGTTTTTGAAAGAGTCCTTTTTTAAAATACTAACTAGGATAATACCCGTGCATTATGCACGGGATGAAAAATAAGTTAATAGTTAATTGAAAAAATTGATAATTAAAATAAATATTAAATAAAAATAAAAATAATAATATAAACACAACTTAAATAAACATGTATTTTCCGACCCAAAATACAACAAACTGTATTTTACCCGTCCGCGTATTTATTTAACATGTAATCCACGTATATGACTTGTTTAACGTAGATAAGTACTATGAAAATATTTAAATCATTCAACCCGTATTTATCTTCTAATTAACCCGTTTAATAGGTTTGAAAGTTCCAATTTTGATTTTTCTTGATTAATAACTATCAAAATTTAGATGATGGGAACGTTGAAAATTGTAACAAAAAAATTAAAATAGTTTTAAAAAATTTTTATACAAATAGAGTTATAATTTTTTTTTTTAAAAAATTATAATTTGGTGAAACCCGATCAAAGTGCGCTTAAAATGCTATACAGAAAACACATTAAATAAAATAAAAATATATACTACCTAGAAGATCTTTACTTACTTATATGACATAATTTCAAAAAGGAAATAAAATAAATAAAATAAAAGGGATAAAAATATGTAAAAGTTGGAGGGAAATTTGGAGGGAAAATTTGTGTAGGATGGTTTTTGTTATATATAATTAATTTAGATTATAAAATTAAAATATAATTTCAAAAGATAAATATAGTAATATATATTATTTAATTTCATTTTTTTTTTTTTTTGAAAATATTAGTAAAACAGTTTGAATACAATTGAAAAATCATTATCTCCTCTTAATACTCATGATTCCATTCATAATCATTTGTTCGGATTTAATGTAATTTGATGTCGTGGTGTATATTGGATATGTACGTTTTTATTTTTGTATTGATATTATATATATTGTGATTTATGTAGCCATGTTGGATTATTGTCTTATTACTGTAATTGTAAGTATTGTGATATGTGTTGTGAGATTGTCTTATTTAAGTTTAAATTTTTGTAATTAATTTGTACATAATTTTCTAAATGTGTAATACTAAATTTTATATTCATATTCTTTGAGGTGTTGTCTTTAATTAGTGATGGGGTGTTAAAAAAAAAAAGAAAAAAAAAAAAAGAAAAGACGGTATTTTGTAACAATTAAGTACGGAGTAGTAATGTACCAATTGGTATTTTTTTTTTTTTTTTTTTTTTTGGATAACGTGGGGAACCCGCAGCCGCTACCTTTGATGCGCACTGGGTAAACCCCCCGAGCGTGCACCCTTTTTATCAGGGGGACAGGCTCGTGATCTGATTAGGCATAGCCTCAAGTTTCTAACATTCCCCACAAGATTGCTCTTGGAGGGAATCGAACCTGAGACCCATGGGAATTACACCCATGTTTTAACCACTAGACCACACCCTTGCGGGCTACCAATTGGTATTGTTGGAATTAAGTGAATTATGGAATGACGATCATTGTACATACGAAGTAGATGATAAGGTTGAAATAGTGAGAGGATTATAAGCTTTTCATATTACGATTTATTTAATTCCTAAACGAACACAATTGCACATTGATATAAAGAGAATTATGCAATTTTGAATACACGAGGGTGAAAAGACGTTTTAAAAGGCGTTTTTCACACAAATAAGTACGGAGTAATATATATATTTCATACAATAAGTTATATGTATATCTCTGCTTTGGAAAATTCTTAGAAAATATATACTAATAAAAATATTATTTTGAAGCTCGTGCATTGTGCGGGCTTTACAACTAATATATATTGTATCCATACATACCCAAATGGAAAGAGGCTGATATTGTATCCATCTTAAATTTAAGACGAATATATTGAAACAATAATTTAAATAAAATTCCTTGAGATTTGCCATTTTAAACAAGGGAAACTTATATTAGATCAATCTCCGCCAATGCCAACACGGCATCCGAAAAATTTTGAAAGTACACGTATTCAGCGTTCACTGACAAGCACAACCTAGCTACGTGGTGTGCTACCGTATTCCCCTCTCGTTTAACGTGCTATTTTTACCTTTGATATCCCTCCTTCCCTTAAAAAATTTAACTAATCCTAACTTGAAAATTTCAGAAATTGAGAACTACTTTTCCTAAATTATAGAAGGAGTATATTATATTAGACGATCAATTGAATACGGAGTATCAAATTAGTTGGTAAAGTTGATTAAATTCTCACATAAAACTGTCTCACGCTAGCGACAAGGTATTTGCAACAAAGATGTGTC
Organism: Dianthus caryophyllus; assembly: GCA_023091065.1. Lineage (NCBI taxonomy): Eukaryota > Viridiplantae > Streptophyta > Magnoliopsida > Caryophyllales > Caryophyllaceae > Dianthus > Dianthus caryophyllus. Next base: position 5,529,543 of record CM041517.1, read on the forward strand.
TAATTTAAGGTTTAAAGTGAGTATTTTAACGTTGAAATTGACCGTTTTATAGAGCTTTAAATGGTCACATTTACCGTTAAAGTGACTATTCCGTATTTTATAGAGCTTTAAATGGTCACGTTTAAAGATGATTTATTTGGAGTTTTAAAAAGGGTGAATTGAATATAACCCCTTTTACAACACTTTTTTTTTTTTTTTTTTTGAAATAACCCCCTTATATGTTATTTTTATAACATAACCCCTTTTAAGACACTTTTGTTTTTAAATCACCCCAAAGTCGGAGTACTTAAAACTGACAATTAAAGACATTATAGGGTTTGCCCCTTTCAAGCTATTACCACCAATTTCTATAATATTTCGACACCTCTTGAGAAATCCATATCTAAGAATGTGAATATTTCATTTTTAAGTAACATATTTCGACATTGGAGGTGATTTAGAAACAAAAGTGTCGGGTTATGTTATAAAAATAGAAGTGTCGAGTTATTTAAAAAAAATGTTATAAAAGGGTTACCCTTCAAAAAAAAAATGTTAGACTTCTAAATTGGTGATGTGGGTGCTCTTAATACTGATTGAAGTGTTGTGTGGAATTATCCCCACTAAAATTTATCTACAAAGTGAAAAAAAAAACCTCATCAATTCATTCATCCATTAAACATAAATCTCTATTCAATAAGCTTTTCTGTAAGTTTTCTTCTTCTACTTCACTTCATCTTCAACACAAATCACGATAAATTTTTTGTAATTTAATTTTTTGATTTGATTTCTCCATTTTTTCTGAATAATCTTCGTTTTTATGCCCTTTTTTTAATTTCCACTCTTTATCTTCATTCAACTAATTAGGTGCTGCACATTTTCGCTTTATTATTATACCTTTGAATAAGTTTAAGGTGAATTTCGTCTAGTTTTTTTTTTGAATTACTGTGTTATTAAAATCGCTATGCTTCACATGAATTTTAGACTTTAGTCACCAAATTGGGAGTTGTAATTCTCAAACTTAGGCGTCACCAAAGTGTAATTAACCTCGAAAAATCGATGTAATCCTCGATATTCTTGTTGCATATGAATGTTTGTATTGATTATCTACCAAATTTACCAGAAAATTGATCGTCATATCGGTGATACGGATGGCAATGCCGCATTATTGCCAATTCTGTCCGCTTTATAAGTTTCAAGGGATTTACGGGCCACTCCCTAGGTGTCATTACACGGGTCGTTTAACTAGTGGAAGTCGTGGGTCGAACTTTGATTTTGTTAGGACATATAAGGTTAATGGGCATGATTTAGCGAGGAAGTCACGTTTTGTGGTGCAAAACAAGGATGTAAATTTGGGTTCTTCTAGTGAAAGACCTCATCTTGAGTCGAGAAAAAATGTTGATAGTAATTCGTCTAGTGGGTGGTTGGAGAAGTGGAAGGAAACCCGTCAACATAGTCCTACGAAAAATCCTAAACCAGCGTTGAATTATAGGAATAGGGAAAATGTGTTGGACTCGTCTGTGTTGAGTGGCAATTCATCGGGGAGTATCAGTAGTGGTAGTACGATGGATAGGATTGTAGAAAAGCTGAAAAAGTTTGGATATATGGATGATGTGGAGGGTGATGATGATAGGGGAAGAGTAGTAGAAAAAGGGTCAGTTGAGGATATATTTTACGTAGAAGAAGGGATGTTACCAAACACACACGGAGGGTTTTCGAGGGATACGTCACTGGGGATAGAACAAGCATTCAGTGGCGGGAACGACGTGCGTTTTCCGTGGGAGAAACCTGATGCACAAGCAGAGGGACCTGAAAATACAGTGAAAAGAAGAAGCAGAACGTATATGGCTGAGCTTACTCTACCGGAATCTGAGCTTAGGAGATTAAAGATTTTGACTTTGAAGACGAAGCAAAAATTGAGAATAGGAGGTGGAGGTGTTACGCAGGCGACAGTAGATGCTATTCATCAGAAGTGGAAAGGTGCCGAAATTGTGAGGATAAAAGTAGAGGGTGCCCCTGCACTAAATATGAGGCGAATGCATGAGATCTTAGAGGTTTGTGTTTCTTGAGTTTGCTCGTATATGATGTTGTGTTTGTTTTCTTCATAGGTGTGTGTGAGTGTGTATGAATGATTGTTTATGAGTATCACTTTCACTATACTAACCATGATATCGTATGTTTCTCTTTAGGTTTTGTTGTAGATATGTGCACCGTTCTCCTACTATGCAACAAATGATTTAAATTTCTGCTATAGTTACTGTTTGCCTTTTTTTTTGCCTGCCATGCTTAGTAGGAGTAGTTGGTATGACCATGTCCGAGATGGAAAGTCACATTTGGTTGGGGCTAGAAGTTCTGTCAGTTGATTTCAACATTAGCAGCGCGTTTTTATCTACAATTCTGTTTGAACTTTGTGCCTATGTTTCTCTACGTCGATTTTCCACTAAATGGCCGCACGTATAGGAAGAGGTTCATAATTTGTACTCCGTAATAATTTAATAGTTGTGCTGTAAGTAAGTTTCCATGGTGTTATAGTGTGAATTTTTGAGGACTTTACCAATTGGAGGAGTAAAAGGATTACAAGACCAAGAAATAGTTGCCAAACCTTCTGAATGGTTACTTGATAGAAATAATAACCGAAAATAAGAATTTTTGCACTCAGTGAAATGGTCTCATCACAAAATGCAAATGTTTGACAGATGACTCTTTCCCATGTATAGGAATTTGTACTTGATAGTACGGTGTAGTAGATAGTAGACGACGTCCTTTTGGTACGGAACTGGCGTATCTTGATGAAACCTCTAATACATTATGTACATCTTGAGTGAGCAGTGTTACGTATCTGACAGCTGTGTTTATATAGCCGTTTTTTTTCTACATCTTATTTTTCTCCCTTTTAGTTTCTTTTTGTGCAAGTTTTAATTAAATCACTCTTCTGCATTCCAGAGAAAGACTGGAGGTATGGTTATTTGGAGGTCAGGAACGTCGGTGTCTTTGTATCGAGGAGTGAGCTATGAAGTTCCTTCAGTGGAAAACAAGAGACAGTTAACCAGAAGAACCGAAACTCCAGCGAATTCATTACTGCTTGAGCAAACTAAACACAATCCTTCTCCAAATGATACTCATGAGAATGACAATCATCTACAAGAAAGTCTCGACAAAACCAGTTATCAGGAGCCTAAGAAGGAGGTGATATATGAGGATGAAATAGACGAGTTATTATCTACCCTTGGTCCCCGATATACGGACTGGCCAGGTGAAGAACCGTTACCCATCGATGCTGATTTGCTTCCAAGTTCAGTTCTTGGCTATAAGCCACCATTTAGACTACTTCCGTATGGAGTTAGAGAATCTCTTGGGGCAAAGGAGGCTACAGATTTAAGGAGAATTGCCAGAACACTTCCCCCTCATTTCGCTGTTGGTATGGGAAATCTTTTCGCTAAATAAGTAAATACTCTTAAAAGTAATGTTGCTGCTGTTTTATATGTTTGTCGTATCATCAGGTAGGAGCAGGCAATTACAAGGGTTGGCAACAGCTATTATTAAGTTATGGGAAAGAAGTTCGATTGCAAAAGTAGCTCTAAAGCGTGGTGTTCAGCTAACTACGAGTGAGAAGATGGCGGAGGAGATCAAGGTAAGTTTGGAAATCTTTATACCTGGAAGCGCTCCATCGTAGTTTTACTCTTGCTTTTGTGGAAATCAACCGGATACGGTATCATTAGCAGATTTCAGAGGATGATAAGAGCAAATTTTAAGATTAAATCGTAGTTCAGCCATTTGATGGTCCTCCTGTTGAGTATCTGAGTATAGAATCGTATTTAATTGTGCCTGATCAGTGGTTGGAAATTGTGGATGGTGTATATGTCAATGGGTCAGAAACTAATGCCACCCCAAAAAAATTAACTCAACAACCATTTGCGTTAAAATTGTTTTGACGGACCTAACGCTTTAGAATCGCAAGATGATCTGACATAAGACCAAACTATCATGGGTTCACCGTGCACTTATTCCTTCACTATTTTAGAGCTTTAATTGGGTTTTCAATGTTTCACAGATGACTGTTAATTGGATGATCTGTGCGTGGACCTTCAAAAACTGACATGATAAAAGAAAAACAACTCCCGACATGTCCACTTCTAATTCTGGATTTTCTACTATTCATCTGACGAAATATTCTGAGAAGTTTGGGTCAAAATGGTTTAAGACTGGGGTCTAGACTCTAGGCATTGGGGTTGGGTTAGTGGATAGTTGTAACTCGGGAAAAAAAATGGATTTAACTTTTTCTTTTGATTGGATGTTATATCCTATACGGAGTACTTGTTAGTATTTATTTTTGTCTATTTTATCCATCATATTTTTTTGTTTATTTTGTGGTTAGCATTTCGTTAACCTTCTTTTTCTGATAATCTTCAATGCAGAAATTGACGGGGGGCATTCTACTGTCTAGAAACAAAGACTTTTTAGTATTTTACAGAGGGAAGGATTTCTTATCAACAGAAATCACCGAGGTGCTATTAGAAAGGGAGAGATTAGCCAAGGCCCTCCAAGATGGAGAGGAACAGGCAAGGCTAAGAGCCTCAGTCTCAGTTTTACCATCTTCCGAGGGAGAACCTGTAAGAGCTGCTGGTACTCTGTCTGAAACTTTGGATGCTGATGCTAAGTGGGGTAAAAAACTTGGCGATCATGAAGCTAAAAAGATGATGAGAGAAGCAGAAGTAAGTAGACAGGTCAAACTTGTTAGGAAGCTTGAGCGGAAACTTCATGTTGTAAGTTCTTTTGACCTTGTCGCATAAATATTCTTATTTATATATGCTATTTTAACACGGAAAATTTTAGAAGTGACAAGCCTTGGTTCCTTATCCTTTTTCTTGTTCTTTTATTTGTTGGTTCATTATCTGAGATTTCCCTTTGGCTTATTGACTTGCCTGCATTCGTGTTGCATTTGGATTTGTGGGTTTACCACAAGAATTCATACCATATCCTAGGGGAAGTGTCAGATAATTATGTGTCGGAGACGAAATTTATATCCATATCCTTGTGTGTAATTGTTTGCACGTGCCATATGCACTAACAGTGTACAATAATATAGAAGTAACGTAAGGTATATCTTCAATAATGTTTCATCGTACATATCATTGAACATTGATCATTTCTGATATCTCTTAACAATATAGTGATTTTATTTTGAGTTTTTTTTTTTTTGTTTATTTAATTTAGTTGCCATCTTTTCGTATTTGTTTGAATACTGTGGAATTTGGCTCCTGTATGTTGTGTACAGACTGTACACTGTACAATAGCTTCACTGGCAGGTTGTAGGTTTGGTTTGCTGGTTCGAGCAGTTTTAAGTGACAATCATAATTAATGGTTTCACAACGCTTTGTATCCTTTGAAACTGCTGATGGCTTTGAGTAGTTATGTCTTTATAAAGTTTCTCGCTTCATATAGAATCTCAAAGTTAACCTTATTTGCTCCAGTTATGCTTACCCTTATACCCTTAAATACCCGTCAATAGTCCTCCCTGCACATCTCCATTCTCCATTAGGTTTACACATTCTATGTTTGCAATCGTGATCTAAGTTGAATGTTCATTCTTTCATGATTTATATTTTGAAAATCGTTTTATAGGCTGAGCGAAAATTAATGAAGGCAGAACAAGCCTTGACTAAGGTTGAAGCATTTTTGACACCAGCTGATCGGCAACCAGATTTCGAAGGCATTTCAGATGAAGAGAGATTTATGTTTAGAAAGCTTGCTTTGAGGATGAAGGCATTCCTACTTCTCGGTATGGATCACTTTCACAAGCTTAATACTAGTTAATAGTATATTTTTTTGCTTAAATTATGAGGCTGACGGCTGACCTTTATTTATGCGGAAGGAAAAAATTTAACCGTAGTATGTTTTGGATTTTGAATTTTGTAATTTTCATATTCCAGGAAGGCGCGGAGTTTTCGATGGTACAGTGGAGAACATGCACCTGCACTGGAAGTACCGCGAGCTAGTTAAGATCATAGTGAAAGCTAGTAACTTTGAAGAAGTTAAAAAAATTGCTTTGTCGCTTGAAGCAGAAAGTGGTGGCGTCTTAGTCTCAGTAGATAAAGTGTCTAAAGGATATGCTGTCGTAGTATTCCGAGGAAAAGAGTACCACCGTCCTTCTACTCTGCGGCCAAAGAATCTCTTGACTAAGAGGAAAGCGTTAGCACGTTCCATAGAGCTGCAAAGGCGAGAGGTACTTCAGTACTCTTAATTATGCTATGGAGATAGCTGCGTTTTCATGTTTATGTGATCTTGCCAGTTCTCTGCAGTAGCATAAATTCGAACTTCTTTGTCCTTGAACAAGGTGTATTGTTTGATTGTTTTTTAATTTTTATTTGCTTTTCCACATACTTTTCTACCCTTTCATCTTACTGAGTCGGTTTCTCCGCAGGCTCTTTTGAAGCATATTACCCAGATGCGGCGACTTACGAACCAACTAAAGTCCGAGATTGTATGTACTCTTACTCATAGCATATTTTACTAATTTGGGCATTATTTACTAATTCCTCACCGTCTCTAGAATCGTCAATTTAATTTTGCTAAAAATTTTGGAGGATGTGGGATATGCCATTGCTACGATAAGCGATATGAAAATGACAACTCACTAGTGAAATGGTGTCACTTGATCTCATATTGTTAGTTTTCAAAAGACACAAGCTTGAATGGGAAACTCAATTGAATAAGCCCGGAAAAACAAAATAGGGAATTTCTGAATAAATGGGCATGACTGCTTGAGCAATACTTTTTGACGACATTATACTGACGTTGATCAAACTGGATCAGGAGCATGTGGACTCAAAAGACGAAGGAAACCCCGAGTTCTATGACAGCTTGGAGGCTGCTTATCCTAGTGAAGATGAAGAAAGCGAGGTTAGTTCCTTCTATTTTTTTTGACATTCTTAAGTCATTGGCTCATGTTCATTTTTCATTAACGTCGATAAATCTTTTAGGAGGAAGAGAACGAGGAAGAGGAAGAGGCATACCTCAGACCCTACTATGAGAGTGATGAGGGTGAGGGTGGCAGTGAGGATGAAGGTGATGACTATGTTCATAGTTATCTTGAGAAAATTGAGGGTAGCTTTCCGACAAGCTCAGTAAATCTTTTGGAGTAATGATAACTGTTTTAATATCGCAAATGGCCAAAACATCTTCCTGTGCTCAATCTCCGACCTTTGCCCACCCTCGTTACAATGGAAAAGTGGTGAATGTTGATACTTACCATTGAAAGTCCGGGAGTAATTATAAGGTCAGCACTGAATTTGACTTTCTACTACTTACATTCCATTTATGTTGTTTATATAGTTATAGATGGTAAAACTTTGACATCGATTGAGTACCAAACATTCCTCGTTATATTTGAGTGAGCCTCAATTCTGGTGAAATCCATTTACTTGTACTCTATCGTATTAGCAAAAGCTCGGTTTTGTTGTGGGGAAACAAGCGTGGCTAATATCGTACATGACCTGTCTATTAGAACGTCACCCATATATTATGTGCATTGACCTGTGCCCTGAATAATAACGTGATCATATGAGTTACGAACTACGAAATAACTGGTAGTATGTATGTCGTTTCAGATTAGAAAATGGGCTCCACTGTGTGTACCATATTTGATGAATCAAGTTCAGCCTCACAATGTTATCACTGTGACAATGAAGACGTTGAGAAGGCGGTATATATGAGGAGCCATGTATGTACTTAACTTCTTAATGTTTATGTACATATTTTTACAGTTTGAGGAAAAAAAAAATGATTTTATAACTTTAGGCATGTGTTTATATAAGGCGATGTCTTCGGTCTTTCACCGGTCATTTTATATCTTTATTCCCTGTCTTCTCATTTGAGGTCGCTCTTATTAGTCAGTCGCCTGACCATTGGCTTAGGTTTATCCGGATAATGGGTTTTGTTCCGAGTTGCTCTCAAGTAAATATAATGGAGGACTCCGTAGTAGTCCATATATTTTAGTTTTAGCCACAGTTAGGTTAGCCTAGGTCGTGCCGAGTTGCTATTGAACTGGGAGTATAGCTATTGAAAAAGGGGTTGGAGGCTCCGCTCTTAGAACAACCCTGAGTCCGTGGTTCATCTTGCAGGACTACCATTAGCGCATTTCAACTAACGAGAACTTCATCCTTAGCTAGTTAGCTCCCCTCTTGAGTGCTTTATTTCTTTCGCGAAACAATTATTTAGTAAAAAATTATTTATGGGTAATACTTTTTTGCTATATATGCAAATTACTCTCCCTACCTAGAGTAAATGTGAACAAAATTCTTCTAGTGAGACAACAAATTAAAAATGTGAACATAAATTATATACGGAGTAATTAATCCTGAATGTGGGGTTAATCATCATTTGAAATGCACAAATACTCGTATAAGAACGTCTCACTTGTGCGACGACGAATTTGCAACTAAAATGTGTATAGTTTAAGGTTTTAAGTGATTATTTTAACGCTTAATGTGACCATTTTTGGAGGTTTTAAAGTGGTCACATTTATCGTTAAAGTGGGGTCACTTTAAGCATTAAAATAGGGGTTTTTTGTCAGATGGTACCTTTTATTTAGGGTCATTTGTGAGATAGTACCTTTTATTTTATTTTTTGTTTTCTAGTACTTTTTATTTTTCGATTTTGTTAAAAAGTACCAAATAACGGAATCTGGTAAGGAAAGTCAACTTTCCGGTTGTTGACCTTTAATTTTCTTCATTTTGTTCTTAAAGCATACCTTCAATTAATTTATTTTGTTAACATAAACTTAATTTGTTAAATTTTTCCATCAATTCCATAATTATCATTAAACTAACCTAATTTGACATTTTTTTTTTTTATTGTTGTTGTTGTTCTTCTTCTTTTTTTTTTTTTTTTTTTTTTTTTTTTTTTAAATTTAACCTCTTTCACCCTCTTTCAATTAAAGTCTTCCAAATTAGCCAACATCAATTAACTCTTTCATTACTTTTTAAACTTCTTTTCATCATCCACATTTAAGATATTTTCAATGACTACTTTTACTTGACAACTTTAATATTTGGGTAGAAAGAGTTGAAGGAAAATATTTAATTTGGGGGTAAAGAGTGAATTTAGAGGGAACAATTTTAAGTAGGTTATGTTTTGGGGAAATTAGAATTAGAATTATGTAGGTTTCAACAAATAGAGGCAAAATTTATTAGGTTTAAGTGCCAAACAAGAATTCTCACCGAAAAATTGACTTTTTTCCCCGGAAAATTGACCTTTTTCACCGGAATTCATAATTTGGTACTTTTTAACAAAATTGAAAAATAAAAGGTACTAGAAAACAAAAAATAAAATAAAAGGTACCATCTCACAAATGACCCTAAATAAAAGGTACTATCTGACAAAAAAACCCTTAAAATAGTCACATGTTAATCATAAAAAAAAGTCGTCATACGTGAGATCGTCTTATGCAAGACTTATTCATTTGAATAGTAGTAGCGAAGTCAACAAAGTTAATTATTAAGCATTTACACCACCTCTTGCATGCGTACTACTGTCCGAGATAACGAAAATTGCGCTCATACAACTCGCTAAAGCTTTTAACAACATGATTTTGTTTAAAATTTCTTTTTAATTTGGCTTTTTCGTTGTGCAAATTTGATACACATAGCTAGTTGATCATTATTAGTGTATCTTCATGCTTAGAAAAGCATTATGTTTATATTCAAGTTGAAGGTGGTGGATGTTTATACCCTTTCGTTTAGTCAAGTATTTTATACTTAATTTTGATCCCTCTTATTGAACAAAAGTGTGAACAACTTGGGGAGAAAGAGGGGTATCAAATTTATTTAAAGTGTTAATTTGATTATAAAGGATGTTGATTCTCCAAGACCCTGTTCTTTTCAGCTTAATTTCAGCTCTTAAATTTCAGCCCAATTCTTATAAGTTCAGTTCAGCTCCTATAACTTCAGGTCTAATAAGTTTAGCTCCTATAAGTCTCACTAAACTTTAATTATACTGACTTCAACTCTTATAAGTTTATAATTTCAGCTCTTATAAGTTTAGTTCCAGGAAGCCGAAAAGAACATGGCCTAATAATAGTATAGGGGAGAGAAAAATTGTTCACTCCATCCGGTACGATTATTGTTAGACTGTACAAAACTAATATAATCCACTTGACCAATCGCAAAATCCCGATTCAAAATCTGAACTGACTTGGAAAAGGTGGAAGTTAACCCGCAACTCTAATCGACCCGACGTCACCCAAATTCGACACGAAAAATTGTTGACCAAATACTATTCCGAAGCACAAGTTAGAGTTGACCATTTGAACGGGCCAGCCACGCGCCTATTGCCCTATTGGGCCTCAATTTGAGTGGCCTGTCTTAGCACAACGGAATTGAAGGGTGAGAATATGAAATAACCCAATTTGAACTATAACTCGACTAAAATCTGATAGAATTAAATGGTTTGAGGTCTAATTATTGGTGGTACGTCTCTAGCGTGTTGACTGCAAGCATATTCAACCATTAAACACAATTTTCCACAAAGACAAGTAGCTCCGTACAAAACTGCTCAAGAAACAAGACGCCAAACCTACACTACTGTTGTACTGTACGTCTTTGCGACCGCAGCCGTACTATTTATTGACCCACAACAAGCCAAACCTTCGACATTCGAGCAACTTCATGACATCGTTTTATGCAAATACTCGGTCTATCCCTTTAGAATTTTATATAGAGTTATGGACGGTCTACACCCCATTTCCATGAAATTAAACATCATCCTCTGTAGTCTTCCAGCAGAGTTTTATAGTCTACATACGCAAACACTCATATGAAACGACTTAACTCTTCTTGTGACTATTTTGAATTTAAACCGACTATGTTATGCTCGATGTGTGCATTAGAATTCTAAAGTAATCACTTAAAACGTCAAACAAGTAGCATTGAAAATTATGCTTGAAGACACATACTCTTACGTCGTTTCTCGGTAATTAATAAAACAATACACTAGTAAAAACAAGTTAATTAAACTACTCGATCTACACCGTTCCTAGGCGTTGAGATTGCCAAATCAGGCCACCCGAAGCAGCAATCTCCACCCTCCATTCCATCACCGTCATTCGCTTCCATCACCATCGGCCCAAACGACAGCCCGAACCCCATCTCCTCAAAACCCGACATCGGCCCAACCCCAAGCCCGCTCACTGACTCACACGTGAGCAGCGACGTGAAGCTGCTACCCTCACTCAAGTTCAAGTCCACCCCCTCACACGGCGGCGCCTCCTGCCGCGCAGCAGAGGAGGGGGGAGGCAGGCGGGAGCGCTTGGAGGACTTACGAGAGGCGCCACCAACAGGGACATTGCGGAGGGTGCCGCCGCGTGTCCAGTAACGGCGGCAGGCTTTACAGTAGTAGCGGGGTTGGGAGAGGTTGTAGTTGTTGTAATAGCAGAATTTGGTGTTAGTGGAGTCGCAGCGGGGACACGGAAGGTTTTCCGGTTCCCGCGGGTGCGACGGAATTATGGTTTGTTTTTGAACTTCTCCCATATTGTGTTTGAAATATGAGTAATAATAATATGGAGTGGAAAGTGTGAAGGGGGTTTTGAGGGGGAAGAATGTTGGTTTATAAAAGGCCTAAAGGGACAAGGAGGGGAAGTTAATTATGAAAGAGGACAAAAAAATACTCAGGCGAGAATTTGTTTGGTGTCCCACATAATCGAGCATGGTACCCGGACCGGGGGCATATTTATGACAAATGTCCGACATTAATACTCCCTCCGTTTCGGTGATTTGTTTACGTTTACTTTATACACATTTATCGATGTGAGGAGAGGGGTTGAGAAAAAAACTAATAAAATAATAATATAAGTACAAAGGGAGCCCCGTTTGCTTTATACATTGTACGGAGTACATACCTTGTCTAAAAATGATATGAGAAAAAATGGCTCACATTGATTGTAGGAAAAAGAGTAAGTATTGTGCTTTATAATGTCTGAAGGTCATGTAAATCTTACTTGGACTTGTGAGTTGAGTTTGCTCTCGGTTAGGTTTAAGCTGATGAAGGCCCAAGACCGATTATATACTCTAACACGCCCCTTCACACAAATGTCCTTTGGGCTTGAAGCGTGGACGCAATTACAGGTCCGCCTACCTGGTGCGATATATACCATTTTGAAAGTGAGGGGTGGTGAGATTCGGACCCAACCAAAAGCTTGAACTGATGGTTGAAGGTCCAAGATCGATTATATACTCTAGCACACAGAAAATAAAATACCTAACAAAACGGTGTTAGTTTGAAAGTATTTAAGCTCAATGGATACACGTAGTACATTTATCTTTTTTTGAAACATTACAAGAGATTGTTATAGTCCGCAACAGCTATACCAAAATTCAATGAAACCGCTATTTGCCCTAACGATTTCCTAACATGCACACATATAAATCAGACCTTGTTACTTTTTTTTTAATAGATAAAAACCGCTATGCTAATTTGTTGTAATCTATCTATATTAATTATATATAACAAAAACCATGTCACACAACTTTTCCCTCCAACTTTTTTTTACCCTTTTATTTTATTTTATTTTAACCTTCTATTTTATTTCCTTTTTTATTATGTCATATAAGTAAGTCAATATCTTCGTTGAAATGTAAGCTTTCCATTCATATCAAAACTCATATAACACGACAATTTACATCACCTTCGACCACCAAACTTTATCGGCTAAAGACCATTTCTGTTCACCTTCTATACTAACATGATATTTAATCACACTTACAATTTGCCTCACTACAAAAATTGGTCTCTCAACTATACATTCACTCCAAGCCTTGTTTCGTTGTTTCCAAATATTATAATGTCCATTCGGTAGCCAAGACAACGACACGTTTCTGCAAATTCGGCCATCTTCTTGCTAGGACAATTTCCGTACCCTCTTCATACTTAACTCGCAGCCAACATGCCACGGCCTTCCAAATCAGATATCAAAATACAATGGTAAAAAGGTGATACTTTACTCATTTGCAAACCACATAAGCGCAGAACGGGTCACCCACCATGCCGAATCAAATACTGGGCTTAAGTCGCGACCCTGTTGTTGCAACATCCATTCCATGATCATATGTTTTGGGATACCTCTGGAACACCAGACACTCCTATACCAACTCACCTCCTCACCGACTGGCGACAACCATTTGTACCCTTTTTAATGTATAACCATCCATCCACATTTCACTCTCGAACCCCGTCCCAATGTATCTCTAACTTTCATAATCTTCTTCCAATACCAACAAATTCCTCCTGGCTAACCACATACTCCATTACATCCTTGTTCTTCATATAAATGTGGTTCACCCACTTTATCCATCATGCTATCACCTGGAAACCAACCACCACACCACTTTACTCAAGCCAGATTCCACCTTATCTCATCACGTAACCCTAAACCTCCTTCTCTTTAGGATCGACAAACTTTGTCGCAAGCAAGCAATCACTGAACTCTTCGCCAGTGTAACACCACCATCCCATAAGAAGTTTTTACAGACAAAAGAGATTCTATGCAATACACTTTTAGGTAACAACAAACATCAGGAGCTCTGATGAATCAACAGAGTGCTAAAAACCGATCGAACCTAACGCTAATCTGCACATACGATAAATGTCGTGCCCTACTCCTCCTGAATTCTACTCACCACCTTTATCAATTAAAACATTACGCCACTTCTCTTCAAACGCCTCACGAATCTAACCCCCAGATATTTAAAAGGTAACTGACCCTCCACAAATCCTGAGACAGATAAAATTTCCTTTCTCAAACTCTCTTTAACCCCGTTAAAATAAACATTTGACTTGGATGCATTCATCCTCAAACCAGATGCAGCAGAAAAGGAAGCAAAGGCCCTTAAAAGCACAAGAATAGACTCCGCATCTCCTTTACAAAACATCAACAAGTCATCAGCGAACATTAGATGAGTCAATCTCATTTCTTTACACAGAGGATGATATCGAAATTTCAGCTTCTCTGTAGCACACAAGAGAATCCTACTAAGATACTCCATGCAAAGAGTAAAAAGAAGCGGTGATAGTGGATCCCCTTGTCGTAGACCCCTCTTGCCATTAAAAAAACCAAACATCGACCCATTTATGACCAAGGAGTAAGATACTGAAGTAACACAAAACATAACCGCTTTAAATGCTCAGAAATTGAAAGCCTCCATCAATTGCTCCACATAACCCCATGAAATAGAATCATAGGCCTTCATTAGGTCCATCTTGAACATACACCTAGGAGAGACAGAATTCCTATTATAGAGTTTCACCAGATCATGGCATATCAGTATATTCTCCATGATACTTCTTCCTTTCACAAAGCCTGCTTGATTCCTACTAATTAAAGTAGGGAGCACCTGACCCATCTACAGCCAGAATCACTGACAAGCACTTGTAGATGACATTACAACAAGCAATTGGCCTAAATTGAGTGACATTAGTAGGCCTCTCACACTTAGGGATTAACGTAAGAAGATATTAACGTAAGTCAATATCTTCTATGTACAATAAAATAATTTTTTATTTGTATCTCTTAAACAGTTCATTTTTATTTAATCTCTTTTCAATATAACATTTTAAGCGCGTTTTACCATATTATTATAATAAATGATGAATTTTAAGACAATGTATTGCGATACTTTGATCGGTTTTTGCCACATTATGATATATTTTAAAAATAATTTATAACTATATTTGTATAAAAAAAAATTAGATGTTTCATTATTCTAATTGGTTTGTTACAATTTTTAACGATTCTATCATCTAAATTTTGATAGTTAATTAAGAAAAATCAAAATTGACACTTTTAAACATATTAAACGGGTTAATTAGAAGACAATTACGGTCTAATGTCGGTTACACGTTAAATTAATACTGTGCAAAATACGATTTGTTGTATTTTGTCAAGAATACATGTTTCATTTAGATGCTTATATTATTACTACGTAAATAGTTTTATATTAATTTAATATTTAACTCCAATTACCAAAATTTTCAATTAACTATTAACTTATTTTTCAGACATCCCTACAAGATTTACGCATCTTAAGTATTATAGTTTTTATAGATGAAAGAATCCGTGCTGACGTGAATTATATTATTGAGCGTAAAACCTTTCAAACTAACACCGATTGTAAAATACTTTGACAAATAATACGCTTACGTGAAAAAGGCTATCTAAAATGTGATGCACGTAGTATACACAAAATACAATATATATGAAAATTTCTTCATTATTAAAATTTACAACACATCATAAAATACATTAATACCCAGGGAACATTGGTGGGGGTGGAGACGAATATTTGAATCCTAGGTGTGGAGGAAGTTTAATATCTTCAAACCGCGGTGGAGGTGGTGGCGAGTAAACCGGTGGAGGTGGTGAACTTACCGGTGGTGGAGGAGAACGAACGACTGGTGGTGGTGGCGAATGGACCGGTGGTGGTGGAGGCGGTGGTGGAGAGTAAACCGGTGGTGGAGGTGAACTTACTGGTGGTGGAGGCGGTGGAGGAGATCGAACTGGTGGTGGAGGTGAACGAACTGGTGGAGGTGGCGGTGGAGGAGAGTAAACTGGTGGCGGTGGTGGAGGTGATTGAACTGGTGGAGGTGGTGGTGATTGAACTGGTGGCGGTGGTGAGAAAACCGGTGGTGGAGGCGAGCGCACAACTGGTGGTCGTGGTGTCGGAACAGTTGGTGATTGTCCTCCTCCGCATTTTGCTTTACTACAATCCACCGGTTTGCTTACGACAACTTTACATTCTTTTGATGTTTTTTGGTTCGGTTTATCAGGCAGACAGTTTTTACTGTCGTCCAAAGCGATCTGTTTCTTCCTCAACTCGCACTTAGGAGCCAAACCGTTGAAGTAATTGTCCTCGATTGATAGCTCGGTCAAGTTAGATAGGCCACAAACTTGGTCGAGGACAAACCCTGTTAGGCTATTATCTGCGACATTTAGCTCTTCCAAACTCAAAAGACCCTCGAAGCATTTCGGTAATGTGCCTTCGAACTTGTTCTCGCTAACATCAATAACAGTTACGTTACGAAGTAATCCAATTTCCGAAGGTAAACACCCACTTAAGTCGTTGTTCGAAAAAGTTATCTCTTCCAAATTATGTGAATTTCCAATGCTTTTTGGAATACATCCTGTGAATTTGTTGTTCGCCAAGACGACTACTGACGCTGGAATGTTTCCAAAATTTTCGGGGATATTAGACGTGAACCTGTTGTTATTCAATAATAGCGCATCAAGTTTCATGTCGAAAAGTTTTTTAGGAAGCTTGCCCTCGAATTCATTGTAACGTAGGTCGAGATATTTGATCGAGCTTAATTCTGTTACAACTTCTGGAAAGGGACCCACAAGCCAGTTATTACTTACATCCAACTCGAACAAAAGTTTAAGCTTCTTAAAACTTTTTGGGATGATCCCACAAAATCGGTTTGAGTTAAGATGCAAAACCGCTATATCAGTCAATAATCCTAATTCAAACGGAAGGTAACCGGCAATGTCAGCATGATTTAGATCGACACCAGCGACAACATTAATTTTGGGGTCAT
Source organism: Dianthus caryophyllus (assembly GCA_023091065.1). Taxonomy (NCBI): domain Eukaryota; kingdom Viridiplantae; phylum Streptophyta; class Magnoliopsida; order Caryophyllales; family Caryophyllaceae; genus Dianthus; species Dianthus caryophyllus. The sequence continues at coordinate 5,546,100 of CM041517.1, forward strand.
CAAGAGCCGGCGCGCAGAACACTCCATTATACGAACAAACATCGCTACCAACCCAATTGCCCGTTTTGTTAAACGGGTCAGAGTGAATGGCCATTTTCCAAGCTTGGAACGCAACATAAGAATTCCGAATCCTCTCATTCTCAAAACTGAGCTTCGGATCAACCTTGACACTCGAGTCGACAGGCATATCGTCATCCTTTGGAAGAGTTAAAAGTTGTCGACGAGCGATTTGAGAAGCTTGGGCATTAGTAAGAGCAAAGATGAATGTAGATGATAAGTTAGAAATAAAGAAAAAAGAAAGAAAGAAATGAATAGCCAAGACCTTAGTAAAGGCCATGGTTAATTGATAGTAAAAAAAAAAAAAATGAATGAAATAATTAATAATGAATGCTGCAATATGCACCTTGGTGAAATTCCAAGGTTGCTTATAGCAACACAAATCTATAGAAATGATTTGTCAAGTCATTTTAAAAGGGGTGATTAATTTGAAATGGGTAATTATTTGTGAGGTTATGCAACATTTTCTCCTCATATTTAGTCATGTCACAAGTGTAATTTTAATTTGTTTTCTTAAAATGGAGGAACTTAATTATTATAATGCCAACTTGGATTTTGGTGCACAAAATAATTAATTATAAGCTTACTAACAATAGAGGACTATTTTAAAAATAATACTCTGTATTTTGTTAGAAGATTGTCTTAAAAATAGAGAAATACTACGTATAAATTAATAAACTTCTATATTTTAGAATATAATATGGAGCGAGCACACATAAATTAAATAGAAGGATATAATGATTGAGACTTGAGAGTTTAGGAAGGAGTTCAAATGTTCAACCACTCGTTCCACAATGTTAATTTCGAATAGGTTTTACGCGTCTCTTATGCATTGTCTCAACCAGTATTTTTTCCACTTATATATGATTTTTTAGTTGAAAATATAATTTTATTAGTACTCTTTGATGTCAAAGGTTAATACGTGTAATATACAGAGTATTTTTAGTTATGTATGGTCGACGTTATCATATTAATTTTGACTTCTGAGAAAATACGGGACAAGAAACATGGTAGAATGGAGAGAATAAATGAAATCCCAAAAAAAAAAAAAAAAAAAAAGTATAAAATAGTCTAGCAAGTACCAACACTAATGCACTTGACCAAACAACCATGTTAATGAAATGTACACCATATAATTTGCTCTCATCACTTCTAGACTAAACTTCACAAACACCTAGGAGAAAAGTAAGATCATTTTTTTTTTTTTTTTTTTGTAATTCTTGCTAATTTTCTCTATTTTCATCCTTCATATATAATTTCATATGTCATGAGTCATGCATAATTAAGCTTTAATTAATCTTGTAAATGATTTTGTAATTATAGAAGTTGATGAGGATGTTCATTCTTGTGCGTGCATGCAGTTGTTGATCTTCGAGATGGAAGATGAGTGTGAAGAATGTGTAATTTGGGCACAAGACATTTACTGGACTCATTTCCAGTCCATGCATTTCATTCAAATTCTCGATACTCACTTCCGCACTCAACTTGTATATATTCAACTCCACTTTCTTCTTCTTCCTTTAGTTTGCATGTCACTTTTATTAGCACAATATCATGCAATGAGACTGTTGTATGCATATAACGTATTATCTGTGACTAAAATGTGACCACGGTAGTGTTTTTGGTAAATAAGTTGAACTTATCTTTGTACACATACAACGGTTTCATGAAATGTTTTGCATCATTGCATGTGACTTTGATGTGTTTGATCTTTAGCATATCATCTCTAATATGTAATTTTCTTCATCATATGTGGTGCATGTATGGATTTAAGTATTTGTATATTGTCATCAATTCGTCGTTAACTTCTTTAACTCTTAAATTACCATATCAATATCAGCTTTGTGAAATTTTGCATTGTGAAAACTAATGCATTTGAGACTAAGTGTAACTATGATTGTCGCAGTTGTATTCGTACGACAGATAGTTTGTTAATAGAAGCTGATTACTTTAATACGTTAGGTGAATATTGTTGACCTTTTTCAGAACCAATAAAAAATAGGAGGACTATTTTACACTATAATAGGCACACCAAGCATTAAAGTGGTCATATTTGTCTTTGTTAGAATATAAAATCGATATTGGGACTCTAACCATCAACTTAAGCTTTTTGTTAGAGGCCCGAGATCGATTTTATACTGTAACAGTCTTGACATGCACCAATATGTCAGGTAATTTTAGTTCGTTCCTCGTGTCTAGATGATCCCGAGAAAGTTCTCCGAGAATGCAAGGGGGAAACTACACGAAACCGTTACCTTAAAAGGCCCTAGTGGTACCGCAACATGGCAAGTAAGGTTAACAGGATGTGGCGAAGACCTGTACCTAAAAGATGGATGGACAGAATTTGTGAACGCGTTTTCTCTTGAAGAAAACGACATCTTGATCTTCAAGTACAAGACCGGTTCATGCTTTGACGTGCTGGTCTTTGATCAGAGGACTTTATGCGAGAAAGAAACGTCTTATTTCATCAGAAGATGTGACCACTTGAGACCAGCAGCGGCTAATAATAATATAATTTCAAGTCATGAACTTGGAAGCATGAAGGAATGCCAGGTTGATGTCGACGAGTATTTGCGTGAAGACGTTCACGTGACACCACCCAAGAAACCGAAAAAAGATTTGGACAATGACTTAAACGATGTTTTTGTCAATGTCGGTATGGCTAAAGCCACCCCGAGAAATAAAGAGCCGATTTTCTCTTGGGTGCCTGTGAAGCTCCCTTCTCCAGGTACGCGAAATCAATTTTGTGGGATCACGTTTTAGTTGTCCGTGAAAATGACTTTGGTAATGATGTTTTTTGTTGATTTATTGTTGCAAGCAGTAGTGGCTGATCAGAAACAAAAAGTTCAGAAGAGAACTGCTGGTGAAATCGATGTCATGAAATATGTTTTTGGAAGCTCGTGTGTAACTGAAGAGCGAATGAAGGAAGTGCTGCAGACGGCAAGAAAAGAGCTAACAGAGAATAGCTTTCTTGTCGTAATGCGCCCAACACATGTTTCCAGGAAGTTTTTTCTGGTAAATGTCGACCTTAACGCTTAATGTATATCGTCTGAATTAAGTTTCTAACGAGTTTGTACAAATTATGCAGTCATTACCAGCCGAGTGGTCAACCAAGCATCTGAATTGCAAAAAACAAGTTATCTATCTCGGGACAAACGGTAAGAGATGGCCTACGAAGGTTATATTCAGCTCAAAGGGGAGAGGAGGACTTAGTTATGGTTGGAAACAATTTGCGATGGAGAATCGCTTGGAAGAGTTGGATGTACTGGTGTTTAAGCTAGCTACTAAAACCGACGATCATGAACCTGTTCAACTGGATGTTAGCATATTCCGAATCGCTAAGGTACCCTAGTTGATACAACTAGGTCAAGTCTTGAATTGCACGTCTCTCCCTAGTTTCCCGGAAAACGGGCAAGTTCTGCTAAGTCAGTCGAAGGGGTGGTTTCGAAATGCTTTTTTCACTGTAAAAGGCGTGGCCTCTTGTAGTATGTATCTCATATTTAGTACTCTGTAGTATGTATCGACATGTTTGTATCGGAAAATATTTTGCCGATGGAAGGTCTACTCGTCCTAACGCTTGTGAATCTGGAATAGTAGTTGTTGTTTTTATCATCGAAAGATGTTAACCGTGTATCAGTTTGTAAGTTTATAGTCTGGTTTCGATTTGGCAACTGAAGTATCGAAATTAAATTTGGGTAAGTTACTTGTCGAGACGATCAATGTAGTCTAGTGGTTAAAACATGGGTGAAATTACGCCTGGTGCTCGATTCCTCCAAGAAGCGTCTTGTGGGAGTTTAGAACCTGGCGCTTACGCCAATGATCACGGCTGTCAGCCTCAGAAAGGGTGGTTTACTCCGCGTGTATGGTTTGCAGCTATCACGCACGCTCTAGTTTACTGCTGTGGCGAAGGTACTGCGGCTCCCACGTTACCAAAAAAAAAAAAAAAAAATGTAGTCGAAAAAATTTGGATTAGCCTTATTATTCCTCTAGGTGACAAAATAAAACTTAACCCGAAAAATACCCAAGTTGCCTAAAACGACATCCAACCGTAAATCTATAACACTTAAGTTGAACTAAATTGAAACAAAATTTTATACTCCGTATATCAGAAAAAGATTTACATTCGAATAATTCGAATTGTTTTGAACTTGAACTAATCCAACCTAAATCAAAGAAAAAGGGTCATAATAATTAGGATTAGATTGGTCAATTTGGACATAATCATCTGAAAACTAAAATGATCAGTTTTTTTTAAATTAAGCTTTAGATGCTTCGACTCTTTAAAAGTATTTTCTAATTGACATTTCTCGATGACAGGTTGAAAATTTATCAACATCGCTATTATAAGCGTTGGATTGATTCTCGATACGAGACAAATTTATTGACTATAAAAATAAATCGTATAATCAGACTGAAATATTGTTTTCTGTAACCAATAATTGAATCGAATATCATTTGATCCGAAATCAATCTAGTTTCAACTTTCACGTAATTGAAATAACTATAAAAGTTAGTCAATTGAATCATAATAAAAAATGAGAATCACCCAAATGGACATCAGTCCAAATAAACTCGTTATTTCCGACGGTTAGACCTGAATTTATAGAAACTGAACTCACAGAAACAAGGCTGAATTTATGAAAACAAATCGAACAATTTTCTTTGTAATTTGTGCTAGATGGGATCGAGTTGAAGCGGTAAGAATTGAGCTAAAAATTGAGTCGAACTTATAAGAGCTGAAATTCAGACGAAATAGAAGCGTGCCAAGCTCACGCAAGGCTGGTAGGAAAAGCCGTATTATCACCAAGTGATTGCGTAACAACCAACCAAATTGCATCCCATCTTATCTAAAACACCACTCACTCTTCTTCACTAGTGACTTACGTGCTCTCTACTCTCTCATTTTCCACCTTCGTATTTTTTTTCACTTTGCAGCACTTTCATTCTTGAACCTAAAAGCAAAAAAAAAGGTATGACTTCTCCTTCAATGTTATAAACCTCTTTAATTGCTCCACTCTACTTTCTTTCTCTACTTTTTACGTTAAACGTCTTCGCCTAGAAGTTAACGTAGAGGTATCAGGATAAGAGTTGTATGTCTCCGGTTAACGTAGAGGTATCAGGTATCAGGTTTGGTGTGTGAAGGGAGAAAAAGAGTGGTGGGGAGTAACGTGTGACATGAGCGACATTTTAGGAAATGTTGCAATTATACTGTATGAGTCGTTTTTTGAATATGTTGTAATTCCTATGAATAACATGAATTACAATTTGGTGACATCCTAGCATTGTAGCCATTTCTACCGATAATTTAATCTCTCTTGAATTATTTACAGACGAAGTTAAAATGGCATCAGCTACAATTTCCGCAGCGACAGTTCCAGCTGCAATGACATTCTCGAGCAGCAAAGCGCAGACTAGAGCGAGTAAGGTGGTGTACATGAGCGGACTGAACTCCTACGGTGGCCTAAAGGCGCAAAACACCGTGGTCGGCCTCGGTCTTCCTGTCGCAACTGAGCAATGCTTTGCAAATGTCGTGAGCTCGTTAAGGAGTTCAAACAAGAAAGGAAGATCAGGTGGCGGTTCACTCTTGTCTACCTGCAATGCAGCTGCTGAGATTTTTAGGATTGCTGCGATTATGAACGGACTTACTCTCGTCGGAGTTGCTGTCGGATTTGTCCTTCTAAGGATTGAGGCAACCGTTGAAGAATCCGAGTAATTTCAATTCAACTTTACATATGGGTTGTAATTATAATACGGCGTATGTCATTTGTTTGGCCTTTCTGCTTATTTCTTGCATGATAAATCGAGTTTAATTTGTAAGTGAAATTATGGATTATATACCTCAATTCCTAATATTTTTCTTCATGGTCTCCTTTTAATTACGGAGTATTTGGTTAACTATTTAATTACATTTTGCTAATATTTTTGACGTCAGCTTTACACGAGCCTAAACAACCCGTTATCGAAAATGGAAAACCAGAACTACTTCAATAGTTCAATTGTGTGAAATATTTTGCTAAAAGAGCAACTTCTTGCGATGAAGAGAACTCAAGAATACGGTTATCAGATGTTCAATTTAGCAGCATAATCTTGGATCTGACAGTCTTGCGACAACATGTAATCTACAATGTACAATCCTTGAGACCTCGAATTGTAAATATTGTTCATACAGCTACTAGTAATCTACCCACTCGAGGACATAGATGTCCACGAGTAACTTCGATGAACCCAAGAGATGTTCTTTACTTGAAAACAGAACAGTAAACCTAGTACAATTGCAGGTGTACAAATATCTACACGAAGACACCAAAAACATTTTCCAGGTCTATTTACGACGAGATACTACCAGCTTATCGTGAGTGAAATGTCGACCAATTATGGCTCAGGAGCCTGAATATCAAGCACGCATCATCTGCAGCATCACAGGCAACAACACAATATTAGGTTATTATTAACATTACTGTGTCCTTGTGAAAATGCCACGGAACAAACAAATGCAACTACAAGATTTTGAATCCAAGGGATGGACAATATAATTTCCAATCGCATAACCCTTGGTTTTTCTATCACAATACTCTTTTCTTCTCAAGTTCATATATACACTTACATTGAATTATTAGGTTCATGTAACCCTAAGACGGTACGAAGAGGTCTACAAATATTACAATGGTGTCGTTCTACATCTACGGTAGAATCTTTTCCCTTCTTCTCTAACTTGCGGAGTCTCCCTCAAATAGACTTTTGGGAGGCATCAAATGTCATCCAATTTCTATGTTATTCAGGATGTCAATGAAGGAATACAAGTACATACCATAACGTACCGCACCGCATTCGCTCCCGTTGTGGTGAACATAAGGGTGTGTTTGGATAGCAAAAGTGGAGGAAAAGGGAGGGAAGGGGAAAGGAGAGAAAAGAAGGACGAATGAGGTGTTGATGTCTCGATACATTTTCCCTCCAAATCTTGAAGAAATTTTGTTTAGGCTTGGAGGAGGACATATGCATCCCTTCCTCTCCATTTCCTTTCACCCCTATTTGCTATCCAAACAACGGAATTTCAATTTCCAACTCTCCCTCCCTTTCATTTCCCTCCAAATCACTCAATCCAAACACACCCTTATTTTTTAATTTTCTGAAGGCACAATAAGACAATTCCAGCTGTCTTCTCGCTCAAATATTTCACATGGAGTATTCGATGATATATCAAAATTCAAAGAATACTACGTACAAATAATGTTTTTGACCTACCAAGTGTGGAGAAAAACATGTGGAAGATCCGTGAAGATTATCAGATACATATGAACTAAAGGACACTCACACTCGCTCCACCCCCACAATCCAATCAAACCTCTTTTCATCTCCAAATTAATTAAATATGTCAATATGTTGTGCAAGAAAGGGAATGTTCAGTGCAACATAATATGTTGGTTTAATCTCAGAAGAATTGTTGTGTGTATACTTCAACGAAGTAAAAGTCTATTATGAGACCGTATCACTCGTGAAACGGCCAATAGAATTTCTCAGCATCTCATTTATCGTGAGCATTAAATGAGGTGCTGACAAATTCTATTGGCCGTTTCACGCATGAAACGGTTTCATTTTAGAATCTGCCACATCAACAAGGTTTCACATGATTCCCATCTTGTACAAGTTTTCACATATTTTTATTATTTTACTCTCATCATTATGATATCGTATCACGCGAAACAGCCAATAGAATTTCTCAGCATCTCATTTATTGTGAACATTAAATGCACCACATTAAATGAGATGCTGACAAATTCTATTAGCCGTTTCGCACATGAAACGGTTTCATTTTAGAATTTGCCACTTCAACAAGGCTTTACATGATTCCCATCTTGAACGAGTTTTCACATATTTCTATTATTTTACTCCCATCATTTTACAACAAAAACATCTTTCAATCAGCTAAAAAACAAAACACAACCAACAAATTCACAAACGGGAATGCATTTTGGAAATAGCATGTGAACATCAAGTTGTCAAAATAAGTGACACCAAGATATGTCATAGCTCGCCTCATTTCTTTGCAAGAGGATGACTTAACAGACATTTCTATGCACCAAGAAGACGAGAAGACAGCTTTAAAGGTGATATTTAGTAAGGCGCTAACGCTTTACAGAAAGGAGAGTCAAGAGAAGCGGATCTCACAATCGTAGCTAAATTTAATAATTCTCACTTCCCTACTTCACCATAAACAAGCAAACTCGATGACATTATAAAAGGATCCAGCATTGGTGAGGTGGGAGACAGGAGGGGGGTCAGAGATACAAAACCTTACGCTCCATATCGATAACATGCATGCTTTTATGTCCGTAATGAGTTTGCTTGCTTGTATAATCATATTCTAAAACCAAAGAACACTACTATCTCTATTTCATTTACGTTTTGTGGTAAATCACAGTCAACTTCAACAGATATCCACACAAGTCTTTATAATATGATGTCTCTCAGCAAATGTAACTTCACAAGCAAAAAGAAGAAAAAAAAAAAAAACAACAGAAAAAGAATATATGCATGGATAATTCTTAAACAGGTCAGTTTACCATTTTCGGCGCATTTTTTCCTCTGAGCATCTTTGTTGCAGCTGCTGCAAATGCTTGAGCTGCATCCGCATCAGCTTCGGCTTCATCGGCTTCCCTTGCAGCTTCTTCGGCTAATGCTGTCGCAGCTTCGGCCTCCGCAACAGCGCGAGCTGCAGCAGCAGCCGCCTCATGTGGGGTCATGCTCCTCATTTTAGCAAGTTCTAGATCAATTTGGGATTTAAGCACATTTAGCTCCTCCCTGTCTATCCTTGGGAAGCTCATTTGCCTACTCTCATGAGTCATCATAGGAATCATGGGTGGATTTCTTCTCTTCTCAGTGAGTGCAGGATATGGTGGAATCTGGTAATTTCGTTTTACCTGGAACATAGCTAATTCGTTAAGGCTTGCAACAGAAAGGGTGGGTATAAAGAGTACGATGTATCATGATATTTCATTATACACTGGAATTAATCCACACATGAAGTCATTAAACAGCTACATTAACAAATTGAACACCTGAATTATTCACCAAGTTCACACATGTTAACTCATTAATCACCTGATCATTCCACACATGTTAGGGTATCAAATACTTGCTTAAAAATAAACCTGCATAACATCTACTTTCTACGTACCCTTAAAAGCTTTCCGCTTGACGTTAAAAACTTCAATTTTGCAGACAATACTCGTTTGAAATCAGGAGGGGCCCAATATTGGTCCTACAAATCAAAATACCAGCTTAATATATATTGCCATGTGATAGGCCACAGTTCAAGCAAAGTCTAAGAAGCTGTAAAGAACAAAAACAACATAAAAGGAGCACATCTGAAGAAAAAGGGCATTACATACGCACTAAAAGTAAACATTTACTTTTATGCAACCATAAAATGAAATCATATGCTAACACTGGTGTACAACTTCTAACATACAACAATAGTGTTGGATCAGCGCAAAAGAATTAACTTAATTAACAGAAGAAAGTATAGTAGATGCCAATCACGCTGACAAAGGTAGCAGACAAAAACATAGTAACCATAAGCCAATTGGTTATCACAAGATTGAAATCTGAGACCACAAAAAGTGATATCATGTGCATCGATCATCAATCCTCATAATTTCAATCAAACACTACAAGCATTTCCAACAGTTTTCAACCGGCGCACCATAACCAACCAAGTCTCGCAATCGAACAAGAGAAAAGTATTTTTCCCAGCTATACAGTATATTAGCTCCAGTGCCAGTCTGCAACTAAATATAACATCAAAGGCCGATGCTAAATTAAATATGAACGTCTAGGATGTGGTATATCCAATGACATTCTATATGTTTTGAATCAGCAATTTTTTGGGTGAGACACGAAATTGAACTTCCTTAGAATTCTCACTTACCTAGGGGATATTTAAGTAATTATTCCATACATCCATATTGGAGTCACCCAAACAACCAAACTACAATTTCATACCTATGTTTTTTATACAATCAGCCACTAAATAAGCATGTCCACTAAAAATAACACACATAACAGAGAGAAGATACAAAGCGTATTGAAATGGTACAGTTTCAGCAAACAGTACACTAGATTACCCGTGGTGAAGGTACTTGTCCCAATAATGAATAGACATCGTACAGGTGTTCTATCAAGCTTAGGGCAAGAAAGACTAAAGTATAAGGTAAATCAAAATCGTAGTTGCAGGTTGCGGCCATGTATCAGCTCGAATGCTAAGTGAAATTTTACCTCAATGTACGAGGCAATAGCGGTTTTGTTACAGCCATCAGGTTCCTTCATGTTTGTTATAGCTTCGAGAATAAGTTTATCCAACCTACATACATCCAAAGAACTGATTGATCCCCACATCATAAACAAAAAACATAAAGATAAAAAATTCAAATTTACGGCACACAATGCACCTCACAACAGATCTTTTAGGGGCAGGTGGAGCACTGGAAACAGCAAGAGGTTTAACCTCGGCCATCTCCTCGTCACTCTGAGGCCCATCACTGACACTCGTAGGGTTCTCTTCTTGCTTAACAGAAGAAACCGGCGTCCTTTTAGATGGGACCTTAGACTTCTCCCTGGACCCTGTTGCAGTCGTCATCACACACATGTTTCGCCATTTGTCCTGAACAATCAAACTCAACCTCATGAACCAAATACCGTCCACAAAACACACAACAACGACGACTCATGTGATTCCCTATGAGCTAAAGCATTTACCTTTAAATCGACATTTGAACGCGAATACAAGATGTCGCTAAATTCAGGGTCCTTGAGTATAGTGCGCCATTTTCCAGAACCGTGTTTAAGTACCCCCGCTTTTAGGGCAGCTTCTTCTTCCGCTGTCCACTTCTGCTTCGGCGCACCCATTTTCACTCTATCACAAAATTTACTCTTTCCTTAAGCCTACTTAATAAAAATTAGGGCAGAGCATTTTCGATATCGAAAACCTAGAAATTCAACATTCTAATATCCGATATTCGATCAGAACCATTTCGAAAATGTCAACTTTTCGTTTGCAATTGAATCTCCATACAAAATCGAAAACCTAAAAATGCAGTAGCTCAACAAATCAATTTGCCTAAAACAAAAATACTACGAAATTATTTCACTCCACCACAAAAATCACCAATAATATTAGGGCAGAGCATTTCCGACACCGAAAACCTAAAAATTCGCTATTCTAAAATCCGATATTCGATCCAAACCATTTCGAAAACATCAACAATTTTTATACAATTGAATATCCAAACAAAATCGTATCTTTTGTAATGCAGTTGCTCAACTAATCAATTCATTACAGAAGAAAACAAATTAGGGTTAAAAATTACACTAATATGAAACGATTTTACTACAGTTTTAAATTAACTAAAAATAAGGTAAAAATTATGCAACAATTAATCGAAAAACACGTAGGTAGTTACCTTCTTCCGAAATCGATACCGGTGACGGAACAATCATCATCACTGGAATCAGAAATCGCCTCAAAATAAAAATTGTCACGTACAATTAAATAACTAATTATATTTTAGATCTGCAGTTTATTAAGAAAAAAATAAAGAAAGATAGAAAAAGAAAACGATTTAGAAGGTATGAATTTGCAGAGAGAGTGGAAATGGGGGAGTGATTCGCGAAGAAGACAGGCGTTTAAGAGCTAATGAAGAAGAAGAAGAAGAAGAAGATTTAGGTAAAACAATTACGTATGTCCTCTCTCGTTTTAGTTCTAAAGCCCATGGATTTCACAAATGGGCCTAATAGTGGTTTTAAAAAATAAATAAATAAATAAATAAAATATGTTTCTGGATCGAATTCGGATATCCGAAAAGAAAACAAAGAAAAGTAAAAAGTCGATTGAGTCCGAAATGGTCGGGTATGAAATTGGATACGAATATTCGGTACGAAGATACTTTGATAGAAGGAAAAATGAGGATTTTTTTATCGGTTTTAAATTGTATGTCGAGTTAGTTGGAATAATCAGATATATTGTATTATCGATTGTGTGTACTCCCTCCGTCTCGGTGATTTGTTTACATTTACTTTATACACATTTATTGATGTGAGAAAAGAGGTAGAGAAAAAACAAATTAAATAATAATATAAGTACAAAAGGAGTCTCACTTGCTTAAAATTGTTAAATGTAATTGGTTAAGAGTGTGAACCCACTCACAACACTATAAACATTAATGGAAAGTGTAAACAAATGACTCGTACCCCCAAAATGGAAAGTGTAAACAAATGACCGGGACGGAGGGAGTATATTGTTCCTCAATATTCAAATTCTAACTCTGATAACAAATTTTAGAGGCTTTCTTTTTAAGTGCTTAAGAGTTAAGCCTTGTGTGAAAAGGAGTTCCGTCAAAAATAGTTAAAGAATTGACATGAGTAAAGAGTCATTCATTTTCAGATGGCTCTCTTTATTTTGATCTCTAAAATTTGACCTACCTTTTTTTTTTTGCAAAGGACACTAATCTTTTCCTACATTTAACATCCATTTTAACCTTTACTCAATTTTTTTTGAAATTAAGTTTAGTTCAATTTCTTTAATTAACATGTAGGTTGATCTTCCAACTTAATTAGGCAAAGCAATAATAAAATGTTGTGGAATTTTAGCGGATGATCGAGAAGACATTATGAAGATTTATGGCGTGCAATTTTATACTGAAGAGACGGGTTTGGGTGGATGTTCTTTTTCTAGTGGATTGATGTCGATATGAAACATTGACAAGAAAGTGTGATAAACAATTCGTTGAAACCAAAGTGCTTTAGCTAGTAGAGACTTCACCTCAAAGTTCTGATGGCAGAATTGCGAGGTCCCAGGTTCGAGACCCACTGATGTGCAAAAGCATGCAGATCACGATCACTCTTTGGGGTGGTTTACATGGTCCAGTGACGCTGAATCTGCAGGGACTAAACCCCTCATCACCAAAAAAAAAAAAAAAAAAACAATTCGTTGAAGGAAATCAAGACATCAAGAACGATATTCATTGGGTGATACTAGGATTTGAGTACACAGGATGGGTGGAAAACAAAATTTATGAGACAGAGTGAAAGTTAAACATGTTGGAAAAACCAAATTTACGTTATGCTTAAGCTTTGTCGTTATTTTTAAGCCAAATTTTTAAAAAGTACCTTATAAAATGTTGCAAATCTTATGTATATCATTACCAAGTCACTTGAAAACGGTTTAAAAATTCAAAATCCCCGATAAATTTGACATAAAATACCCAGTTCGCCCATACTAAATATCCTTGTTGTGTTGGGGAAAATCTAATAACGAGTGGCAAAACAGTCAAAAAACATATTTTTTTGGGTTAAATGGAGTTTTCAAGCAAGGTAGTACCATTATGATTAAAAAAAAACGTTGTAAGGTAGTTATTTGCAAAAAAAAAAAAAATTATATAAGGTAATTATTTGCAAAAAGTTGGTTTTATAAGGTAATTTTTTGTAATTTTACTTTATTTTTATTAAGTCATTTTTTAAGAGATGTTATCGAGTCAATTTTTATTCAACTCATTTCTAGTTTAATTTTTTGGGTTTAAAATTATTAGGCTTTTAGTAATTAGTTAAAAAGGATTTTTTTTTTCTCACTTTTATTGATTAGCCTAACTTTAGATGAAAGTAATGCCCTATATCAATTAACATCTTAATGTTAAGATGTGCACAAATCATTGGTTTTGATGAAGAAACATGGCCAATAGGTTTTTGCATTTTGAGGTGGAGTTTTTTTCATTCACTTGAGAATTTTAAAAATAGAGACATGCATGATTTTTTGTGGATTTTACATGAAATCGATTGTATTGTCTTTCGGGTTGAGATGTGAACTACAAAATAAAACAAAATAAAATCTTTTATTTTAATTATTAACGCCAAATTTGTCTTTTATTTTTCACTTTAGTATAAAAAAAAAAGTAGTTTTGTTTCCTTCCTTTCCATGCTACGCGTTAGGGTTTTATACGTTGAATCAATTGATTTCAGTCGGCATTGGTGGTCGATTTTTACATGACTAGTGTGACGATCCGCACTTTGACCCCGTAGTTTTTACGTTTCCGCATTTTAGTTTTTGTAACTTTTGTACTTTTTAGATACCTTGACAAGTTAACATCCTCTATGTTAAATCTTGGCTCGGGATTTTATGTATTTCTTAGTTTTCTAGGCGTTTTAGAAAAGTATACGCTCGTCTTGCGCTCAATGTTTACTACCAATAGTCTTGTCTAAGCAAATTTCACTCTTTACGGGAGCGCATCGAATGAAAAACCTCCTTGTACTCAAGCCTTGATATTGCCTTGTTGTTGCCTACGATCAATTTCATTTGCTTGAGCGTTGCCTTCCGAGACCTCGATTGTGATAATTACGGCCGGGAATTTTCGAGTTCTCGACCCCGAGTCCCGAGTCCCGACTCCGAGACCCTTGCTAAGTACTTGTGGGCGATCCCCCATCAAGTCTTAGCCCCCGTTGCTAGCATCCTTGTCCCGTGTCCGACAAGGGTGCGCGTCACGTTCGGTAGAGAAAACCCGGACCGTGACAACTAGCGTGGTTGTTAAGGTATCACCGTCAGCATCTATGCGTGTAGTGACTTTCTTTATTACATCATATAGTTTTATTGGTTTGAGGACATGTACATACATGTCCTTATTTTTTGCCAACTTTGCTTGTGAATATTCAATTGTGTGATTAGCTTAGTTTGATCATTCCAATCAGATCCTTCTAATTAACGTTCACACTAGAGGAGGTAAGACGTAGACAACCTTATCTCTATATGTATGAGTACTAATTAAAAGTTCTTCTAATGATCCATAACGAAGATTGCATCTAAAACTAAATTAAATGTTTTTTGTTTTTGTGTTTTTTTTATTTTTTTTTTTTTTATTTTTTTTTTTTTATGGTGAACAAACACCACATCAATTTGATACCACCACAATTATTTTTGTTCCAACCATGATCTAAAACCAAAGAGTGATGAGTTTTGACTCCATTTAGAAATCAAAACATATCATACTCCCAAACAATAAACATTTCTATGCTTATGTACAAGGATTCGAAAGGAGATTAAACATATAAACTCAGAGTTACAGTTCGTACGGTTAATATTTACAATTTCTGTATTTTTTTAAGAAATATGAAGTTATCTTTCCTTAGTTTAGTGAATTGTTCTGAGTTTGTTTTGTGAAGGAAAAAAATCAGAAATAAATATTTGAGACAAATGGACTATATAAAATACATACGAGTACATACCAACACATTTTCATCTACTACACAATTGAATTGCTAAGTGTAGTCCATTAAGGGAGTAGTTGAGAAATTTGAGATCATTTTACTTTGAAAGTACAAGCTTTTGTAATGCAAAGTCCTCCAAGAAGAAGATAAAAGCATACAATTCCCGGAGAATCTAGAGCGCATCAGCCGCTGACCACATCTTCGGAAACAATAAACTAATTTCTCCTTTACAAATCACACATAAAGGTTTTAACATGTCTCTTTCCTATCATAATCACACTTTCTTCAATACAACCCCCCATTTAATTTAATTTAATTCAATTTAATTACGGGTAGATTTGTTATAAGATCATTTCATATATGCATAAGAGAGTTCGTAAAATTTCTCATCACATTATTTATTATCAGTGGTAGATGAGATGTTAAATTTTATTGGCTGTTTCACGCTTAAAACGGTATCATTTTAGAATTTGCCTAATTACAAATGTTTATGCAAGATTACGTAAGACAGGTCAAAAATGAAATTAATGCTTAAAATCTTAAAAGTAGTCAGAATTTAGTGATAAGAAAGTCGATATACGTGTGGAAGATGGTTTTTCACGAGATTTACGACGAATATAATTAAGGACAAAACAAAGAAACTTTATTCCAAATCCATCTTAGTCATATAGGGAGGTGTGCAATTTGGAACTTGGACAGTGGGACTATGGGAGATGCCAAACATTCATTTATTACCGTGGAATGTAATCAATGACTTCTTTGTTTTAATTAATTATAGTACGGAGTATACCATTAGTTTGGATCTTGAAATACCTTGTCTTTTGTCAGACCATTTCATTCGAATTATTGTTTAATTGCTTTTTGTATCATCTACGTTTATTGTACAGTATTTATATATCTTAAAGTGTCAATATATACGGAAATCAATTCTCCGTTTAATCTTTCTACTAGTCCGTAGTATTTGTTATACTCCGTAATTACTTATCAGGTTTAAATGTTTAATTGTACGTTAAAATTGTATTTTTTGATATCGTACCTAATAAATTTATTTTGTACAACATTGAGTATAATTATATAGTTGCCCACTTACCCTCAATTTTATAACCAATAATAATTACAGTAATCCTTAAGTTTTTATGACAAGTGTAAGTCTTGTGTGAAGCAGATGCTTAGTTTAACTTTGTGAAAGCTTGGTCGAATATTAGCGAAAGACAAAGACAAGTGGGGAAGAAGATGTTGCTTCCCACTTGTCCTTTGTCTTTTCTAATATTTAACCGTTCACAAATAACAGCATCTGCTTCATATGAGAATAAATATTATGACAAATATTCACATGCATAGGTAGTTAGTTGGTTATCCATATTTTTTTTTTTTTTTAAATTTCAATAGAAAATAATGGTGTGTTTGGATAACAAAATAGGAATGAAGGGAAAGGAAAATGAGGGAAGGGGAGGGAGAATGGAATGATTGTGTTTGGATAGATTTTCCTTCCAAATTCTTCTAATTGTGGAGAGATTTTGATTACACGGAGGGAAAATGGATCCCTCCGAATCTCTACCCCTCCATTTCCCTCATTTCATATTTTTTAACCAAACAACAAAAACTAAATCCATCTCTTTCCTTTTCCTTCTTTTCCCTTCATTTTCCTCAATCCAAACACACCCTAAGTCCCATACTATAAAACAGTCTGACAAAAAACATACCTTAAATACAAGTACTCGCTCTGTCCTCTCTAAAACAGAGCGAGTACGTACAAGTGTATACAAAAGAATAAAAGAAGGAAGAAACAAAAGGAAGAGGTTGATGATTAGTAGGTAGAAAAAAGTAAAGGGGGGAGAGTAGAAGAGAAGAGGGTCGTCGTCACGTGAGGAAGCCATAGTAACGGCGAAGAACAAGGGAGGGAGGAGGTGATGAATGGTCGTCTATTAATATTATTATGATTTCCACGCGAGTTTTCAGGAGTGGGGCTCGACATATACATACAACGTCAACACTAAACTACAATACTCTAAAAACTGTAGTCTTCCCCGTAGTAAATTACAAACCTATCGAATATTTGGACACGGAGAGGGAATATTGGGTCTTCACTCCACTTGTTCTTTCATTTGATTCCCCACTTTTCACTACCCACTCTCCCCTTTTTTAAAAAAAAAAATTTATAATTTGTCGTCGATTTTTCTGATTCCATCATTTGTTTATCGTGCTATTTTGAAATATGTATGTGGTAGAATCAGGTAATGGGCCTAATCAAACCCGAGTGGAAGAGAGAGCGAACCCACTTTACAAGTCCAAGGGTATTTACATTTCCCAAAACCAAATGGCAATGGAAGGAGGATCCTCGGACTATATAAAGCACATCAAACTCTCTTCCACAATTACATGTGGGCAATACTCCAACAGTATGAAACGATCATTTTCATTATATTATATCACATTATAATATATACTTGAAAATCGATTAATTAAACGGGAAGAAGATAGACATAGGTAGGCACATTTACAAGCATGGGATTAACAGCTAGAGAAGTACTCCGTAATTCACCATTTTTCAGTATTAATTAAGCGGTTTCGTTTTTGAATAATTGTGTCAAAAGCAAATGGTGTGATTAGTAGGACCAAAACTCGAATTAACTTATCGGTCATTACGATTTACAGAGAGGAAAAACATTACTAAATAATATGGAGTCTGTTAAGGAACCAACTCAACCAAAAGCTTAAACTGATGGTTGGAGGCCCAAGATCGGTTTTATACACACTAACACGCCCCCTCACACGAATGCCCTTTGGGCTTGAAGTGTGGACGCAACTACAGGCCCGCCATACCTGGTGCGAAATAATCCACTTTGAAAGAGTGGGGGTGGTGAGATTCGAACCCGTGACCTCTTGTCACAAGGCTTTGATCTGTGTATGAAGGCTAACTCAACCAAAAGTGGGTTGGGCTGAGATCGGTTTATACACACTAACAGAGTCGATCGAGTAATCCATTCAATATGACAACTCCAAAGGATAGTTTGCAAAATTTTCATGTATACAATAATTGATGAAGCAATTTGACCACGTACGAGACATCCGTAAGGTGGAAAGGAATAATACTTGAGTAAAATTGGAATGAATGAATGAATGAAAGAAGTCCCAAATTGTTCAGTCGCATGTGAGTCTTCAGCTCTTGTGTCGCCGTGCTCCCACCTTACTCTCTCACTTATTACACTTTTCTTTTTTTTCCACTTTCTCTGTCTCAGTTATTTGTTTACACTTTTTAAATTTCACTCTCATAGAAAAGTTAAAGTGTAAATAATTCACTGGAACGGAGAGAATATATATACGTTTTCAATGTTATTTTGATAATACTAGTTTTTGATTTTTGATTTACCTTTATGTTATAAGATGATTAGAAACAAATTTGGAACAACTTAAAGGTGTTTCCTTTTCTTTTTTTTTTCCTTTCTGAAAATTCGCTCAATTACGAGCGATTTTCATATATTTAACAAAATAATTGATTGTAGTACCAAATTGTCCTTCGCTACTTAGCGAATAATAAAGCAAACAAATGGTGCTTTTTGTGATTTTCGATTTTGACCCAAATCTAAACAATAACAAAAAAGTGTTATATATATAAGTATACAATCATGTGGTATTGTTTTTGAAGTTCACTGTCAATCAGTCACTAAATCTTAAATATCAAAAACTTCATAATGATTAAGGTCAATCACAATTCACAAAGTTTAGATCAATGTTAAACGACAATGAAGCTGAGAATGAAAAGGTAAATGATGTCTTATGCATGTGTTACGCGTATTTTTAAAATGAAAATGAATATTATTCGTTTTTGGATTGACCATGAATACACCATACCACTCACCCCCCCTAAAGCCGTAGAAGTCCCACACGGTCACAGACTCACGATTGGGCTTGGGTGTAGTTGTAGCATGACCACAGTTAAGTTGTGGTAAGGCCATAGTGTTTTCAAAATTAAGCTAAGAAACATCTTTCTTTTTCCCTTCAAGCTTTCATTTTTAACATAATTGTAAGTTCCAATTATAAGTTATACACAGTAGTACTCCGTACAAATTCAGTTATAATAAATACATCAAGTAATATGTTGCGAAATATTATTCAAATGTATACTGATGATCATTTATATAATTAATATGAAGTACTCCGTATAAAAATTCGCTTCCAAGTTAAAGACTCTCTATTTCTTTCTGTTTTTGTTCAGATGTCAGGGGTGCTCATTGTATTGTAAAAAGCAATGAGGAAACTGTAGATCTCTGTTCTACTACAGATAGAAAAAAAAAAAAAATTAAAGACTTTATGTTAAAAGTAAAGCTATATTGATCAAATTCATTTTATCATTATCATATCATTAACACAAATTCTTGTGTGAACCGGGTAATATCCGTTTCATCCAAGAAACGGGTCAAATAATTGAATAAGACAAAAGTTAAAATCCTTGAAATTAACAAAAGATTTGTTTTTTCTATTCAAATGTCTAACTATTTGACCCGTTTTACATATCAAACGGATAATCCGTTTTATGGAAGACTAACTCTATTCTTATTGGTCACCTTGCTTCTTTTTCATCTTTTCACGGGGTGTGCACGTGTACAGCTTAATACACTATTTACATGCAAACAAAAGATTTGGCTTATAATTAGATACCAAATTATGTTAAATATATTGATATTGATATTTTAATATAACTTGAAAGTTTAGTACTCCGTATTTCTTTAGCTAAGCAAAGGCTAACAACATTGGTTTGTTTTCTAACATCATACGGAGTATTTTATAAACATAATACTCTCTCTCGTCGTTTGTTACTGATTTGGCGTTTTTCCTCACAAAAAGTCAAACTCAGAAACAATTCAATCAAACTATGAAGTATATAATATTATAACCTACATAACTAGATTATTGACATTTTTGCCGTTGTAGTTAAGATTCATGACATTAAAATATTTAGGACGACAACATTATTACTTTGTTTAAATAATTGGACATTCTTATGTCTAGGCGTCGTCTAGCCAATGCATTATTAATTATTTAATGATTTGATAGTGGGTAATAGTCAATAATAGCCTTTTTTTTTTTTTTTTTATATACATAGCAATGAAATATTACTACGGAGTACATACGGAGTATGATACGATCGGTTTTAACTATTCTATCGAAATGATCAATAGGTCAAACAAATTAAAATTTGTGATGATTAAGATGGAGAAAATCATCTAGAATTAAAGTTAAAAACAAATAAAAATAGACAAGGAGATGAGAAAGATAATGGTGGAAAAGATTTGCGTTCATTCAATTCTTGGTAAAAAAATTTACTAAAATGCCCTTATTAATATTTCGGTGTGTATCAACGTACGAGTGTATTAATTTAAGTGAAGAACATCTAATTAACACAAAAAAAGAGTAAATTTTAGACAAATATTGTTCATGTCAATAGAATGTTTTCTCTTCACTTATTTTGAAAGAAAAGAAGTGTACGAGTATCTTTTACATGGAATAAAAGGACGGTTGTATGTACCTCGATCATGCTCACAATAACCTCGAGTTGCTAATAGGGCCAATTTATATATCCATGTCCAGAATTTAAAAAGTTTGATGATAACTTCTTAATATGAGATTAATTAGATATCTTTTTTGTTTCCTTAAGGGTGTGTTTGGATAGCAAAATAGGAGGGAAAGGGAGGGGAGGGGAAATGAGGGAAGGAGAAGGAAGGGGAACGAAGGGGAGGGGAGGGGAAATGGTGGTGTTTGGATACCATTTTCCCTCCAAATCTTGCCTATTTTGGAGAGATTCCAATTAGGCTTAGAGGAGGGAAAATGGATCCCTTCAAATCTCTTCCCCTCCATTTCCCTCCCCTCTTAATTGCTATCCAAACAAGGGATTATGAATCAATTACTTTCCCTTCCTTTCCTTTCCCTCCAAATCTCCCAATCCAAACACACCCTAAAATTATACGAGTATTTTCCATAACTCTTTTGGTTCTTACTTCATGACTAGGTCCGTCCTTAAAATTTTCTCATCCCTAAGAGTAATTTTTGACTTCGTCACTAATTTCTTAAAATTGTCATTCCTTCTGTTTCAGTAAATTGTTTACAGTTTTTATTTGAGTGTAGAATCATTTGTTTATATTTCTATAAATAATCATTGTGAGACCATATATAAGCGGACCTTTATTTCTTAAACTCAATCATATTATCAAGTGAAGTTGTTTTTGTACTTACTTTATAACAAATAGGACTTTTTTTTTTGTACACTTATAGTATTATTTAAAATTTTTTCATTACTTATCTCTTCAGCTAGATAATTGTGTATAAAAATAAACGTAAATGACTCAAACGGATGGAGTAAAAAAGAAATCAACAAATGACTGCAAGTAGAATTTACTCACATGCATCCCAAGGTAAAAGAAGTTAGTATAAATTAAATGCATGTGTATAATAATGGTACTCCGTAGTATGTATCATAAAAACACATACCCCCTCCGTCCCGGTCATTTGTTTACACTTTCCATTTTGGGACGTACGGGTCATTTGTTTACACTTTCCAAAAATGGTCATGCTTGACCCATGTGGGAGGTGGTCCCTACTCCCTCAACCAATAACATTTGATAATTTTAAGCAAACGGGACCCCCTTTGTACTTATATTATTATTTTATTAGTTTTTTCTCAACCTCTCTTCTCACATCGATAAATGTGTATAAAGTAAACGTAAACAAATCACCGAAACGGAGGGAGTATTATTATAATTATTATATGATGAAAATCGATAAAAACTATGTTGAAGAAGAAGTGTGGAGTTATTCCTGGGAACAACACAAACGAAGGTGTAGTCATCTATCACAAAGCAGGAGATGAATTCCTTCTTAGTTCAGTTGCTCATTCAAGTAACAAAATATAATGTACGGAAACAGTAGTCAGTAGTAGTCAAATTTACAGAAATTGTATGTGAGTGAAATTAACCAAAAGGAGTATATAATTTAAATGAGTAAATTACAAAATACCACCTTTTAAAATTGAAAATTTTCAAATTACCACCTTTTAAAACATTCTTTGTAAATTACCACCTTTTATAACGCTTTTCCACTCAAATTGCCACCTTACTCCAATTCCGGTGTAAAAATAATTTACTCTGTCTCAGTCATTTGTTTCTGATTTGACTTTTTCCTCACAAAAAGTCAAACTGTAAATAATTCACTGAAAAGTGGGGGCAAAACGGATTATTTTTTCACCGGAATTGGAGGAAGGTGGCAATTTGAGTGGAAAAGCGTTATAAAAGGTGGTGATTTACAAAGAATGTTTTAAAAGGTGGTAATTTAAAAAATTTCAATTTTAAAAGGTGGTTTTTTATAATTTACTCTTTATAAATAAATGTTGTAATTTCCAGGGTTTTTTCAGAGAATTAAAAACTTGGACTGAATCGTAGACAGTCGTAGTACTACTACTCAGCTCGGTGGTCACACTCTTTCACGTACTGTTGGGAAATGGGATAAATGAAAGAATGAATGAATGAATGAATGAATAATAGCTACGTATGTATAGTACTCTGCCTCGTTATTGTACTACTGAATGCTACATACGTACAAGTGTATGTACAGTACAGCCAAAGGTATTTGACGGAACCCTGTATATGCAATGGTGTAAATGTACGTTGTAAAATTGAAATAAATTTAAAACTGAACTCTGTATATGCAATGGTGGGTCTGTTATGTATTGTACATTCCATAAAAGAAGGGGATCGGAGAAAGTCTACGTCATGACTCTACACAGTTTCAGTATAAAACTAATTGGTGATAGAACAGACCAAGTAGTTCCCAACAAGCTTTATAAAACGTTTAATTCTTATCTCCGTAATCAATGTGGGACACGTGTTTTATAATAACGAACTAGTTTAGATCCCGTGCATCAATGCACGGTAATTATAGATATTATTGTTTTTAATTAATAAATTATAAGTAATAAATCAATTGAAAAATAATAAAATTGTTAATTTATATAATATTTAAGTGTACATTTAGTAACAAATAAACATAAATTCTAAATAACAAACATACGGAGTATATGAAGTGCATAAATTTTAAGTTCTAAAACTTTATGTACAAAATTTCAGTAAAACTTTTATTTTTGTTATAAAATATAAAATGAAAAGTAAAAAATATTAAAATAAGCAAAAATTTTGTTTAGAAAAAATAGTTTTTTTTAACAAAATTAAAAGTCGACTTGCTGGAGAGGAATTGTTCCCGAATAAATATTAAAGATAACATATTCGAAATTAAACGTGAAGTTATAGCGAAATAATACATTAAGTACGGAGTAGTTTTCAATTCTAGTACATAATTAAACAAAAAGTAAAATATTAAAATAATAAATAGTAAATTTAGGAAAAATATACTGTTAAAAGCTAAGATTTTATTATTTTATGCATAATATTAAAGTGAATATGATTATTGAGTAATGATATTGTAAGTAATGAATCTAGACTTAAAAATACTTCGTATATAATAGGATGGATGATGTCAGCACGAGGTTTTGGCGGGAAAAAAACGCACAGAATCGCGACATGTGGCAGTGATGATGTCAGCGATAACTGTGGTTTAGTATAATAAAGATTGTTCACATAGGGCTCAATCTTTTTAGGGGGATGAAATGTTAATGAGATGACAATGCAAAATAGCAATTACGGAGTAAATAATTAGTTTTAATGTTTCTATTAAAATAAAAAATAAAATAAAATAAATTACGTTACAATGTGTGCAGTGTGCCAACCTTCCCCTCGTTCCACCCTTAGATTGGGGTTATAATTATCAAATTAAGTTGAAGATAGATAATACGGTATATTATGAAATTAAGATTTGGGAGATTTATAGGGCATAGCCGCATAGGTCAATGCCATCACTCAATAACCAATCAATCAACGGTAGATCTTCACCGCCGAAACCAAGAGACATAATTCTAGTTATATTTTCTTTCAACATAGCATACCATGCATATTTCATAATTTTATCATCACTGTACTTGTTCTTCAAGTATTGTCGAAAAATTTCGAAACAACGAAGCCTTGAGTCTTCCCCATTAAAATCCGACCAAATTTTCTTATGAATTGCCATAACGGTCGTACTCCGTAGTTTTCTTACGAAATCTTCTAAACACACCATAAATTTATTGTGAATAACATTGTAAACTGGATTGTCTTTGTGCAATCTGCTAATTAACCAAATCACCATCGCTTGATAATCTATTGTCATAATCATCATCGCTTACAATACTTTCATACTCCGTAGTTTGAAACAAGTTCGTCTTCTTCATCAGATTGGTAGCTCTCTAGACTATGTACGAAAATATTCTCAATATTCAATTCATTCCATTATCGATTAAAATTTTAGCTGTAAATAATTTTACTCTGATCTCAAATGTATGAAGTTTTTGGTACTGTTGTTGGTTGTTGAAAGTTATAATGACATGCTTACATCATATTGGAAAATCAATTCAGTCACAACCTAATAAAAACTTCAAACTAATATACGGAGTACAAAGTAGTAAAATCCGAAATATTTTCATGTATTTTACGACCATAATTCCATTCATAACAATATTTTCATGTATTTTACTACTCCGTACCATATTTCCTTCATTCCAATAGATTCTATACGTTTGTTTTATGCACGTACATCAATACTCGTTTTCTTTCGTTCATATCTTTGGTTTCGTATTCTTGAAAATTTTAAAATTTTGATATTAATAATGTGCTCAATAAGACAATTAAAACAAGATCACACTTGACTGTTTTTTTATTTGTATGTTAAAAGTTATATCGAATATTCTACACACTTATTAATAGTGTCCAAAAAGTGAAACGTATAGAACCTATTGGAATGGAGGAAGTAATATCTAGTGCAACCATCTTTTGTCATTTCCTATTCTCTCCCTTAATAATTGTGTAATCTTATTTAGTTTAATTTATATATTTTAATTTAAATATTATTTTAAATATATTTGTAAATAGTAGGGTTTTGTATGACATTCTCTCTATCACTCACTAGTCACTACTATTTGTAAGCTAAAAGTCCTGTGATCCCTAGCTTGGGGTGCTTAAATACATCAATTTCCCCTTTTTTCTCCTAACTTTTGCCTTTCCCTTCTTCCCAATAAAATAACCTCACTTTCCTTCTTCACCTTTTCTGCATTTTCTTCCCTTTTTTTTTTTCACTCTCTCTTTATTCCTCTGCAAAACTATTTATTTCATTATCATCTACCCTAGACACATTTATTCACTCACATCATAAACATAAATAAATATATCAAATCAATTAAATTAAATTTAATATATAAAAATAATAATAATAATTGTTTTTCTTCTTAAAGACCCATGCAAATCATAAGCCACTCATGATCTAATTATTTCATTCTCTTGCTTTTCTATTTTATTCTATTTTAATTTCTCTCTCAAAAAAAAATAAAAATATTCCATTATTTTTAAAAAAATTATTAATGGATCTTTCACTCAATATTAGTCCACCTTCAATTTCTTCACCATATATGAAGCAGTTAATGGCGGCGACGGGCAGCAATAATTACAGTGACCGGAGTTCGACCACCACGGCCGAGTCGTCAGCGGGCAGCAGCACGGGCAGCGAAATAAGTTACCATGAGATGACCAACAACAACATAAACTTTTTTAAAGGTTTTAATGACACAATGTTGAGTTTAGGTTTTAATGATAATAATAATATTAGTACTACGCCGAGTTTAAATCGACATAATCATCAAAGTCATTACGGGTTTAATCATCTGCATCAGCAGCATCATCAGCCGGTGATCTACGGCCGAGATTTCAAGAGGAGTTCGAGGTCGACGATGATTGGTGGAGGAGTACTGAAGAGGAGTATTAGAGCTCCCAGAATGAGATGGACTTCAACTCTTCATTCTCACTTTGTTCATGCTGTTCAACTTCTTGGCGGTCATGAAAGTATGCTACTTTTATTTTTATTTTGGTTGGTTTTTTCGGGTTTCTGTAGTGTGCGATTTGAAATCACACGACAACCACAAATTTTAGACAAAACAGTATAAATTAACCCAATGGGAAAGTGGAAAAATACATTCAAAAGTACTTTGATTAACTATTTAGAGTACTCTTTGGCTTATCTTCACCACTATTTACATAAATTAATGAGTTGTAAATATAGAGTATATATGAACATTTTAAACATATACTCTCTCCGTTCCAGTGAATTGTTTACACTTGGACTTTTTTGTGAGGGAGATTTGAGAGAAACGTAAACCAATGACTGAGACAGATGAAGTATGTAATTTCTTATAGTGCGTATGTGTGTATGTTAAATGTTTTGAGCAGGAGCAACACCAAAATCAGTTCTAGAGTTGATGAATGTGAAGGATCTAACCCTAGCTCATGTGAAGAGTCATCTACAGGTGAGTTAGTTAGGGTTATATTATCTGCCTTTTTGTTCAAGGACAAAATATTGCATAAATATTTGACCATGGTAATTTATAGATAGGAAAATGAAATTAAACATTTTCTTAATTAGAATATGAAATGACATCGTCTCGTGATATGATACTGTCTCATACTTCCTCCATTCCATTTGATTCTATACATATTTCTTTTTCGGAAATTCCAATCAATTCTATACATTTCTATTTTAGTCTCTACTTTATTAAACTAAAAGACCAATATACCCTTCACTAATACCCATTCAACCCACTTGCAAACAATAAAGTAGGGGTATTTAAGTAATTCCATTATCTACCCCACTTGATTTTCTTCTACCTTAATTACCGTGTTTTGGTCAAACGTATAGAATCAAACGGAATGGAGGAAGTATATTTTACAAATAGTATATTTCTATACTAGTGCTTATAGTAGTCACATTATCTCATTAATTTATGTGAGAGGCTGATACTAAAACTCGGTACCATTACGATTATCCAAGGTAGTGCTGATTAAATCATCTGAAATTATTTTTGTTATTGATAGAAATTGATATTCCAAATAATTCATTTAATGATATCAATCATATTTAAGACAATAAACAAATGATGAAGAATTGAGAGAGTTAATATTCATAGATATATTATAAGCATACTCCATTCGATTCAACTGGTTCTTAACATTAGACCATTTTTGTAAGGGGATTATAGTCAAACGTTAAGAACTTAATGAATCGGGGAAGGTATAGTGAAATGGACTGTGGTATGTGGACATATGGTGGGGTGTGTTATAGAAACAAGAATGTGCAAACAATTAGAGGAATATAACATCAAGTGG
Organism: Dianthus caryophyllus; assembly: GCA_023091065.1. Lineage (NCBI taxonomy): Eukaryota > Viridiplantae > Streptophyta > Magnoliopsida > Caryophyllales > Caryophyllaceae > Dianthus > Dianthus caryophyllus. The sequence continues at coordinate 5,573,696 of CM041517.1, forward strand.
ACAAAGAATAATCTTATAAATGTGGACCTTTTTTTTTTTTGTGTGTGTGAATATTACCTTCAATTTTGTTGTACATTCTAATTTGTTCCATTTTATTTGGTGTTCATATATGCAGATGTATAGGACAGTTAAGAGCACTGAGAAAGCATCATCATCACCTGGTATACAAATTGGATTTTCTATTTAGTACTGTTTCTCCTTTACTTTTATTCCCTTTTTATTGACTAAAAAAATGTCATTCGGTGACATACAGCGATATCAAAACTTGATACTACCTGATGTCATCATATTCGTTACAGTATAATTGTATAAAACCGATAACCAGATCTTATGGCGTTCAATCCGTTAGAGTATAAAGCCGATTTTGAACCTTCAACTATCGACTTAATCTTTTAGACGAGTGGATTGCTTACACTGTATTGGAACCTTGATGACATTCTGGAATCTTGGACTTTAATTTTAACCATTCATCTAAACGTCTAATCCAATTACGGAGTATTTTACGATACACTAGTTCATTCCATCATTACCGAAAATGGTCTACTCTAATGGTTAAAACGAAGGTGTCGATATTAAATAATTACTCCTCCATGAGACTAAAACTTTATTTATGGTTGTTTTTGTGTAGAGTTACAATTAGGAGACATTCATGAATTAGAAGAGGGAGAGAAAGCATTGTCATATGAAAAAGCTGAATCAAACCCTTGTTATTTTCTCGAAAACCAATCAACTACATCACCAACAGTAATTGAAAAAACAAATCTGTAAGTTTTTACTTTTTACTGTATTTATTTTATTTATCTCCTGTTTAAAATTTGTTTTTCATACTGTTGTTTTTCCACACCTTCTTGTTTAGGTTATGTGTTTTTATAGCTTTTTTTTTTACCCAAAGAAATTACTTTAAATGGATCAACAAGAAAAAAAGGCAACAAAAAGTGGAAAACCAGTAAATCAATGCAAAAAAACACATGTAGAGTGTAGACATAGTAGACACAGATGCATACACAAGAATTTTGTCTTGGTACTAGTAGTCATTTTTTGGTCCAACATTCATTATATTGTCTTTCTTTGTTAATGGTGTTGTAATTGTAAAATGTTGAATTATTATTTACACAATGTAGTCAATATAAACTAGTGGCGGATCAGAGTCAAAATTTGTTGTCGGTAATAAAGTTTTTATAATAAGAGGATATGACGATAAATTACTGTGAAAATTAGCAAATTTTGTAAACTCAGCTACTCGTTCTGATCATTATGTAGTGTTTTGATTTAGGTTTTTGCATATTACTTTAATAATCCATTAAATCCACCCAGCATATAACTACATACGACGCTGATTTGGATTAAAATTTTACATAAATTTATGAAGGTTGTGCATGTTAGTTTAAATATTTTTTACTCGGTTACTAATTTGTTACTGAGTTAAATTTTCCATGTCAAGTAGATTTGTAATCTTGAACAAACACGAAAAGATGTTGTATTCAAAACCCTAAAAAGTTTAATACTCCGTAGTTAAAGTGTTTTTACGTTTTAAAATGAAAGATCGTGTCATTAATTAAAAGTTATACGGAGTATTATTTATACAATCGTTCGATGAACAAACAAAGTAAAATTTCCTTAAAACTAACACGCTTCTTGCAAACACTTTGTTTTATCGTTGTTTTTCTTACCACATTTTACGAGAAACATTTAATTTACACCTTACATTATTTTTAAAATGTTTTACTCTAACGGATATACAGAGTAATAATAGTTTGGATGATAAAGATGTAGGGAATATACTATAGTTCCATAACAATCATGTTTATGAATTATTTACATGCATTCAATGTAGATCATACAATAAGTGATCGTTGTATTACATTTAATGATTTGAATTTGAATTTTTTTTTTATGGATTATAAATTATACTCTCTCTGTTTCAGTCATTTATTTATACTTCTCTCAAATATTCCTCACAAAAAAAGTCAAACTGTAAACAAATCACTGAAACGGAGGATATACAATAATAGTATATGAGCTACTTTCAAATTCAACCATAAGATTATTGATTTTACAAATCCCAAAGCATTACTAAACAAAGTCAAACACTTAGTTGCAACACAAATCTCAATGCAATAAAACTACTTTAATTTTTTATTTTTATTTATTTTTATTTTTTTACAAAGGCTATATATGTATAGGTTTGTGTTTGTCAATTGTATTGCAACGTAGCTTTTCTTTGTCTTTTGGCTTTAATGTTTTAAACTGTTGACTTGGTTTTGAGAGATGTCTTTGAGCAGGCATCCTATGTATTCTTTGTTCCCTATAGCTATTAAACCTCATTATACGAGTAGAAATAAATAAAATAATGGAAAAGTAAAAGACGAGTTTTTAATGCATAAAATGTAATCATATTTAGATTGATCGTGATCACTATTAAGCGCAAAGTAACCACCATTCAGATGTATATAAATGTGGACATTTTTTAGTCTATAATGATCAACGTAGATGTGAATAGACAAATCAAAATCTTATTTTATCTTTTATTCTTTTGATTATAAAGGTAATATTAGATATTTTGTAAACCATTTCTTTTCAATTTTCAATTACTGCGTTTTGAATAATCTTTTATCATTGATGTTTGCAGAAGTTCATGGTTATCATCCTTAAATTCAGACGAACGAGCTACATTGAGCCAGTATTCACATTCAAATGAATTTCGTGACACATACGTGAAGGTACAATACGATAAATCCATAAATTCAAAAACTATGTAAAGTACGAATTTCTTTAATTCACTATGTATACGAGTAACTCACTCTTTTGAAAGTATGTTAACTTTAACACGCTTGGGTATATTGTGATTAATTAGGTCGATGAGAGACGTGAAATGGAGAGACGTGAATCGGAAGGATGCTATTCGTCTTCGGATAACAAATTGAGTTTAGAGTTTACGTTAGGACGTTCGAGCCCAAATTGGGTGCCCATCGACTTTGCAGGCTCATCTAATGAGCCAACTCTTCTCAAATGTTGAAACTTTATTAGATTTTACTAATTCGTAGACTAGATTTTAGAGTACTACTTAGTGTTGTTGTTCACTCACGTCATTAATATGCAGTATAATTCTATTGTAAGAGCGTTATGTTGTACTAACACGGCGAAGAATGGGCCAAAATCAGAAGAAATTTAGAAGGTGACTTAGGAAGGGTTCATCGTTATCAGCTCTTAGAGCAATCTTTACATATGATATGAATCATATGATCATTACTTATAATACTTACTCATCCCTCCAATCCGATCATTTTTTTTTTTTTACCATTTACGAGTATATTATGTTAAGAAGAAAATAAATCGAAGTAGTATTGCAGTGTGGCGTCGATAATTTTATTAAAGGAAATTATGTCCCCACTATATGGCAGTATTTTTCTTGGGATACAACACTGCGTTAATGTATTTTCACTTAAATAAAGTCGATTTTTTTTACTGCGAGGCTCGATCTGTAAAAACAGATGTCTAGTAGTCCGAATATATTATAGGCCCAATTACTAGGAGTGCACTAGTAACTTGATTTTGGCCCATTTATCTTAATTAATTTTGGGTGTTGCTCAACTGTACCCGACTTTTTCTCAGTTGTACCCTTTTTTGTCATTAAGTTTCCATCCTCTACCCCTGCTCTTCCTTTTTTGCTCTGTTCTCTTTCCACCCAAAAAAAACCCTAAAACCACCAATTTCTTCTTCAATTAATTTAATTACTCATACAATTAATTCAATTTCTAATATATGGATCCTTGTGACGATATATTTCATGTAATTTACTCTTTTTTTTCCATTAATTTAATTTTTCTGATTTATTTTGTTTATGTATGTTTGTTTATATTGTTTATTTATTTTTATTTAATATATGGATCCTTGGGATGGTTGGGAAGTGGTCGGCGGTGGTGGGGGTGGTTGTGGCGGCGACGGCCGTGGTGGGGTGGGATTGGCGGTGGGGTGGCGGTGGTGGTGGCTCCTTTTTTTGTTTTTTTTTTTCTTTTTATGAAATAGGGTTTAAGGATTGACGGTGGGGGTGGGATTGGCAGGGGGGGTGGCAGTGGGTGGTGGTCAGGCGCTGGTCAGCCGTTGCGATGGATTGGCAAAGTGGTGGTGGCCGCCGTTTGCAAGGTTGTTAATTTTTTTTTTTTTTTAATTGAATTAGGGTTTAGGTTAGGGTTGTTGTTGGTGGCGGCGGTGCTGGTGTATGGTGGCAGGGCGATGGCGCGCCGTGGTGGGGTAGGGTGTTCTGCAGAGGTGGTGGTGGTGGTAGGCTGAGTTACGTTAGTTTAGTTGGGTATCTTTTTGTTTTTTTTGTTTTTTTTTTTTTTTTTTTGTTTTTTTTTGTTTTTTTTGTTTTTTATTATTTTATTATTATATTTTTTTTAAAATTGAGTTAAAAACTTTTAGCAGGCGGTGGAGCAGGCGGTGGTGGTGGAGCAGGCTGGTGGCTGCTGGTGGCCGGTTAAGTGGGCCTGGTTTAGTGTTTTGGCGGTGGAGGTGGCCAGCAGAGGTGGTCCATGGTGGTGGGACAGGCGGTGGTGGGTGGTTGGTGGTGGTGGTTTAATTGAGGAGGGAGGATTAAAGGAGGATGAAGAGAGGAGAGAGAAGAGAGAAAATTAGGTTATCAAAAATGTGGGGGAAGAAAATGAGGAGGGTATCTATGTCTTTTTCGGGTACAACTGAGAAAAAGCCGGGTACGGTTGAGCAATTACGTTAATTTTTCACTCACTACTTTTACTTATAAAATCAAGACTTTCTACTTATTCCACCATAGTGCGACAATAAAACTACACCAAGTAATGAGTTACATATTTTGTTTGAATTTGTGTGTAAAATTTACTAAAAATGAAATGACAAAATGAATGATTTATCCAAAAATAAAGAAAATAAATAAATTACAAAATTAATCTTAAATTTGCATTGTCGTCCTCCTTAAAAAAGTTTTTTGTGTGCATTATGTTAGAATAATATGTAGTTTAGTGTCCAATTTAATATTTTATAGTATTAGACAAACCTTCAATAAGTACTCATATAATATTAAATTTTCAAAATATACAGAATTAAATTAATAAATTAAAGTAAAACATTTCTAGAGGATCACATTAGGTATCCACATTTCACTCCTAATTAATATCCATATAAGATATTGTATCCAAATCAGTCATAAAAAATATACGATCCAAATTTCAATTTCTATCAAGATATCCAAAAATGGCTCTAAGATTGACAAAGATATATGTGGCTTTTCTATGAGAATCTACTTATAATTGATAAATGATAATCACATGGAATGACCAAAGTAGAATGCAAAAGACACAGACACTCTTTGCAGCCGGTTCCGCAGTCTGATCGATGGTGGATAGAAGAGAGGAGACTCGCTGCCTATATCCAAGTTTGATAAATCGAATGGTAAAACTGCAAAAATGATAAATCGAATAGTAAAACTGTAAAAATTGGCTTTGAGATTGAATAAGATATCATTTAAAATGTTTTAAAATAAGGTTATTATCATATACTCCATTAGTAGTCACACATTTGATTAATTTTTTTTTTTTGTTTGAAAGAGGCATAACATCATAGTAGTTACACATTTGATTATTTTTATTCTTTTATTATTTTTTTGTCTGAAAGAGGTAAAAGACCATAATAGTCACACAATTAAAAATACAATTCATAGAATATTACACAAATACACTACTCTGTATTTGTTTAAAATAAAAAGTTAAAATATTCTGTATCACATCCAAAGAAAAAGTGTCAGTCTAGGGTTTTTATATGACACAAACTATTATACGAAACAATATTACAATTATTTTTTCGATAGATTTTTCATCTACTTTGAAAGAAAAATATTTAATCATATTGTATTTGATAAGACGATATTAACCTAGTGTCATTATATGATGGCCTAAATAGTCATAAATTTGTTAAATTGGAGGTGCCCATACCCAAACGCGGGTATACAAAACAAATAAGCCACCAATTTATGTCCTCACTCGACTTGATTAATGAGTAAGTAAAATCTTTAGAGAGAGAGAGAGTGTGTGTGTGTGAGAGAGAGAGAAAGAGGAGAGAGAAAAGCGTCGTAAATTTTGTGCTAACTTATTTGACGACGTTGATTTCCTCCAACACAAAGGTTTGCACTTGATTTTTCTTTTCAATTTTTTCGATTTCATCATTGCACTCTTTTCAATTGATTATTTCTGTCTTTTTTCTGCAATCATATGATAATTCATTTGCAAATCATGTACTTCTACTTCTACTTCGTCACTCAATTTTTCGTAATTTAGGTTGTTTTTTTGGGGACGATGAATTGATGATGAAATTATATGACTTGTTGATTTAATTAAGCCTTGATTTTGAACAGTTTTTCAAGTTTTTGTTACCGTGTTTGAAGATGAATTGATGATGAAATTTCATGACTTTCTCTGTTCCAATCAATTGTTTATGTTTTCGCTCACGCAATCGTAAGAAATCGAGTGAAAATGGGGGTAGTAAGTATCGTCAAATTAGCTTAATCCTGGTACTAATTCTGTGTTAATCATAGAATTGAGACTGCTAATTAGATCACTTACATGTGTGTATCGTCTCGTGTTAAGTTTGTGTTTCAATCATTTGTTTACGTTTTTGATTTTGGGATTTTTGGGATTTTGGGAATGAAGGTAATCGGTTGATTTATTTCGGAGATACAGGTGTAAGCCTTTAGGTCTTACTCACATTATGGAGTACAATGGAACATACTTGTACTATTGACGACTTACGGCTTATTTTCCTTAAATCTATCAAATACTTAAGCAAACTTCATAAAACATCAAACAAATTTCAGATGACTTCGAAAATTTTAGACTTTAGAGTTCAAACCACTTAAAACGAAGAGAAAAGGTACTTAACATGAACTCATTACTAGAATTATAACCAGTAATTTTTTAGCTGTATCACACGGATATTGGCCTCCTTGTACAACTGATCAACCGGAATCCAAGGAGCAACATAATCGTTTCCATCCTGCAAATCTGCAATGGTTTCCTAACCCACCAGGCCACCACACTTTGCAGATCATGCCAAGGATGAATGCTCGCCTGAATTGCGCCTGGGGGCAATGAGGCAGCACCCAAATCGCATTAGGGTGCTTGAGGCACATGATATACGAAAGGCGCACGAAGGCTCAACGGTGGCAACTAGCGAGGCACATTACTATGCAATTTCATATTTATTTTTCCAAATTGTTCTATTTTACCCTTTCATTCTCAACCTTCTCCTAAATTTTCACTTATAAATACATGTTAGCCCTCTTAAAAACAAGAAAAAACCATTCTTGTGCAAAATTTTGATTGTATAATATGCATGTTCATATTAAATATTAATGTGCCTCTTGTCAAAAAGGTATCATCGCCTCGATGCGCCTTCTCTAACTAAGGAGAACTGAAGTGTTTCTTAGGCCACCATTGACACAGTTGGGTTAGAGGCACGTTAATAAAAGTCATAGCATATAACTCAACGCAGCATCTGTTGCTGTAGGAACAACAAAAGAATAAGGGGTCATGGTTTTCAATAGCAGCCTTGCACTGAAAACTCTAATCCTCGGAGACATATCCCCAATCTGCTTATTCTGTCCTTGAGCTTGTCGTTCACCGTTAGCCAACCAATATATGCATGTTTTGGAACATTAAATCTATTCCACACAAATGGCCACTGGTTCGCTTTCTGCCTTCTATGTATCAAACTATCAACCATTCATATCCGTCTGATGTAGTGTACTTACCATCTATCTGCCTCCACCAGTTACAGACGTGCCCAGCTGATAGCTTCTCCTTAACTCTGCAAATAGATAGGTAAACATAATGGACCCATATTATTTAGAGATGATCTTCCTTATAGGTAGTTTATCGAATATACTTGCAAAGTGCAGCTTTGTTCCATATCTTAGTAATAGCTGTAAAATAACATTATTTTGCAGCTATTACTTAGTATTCAATATCCGTAACCCACCACATTTCATTGGCGGACATACATCATCCCATGCAACATTGGGAGCGTTGTTGTAGCATATCTATCCCTCCGAATTTCTTAATGATAGCAGCACGAATCGGGGAAATGCTAGCCTAGTACGTATGCAGATGAACTTAAACGGCTTTGACCAACAACAATCTATCTGCATAGCAGAGTTTCCTAGCACCCAACCCCCTGATTATAGTGACCACCACCTCTTTCAGTATCTCACAGTCCAGTACTGACAGCTTCCTTGAAGAAATAGGAATGCCAAGATATCGAAATGGTAAGCATCTTTGCTGCAAACCTGACGTTCTAACCACTGTACATATGTGAATTGGTTGTTTTCATTTCATACAAAATTACAAACATATTTTGATCAATATCATTCAAAATCATTAGCCAAAGTCAAATCTCTTCCACTCATCAAATTTTATGGACCAAACTATATCTTTACACACATAAAATGGTCGATTTACATCAACTTCCAAACTAGAAAGGTAAATAAATAATGGAAACAGAGTACACTTATGGTTTATGTAATGTTGCAAGTTTAAGAAGGTCGCGGCTCGCGGGTAGTATGCACATGGTTTGCACTGAATGTCAAAATCTGCAAGTAATTTGCTCTTTTAATCATGTTATGTGAAATATTGTTGATTAGGTTTTGGTTTCGGTTTTGGTTATGGTTTTGCTGTGTGGCTACCACAGAATCCCAGGTATAGCAACTTTGGAGAATTTTGGGCGAGACGTTATGTGTCGAGGTGGACCTTCTTCATTGTCGGATATTGGGATTTATTGGAGTGATCAAGAGATAATCGTATCTCTGGATAAAATTCAACATGGATCACCTCCTCCTAGTAATGTGCTCGTTGATGTGAATCCATTTCAGCATAAGCCTTCAAGTTTGCCAGGTTAGTCATCGGAGCTTACTTTGTGTAATTATGATAATGCAGGATTGGAATTACAGAAGAAACATTTGTTTTACTTTGTGTGTATATGTTTTGAACCAGCAGCGGAAAGTGTAATTTTCTACTGACTAAAAATTAGCAGTTATCTGTCTCACTGTTAAGTTTCACTTAACTGAAACTGAAGGTGGTTATAGTTTTGACCTCATATCATTGTTGGAATAGTACTGAACATCGTTAATCTGGTAATGTTGCATAGACATCCCTATGGAACTCAAAGAAACTGCTCCTTGACGTCCAGTAGAAGATTTGTTCCTGGTTTCCAGGACAACCTACTACTCCATTAGAAACAAGTTAATGGCTCTAAGCTTGTAATTGAAACAAAACTTATTGGCTAGGGCAAAGCATTTGTCTCGCAATAATCATTTATATGCTTTTGTTGGTGGAGTTTAACCATCCTTCCATTTTGTGATTCTAGCTTCAAATTATGATTATTACAAGAAGCCAAATATCACCATTATTTACTTGGAAGCGATGCCACTAGTGTGACCTTTGATAAGAAAGATCAAGAAGAAAATTTCATGTATTACTTCTTATCTGGTCTTTTTCACAATAACTGAAACACTTGATGTACCTTAACACATTGTTACGTAAATCTTTTGTTTCTATATCGCTGTATGGGTAGCTAACAGCAAGAAGGTTTACTCTTCATTGATTTTGTGAAGTACCTTGCCACACTCAATTTGATGGTTGGCGCTGAGTTGTTTTTATTTTTATTTTATTTTCCACTTTGTGCAGATTTTCTAAATCTTTCTGTTTTTTATTGGTGAATGCAGATGGTATATGGTACTTTGTGCTTTTAGACACTGAAAAAGGATCTGAAGCAGAAACAGGGGTCTGGAAAGTCTTAGGAGATGGCTGCCAAATATATGAAGACTGTAAACTTACTGGTTGGAGATCTACCTTCGAATTTTACCAAGGGTCGTTAGATGATAGAAATAGAACTGATTGGGTGATGCAAAAATATTGGATATCACAGAAGGGAACACATGGTGTAGAGGTAGTCAATAACCCTCTTAGATTTATATTGACTGCATCAGTTTTGTTTGAGCCAACAAACAGTTTATTGAATTTGGTTCGATTATCTTCCAGGTTTCTGGCTGCTTATGTAGAGTCTTTCATCGTGATGGAGAACATAGAGAGCAGAAACGACAGCGCCACCTAGAGCCTGGTAATGTCAGAGGCCAAGAAGGCCTTGTACAGGAGGAGTATAATAGCCATGATTCTCAGAATATTTCTGCAAAGGGAAGTCTTCTACAGGAGGAACATAATAGTCATGACACTTTGACTATTCCTGCAAAGGAAAGCGTTGTAAAGGAAGAGCATAATAGGCCTGACACTCTGAATATTGCTGCAAAGGAAAGCCTTGTACAGGAGGAGCATAATTGCCTTGACACTCAGAATATTCGTGATAAGGGATCTGAGGTATGTGTTTTATTACCGGGTAATTTCAGATTGAAAATGCTATGTTTTCTATACTTGGTGATTCATTTATCTCCGTGCTGGTAGTTATCTCATATATTTAACCTACTCCACATCGAGAACTTCTTACTCCAGTTTTCCATAGACTAGAAGAGGGATACTTGGATTCCTGCTAAAATACAATCAAGAGATTGAAATGCCGTTTTTAAACTGTGTGCTATCACTCTTAACAATTACGGAGTATTAAAGTATTGGTTCCACTGTTCAATTCCGTGTTAAATTTGTATGCATTTATCCGTTTTTAGGTGGTCGAGAGAGACGATAATACAAAGTTATCCGCCCCTGACGAAAATCTAGAGGACCTTGATTGTATCTGTAGAGGTGATTACTTGGAATTGCTAGATCTTGTCAATCCTGCATCATCGGCATCCAGTTCGGACAATTCAAGCTGTGTATCTATGGCATCTGATGAAATGTTTGACTATTTGGAACTTCTTAATGACCTGGAGCCTGAAAATAACAAACAGTGCCAGTCAAGTTCTACTAGCTGTCACTTGAGTGTTTCGACGTCTTCAGTTCCAAAAGTTGTTGTGAGCCCAGCTGCTCGTGGTAAGTCTTCTGTCAGAACAATTTTTCTATTTGCTTGTTATGTTCTTTTGCCTGTTGTTCACAGTGATGAATTGTGTTAGAAACTGATGTCAAGTGTAAACATGCCGTGGCAGTCCTCTAAAACGATTTTGCAATGACTTGTTTTGAAACGGTTGGGAACTTTTTAAACTACTACACATACAACCAATGCTATATAAACAAATTTCGATTATAAATTCTTTAAAGGCACAAGGTGCAGAAGGCAATGAGGCCTCATGGCCACAAGGCATGCAAAGCAAAGAGGCTCGCTTTATGCAGTTATGCACACAAGGCGCACCATTATTTAGATAAAATAAAGTTTGTAGATTCACATTAATGTATTCCTCTCTAAACTTCCTATCATGTTATGCACAAGCATAAGAAGCTCAATAAACAATCATAGAATTAAGAAGTGCATGTGACCTTGCTGGAAAGGCAAGGCTTTATAGTGAACCTCACTTACAATTGGCTTTATTAGGACATTGTTGTGCATGTTGAAAGTGTCCTAAAACATTTAGTTAATGGGATTTGTCCCAAAAAAAGTAGGCAGTTTAATTTGAAAAGCTGAGAGTATTGTCATATAAAATGTCATTTGTTGGATTTTACGAGGGTTAACATGTTACAATTTAACATATGGAATGTGGGGTGAACGGAAGGGCAAAGTAAGAAAATAAGAAGAAATAACGTATGAAATTTGACATTACTCCATTAGTAAATATTGCTTGTTTTCCCTGTATGAGGTGTACAAAATGTGTACCAAAATGTTTTGACTAGTGTCTTCCTCCGTCTATAGTTCATGCACATTCAAGGCATGCCTTTATAAACAACAATACTTAAGTACTCCTTATGAATAAGTCGTTATTGTATAAGCTTGCTACAAATTCACTACTTTCATTCATAAAAATGAATATTCCATTAAGGTCGTGTTTATTCATTCCATCATTCGCTGAATTATGATTTAGCAGACTTTAATTCAAATATTTATTTATTGTTTTGTTATTTTGTTTATTTACCTATTTATTTCTTTACTTATTGACTCGTATTTGTTCTGTTTATTTATTTATTTATCTATCTATTTATTGTTTACTTATAATTGTTTGATTTGTACCCAAAACTACTTTACCAAAGAATCTTGGGACAAGGATTAGTTGTTGTGGTTGTGATTGTATAATCTAATTCTACGCACAATACTTGTTTTGCCAATTACTCTGTGTTGGAATGTGCTGTATTTCTCAACTATTTTTTATAATTCACCATTGAGTTTGTATAAGAACAGCCTGTTGTTTCTGGAAGTCATTACAATTTGAGTAACATTGAAGAAGGGTTTTGGCATGAATTTCTGTTAATGGGTGAATATAAAAGAGTGTATAATGGCGGAAGTATGTTTAGACTTAGACTGGGTGCAGTTTCTACGTTTTGTAGAGGGAGAACGAAGATGAGAGACTTGAAACAGAGAGGTGCCAAATAGAGGATCTGAGCCAGTGAGACACAATGGGGTAACAGAGGTAAGAAAGCGTAAATGAGTGTCAAATGTCAACTGGAATTGAGGAGATTATACTTGAAAGTTCAATTCGTATGTTATCAAACCGATTGCATTGGTGTCCGATTAGGTTGTGTCTCCAAAATTATACATTAGGTAGTGGTTTAAAATGTGATACTAGGTACTCTCTACCTCTCATCAAACTTCGTACTACTTTTTGCACCAGGACCAGGAGTAAGAGCAGTATAGACAATTGTAAAAGTAGGCAAACCAAACGTAAAATTGTCAAAACGGTAGTTTGAGGTTTGGAGTTTATTGTTTAGCGCATAGGGAGTACTCCGTATAATTTAGTCAATTCAGACAATCTCACGCATGTGCACGTGGATTTGTAGTGCTGTCAAGGCAGTGCTTCTGAATAATATAAGCATAGGTTTGAACCAGATTACGCCTACTTTCTGATTTACTCCCACCTGGGAATGTATGCCAGTCGATCTATTCAACTGTTTGTGGTCATATTTGGTTTAGAACCTGCCTGTGGCTATAACTGCCAAGAACTCAAACAATTTTGGAAATTGCGTTATGTCCTGGTTGTGACACGTTCTCGTGTAAACTCCTGTATTGCGATTTGCGCATTCAGGCATATAACACTGCACATGGACATCTTGTAGGTGGTTGAATGCATATTTACCTCTGCTCCATTTTAGCACGACATAATTTTGATTACAAGGCTGTCGTTTGTGTCATACAAAAATTTTCGAGCACAGTTTTAGCCAAACGTAGTTATATCAAAACACTTGAGTTTCGGATGTATCTCTCAAGTTCATAGTACATTTACAATGATGTCGCAATGGCTGTCGATTTAATTTCAATTATACTTGTATTTTCTGTTCTTTCATACATTGCGTGACATCTTTTAGCTTCAACTGGCATTTACTCTGAGTTTGCATCCACAGGTTCTTTGGTCACTCCAGTTGAAAGCTATTCGCCTGAACAATCCCTTAACTTAAAGGATCCGTCGTCAGATCCTGTCGTTGAAGGCAAATGTAACGACAAAAGTACCACATCACATGCTGGGAATAATCACAAGGATCAAGGCGTAAACTCTACTGAGGCGGCCCCAAATTACCAAGAGGGTTCCACTAGCAAGACCTCAGTGAGCGATAAAGGGAAGAAAATCGCTCATGGAAAGATGAAGATGCTGAAAAAGAAGTATTTATGCTTCTTCCCGTTCTAACGACCTCATTAGTTGCGTCTTGTTTATGTGAGTTATAAAGTTGCGAAATTGCTCGTTTCCACTTCTGGGAAGCAATAGGGATTAGGGAAAGCACTTTACGCAAGCGTTGATGGACAGGGAAAAATAATTAAGCTTAATTATTTTGAGGCTCTGGAACACAGTTATGCTTAGGGGTGTAAATGATCTGAGTCGGCTTGACGAGCCCTCGGAATCAATTTGGTCACAGCTCGGCTTGAGCTCGATCAGACTGTTCTCGGGCGGAGCTCGATCAGACTGATCTCGAGCTCGAGCCTGAGCCTGAGCCAAGGTAGGCCAATTCCGAGTTAAGCCCAAGCTTAATAAAGCTCAGTTCAGAAGCTCGGATTTGGGCTGGTTTTTATTTATCTCGATAATTTAGTCTTTGTATATAATTTGACTAGTATAATACCCGTGCATAAATACATGGGAATGTATTAAAAAGAGTTTATAGTTTACCGAATTAAATGACAATGGAATTAAATATTTAATTAAAGTAAGGATAGTGATAATACAATTATATATTTCGTAATTACTAAAATGGTAAAACCTACTCCGTAGCATTCTTGTACATACATCAGCCGATAACTTTGTTTTCAGACCATTCTGTTATTGGAGAGGTGAACACACATTTCTTATATGTCAGTCATCCATATTTGCGAAGTAAATATGTTTTCAAAGTGATGTTATCCGTAGATTGTATTCTGATTTGTACGAAGAACAAACATGCTAGAGCAGTTATAGTTATGGAGCTTTCGTATACGAGGTATCTCGATTTTCACATAGTGATTATGCCTGTAGTTTGTCTCAGCATATTTTCATGTCACTAGATTTCGAATTTCATGGAAGTGGTCCTATGAAATGGTAATCAACTTTCATACACTACATAGTCTTATTTAAGTTGAAGTTTTGAAATTTCAGTGAGCTATAATTCGAAATAAGAGCTCTAGAAGACGAAATTTTATCTTATGCTAATGGCCTCATTAGGCCTATTAAACAGAAATCCGCAACTTCAGAAACCGGTAAAAATCGAAACCACCACTTTGTTGAACTTTTACTTGACTATGGCGAGTTAAAATTACTCACTACTGGCTCCTTCGACAATTGGGGGTGTTTAAGACCTCTAACTGATGGTTTTATGAGGTCATTAGGCCATTTTTACCATTTAGCAAGGATTAAATAAAATTCACCGTTGTAAGGTTTCGGTTTTTGCATAACATGAATATAGAGTATTGATAAAATCTAACATTATTATGATTGGGAATTTGAGATGTTCATGTCATTTGTTGAATTTGAGTCCGTCAAATAATATTTCACAAAATTACATTTTTTAGTGATAAAATTTACATATAAACTGATAAAAATGTAGTTACTATAACATGTTGAAAATTACGTAAAAATGATAAAGAAGATACCATCGTTCCATTGAACAATACAATTTCAATACATTTAACATTTTTTTTGGTAGGTGTACTTTGAGCCCAAAACTACAAAATGTATGTTGCTCAAATCCACAAATAGCAATAGAATTTGCTAAATTATACTTTCACGACTATCGATTCTTATCATTTGACCAAAATCGTTCTCATAAAAATAGTCAAAGGATAAGAACCTGTTGAATCGGATCGAGTATAAGTCACAGTCAATTTCACTTCTATGAATATTTACACGATGACATACGCACATATAAGTGTTTGTTATGTTAGTCGTAGCACACTCTTCACAAAAACATGACTTAGTCTCCTTTCATTTTTTCCAAATTTTGCTTTGAACAATTATAGCTTGAAGAATAAGAAGAGTCATCATCAATCAAACTTCTTGCAATTCTTTTCTTGTAATCTTTGAAGAACATCATAACAATCACACCGTTACACACCGAATTAAACCCCCACGCTCCAATTCCGTTGCACCCGCCTTTTTTCGCGTTAAAAACGTGCAACGAAATGACTGCGATATGGCTAACCGTGCTGCACGCCAACAGAACGACCTGGCAGTTTACGATGAATGGGAATTTGGCCGCGCGTGAGAGGCCAACACCGACACAAAACTTGTACCCGTACACGACCGCGTACAAGAATGTCAATAGAAGGATTGCCACCACTTGAAACGACTGCGAAAACTCGAGCCATAGAAAGCACATGAGAACCATAGAGGACTGGTTTACAACGTGGAAGACGGTCACAGAACGACGTCGTAGTATTTTTATGAATGTCCTAGGGAGGTGTAGGAGGATTCTAGAGAGGTAGAATGCATAAGACCAAAAGAAAACCCGGCCAGAAGGCCGGGTTCCTGGAGGAAAGCAGAGGAGCCACCTGACGGGGGTAGTCCGCAGGTGGCTCCTCTGCCAAAGCCACCGCGAATTCTCTTGAATTTCCGCGGTGGCTGAGAGGAGGGTGCCAGTGAAAATGAGAGCTGAGGTGGCGGAAATGAGGAGGGAGTGGAGGGAGGGGACGGGGCCGAGAGGGAGGCGGAAGCGGCGGCGGTTAGGGAGGAGGAGGAGGAGGGAGTGGTGGAGGAAGAGGGAGAGGAAGGTGTAGAGGGTGAGGGTTGTGAGTAGGAATGACCATGTTGAGAACCATGTTTGTGTTGGACTCCACCTAAAGTTTAGTATAGTTGGGTGTTGTGTTAGATAGTATTGCATGGATTGTAATAGTAGTAACATGGTATGATATGATATGATATGATCTTATGATATAGTTTGTGTTTTGTATGAATGAATGTTGTGTATAGTTCAATTTTATAAGAAATGAAATTGTTAATGTTTTGGATGGATGGATGTTTTGTACACTTCAATTGATAAGAAATGAAATGGGGGTGAACCAAAGTAGTTCTATGTTGTTGTGAGGACTTTATATAGGCACAAATTGTTTTTAAATGTCAATTGTTTTTTAACAACATGTGTTTATTAAATATGATGGAAAGTAGTTGACTTTATGTTTAGCAAGTGTTTATTAGACCCATGTTAAGATAATTAAAATGAAAATTATTTTAAGGGATAAAATGCAATATAATTTTTTTATCAATATAGTTCTTTTATTTAAGTTTTTTTTGTAATCAGCTAAATTTTAAAAGTTTGATAATGAATGATTTAAAACCTATAAATAAAATTGAATTAATTATAATAATAAAATATTCATTATAAAAAAAGTACTCCGTATAAGAGACCACTTTAAGACTGAATGAAAGGAATATGTTGATGCATAAAAGTACTTGTAAGACTTTATTTATAAATTTGGTAATTGCTTAGTAGTAATGCATGATTTTGACTATCCTTGATTAAATTAACCTTTTTTTACGGAGTTTGTATTTTTTAACAATTCCCCTCGATCTAATTCTTATTACCAAAATATATATATTTTTTTTTATCAAATATTGGTGGTTCACAAATTATACTTAGAGTCTTTATTTTGTGGAAGTCAACTTTGATAGGGTTGATGACTTGATGATAATTAGGATAAGACAAAAGTAAATAGTGTAGGAAAAAGTAGAGTGTTTTGTTTTATGTGTGCAAGTGGATAGATATTTGACCCGTTTTAAGCTTAAAACGGATAACCCGTTTTAAGAGAGACTTATTGTTTATGGTTATACTTAGAGTCTTTATTTTGTGGAAGTCAACTTTGATAGGGTTGATGACTTGATGATATACTAATATACTCCGTATGTGTCAATGTAATCTAGAATTTTTTTGAATAGTCGTTAGTCTAGAAACAAAGTGGTTGTAGTCTTGTGAATTTTTGAATTAGTAAACATGATCATTTCAAGTAGAAACATACAAGAGCTAAGACTTAAGAGTTTGGAAATTCGTAGCCAATTAATAAAGACTTTTTTTTTTTTTTTTTTTTTTTTTTTTTTTTTGGCAAGGGCTAGAATGTTGACTCTGCTAGCTCTCGTACCATCTTTTTAGTGTACGTTGGAACGATAAGATAAATTGTATAGCGTCATTTTTTTCGGGTAATATTTCTAATCGATTGAGTATAATAAATAACGTCTAGAAGCCTAGAATAAGATTGACTTATGCTAGAGACTTAGATATATGATACATAAAAATAATATTTTTAACGTATCAATATAACACGTTAAAAACAATATTTTTAATTTATTTTTAATGTATCAATATTTTTGTGTTAGAGACTTAGAGATATGATACATTAAAAATAGGATTAATTGCCAAGAATAATCCGAACTGGTCCTTTTATTCCATAAATAATCCGAACTTGAATTAATCCACGAATAATCCCAACTATTCAAGTAACATTCCAATAATGAACTTTGGTCAATTTTAACATGCTTTAATCAATAAAAAAAAAAGTGAAAATGGTTTGAATTTAACTTGAAATAAGAGTGAGACAAAGTTATAGTCGATTTCACGGTTTTTTTTTACGTGTTAGAGTCGATTGAAATTGGTGAACGTTCATTATTGGAATGTTACTTGAATAGTTGGGATTATTCGTGGATTAATTCAAGTTCGGATTATTTATGGAATAAAAGTATCAGTTCGGATTATTCTTGGCAATTAATCCTTAAAAATATTACATTCTTTTCAATTACATTAGGCTGCGTTTGGAAACTTGGAATTAATTTGAAATTCTTGAATTCAAATGTGAAATTTAAAATGTTTCATTTCAATTCCAAATTCAATTCCACAGTGATGTTTGGTGGCGCATGAAATTGGAATTGACAACTTTAATATAAAAATTGTTAAAAATTTATAACAAAATGAAATTTAAGACTATTGTATCAACTTTTAAAATTATATTTTAAGATTTTGCTCATTTTTAAGTCATACGGAGTAAGTGTGAAAAAACTAAAAGGAAGAGGAATTTAAATGACTACCCAAACCTTAGGAATTGAGATGAACCCAAATTGAACTACTATGGAATTGAGCCAATTCCAATTCCAATTCCACCTTGAGTTCAAACAAATTAATGGCTCAAGATCAATTCCACCTGACAAACATGCCATTAATGTAATTGGAAAGAAATGAAAGAAATATAATACGAAGTATAATTTAACTAAAGTATATTATAGCTACTTGATAAATTGAATAAAACGAAGGGAGGGAGGTATGGAGGGAGAATGTAAGACATGCCATGGACTCGTGAAAACTTGAAATAAATCAAACAAAACTGAATTAAACTGAGTTGAACCAAAATGAAGCCCAGTACGTGGGATATCTAACAAGCCAACCTTAGTTTTTCAAAAACCGAAAATTACAGACGCATTTATCTGGGTAACAAGCAGTAGACAACACTACAAGGGACATAGAGCCATAGAGTTCATGTACTACACCACCAAGAAAAACAAAGAAAACGAGAACAAAGGCCTTTTTACGCCGATGGTAGAGCATTAGAAGCCGAAAAAATCACAAAAGTCTCAAAAAAAAAATCACCATTTTTACACAATATGTTTCATCTATTTCTGATCTTACAATTGAAAGTTGTAAGACAGTCATTTATAAAATTTGTTCAAGGAAACACACAACACGGCGCACCTTTTTTTTTTCGTATACACCAATTCACATTTTCCCGCAGTCCTGACTCCCGAGGGATATAATTTACAACAGCAACATTCATATCTCAATACCTACCACTGGAATATGCCATCTTCTCACAAACACTTTGTTCAAAGAAATGTCTACACTACAACATTTGCAGATTTGCAGGAAAGATCTAACCAAGCGAAGTCCAGAACCATTTCCAGGCCGCCAAAAAAAAAGCACAGCATCTCGCATAACATGGAGTGCCACTCTGTTCCTGCACACCTCCTCCTGATGTCGTTACACCTAAGTCCTGAAGAATCGTTTCATGTTAGCGCATTGTAGGGAAGAAGCAATGTGTGTATAACCTACTGTAATCTGGCATTACCAAAGTTCTGTGATGAAATTTTCCGACCTTTTCGACATATTTCGATAGCATCATTCATCTGCAGCTGACCCTCCCCATTTCTTCACCCTACTTATTGCTTCATCAGCCTGCAACAGAATATCAAATTTAACGCAGGATGATGGAATCGACTTAAGGAATAGTAGTTAAAACGGCCTGTTGTTCTTACTTCTTTCTTCCAGTTTGTGAGGGATGTCACGATGATTAAGATGGCGGTTTGCAAACAGATTCCACCAACCATTCCTCCCCAAACTCCCTGCAATATAAAAGTTAGTGAGGCCCAAAATGAAGGAAAAGTCCCTAAACTCTTCGACTTAACCACATTAACCTTCTTACATACTGCTTAACAATTTTCACGGTTTATCTCACTTGCTCTCCTAAATAGCATTTTATTGTTAACAAAAACGAACGAATATAACACTAGCTAGACTTGTCAAACATAAAACAACCTCAGTGTTGGAGTAGAAAACTGATCATAAGCTTCCTGCCATAATCTTAGATGGTTCTTTTCGACACCAAGCACACCCAAACCCTAGTTTGCCTAACAAAAGGGCAGCCCGGTGCACGACCGTGTCTCTGCAAGACAAGGGTTCCACATAGAGGCGTAATAGGGGAGGGGCAGTCCTTAATTTCCTTGTCATTTTGGCAAGAGGCCGCCCCCCCAACCCATGACCTCTCGGTCACAAAACAACACCTTATCCATACGTGTCAACTCTCAAGGCTCCCGTTGCGGGGAAGCCGGTTTGCCAAATAATTTCAGTTAAAAAATTGATGGTACCCCAAAAGATTAACCTCACTCGCGACAATAACCAACATAAATCAGTGCGACCCTTTCATTGGTATACCATATACGACATATCTGCTAATTCAAACAAACTTTAGTACGAAATATGAGCAGGCTTACCATGACTCCTAGATTATATTTGAAACCGAGGAGAATTCCGGCAGGTAGCCCGAAGAGATAATAGCAGGCAATGTTGATGTATGCTACAAGTGATTGCCATCCTGCTCCAATAGCAACACCTAAACAGAAAAGTGATATGAAACAGAAAGGCCTGTAACGTCGTACGTACAAAGAAGCATACAGTTATATAGTACAGAGTAACATGTTAACTCGTCTCAATTTCAAGTACCTGATAGTACTGGCTGGAGACTGTTGAGAAGAACGGTGAATGCAAGCACAATTGAGATTCTAGTTGTTTCCTTCGCTACAGCCTCACTGCTGGTGAAAAGGTGAGGGAAAGTGTCTCTAGTTGCAAGCACCACTAAGAAGGCGAGGAATCCTATGGCCACTGATGTTATGGAAACTACTGTCACAGAAATCTTTGCTTGTCGATAATTGCCAGCTCCTAGCTCATTTGAAACTCTCACACTGTCGCAAATAAGCAAAAAACTCCCGTGAGTGTTACTTCATGTTATTTTTCCAGAAAAATGAAAAAAAAAAATAATCATGAATGTAAAAGATGCCATATCTGCCACTTGATTATCATCTTTATAGACCCAAAGCTCATCCTTCTTCATTTTTGCATAATGTTGTGAGACTTCTATAGTTCATTAGTTCTATACTATGGAAAATTAAAGGAGGCTCAGAGGATTTACCTAATAGCAGCATTAAACCCAAATGCAATCATTGCATCCCACCCTTGTAAGTTCATGCTGCACATGCAAGAAATTTGAATTGAATGAACATCCGTCATATTTTCAGCAGGAAGCTGTTTCTCAATAAAACAGATATCTAATTTATTCAGCAGCAAGCAGGCACAAACGAATTGACTACTCAATTGTTGTGCGCCAGTATAGAACCTTACCAGATGGAGATAGCATCAACAGGTATCAACGGATTGGGAAGAACGCCCACAATCACAACGAGCATCATCAAGTACCAAAGCTCCAAGCTGCACAGGCCAATACGCAACCCGCAGAAGGAATTAAACTATTATGAAGTTTTTAAAAGCCCTATTTAACGAGAGATATTTTTCAAAATATCAGGAATTCGAATAGAAACCACCACCACACAAAGTTCAGTGAAATTAACTTTCCAACACTCACGCACACGTTGTTTGGTGGAGATATTACTTAGACACGTACATTGATAGTTGCATTTTCAAACCCAACACAAATAATGTGAATTTGAAGAATCCTAATTCTATCCTTAGACTACTTCTGAGACACTCAAGTCACCTTCATCTTGCAGCAGTGTTGCACTGTTACATAGCTAAGACATCTAGGTTTGCTGACGTTCGTTTGGGGTCTCGCATATTTATTTCACTTTCAAATTTTGACGTTTATAAAAAAAACTTTCAATGCTGAAGTACTTTTCTGTTTATGTTGATTTTCGAGCTGTAAATGAGGATGAACTTTCACGTACCAACATGAGAAGATAAATGCTACATGAGCAAAAAAGTTTGGAAGTCGATGACATACCATAACATAACAGCAGAAGCCACAGAGAGCTTCACAAAACCCCACAAGTCTGCAAACGCTAGCCAGGACCATCCACTCCAAGCGCCATCCGACTTTGTCACAAGAATGTAAATTAGCTGAAGGATGACGATAAGCCACCATGAGATGTTGAGCATGATTGCTGCTCCTGCCAATCCCCAGCCTAGCCTCAGCATAAACATCCAACTCAAAGCTGTATGGAGCACCAGCACCGCTGCAGACACCCACGCCATCACAAGCACTTTCCCCTGTGCTTGCAAAAACTTTTGTATTGGAAAATGAAAAGCGTAGGCAAATAATTGAGGCATCATCCACAATGCAAACTTGCCTGCACCACATCAATGTAATGTTAACTTTGAAATTTGGTTTTGGGTAATGACACTTGCTCATACAAGTCTTAAAAATTAATGAAACAATGATGCGACAAATAGAAAATGCCAGTATTTGCGTCCAACAAAGAAATAGTTTCATCTCCAAATAAATTTGTTTGATAAGGAAGACTAATTCTTAAGAATAACTTCGGAACAGCTAGTCCATCAACTGCCTGAAAGAAAAGTTATTACGATGCTATCATAAGGCGCAATAGCATAGCAGAGAACTATTACATTTTATTAAACTCTACTCCGTATTACTTAAGAATCATAAATAAATATTTCATAAGTTTGATCGTTTATATTTTAATCAAAAATAAAATCTATGAAAAGAATTATAGAGTTTACTCACAAGCTTAATATAAGCCGTTCAAACAAATAAAGAAAACAAACTACACAAACTCAAATAGAAGCTGTATCCAAAAGCACTAGTATCAACCCAGTGCTCAAGATATAAGTCAAACCAGATTGCACCTTGAGAATTTGAGATGATGAACCCAACAGCAGATTTACAGCAGACAGCAGTGATTTAGATGGGATTTAAAACTAAAAATTAACACAGAACCGAAATTGAGGGGACGGACAGAACTTTAACTCACCGGCAGCTTCAGCAATTTCTTTGGATGTGCCAAAACACTGAAGAATAAACGATGAGTACGTATAAAGCGGGGTGAGTAAACAGGCTGTGCCAAGCAAGATGACCCACGATCTCTGCATGTACACCCCCAACATTTTATTCTTGCCTGCACCAAATGCTTGACCACATAATGTTTCTAGTGCACTTGCCATCCCAAGCTGCATTTTCCAGAACTCAAATTAGTTTGTTGTCAATAAATCTGATGAGCACTATGCTACATTTTACTCAACATATTTCATTAGTGTCAAATAGAAAAACTTAAGGTACCATGGTAGATAGTATGTACACCAGATTCGCTTAGAAGTAAAAAACTAAAAATCACAATGTGATGGGTTCGTTAATCGTATTTCTTATTGCTCATGGTCAGCAATCAGCCCATGACCTAAACACAATCCACTATCATAAACACCGTACATGTGACTCTTGTTTTTTTCTTTGTAAAACCCGACTATCTTGTCTAACCTATTGCACTTGTAAACAGCTCAATTGCGATTTAATCAACATGTCCAGCTTGGCAAATTCCTTTAGCACCTATCTCGTTCAGCACTTCAGCCTATGTAACCCTTTCCAGACATACGAATCAACATCAAAGAATTAATCAAAATCTAAAGCTTAATGTAAGTCCCAAGTAGTCAAGAGCACAGATGACTGAAATGGTGTTGGAGTATGGAGTGGACTACAACTTGGCCACTAAAGAAGGTGAAGCCGGGGCATGTAAACCACAAAAATTTAACAATAATGTGTCTGAGATAGACACGTCATGAGTTATTCCTAAGTACAACTACAACATAACCCAAGTTCACATTGACCAAATTACTTAAATGAGTCTGAAATTCTTATACTACACTCTCTAAATGCATGTATTTCCTACAATGGATCATGTTCATTTTTGTTTGTCAATGTCATGCCGAAGATGTCAAAGTCGTAGGCTACACTTAAGGCAAGGTCTACAGGTAATCAAATGGCTATGACTCGAATATGAACTTTCAGCCTTTCAATGGAGCTTAGGACTCATTAATCTTTGTTTTTTTTTTTTTTTTTTTCACTGAAATAAAGTAAAACAGCTACTAAATGACCAAGCTTCTATTATTGTAAAATTTTGGACACTAATGCAATGTTGGATGCAAATTCCATTTAGGGTACCTAACTCTTTGTGCTAACACAAGAGGTAAAGTGGCGTACATCTAACTCCTTACGCCGCTGCCTGCTCGTAGCGGAAGTACTGAGGCATTAGGGTAATGATGTTCTTGTTGTTGTTATTTGAGTTGAGCCCTTAGCCCAAATTTTGGCATGCCTAGTTGCGAGTTCTTACTCTATAGTCTATACAAGCATAAGGATCTTATTATACACTATATATAAGCATTTGTCTTTGTAATAATAATTTTATGCAATTAGTTACAAAAAGTCGAAAACCGTTCTTCTATCACACCATATTTGACATAAAATCTGGCTGCCATGGCGCCATCGTTACGCTCGGCCTGCAAATTATTCTCAACATGAGACTAAGGCCCGGCCTAATCCTGGCTCGAGTCTTTTTTCCACTTAGATGAACCCAAGCATCAAAGAAAAACATTCATCGTCCTATATACTAAATTGAAGCTTCCAGGCAATCTTTGTCAATATCGGACTCTCCTATAACTTTTCCCTGCTTGGATAAATACACCCTAAACTACGGAGTATCTTAAAATTAAATCTTTAATGTTTAACCCTATCAAAAAAAATTACAGAAATTCAATCTATTTCTTTAAAATCCATTTTTTTATATGTTTTTATGAGCAAAATTTTGCAATAATAGATCTTAAGTTCAAAAAATTCAAATCTACGTCAATTTTTTATAAAATATATATTTTTTAAAATAATATAAAACCCGTAAGAGGACACGCATAAGGTGCAGTGATCTCTCCAAACAATGATGACAAACTATATATAATTTCATGAGTAGTTTTCACTCCAGACCAAATTGAAAATAACATGAAGTAGATCTTGGCTTAAAATTGAAGCAACAAAAATGAAAAACCAAATTTAGAACATGATTTCACTTTCATATATGGTAACAGCTACAGCCATTAATGTATGGTCTAAATCACTATCAAAGGGCCCCCTTCTCCAACCTAACACTTTGAAATTGAAGTTTCTTGACATTTTCAAGTTTGAATATTATTCAAACATCAATCATGTAACTCTCCCTGTTAGGAACCAACTGAATATTATTCGAACATCAATCATGTAACTCTCCCGGTTAGGAACCAACTCAACCAAAAGCTTAAGCTGATGGTTAGAGGCTCAAGATCGGTTTTATACACTCTAACACGCCCCTCACACAAATGCCCTTTGGGCTTGAAGTGTGGACGCAACTACAGGCCCACCATACCTAGTGCGAAATAATTCACTTTGAAAGAGAGGGGTGGTGAGATTCGAACCTGTGACTTCTTGTCACAAGGCTCTGATACCATGTTAGGACCAACTCAACCAAAATCTTAAGCTAATGGTTGGAGGCCCAAGATCGGTTTTATACACTCTAACACGCCCACATGTTTCTCACTCGAAACGAAGAGAAGTCAAACTTCCCCTCCAACTTCCAACTTCGCCTGTAACAATCTAATCTAATCTAATCTAATCTAATCTAATTACTGATCACTAATCAAACTAAAGCTCAGTCTACGCTAGATAGACAACCTCGAAAATAAGATCGTTGTATGCGTATAATAGTCAATAAAAATTACTCAATACAATGTTGCGAATGAATAATATGTGAGTAAAAAGGTGATGTAAAAGAGAGAAAAGGAGGAAAGAAACCATGACACCGAAAGCGAGGCCAGCAATGACGGAATTCTCCATGGAAACAGCGGCAAGCTCGAGCTCACCGACTTGACCGGCGAAGGTCTGAGAGAGGGCGCCCATGGAGTACTGACTAATAGAAGTGAAAATAGCAGGTCCAGCAATTTGCCATAGTTTCTTCGACTCGTAGTTAAATTCACTGATGTTGCTGCTTATGCTGCTGCTGATTGATGCTGATGATTGTCTTTGAGATAATTGTTGTTGAAACTGCTTGTGTTTCTGCTCCTCTTGTGTCAGTAGTGGTACATCGTCTTCTTCCACCACTTTTGGTGCCTGCATCGTCGGTGGTAGTGGTGGTGGTGGTGCAGATCGACTGTGAGGTGAGGTGAGGTGAGGTGAGGTGACGGTGGTGGTGGTGGTGGTGGTGGTGGTGGTGGGGAGGAGTGAGGTGAAGTGAAGTGAGTTTTTTTTTATTTTTTTTTTAATAATGGAGGTGGGTGTGATTGTGTGAGTATTTTGGCAATTAGTATAAGATACACACGTGTGTACCTTACTCCATATACCCATAATGTTTAGTTACCTTTTTACCCTTTTCACTTTAACCCTAGTTATTTAAAAAAAAAAAAAAAAAAAAAAAAAAAAAGTCAGTTGAACATCCGTAGCCCACTAGCCCCCTAAACCAAAACTACTTCCATTTACCCCCTTTTTCATCTCAATCATTTTTACCCAAAATCAACCTAAACATACATTTAATTTAAATTATTTGCACAATTATTCAATGACAGGACATGCAAGAACTAATCGGTGAGTTTTAATTTTATTTTTGTAGTAATTTCGTTTTATTTTTGGTACTTTTTTAGGGTTATGAATTTCGGTACTTTTTTTTTTTTTTGTCATTGTTGTTTTATTTGTTTTAGGGTTATGAATTTATCAATGTTTGATTTAATAATTGGGGGAAATTGTTGATTATTAAGTTAGGGTTATGAATTTATCAATGTTTTGTGAATGAATATATGTAGTGTTTAATCAATCTATTGAGTTTTGTAAATGAATATATGGTGTATCAGAAATGAATGTATAGTGTCTTGTTAATGAATATACAGTGTTTTAGAATTGAATATATTGAGTTTTGTAAATGAATATATAGTGTCTTAGAAATGAATTTATAGTGTGTTGTTAATGAATATATAGTGTGTTGTTAGTGAATATATTATATTGTTAATGAATATATAGTGCTTTGTGAATGAATATATAGTGTTTAAGAAATGAAAATATAGTGTTAATGTTAGTGCACATAAATTTGTTAATGTTTATTGTTTTTTATGATTTGTAGCAGTAGACTAAGTGGAGATTCAACAAATGAGACCCGAACCAGGCTACGGGCGAAAAGAGATATATAATGAATATGTAGTGTTTTAGAATTGAATGTATTGGGTTTTGTAAATGAATATATATATAGTGTTTTAGAAATGAATATATAGTGTTTTGTTAATGAATATATAGTTAATGAATATATAGTGTTTTGTAAATGAGTATTTAGTGTTTTGTAAATGTATATAGTGTTTTGTAAATGAATATATAGTGTTTTGTTAATGAATATATAGTGTTTTAGAATTGAATATATTGAGTTTTGTAAATGAATATATAGTGTTTTGTTAATGAATATATAGTGTTTTGTTAATGGAGGAAATAAAAAAACAAGAATGACTGAGAACCGTAAAAAAAATATTAATTTTACCTAAATAGAGTCAGTTACAAGGAAAAGAAAAAAAAAAAAGAATAAAAAAAATATATAAACTCCTAAAGTTTAGTAACAAGTACTACTACCAACAACTAACGTAAAACAATGGGGTAGTTTTAGGGTTTAGTTATTAAGGGCAAAATAGTAATTTCAGATGCATGAGTGTTTGGAGTATCATACACAGGTGTGTATGATATAATTTACCGTATTTTGGTGGGGGTGGTGCTTTTAGTTTGAAACTAGTGTTATGCCCGTGCAAATTGCACGGGCATGCTATTTTTATAATTCAAGTAAACATTATCAATAATGGAGTCGTTTTATAATAAGGTTAATGACACTTAAAATATTAATGTATATATTTATTACTGAGAAACATTTAAAATCGCAATATTATAATGCATGCATAAAAATAAGTAAGAGAAAAATTAAAGTTGGTATATATTGTGTTTAGTAAATGAGTCCTTTAAAACAACAAAATTAAAGATGATACATTGTACAATTATTAGTATTGTAAATTGTACATCCATTGTTTTATTCTAGTATTTTGATATTTATTCCCGTGCAAATTATACTTTGAGATAATTTAATTACAATGTATATTGTTAATTGCTAAATTATACAGAGTGAAGATTTATCAACTACTCAGACATACACAAAGTAATACTTACTAATACTCGACATTTATGCCCGTGAGCTGTAATTGTTCATGTGTTTTTGAAATTTTTCAATAAAATTTCAAGAGAGTTGCCTTATCCTTCTATAGGAAATAAGTTATTTTGTTTAAACGACAAAATAACCTACTCACAAACTAAGAAAATGTGCCGATATATCATTTTCAATATTAAATATAAAAAAGACGTCCTATTATATGGCTCCTATGTAAATTGACTTCAAATTTACTTGGTCCAAATTGATAGTAACATGCCCGTGCAATTTTTTTACTCCATTATTTCAATTTTTTTTATTTTATGTAGCTGACGTCGTAATTACCTAGAGAATAACAATTTGACAGTGCAATTTGACAGTGCAATTTTAAAAGTAGCATGCCCGTGTAATTTTAAAAGTAACATGCCCGTGAAATTTTAAAAGTAGCATGCCCGTGTAATTTTAAAAGTAGCATGCCCGTGCAATTTTAAAAGTAGCATGCCCGTGCAATTTTAAAAGTAGCATACCCGTGCAATTTTAAAGTAGCAAGCCTGTGCAATTTTTTTACTCCATTATTTCAATTTTTTATTTTAAGTAGCTGACGTCCGAATTACCTCGGTAATAACAATTTGACAAAGCATTTTAAAAGTAGCATGCCTCGCAATTTTAAAAGTAGCATGCCCAGCAATTTTTTACTCCATTATTTCAATTTTTATTTTATGTAGCTGACGTCGTAATTATCTTGAGAATAACAATTTGACAATGCATTTTAAAAGTAGCATGCCCGTGCAATTTTAAAGTAGCATGCCCGTGTAGATGTGTAGTACACAATACTATTTTGTAAAATACCCAAGTACTTTCCATATTCTAAAAGGATAAAGATCCTAGAGTTATTACATTACTCTATACCGTATAATTTTAATTGTTAATTGAGTTAAATATTAAATTAATATAAAAAGACTTCGTAGTAATAATATAAACGCAACCTAAATAACATGTTTTCTTAGACCCAAAATATAACAAATCAGTATTTTTAGCCACTGCGTATTTATTTAACATGTAACTCCGCTTTATTCAATCTGCAATTGTCTTCTAATTAACCCGTTTATTTTGTTTAAAAGAAAATTACTGTTCGTTATATCAGAGAAAGGAACACGGCGGCTAACACTCGAATCTTGAATGGTTGGATTAGATGCGCGCCGGACACGACTATTATTTGCTGCACAGTTGTTCAAAATTGATTTAGATTACGATTTTTATAAAATTAATAATGGTTAATAAAAAGGATATTTGTTAAACAACTGTCATATTAATTTGTATTACAAAAATAATCCTATATTAATATTTGAATGTTATATACGGAGTATATATAAATGTTATATGAATTGGATCTATGAACCTGTTTTTTCGCTTTTAGAAATTAATCAATCGAAATAATCAACTTAATCAAGTGGAATCAAATGAATAATCGAATCAATCAATCAATTGAGAATCAATCAATTGAATGAAGTTCAATTAAATAACATGTTTGTCGAATCAATCAAGCTGAAATGAATCGAATCAATGGAGTCAATCAATCAATCAAGTAAGTAAATTGAATCAAATCGCTAAAAATAAAATTTCTAAATAATGCGCCCTAAGTTTTGTACGTAATATTTTATAATGGGTTGAATGTAATTATTTGAGGATATTAGCCCAATAATAAACTTATCTTAAAAGCCCAAACAAAACGCCTAATACGGAGTATTAAACACACACTCTCTCTCACATTCACAGTACACTCTCTCTCTCACAACCCTAAATTAAAGTAGCCGGCCTCTCTATCTCTCATTCACACTCTCTGACTCACATTCACACTCTCACCCTCAATAACAATTATAATCTCATCTCTCTCATTCTCTTAAACACCCATTACATTCACCATAACCACGAAAAAAAAAAGCTTAAATCATCCATTAAAGTACGGTAATTTTAACATGCATGAGATGTCCATTATTAGATCCTTCTTCATATCACTTTATTTTCGTAAGAATACCGATTTTTGATGTTCTAATGTTATAGATCCGAGGGGATATTAAATATTATCATATTATATATAATATTATTTTTTAATATTATTAAATACAAAATTAGGAAAAAAATGGAATATTTTGGATGTACATATGAATGTTTAAACATTCCAATTACGAATGTTCAATTTTTTCTCAGATTTTTAATCAGAAATGGATAGTTTAAATTTTTCTTTATTTTTAATTATGAATGTGTAATCAGAAAAATGGATAGTTTATATTTTTCTGTATTTTTGATTTTTAATGTAATTATTTTTATGTATTTTTAATTTTTAATGTAATTATTTTTCTGTATTTTTAAATTGTTTTGTATTTTTAATTTTTAATGTAATTATTTTTCTGTATTTTTAATTTTTAATGTAATTAATTAGTATATTAATGTACTGTAATTTTAATTTATTAATTAAAATTAGATTTTAATGTATTTCATTAATGAACGAAGGCTTATATAAATTAAACTGAGAAAATAAATAGTGGGCCAATCTTGAAAGTTAATGTATCACCACAACGCGACACCCTGCAGCGTTTGTGATCATAGAAAGAGATATGTGACTATGTTTGACTACGATTGTAAAGGAAAATGTATAATTTGATTAGGAAAAATTTAATTGCAATTTTAAAAATAATTTTAACTCAAAATAAATTTAAAAGTTGATTATTGGAATGATTCTAACAATACTCCGTATAATTTAGCCAATTTTAACGGGTTTTGGAAATAGTTAGATTATTTTGAGTTGTGATTATTTTTGGAAAATGAGGATTACTCGCTCCATTTTTTCCAATTAGTCTCATATACCTTTTTTTGATTTTTTTTTTTTTTTTTCCAAATAACCCCATATAGGTAATGACTTTTTTGGCCTATAATTTGCCTAGCCTACACAGATACTATTATCAAGACACTTTTTAAACCGCTCTAAATCGCTAAAAAAAGATTTTTTCTACCGTCCTATTTTACAAAGTTTCACCTTTGTAATAGTATTACTAAAATTGTTACGGAGTATTTAGTCTCCTAACTTACCGTAAAAATTAATATGAAATGGTTTCACACGTGCGACTACCTAAACCTGATAATTCTATTACCTAATATAACAACTTTTATGACTAAATACGGAGTATGCCTTATTTAAAACCTCTAAAAATTATCGCATTAAACATTAAAATAACCACTTTAAATATCTTGAGGGAATAAACTTTACTTCCTAGTTCCTATAACTTGCAAATTTTTACCAAAATCATTATCCACACTATCCTTAAAACTGAAGGTTTTTTTCCAATCCCTTCACTCTTTCACCACCACCACCCAAAACCACCGCACTTGGCCACAACCATCGCCGGAGAAATGACAACCTCCGCCGCATTAACCACCCTAACTTCCTCCTTCACCTCCCTCTCCTTCTCCTCCACCACCACCCTCTCCTCGAACAACTCCCTCCCCTTCTTCCGCCCCAAACCACTCTCCTTCTCCCTCAAACCCCTCACCATCTCCGCCACCGCCGTGCCTGCGGCGGCTGAGACGGCGGACCTCCAGAAGTTCGTCAAGTCACGGCTCCCCGGCGGGTTCGCCGCGCAGACTATAATTGGGACTGGTAGGCGGAAATGCGCCATTGCTAGGGTTGTTCTTCAGGAGGGCACTGGTAAATTCATCATTAATTACCGCGACGCCAAGGTAATTAACTGTTATTTTATCTTCTTTATCTTTGTTTTTTTTTTACTGCGTGCTGTAAAATTGTTGTGAAAGTGGAATGCTGAGAGAGTTAGAGAAGCCATGGTTATTATTTGTGGTGTTACTGTTGTGAGTAATACCAGGCAAAATGTGTCGCAAAACCCTCAATTAAGACGGTTTGACGGGTAGATTGGTGCTAAAGTGTGACCACGTGACCGTTATTGAGTAAAATGTGCCACCAGCTTAAAAAAATGGTCGCATTAACATTTTAGTTGCAATTTAATCGTTGTAGGCTTACAACGGTTTCATAGGAGAAATACTGGTGGGAGTAATTCTCTAGTGACAGTGTGAGATTGGTGTTGCATATGACGGGTTACGTTTAGCCTAGTTGCGATTGCTGTGATTACGATTGAAAAATGCTCACAGATAAGAATGGTGACAATAGTGGTAACAATTTAGTCGTAAATATGATGTTGTGGTACCCGTAAATGGTCGAGAATTAGTAAAATTTGTGTGTTATAGTAAGGGTAAATTACAAAATACCACCTTTTAAAATTGAAAATTTTCAAATTACCACCTTTTAAAACATTCTTTGTAAATTACCACCTTTTATAACGCTTTTCCACTCAAATTGCCATCTTACTCCAATTCCGGTGTAAAAATAATTTACTCTGTCTCAATCATTTGTTTACAGTTTGACTTTTTCCCCTCACAAAAAAGTCAAACTGTAAACAATTCACTGAAAAGTGAGGGCAAAACGGATTATTTTTTCACCGGAATTGGAGGAAGGTGGCAATTTGAGTGGAAAAGCGTTATAAAAGGTGGTAATTTACAAAGAATGTTTTAAAAGGTGGTATTTTGAAAATTTTCAATTTTAAAAGGTGGTATTTTGTAATTTACTCTTATAGTAATGGTAATCACCTTGTCTTTCCTAGAGTTGATTACATAAATTTTTTATTTTCAAGAGAAATGGTCCTTGGTTTTGGTTGATAGTCTTACAAAGTGAGGCCAGTTTACAATTCAAACTTAAAAAAGACGGTAAAAGTGAAAGACCACCTTATTTTATGATAAAGGGTACTAGTTAAAAGTGCCATTGTATTGAAAGAGTTATTTATAGAATGTATAAAATGATCGTCATCTGAGAACAGTAGGGGTGTGCATAAAAAACCGAACCGAAATAACCGAACCGTTTAACCGATAACCGTGCCTTTTATCGGTTCGGTTAACTGCATCTGCTAAAAATTAACGGTACGTTAACCGCATCTGCTAAAAATAGCGGTTAACGGTACGGTAACGGTTAGCATTTTTGGTGATAACGGTTAACCGATTAACCGTTAAGAAAATTTAAAAATTTTAAAAATTAAAAAAAAAATTAGAAAAAAAGAGGAAGTGAGTAACTTGTATAGCGTATTGCTTTTGTGCACCATTAAACCTAAAACTCCTTTTTTATTTTTATTTGTTTCTACCTTTATTCTTTTAAAGGTACTCTTCTTCCTCCCTTTGAAAAAACTTAAACTCTAGATCTACAATTTCACATTCATCCTCTTCGATTTTTTGGAACACAATGTTAATTGTCACAAGTTACAATCAAGCATTCACAAATCAATAAATTCGATAATAGTTGGACTTCGGTTATTTTATGGTTTTTTATTATATAATCGGGACTTTTTTATGTAAATGTTTGAATAATGTTACATGCTTTTTTGTTAAATTGTACTCGATGAAACATGGACATCTTAAATTTGGCCAATTTATTAAAACCGTTCAATATTTTGTCATGTTTTTACGTAGCTAGTATTTTTTTGAGAAATTGTAGAATTAAAAGAAAAATGTAACATAGTGGTTAACGGTTAACCGGTTAACCGTACCGTTATAATGGTTAACCGAACCGTTAATAACCGTTTCTTAACGGTAGGTAATGGTTACGGTTTTGGCATAACCGTTATCACGGTTAACCGTTATCCTTAACGGTTCGGTTACCGTAACCGTTAATGCACACCCCTAGAGAACAGTGGTCTTACCATAAATTTTGGTAAGACGGTTTTTTGAGACTTTGTTGTGCCGGTGACTCAATTGTTTTGTTGACAAAATTGTGAAAAGGTGATGATGTTAAATCTAGGATGCGTCATTGACTCATTGTATATGTACCTAACTATAAATGTTTTAAAGATTATCCACTTTTTGAGGAAGTATCGATTCATATGTGGTGCAACAAGTGAGGTTAGGCCTGACAATCGTCTTGGAGTTTATGTCTGAGATTTAGTATCATGGTACAAAGTGAAATTCCTTCAAAAATTTTGCTTGTGAAGATATTTCGTATCTTCCACGTCTAACATTACAAGTTTACAACCATTAGAGGGAACATGTTGTCGGGATTCCGATGCTTGGGTAAGATTTTACAAGTAGTTGGATTTTGTGATTCGTTACAATTTGTGAGTAAGATATTGACCATAAAACTTGGAGGCCATTTGCTCAAGACTCGTCATGTTTTCACCATGATAAAGTTTCACATATACTTGTCGATCAAACATATTTTGAAGAGCAAGTTCTTAGGAGTAGCAAATAATGATAAGGCACCGTTTTCTATTTTTCAGATCAATGAGCCACATCTGTGTTATACAGTGTTGTTTTTGTTCTGTTCATGGCAATGACAGTTACAAACTCAGTTGAGGTCCTGCTTGTTGTGTTGACTGTTGAACTGAGGCCAAAAAATCATCTTTCGACCCGATGCCAAATTTTGATTCGAGAAATCGAGATAATAAAAGACTGATTGCAAAACCTGAACTTCTGATATTTGTATCCTGCCCATCAGTCAGCTAGCTTGATTGCATTCTTTTTCTTTAGAACATTGTATGAATGTAGCGAGACTAACCATCGTTTCCATAATCGTCACGCCTATTTTCCAATCAGATGAAGTGAAATAAAAGTGATGGCATTTTACACATCCTGGTCTACTTCACATTCGTACGACAATGCGCTTTTCCTTTTAAACCATGTCCTAAAACCGGCTGACGACCCTCTTCCTCTTGAATCTGTATATGCAGGAATATCTTCAAGGAAACCCATTGTGGCTCCAGTACGTAAAAACCCCATTAGCAACCTTGGGGTACGAGGCAAACTACGACGTTTTTGTGAAAGCTCATGGTGGTGGGCTTTCTGGTCAAGCTCAAGCGATTTCTCTTGGGATTGCTAGGGCACTACTTAAAGTCAGTGAGAGCCACAGGACTCCTCTCAGACAGGAAGGTTTATTGACGCGAGATGCAAGAGTAGTGGAAAGGAAGAAGGTTGGGCTCAAGAAAGCTAGGAAAGCTCCTCAATTTTCGAAACGTTGAGGTAACAATCTTGCCATACCTCTCAATATAGCTTTCGGTACTCTTTTCTATAGTCAAAGCCATCACACATTCACACGTGCTCTATTCAGTTGTTAGTATTCAGTTGTTAAGTATTCAGCTATTCTGAGCGTAATTTCAACTTTCAAGAAACGAGTGCAGTGTTGATAGTTGTAAAAGGATAAATTGTCAAACACTCCCATTTACATTCCATTTTTTTTGGGAAACACCCATTTTAATTGAAACTCTCCCTTCTAGAAGATGCTTTAGGCTAATCACTCTCGAACCTACTATTCGGTGGAAAGGGTCAACTTGGAACAAGTGACTTTTTTTTTGTAGTGTCTCTGCATAATGGGGTTAGAACTACTATGTTTTATAGAGAAGTTTTTGTTATTATGATTACAATTATTTTATACGGAGTAGAAAATACTTTGTAGGAGGTGTCTAGAATATTACTCCGTATAAGAAAGAGACTTTTGAATCAACTCTGTCGACTGTTTATCTAGAATCTAGAATTTGGAAATGAAAAGGGAAACAAATCCGCTGATACGATATTCATCGAAATGGAAGGGAAAAAAACCATAACTTTTGTGTGCAAGAGCTGTGAACAACACTGGTAGTTGACTGTTTTGACTGGGAAGTGGGTTTGGGAGTGTTTGACATTAAAAACATAAGAAAACGAAAAGCCAATTTCAGTCAAAGTCGTACTCCCTCTTTTTCACGCATGTAGCTTAATTCTCTCTTATGACGGTTTTAATCAATTAGCTCACTTTTTAGATATGTCAACTTTTATCCTTGAGAATTAATAATATAACCGTACTTTTACACATTCTTCCTTGTGCAAAGCCTTTACATATAATGTCCGAGCGATGATATAATGTGTACTCTATCAGTTAAGTAACTGATCACGCACTGAATTTAGCATGCGTATTTCATTGAGTTGATCCAGAAATACTAATCTTAGCACCGTAAAGGTTGAGCGTGAATACCTTCCTTTTTCCTGTCTAATGTCAACTAACACGAGGCTTCATGAATTATCTGATGCAGCTCTCAGTCTGTGTGCCCAAATCGGCTGCTGCTCTGGAATTGATGATCTGTTTTCGGTTGTCCTATTCGTAGCGGATGGTTTTTATGTGTGGAATTCTGTGTAATCGTTTTCCACGTAAGGTTATCTGTTTTTGTTTGTTATTTTTGTTTATAGTTATCAAAGATTGTCGACTCCGGTAGACTTGTTTGCACCTGAAACAATTTCTGTTAGGCCTGACCGCCTGACAAATATTTTGCAGAGCTTATGAAAAGCATGTACTTGTAAATTGCACACAAAGCTGAGCACGGTAAATCTATTTTATTTATCATCAACACCTTCAGCTCGGTTAAACCAGATACGATACACGTATGTACGTAACTTCTCTCTCCCTCCAACGAGAATGGGGGTGAAAATTTTCTTAACAAAAACGAAAAACGAGAGTAATAAAGTGATATTTCCTACTAAAGAAAGTGAAAATAAAATTGGGTCGGAGGGAGTACTACCTATGTTTTTAGTTGAGACTTTCTCTATCTCCCTCTATTTGATGATATCGACTCATCCTTTATCAGCAGTTTAAAAGTAAAGCGAACTAAATAAACGTTATCTCTCTTGTACTATGTACCCTAAATAACACTTCATCCATTAGATTGACCAAAAGGTGATACTCGGGCGTACCAACTCCACAATTCATCCATTCATGCTCGATTCATTATATTCGCCACGACCCCACGTCATGTGCATCGCCTCTAGGTGAAATAATCTTCCTCGACTTTGTCCGTGTAATCTGCAGTCACCCCATAGTCAATTAGTCAACCCGTCTCCAGTGATGTGAACATAGTTAATTATCCATGAGGATAGTGTTTTAACTTTTATTAACCAAAACCCAAACACAATCGTGCTCCGTTACCAATTTTCAAGCCTACTTTTTCAAACATTATCAAACTAAATTGTTCAGAATCCTATAAAATCCGATACTTTCACAACTCATAAATAAACTTAATTATTTTTCACGTAGCCCAAAGTTCTTATAACCCCATTCTCAAAATTTACTACACATCCTAAACAAATTTTTTCTCTCACTACCCTTATTTGTTTACTCAACTTATCACGATCACAAACCATTCCATAATCTCCTTTCTAGAACAACCAACTATCTACCCAAAACCTCCAAGAGTCAAACACACTCCAATAGCGCCCAAACAAGTGTTGGTCTCCCTTAAAACTAAGCATCTGCTTTTTTAAAACGCCAACATATGAAAGACAGAACTAGTGGGGAGAACAACTTTCTCCCCACTTGTCCTTTGTCTTTCATGCAGATTGACTGCTTTTGCTAAGACGCATCTGCCTTAAACAAGAATTTGTGCCCAAACAATAGGAGTCATAAATAAACTCTAATAATGAAATTAGACGAATATGAGTACCTATTATGACAGACAATCTTTTTTTTAAATCAATATCAAACACGTATTATTAGTAGTCACCATACTGCAGGGGCGTAGGGAGGGGGGGTTCTATGGGATGGAACCCCCTCCCATTTGGCAAAAAATTAAAAAAAAAAAAATAAAAATAAAAAAAATAATAAAATTTAAAAATCGACGTAATCTTTTACCCCCACGCGCCATTTGAATGATGATGTAATTTAGATCATGATGATGTAATTTAGACCAAAGTATTAAACCTTGAAGACTTTAACAATGGAGTTTTTTTTGTTTTTTTTTCCAGATTTTAGTTTTTGGGAAAGTAGAGTTAATATTAAAATATTAATATTAATAAACAAAAAGGAGATGGGATAAACAGAAAGACTAAAGGACGATGTACAGACAGAGAGTATTTTTTTATAATTATTTTGGGGACTCCAAAAATTCTACCTAATAAATCTAACTCTCTAAAGTAACTTTTCTACGGAGTATGTTTTAGTGTATTTTATTTACTTCAACCTTATTTTTCAAAACTTTTAATATATATGGGAACTCCCTTATGACTTATGAGTCTTTGTGTACTCTGTCGAACCGGGTTCACTATAGACTCCGATCTCCGAACTCGAATTGCGAATTCGAATCGAACCGAACCCCAAACTGTGTAATCTTGATTTAGATTATTGGAAATATTTTGTAATGTATAATATATATGAATGTTTTTAGTTTCGAAAAAAATTTCGAACCCCCTATCTGAGAACTCTGGATTCGCCACTGACCATACATCTGAATGTGAGTGAAAAAAATACTTTAAAAGAAAAAACCTTTTTTTTTTAAAAAAAAAAAACTAGAAGAAAAAACAATATAGGAGTACTTTATTTTCTTTTTGTAGAACCCAAAACACACACAACTTATTACTCCCTCTGTGTTATTTATGGAGTATTTATTTACACTTTTCTCAAATTCTCCTTACGAAAAAATCAAACCGTAAATAAATCACTGGAACGGAAGGAGTAGAACTCTTCAGTTTCCAAATTTCCAACTGTCTATATACTCATTAATAATGTTTATCTCCCCTCCCAAAACCCTTTCTATTCTATCAACTCAACTCACCCGCCCTTTCTTTCTCTCTCCACCCTAACTTTCTCTCTCTAAAGTCCCCCTTTTTTTTTTTTGTCTTCCTTTCACTGCAAGCCTCCCCTCCCCTCTTCCGTGATCGCCGTCAAAAATTTATCTTCCCTCTTTTATGAACCCTAATTTCTCCGATCATCTAATTATTCTTCTCTCTTCTTTTGATTCAATTTTAAATTATTAAATTATTTGAATTCCTTAAAACATAATTTCGATTTTTCTTTTTGTTTGGTTAATTATTTGTTTGTAATAATCATGGAGGATTACGCTGATAGTGATAACGATTTCTACTATGACGACGACGATGATGATTACAATGTCGTCGACGACGATTGTGGTGACTCTTTGAATGGTATTCAAGACGTTGATCATCATGTTCGTAACTCCCTCTTCGATAAGAAATCCTCTCTTCAGGTATTTTCTTTTTTCTTTTGATTTTTTAAGTTTGATTTTGAATTTGTTTTGGTTTACCTTGTATTGCACTTGATTTTGCTGTTAAATTTTGATTTATTTTTTTTTACTTTTGAGTGAAGTATAAGTAGGTAATTACAGCGTAAAAAAGTTGTTCATATACAATTGATTTGGTAAGATGGTGTTTTTTCTTAGAGTATTCTTGGTAATTAAGGTCTTCTGACGTCGTCTTCGATTGTAAATTAATGTTGTTGTTTTTAACCTATTGATTGCTGCTGTAATCTCAAATTTATATGCTACAATTGAGTTTAAGGTGTTCAATTTGCTGTAAAGTGTTACTCTTCCAGCGATTTGATGAAGAAAAATAGACATATCAAAATGTTTAAGCTGTTCTGATTCATGTTGCTCGAATTTTCCTACTTGTGTTGGACACGACGCAGTGGGGAAAGTGTTGGACAAGGCTGTTTTGTGAAAAAGTTCAAATTTTTGGCGTCGTGTTGAGTGCTAGACAGGATATTGTCAAATTAAAGTGTTGAGCTACAAGCTTATGATAACTTGGTGAGGTTTTAGATACATTATTTTTGGTCACATGGTTCTGGTATCGGTAGGAACTTACTGATCACGGTATTGGTGGCCGTTGTGGAAGTGGTTTCTGCAGTGAAGTCGCTCTTACGCCCCTTTACGAGTTTGGTATTGGAGATTTGAATATTTGTGGATTCACTGAATGCTGCGTTTGGTTTTATCCTTATTTTATTTGTCTATGTTTGAGTGGAGAAATCATTTTGTTGGTAGGTTGTTATGTGGGGTCTCACTGATTTTCTTTCATAAATTGTGTAGGTGATCACTCGGGAATCACTTCCAGTTGCTCAGGTAGTTTTTTTTTTGGTCATTCACACTCTCTAATGCTTTTTACATGGCCTTTACACGCAACAACATCTGTAGTCCTAGGTCCTTGAGAGACCTTGTAGATAGTGAGACGTGAGAGTCAAGTGTGTCCAACATTGTTTATAGATGACTGGGGACCTGCTCTCCTCATCTTGTTTTTTTTATTAAATTATCAAGCACTTCAAAAAAAATTGGTGTTATTTAAAAAACACTTAACTTCGGAAAACTTAAGTGAACTTCAAAAAACTTGTGGTCAAGAGCTCAGACAACTTAAGACGAAGAGTAGGTCCTAAAACGAAATTCTATTGATCATCAAATAGTTGGGAGTTTGGGACTTATCAGTAAAAATATGTGCATCGTACCCGTTTTTACGACTCATATTAATTATAATCTAGAGCCAATGTATAGTGATGTAAAGGCTCTGGTGGAATAGAGATGCCACGTGGCCTCTAGGTACCTTTTTCTCCGCATAGTTTAGTTTTCTAAAGATCCTGTTTTGGCTGTAACATGACATGTTCTTGTATATCATTGTTACAGAGGGAGGATTTACGTAGAATAATGGATCTCCTCTCATTGAAGGAGCATCACGCTAGAACCCTCCTTATACATTATCGTTGGGATGTTGAGAGGGTGTTGGCTGTGCTTGTTGAGAGAGGGAAAGATCAGCTGTATGTGGAAGCTGGTGTCAGAGTGATGGACCATTCTAAACCATGTTCCTCATTTTCTTCTCTGACGTGTGAAATTTGTATGGAAGACACGCCTGCCAGTGAAGTTACAACCATGGACTGTGGTCACTCTTTTTGTAACTGCTGTAAGTTCTTCTACTCTTTGATATAGTGATATAATTAGATAATTATATCATTCACTTTTTACTTTTTAATATGTGATGTGATGTACTCTGTTACACTTACCTGTCAAATTATTAAGTACTTCGCGTAGGTAAATGTAAATGTAGATCCACCTTTATACATGATCAGTAGAGTCGGATATAAAGTGAATCAACTTTTTCTTACTCAAGATGCTCGCTGCCATTTCCGATATCTTTAAGCTCTGCTACAGTTGGATGGTTTTGGCTTTCTTAGCTGTCAGCACTATAGTTTCAGCTAAGCTGTCCTGGCTTCCAATTTGTGCTTTCTATAGAAAGTACTCCCTACCGAACTCAGCAATCATCACTTTTCCTTGACATGTTTCTTTAGTACTCATACGTTTTACTACTGAGTTTGTCAGTGTCATAAATATCAGTTTTGGGAATCTTGTTTGTGTAAGTTATTCGTAGTCTGATGAACCTTCTCTACTTCCCAAGCTGGCTTTGTATTGTTGGTAGTTTGACAATGCTAAAGCATACCTGTATTCTGGAAGGATAGTTGCAAAGAGATTAAGTGGTAGTAGTAATCTTTTCCATATTATTCACTAGAATCTACCAACAGCCTTGTCTAATTATTGAAGCTCCTATTATTTGCAAAAGGGTTGGTGTGTACAAGGTAGAGGTAGAGTTTCAGTCGGTACATTTCTTTTTTTTAGCGTTTTTAGACTTCTCTCTCCGTTTATATCAATTTGCTTCTATGTACTTATTTTTTGTTTGACTGTCTTCTTCATGGACTAACCAGTCGGTTTTTGCTGAAACCCTATTGTTGCTGTATGAAATCAGGTTGGACTCAACATTTTGTTGTAAGGATAAATGAAGGTCAGAGTAGACGTATTAAATGCATGTCATATAAATGCAATGCAATTTGCGATGATGGAAAAATTAGACATTTGCTTAGCTTGCAAGATTCTGCTGTTGCGGAGAAATTTGATCGCTTCCTTCTAGAGTCCTACATTGAGGATAATAAAAGGGTCAAATGGTGCCCAAGTGTTCCCCATTGTGGGAATGCCATCCGTGCTGAGGAGGATGATTCCCTTGAAGTTGAATGTGCGTGTGGCCATCAGTTCTGCTTTGGGTGCTGTAGTGAAACACACTCACCTTGTTCATGTCTTATGTGGGAACTTTGGGTGAAGAAATGTCAGGATGAATCGGAGACAGTTAATTGGATCACAAGTCACACGAAGCCATGCCCCAAATGTCACAAACCCGTGGAGAAGAACGGAGGATGTAACCTTGTTGTATGTGTTTGTGGCCAACCATTTTGGTGAGTGATTCTGACTGGTTCAGGGCTTTGCTATTTTATTTCATCTATTTTCTAGTGTGTTCTTATTGAAACATCATCACACAAATTCCTTGGCGAGACGTCTCAAAATAACCTGTAACACCAAGGGTGGTTATTAAACTATTTAGGGCAGTTTTCTTTAGTTAGTAGTGACTAGTGATGTCACAATATGACACGGTATGACATGAGACCTATTCCCTATCCTGTCTTCTTCTTCCTTTTTACTTTCATCTTTTTATTAATTAAGAAATTACTTGCTGCATTTTATATTCAACTAAATTTTGATAATATGACTCTACGTCTGTGAAAATTATCGATTTTTCTATCAAACAGATTGTTTTATTTCTCCTATCCTTTTTTCTATGAGAAAAGTTTGTCAATGTACGACTTAATCTCTATTCTGGAATACTTTTTAAGTATGTAAGGAGTTCTGGCTTATGAAGTTAACTCCTCAAGTACTCGTGTAGATGACCTTTTTTATAGGTGACTGTGGTAACACTGTAATGCAACTAATACTGTTTGCGATGCGTACCACTGTTAGTTTTCTATAGTTTTCGTGTAATTGTTTGTATTTGTTTACCATTTTCTCTGTTTTGTTGTTATCTATACATCTGACATACGTATAAGATTTTTTTAGAGAGGGGATGCTTCTGTGTCTTATTGATTCTTGTTGCTTTATTCCTTCTATGTTCTAATGCATTGTTTTGGTGTGAGAATGCATGAATCATCTGAAATGCGCTTGATCTTTTGCTTTGAGTTGTTTAATCTACTAATTCTAGCAGGTCTTGTTGAACAAAATCTTAGGGAAAGAATAAGGGTGTGTTTTATTTTTTCAATGGCTGTGTTGATGTTAGTTATCCTTTGGTTGTTCAACATCGATGAAATGTGAGTTTGGAGGTTTTTGTGGTATGAATAACAATATTATAGCCTGGCTTAATATACTATCCCAAGACCGCAATTGTGGAATTAGATGTATATGTGGTTGAAAGTTTGATTCCCTGATAT
Source organism: Dianthus caryophyllus (assembly GCA_023091065.1). Classification (NCBI taxonomy): domain Eukaryota; kingdom Viridiplantae; phylum Streptophyta; class Magnoliopsida; order Caryophyllales; family Caryophyllaceae; genus Dianthus; species Dianthus caryophyllus. The sequence continues at coordinate 5,617,021 of CM041517.1, forward strand.
AGTCGACAAGATCAATGTTTTCTTTGCCATCTAAAGTCCATGTAGGTTTAATGAATTTTAGAAAAAGTCTTGAAGTCCTTTACCGTGTGAGCTTTATGTTTTGAAATAGTTCATTTGTATTAAATTTAGGTATTTTGTGAATGTTTACTCCTGCAGCTGGCTTTGTGGTGGCGCAACAGGTAAACAACACACCTGGGACTCCATTGCCGGTCATAGTTGTGGAAGATTCAATGAAGATGGGAAAACCGAGCGAGCAAAGAAGGAATGGTGGCGGTATATTCACTATCACAATAGGTACAAAGCCCACACAGATTCGTATAAGCTTGAAGATAAACTGAAGGAAACAATTCAGGTGAAGATACTGAAGTTGGAAGATAGGGAAACTGAATCTAAAGACATGAGTTGGGTTACAAATGCTCTGTACAGGCTGTTTAGATCAAGGCGTGTTTTATCATATTCGTATCCATTTGCATACTACATGTTTGGTAACGAGTTGTTTAGGAACGAAATGACTCAAAATGAGAAGGAAATAAAACGAAACTTGTTTGAAGACCAGCAACAGCAACTGGAAGCTAACGTTGAGAAACTATCGATGTGTTTGGAAGAGCCATTTCACGAGTTTACAGATTATAGCAAAGTTATGGAAAGTAGGATGAAGATAATCACTATGACTAACATAGTCGACAGTCTCTGCCGGAGCATGTGAGTTCACTTCTATACTATTGGTTCACTCCTAAATCCTAATTGCTTCTTTATTTTTATTTTTTTGATTTTTCAATCAACTGAAAACGTAATTTTCTTTACTCTGTGATTTGCACTCTTCATCTTATTTGAAGTATCATGATGTGTGATTGTGTCTCTTACCGCGGTTTCTACTTCATGATATCCTATTGAACTTGCTTCTTAATGCAGGTATGAGTGCATCGAGAACGATTTGTTAGGACCCTTGCACACAACCCATATAATAGCTCCGTATAAGTCGAAGGGTTTGGAGAAAGCATCAGAGCTTTGTGATCGGAGGATGCATAGTAGTGAGAACTTTTCTAGTTCAGTAGGTAAGAAATATATAAATCATTAGGGCAGCTGAATGTGTATTCAAAGTTAGATTTCTCGTAGTATTATCCATTTTTATTTAAACCACTCTAATAAAGTTAGTGAATATCATTGCATCCGCTAGTCCATAACTGAAGCGTGTAGCTTGTTGAAAAGTCAGCATCGTATAGGTGTAGTTCAAACCCATGGTACATGCAGTTTGTACTTTTTTTTTTTTTTTTGGTTACGGTTGACCTGTTTGGCGGGTCTAGTCATAACCCATTTCTGCTTTCAGTAATTTTTTGAAGAGAATTTGAAGGTTGAATAAAAGCAAATTGGTCTTTGGAAAGCCTACTGATACATACATGTATAGGAGGTGGAATAAACGGGTCGAGTGAGTGGTCTTCTGGCTTGGTTCTGAATCAAGACGAGAGTGGATGCTCTTCCAGGAAACGTGCTAGACCCGAACCTGGCTCGTCTCGGAGTCAAGCTGGAAGTGGATGTAGCTCAAAGCAACTTGCTAACATGGAATCATTCGGAAACCGATTTTTTGATCTGAACTTGCCTTCTGATAAGATATGCAAAAACTAATAAGTTATGGCTCGTATATTTTGTCACTGTAACGGCCGCCTTCTGAAAAGCAGATATTTTAACCCCTTTTTTAGGATCTATGATGAAGTCCATCATCTATGTATGAGGCTTTGAGCTTTTGTCTGCCATGAACGTGTAAAGTTAACGATCAATTTAATGCAAGAATGAAGACCTATTCAATTCTGAATCATTTCTCATCTTTTTCTTTTACCTGATTTTGGTGTCGATTAAAGGGTATCAGCTGTAGTGTCTTCAATTGCACAGCTTGCAGGTGTGGATCGATTTTCGAATGGTGTTGCGTGTTCCAAAACATGCACCGATTTCTTTGTGGATCTTCACAACTGCTAGTCAGTAATTTGGGCAGTTATGATTAAGTTTTGGAACAAACGAAGAGGGACCATCCTTGCTATTTGATCCGTCATTTTTTTGAACGTGTCCACTTTTGACACTGTGATCCCGAAAACTAAAGTGTCTAATTTGACGTTGTGATTGAAAAGGCGGAACTAAATTCTGACATTAATAAAAACTAGACATTATGTTTAAATTTGAGATTTTTCAAGGCGAGACTAACTTAAAACCCAACATGGCTTCACAGCGACCATTTGTTTTCCTGTTTACTATATCAACACTTTGACGTGGTACTATGGTTGATTTATAGCAACATTGTATTCAATTGTGTGCGTCCAAAATTTAATCAATTTAAAAAACAAAAAGACGAACTCGGTTCTCGATTTAGCATGTCACTTCATACAATTTGTGCGCCATGAGCAGTGCAACAATCAGATATTTCAAAATAACGTTGAATATCGTCTCTGAAACTAACCTTGGATTCACTAACATCTTATAAGGTCACACACAGTTACTACTCATCACTGACCAACTGGGGAAATGAAACTGTTCTAACACCGAATGACTTAACGATGACACAAAAAACACCAGAGAACACGAATTTCCTAGACAGTAATGTACATCAACTGAGCTTATAAAAAAACTCTACATGCATTGTGCAGTTGTCCTCTACATCGACCGACCGAAAAGGTTTCAGCAACAACACTTACAACAGACTAAGAGTGTAAGACGAATCAACACTAGTACTTCTCTGCGACTGGTCTAGACGGAAATAGCCGAACTAGAAATGTCAATAGTGACCAGAGGCAAACAACAGCAACTGCTTCGAACGTCACCGTCATTGCTAGTAAAGCACGGCTCCTGTCAATAACTAGAGGAGTAGCTTCAACCCCGCCCATGACAAAGATCAGCTTATCAATGAAATTTACGCCTCTAGCCAGCTGATACAATCTGTAGACCTGTCATGGCAATTAAAAACTCATTCACTAAGACTTTGTTTGGATAAACTATTGAAAGAGGGTTAAATGAAGGGTGTTTTTCATGTGTCCGTACATGTGTCGGAGATAAAAGGATAGCGAAGCGGGGAGGAGGGGTGGAGGGGAGAGGGAATGAAGACGTGTTTTTCATTCATAACACGGAGTTTGAATGTATGAAATCATACCATGTTTTAACATAAAGAGGTTATTCGCAAATGACTTATAATGAAAATTGCATCAACTCAATAAAAACCGAAAATCATATAATAGCGAGTCATTGGCTCCATTGGAGAATAGGAAATGGTTTCCCTTCAAAGACGGAAGGATTTCAATTTGGTTTGAAGGACTTAAATGTGTCGTTCCTTTTGATCCCCCGTTGCCCATCTTCCTATCTAAACATTACAAATTGTCCTCTAAACTTAATTGTACTTCAACCAAACAAAGGGTCGGAGAAAAGAATGATTACCTCAAAGATGATTGGAACAATCGGCCAGCATGAGGACCCCTGCTTGTCAGCAAAACTCTCAAGCGCAAGTTGAGCAAGATAACCAATGAGTATGGGTGCAATCAACGTTAACGCTTGGAAGTGTAAGGTTGGCCAAGTAACATAGGCGATTGCTAGCGGTGCAACAACCTTGAGGCCCATAGTGAAAAATGATGTTTCTAAGAACCCTTTCAAGCCGGTTATGAGACCCCATCGCTTTGAACTAAATTGTAGATATGGTTTCTGAACCCTATCGGTTATAAGGAGGAAAATCGCAAAACCAATGTAGAGAATAGCTTCAGAAGTAAGAGCAGCAGCAGTCTCTGCATTGCAGTCATATAATTACACGTCAACACTTTTGTTGTTGTTATGGTGCACGTAGTGAAGTACAAACAAGGACAACAGCAGCAAGCTCCCAAACACGATAGAAATTTAGCTGATGAATCACATGAGCAGTCGAAGAAAATGTGTTCATAGTGTAGACCAACAATGAATTTAAATTTGTACCATATACTATCTTTCAACCTACGGTATATTCTCATTACCAAATCCTTAAACATATTGCAAAATGTAGGGGACATAAACAAAGTCATATATAGTGCGGAGTATAGGTTAAGTTATTTTATAGAAGAGAAAAAAAAGACTTCATTGCATACGAGACTCCCACCAGGATCATGTAAGCCGTAGGATACAAGCAACTCTTATTAGTGTCCAAAACATATAAACTTTGTTTCTGAACAGTCTGTAACCAAAATTACGTCTGACATACAAGCAACTCATATTAGTTTCCAAAATATAAGAAGAGTGAAATGGTTTGCTGGGTCGATTTGCTAAATTTCATATATTCCATATCTATTTAACTGATAAACTATAGTTCAAGAAAAAAGCATATAGGATCAGATGCAGAATATATCGACAAAAGTACACGACATAGCACAAGAGCTACCTGCAAGAAGACCATCTTCGAAAAAACTGGTGACGACATTAGCAACGTAAAGTTGAGGAAGAGCAAAGGATAGCATCAACACTACCGGAGCCAAAATCCAAAGCAACGAACCACCACCATCTTTATATGGGGAAGAAGTTAACTTGCTCTCTTCTATGATTTGGTGGGTCAACCCGTAAAAAGAAACTGAGCCCGACTTTCCACGAAAAGGTTCAATACCACCAAATTTCATATCAGGCACACTAGCTGATCTCTTCGGAGAAACTTGAAACTTTGCATTAGAATCAGAATGTTGTAGATTAAGATTCGTTTTTGAATCAGATTGTGAGGTACACGCAATAGACATCCCCTTCATCTTCCGCCATTTCAAACCAGATTTCATACATGCTGAACAAAGCCATATGTTACAACCCACAAACATTTTGTGACCATAAAACATCACGAATTACGATTTCATAGCCTCGACAACCCGTATCAGACTTACAAGGCCACCCGACTATATATTCTCTTATACTCCGTATATTGCAAAGAATAACAACGATTCTATACACTTGAACGGCGCCAAAAACATCAAGTGGGGTAGTTTGGAACAGATGGGAAGGGGGTAATACTGAGGACCACGGAAACAAAAAGTTTCTGGGTTCGCCACTGTGACCATAGCTCAAGTGGTTCAAACTTATAAACCAAAGAATCGACATCGATTTCCTTGTACATATTTGCTTAGGTTATGCCATTTACATTCTCATTACCCAACTAAAAATTAACACAAAACAGTATTAGGAAGACAAGGAGCAAATTCATACATACATTTTTGCGAAATCGTAAGCTGAATTCTGTGGTTGTCCCTAATAACTGCCCCAGTTGAAACCTACAACAAAATAACAAACCTCAGCAACCAACATAAGCAAACATTTTTATATGCAAAAGTTTAAAAGGAAGAGGTAACAAATGAAGAACATACCTTTCTTGTGAATGAAAAATGGGGAATATTAGGAGAGGAAAATGAAGAACAAAGAGATTGTAATGGCATGGTGGTTCACAATTTTGTGCAGGGTTTTAGCAAAAGAGCAAGCAAGTAAAAAGGGTTTAAACTTCAAAGTGTTGTTAATTTTGTGGATGATGTTGAGTAATCGTGGAATTCACTTTTGAAATCACCACATTAATTTGTTGATATGCATAAATTGTTTTGTTTGGGTCGAAAGATTGGGCCTTGTTTGTTACTCCGTATTTCTTTTTATTTATTATTATTATTTTTTTTTAAGAGTAGTAATTTTCTCGAATTCTTCGAATTATTAAATTATGCACCGAATCGTACCTATAAAACAACAATCACAGAGCCACGTGGCGCTTTGTGGTTGTTTGTTGACCATTTTAAGCTAAAATTAATTTCATTCATCTTCCAAATGAAACAACGCAGAGTATTTTTTTTCTATGTTTTTCACTTTGATTCTTTTGGCTGTTTTTCTTTTCACATTACAACATTAAAATAAAAAAAAATTAAAAAATATAAATTACATCATTACTTGGGCTAACACATGGAACTCTTCAACGGGGTACCCGGCCCGAATAACCTCGGACAACACCGGGTATTACATAAACTTCATAAACAATATATACCCGTACAATTTGCACGAGCATAACTATTTTAGTGTAAGTAAATACAAAGTACTTTTTTTTTCTTCTTTTGTTGAATTTTTAAATTATACTCTATAAGTTACTCCAATACTTAGGTTATATAAGGTGATAACTGTGGACTATGGTGATTTATGGCGATGACAATGAAGGGCGTCTAAAGAAGTAGGGGTTGGTGGGTCAACTTGTGGTAGGGCCGTAGTGATGATGGTAGTTGTGGTTGCGGTGAAAAGTGTGACCGTTGTAGTAAATTTGACGATTTAAGGGTTTGGGACGGGTGGCGATAGCGGGAGAGGTGATAGGTGGGTCGGGCTGGGTAGGGGTGGTGGTTGTCGTTGACATGGCAGTGGGAGGGGGAGTGGTGGTTGGGAGCGAAGGCAATGGTGATGTTAAGGGACTAAAGGACGCCAAAATTAGGGAATCGAAATTGTAAGTTTAAACGAATAAGAGTGAAATTTTCAACTCGGGTACGTTATATAATTATGGGTATGAAAATGTAACACCATTTCGAAAGTGGATTCTTTGTCTTACTTTTATGTCTTACTAGTTTAAAATTTTGGCGCATTATCATTTATCACAAAAACTAACTGTACAAAAATTAATGGTATCATTATATTTGTAGGGAGTAGAAAATCTACTTTTATTCATTTTTTTATTAACAGTGGTATCCTTAAATTTAGTAAAATTGTCAACCAATCAAATGTTCGACAAACTATGTAATTGAGTATATTTAGAATAAATTGGTAAGTTTTGATAAAGTTTAGGGTAACAATGATAATTTTGAAAGATAAAACACAAATACTATTAGAATTGCATAGGGGCTTAGTATGCGACTTTGCTCCCACCAACATGTCACAATAGAGCTTTTCATAAACCGTTGATATTTCATCCAAAAACTAAAATATAGCTGGAAGTCCCTTGGCTTATACTCCCTCTATTTCAATAGATTAGCCCCATGGGCCCACTTTTTGTGAGGAGAAAAGTGGGGCCATGGGGTTAAATGAATGAGATAGAGGGAGTAAATATTTATCTATCTATAACATCATCAATGTGAGACTTTACATTTGGATCTTTCTTCTCAGGCTCTCTCATTATCAGGCCCAATTCAAACGTTGTATCAAAATGCCAACTTTTCAAGGTTGTAATTCAAACTGTATGAAAATACCATTCTTCTCAAAGCCACCACACATATCGCCATTTTTTTTTCATATTGTGCTTTTGTACCACTTTAACTTTAATAATTTGTTCAATTAGAGTCACGTCATTTATTGTGAAACCGTTTAAGAAGAAACTTATTCTAAAATATTACGGAGTACCTTTCTAATACAAAATGTAGCCACCGTAAAAAAATTTGTAATCGCTTAAACATATAAATAAAATAAATTATTCTTATTCAATCATAATGATTGCTTTACTAAACACACAAAAATGACTTTAAATCTTTATAACTTCTAAACAACGCCAAATATTTTGAATAAATTTAAGATAAAACGGCTAAAATAGCTTCATAGTTATGATATAACAAAAATAAAAAATCAGAAATTAAATTTACAACAAAAGCCGATGAAATTAATTTGTCTTATTATAGGGTTATATTGGTGCACGTACTTACAGTTAGTTATGCAATACTCGTATAATATTGACCTGTCAAGTTACCTGGGTTAAATTAACCCACTATGGTATTAATTTACCACACACAAACTTACTCTAGTTAACATTTTGTCTTATAAATATCAATATTGTTCCGTTGAGTGGAAAAATTTTCCTTTGGGTAATTGAAGTATTAACATTTAGTCACTTTTACATTTTTGATACTTACTGTAGTCAATTTTTACTTGAAGTCTAAATTTTTTATTTTTATGTGATTTGTAGCTATGTTGGTATTTTTGCCACGTCTGCGTAGTTAGACTTGTGACAATATAGATATTTTGCCATGATTAAAACTATTTCTATGGAACAAGTGATTATTTGCCACATAATTTATTCTCTTGTGGCATAAATAGATAATGTTGCCACATGCGTGGCTTGGTTTGAGGCAAAATAGCTATTTTTGTCACGAATTTAACTATTTCTGTGGCACAAATGATTATTTGCCATATAATTTTTTCTTTCGTGGCATAAATTTTTCTTATGCCAATCACAATGGATTTTTTCCGTGCCAAAGCAAAATTATGACACATATTATAATTTCAGTGGCATATTTTGTGGCAAAGTGATTAATTGTTGTAGTGTGTTCATACTCCTCCCCAGGCCCACGAAGACGAGGCACTTCGCTTACGAAAGAGATTGCTCGATCAAGAACAAGACGATATCGACAATCGATATAAATTTGATCTTCTCCCTTTTATAACTCTTATATATATCTTTTAGGTTGTTTTCTTTTATTTTTTTCATTAATGTTTTTAGAATATTTTCGCAGGAATGCAATGCAAATTTTGAGACTCATCCTTCAGGATTATACAAGAATGGTGAACAATTCTGAAAACGAGACTCAAGAGCAGCAAAACAGGCGAACGTCATTTACGATATCTTTATACTCTGCATCCTATTTCTTTAACCGTCTTATTAATACTGTTGTGTGTCACTTTGCAGGCGCTCATGCGAAACCACCAACACCGTCATTCAAGCAACATCTGTGGTTGCTTTTGCAGGGTCGGCTGCAGGGTTGGTTGCTACCGTAATTTTGGTCATGAAATCTAAGGTTAACTATTATCATTGGTGTTTTTAATGTATTATCTCTGTTTTATTATTCTGTCCGTTCCAATTATTTGATTACCTCTATTTTGGGTATAATCATTTCCTTACCTATTCTATTTTGGTGTATCACTCATTTTATTATTCTGTCCGTTCCAATTATTTGATTACCTCTATTTTGTGTAACACTCCGTATTTTTACTTCCATATTTTATTAGGATCTTGTTTTAATTGCCTTTTCGAGAGCATTATTAATATTCAAATTTCATATTTTTCAGAATTATGTAACTAAAGATATAAACAAAAGAAAACGTGCATCGACGTACGTGCAAAAAACAAATGTATAGAATTGAATGAAATAGAGGAAGTATAGAGAATAATGAGTAATAAATATGAATAACTAATATTATGGTCTTACGAGTTTAATATAAAGTAAGATTGTCTATTTCATTAAACTTAGTTTATTTTAAGATTTTATAAACATATTTAAAGTATTTTAAAGTCCAATATAATAAGTTCTTAGTTTATTTTAAACTCGTAATGCATAATATTAGTTATTCATATTTATTACTCATTATTCTCTATATAAAATAATAAAATATAGAGGTAAAAATACGGAGTGTTACATCATGTATGAAATTTATAGAAGTTTTTTTTTTACAGGATTGCAATGGAGATTTTGAAGCTGATTTTGCAAGATTTCAAGAGGCTCAAGAATTCTGATGAAGTTGATATCGAGGCACGTCAAAGGTGATGGTAGCAACTTTGGTCGTTTACATATTTTCGTTCCGTTCTCCCGTTTTCATCTCCGTTAATCATCTAATTGATTTTCGTTGTTCCACAGGCGATCCCGCGAAACTTCCAATATGGTCATGCAAGCCGCTTCTCTCGTGATTGGTCTTGCTGGTTCGTTGGTGTAACTGCAACGGTGATGTTGATTACTAAGTCTGAGGTAAACACTATTCCTAAATTTCTCTGGGTTATTGATTCGCATTTATTGTATTTTATTGTTTTGTAGTACGGAGTAATATATTATTTTTTGTTGATTCTTGATGTCCAATTTCTCAATTTTAGCTTTTTTTGGCTGTAAAATGAAATTAATATTATTAATAACAAACTCAATTCGATTGAGTGATATGGATCAAAACGAAGATGAAGTCGACAATTCCTCTACTTCAATCCCATATAAAGAAGTTGACGTGGTTGGTACTCCGACGAGCCAAGCTCACCTCGAAGTGATGCTGCACGTCTTCGACAACGACTACTCAATGAATCAAATTTTGAGGCTCATCTTTCAGGATTTTACAAGAAAGGTGAACGATTCTGAAAGCAAGACTCAAGAGCAGCAGAACAGGTGATTAGGCAATAGTTTACGTCATTTATGATATACTTTGCACCCTGTTTCTTTAACCGTCTGATTAATACTGTTGTGTCGTCGCTTTGCAGGCACCCCCGCGAAATAACCAACACCGTCATTCAAACGATGTCTCCTGTGGTTGCTTTTGCTGGGTCGGCTGCGGGGTTAGTTGCTACCGTCATGAATGAAAAAATTACAAGTTAGTTAAATCTAAACAAAAAGCCACAAACTAAAAAAAAAAAAAAAAATGCCACAAATTTATTTTGGATCATTGTCCAAAAATATAATGTGAATAATTCAATTTGTATACATTGTGAATTCAAAAAATAAATGCATACTAAAAATCAAGTTGTGATTTAATATTAGATGGTTTAAAAATAAAATTATGTCGAAGTGCCTCGAAATAATTTCGTGGTGCCTCGAAATAATTTCGTGTTAAAGAAGAGAAACGACGAACCAATAAGTCATACCAATAAGAGAGACTGCCACGTGTCACTTGGTTTTTCCTTTATAGATATTACATAGATTTATTCCTAGTTTGATAGTAAGTATGATTAAACTAAATTTTCTACAAATTCAATCAAAAAAAATCTGGGAATATCTTTTCGTTCATACAATCTGATCTTATATTATGCCTATACCTAATAGACATAAGATAAAATTACTTGTTTAAAGAACTCACGTAGGTTAAGCCTTTCTTTGATGACAAATTAAAGTTGACACTTCTCTGCAACATTTATCAGCAAATACATCAGAAAATTATCAGCAGAACTGAAAATTAACAGAAAATTATTAGTAAAAATCGATGGATGAGTGATGACATCAACATTTAACATTTTCACACTCATTGTTTTCTATTTTTTTTTTTTAATTTTTATCACAATAATATTAATAATCTGAAACTAATAGAGTAAATATACTGAAAAACTTAAAAAAAAAAAACAAAAAACAAAAAACAAAAAAAAAAGCAGAAATATTTGGACAAACCTTTCCTCTTCGTCAACATCAGTCAAACCTAAGTCTACAAAACAAAAAAAATAAAAAAAACCAAAATGTTATTTTGGATATAATAATTCAAAACAACAACAACAACAACAATAATAATAATAAGAATAATAATAATAATAATTGTGCGTGACTACCTTCGATTTCGTTCGACATTATCATAGAGTTTGATTGGTTGAAGCAGAGGGAATTGTGAGAAGTGGTGAATTTATATACAAATTTCAAAAGAGGACAAAAGAAGGGAATTACAGGTGCAACCTGCAGTGTGCAGTGTACTGTGTACTATCAAATGGAAGGAACTAGTAGGTGACACCTGTCGCTTTCATATTGTCATTTTGTAAACAAACATACCGTTTTATGGAGAATGTTTAAAACTTTGAATGATGAAATCAAAAATCTGAGCATTGTCGTGGTTAGGGGTTCTTTCAATTTATTAATTTTTATTTTTTTTTAATTTTTTTGGCTGGAGTTTTAATGGATGAAAGAGGACGTATAGTAGTAGTAGTAGTGGTGTAGTACAAATTTACAGCTTTTTCCTACCCTCCATTGCCACGTGGCAATTTAACGTACTCTTTCCGTCTCACTGAGTACGTTAAATTGGTGTAGAGATCCTCTAAACTTGGTGAAATAACTCTACCGTTAGAGTTTTTAAAATTTTGCCACCTTAGCTTGCGTAAAACAAAAATTTTCTTTTCACCAATTTCTCGAACGGGTTTACAAAATTCATGTTTGATATCTTTTGGTTCGGATTCGACGGCGAAGCCGTTGGAACATCCCGGAAAAAGGTTTACGCGGCACCGTAAAATTGTACCTAAACCATTTTTCGGGAAAAAAAAATCGATGAGTAGGGCAGAAGAGAGTATTTGTATTAAAGTAATATAAAAATAAAAATAAAATAAATTTATTATGATTAATGTAGTGTAAAAATCGTAACTCTACGACGTAGAGTTATATAGGAAGTCTAGAGGATCCTAACCCATTAAATTGTCATTGGCAGTGATTTCGTATTTACATTTTGTTAATTTTAAAAATTATTTTAGTGGGTACGAGTAATTTGTTTACATTTTGTCAATGGCATTGGCATTGGCATTGGCATTGGTAGATGTAGGTAGGGTTTGGGGTTCGAGACATCATATTGTAAGTCATCTGTTTTGTTACTTTTAAAAAATTAATTTTTATTACAATTATATAACTAAAATTTGAAAGAAATTTTTTTAAGAACCCATAAAAACTTATTTTATAACAAGTGGACCCATTTTTGTACTTACGCTATTATTTTTTCAATTTTTTTCCATTATATCTTTAATGTCCTAAATAATTGTACATAAGGCCAGTAAACGTAAACAACTTACCGAAACGGATGAAGTACTACTAATTTCCCTACTCCAACAAACGAAGTTTTTCATAAAATGTGTAGGTTTATCAAAATGCGGAGTATTTAATAAAACATGGTTGGTTCGAAAGTCATTACATTGAATGGGTCCATATCATCACCTCTTTTTACTTCCTAAAAAATTTTGAGAAACCTTTTGTGGCCCACAAAGGTTTCTTCAAAAGTTTCATAAACCTTCTAACAGTCGATCTTTAATAATCACGACTGATATTTTTCGATCTCGGCCCTGTTACCTATGTCCCGATACCAAGACCCTTGTCAACTGCTTGTGGGCGATCCCCCATCAAACCTTGACTCCCTGTTTGCTCGCATCCTTGTTTCGTGTCCGACAAGGGTTTACATCACGTTCGGGAGGGAAACCCTGAACTGTGAAACCTAGCCTAGTATCACCTTCTTGTTGAGTAACACTCAACTCATAAAAAACGGGCCAGATGGGTCTTAATTAGGGTCAGGTTATACAAGTTGGGTTGAATATGGATTATTTATAGGCTTGCTCATTGGACTAGAATTTGACTTTAAATTAGCATTTTTTTTTTGGGCTGGGGGGTTATTTAGAGTTACAGACCAAAATTTGAAGTTGGAGATGAATCCAGCCTAATATACATTCCCACATGCGATTGCACAGCGGTTGTGAGATGAGTGTTGCTCTTGTTTATAAGATTTAGGGGTTATTTCTCCTAATGCCAATTGGTTTTAGGATGAATCCTCCTAAATCTTATAAGCTGACTCTCTCATACTCTCGGATGTGGTCCAGGCCCGTGAAATTTAACACGAAGGCCTTGAGTCTTGACTTTAAAAAATCGAGTTGGGTCATATGACCATTTCTAGCTATAAGCCTATAACGTTGTTATGGCTGTTTTGAAGATGGTGGGTTACGTTGTACACCTACACAGTGGTAAGCCCATTGGGGGTTCAAACCTCCTCACTACAAATTTGTAATAAAAGAGATTTTGAAAAGTTCAATATTAGTAATTTTTTTGAATAATTGTCAAAACCGCTTAATAATTTGAACTCTTTAAAGCACTTTTTTAAAATCTTTTGTCATTTTCCAATAGTTAAATTTACGTCAACCTTAATATTCAAAATTTTCTTTTTGCACTAAAATTATAACTTGACTCGGTAATTACTTGAACCTGACTTGAATATAATACGAACTCGATCCGACTTGAATATGTCATATAAATGATTTCACTTGAATTCGGCCCGAATAGACTAAAGACCAAAATAACTCGACATGATATGGCTGGAATCTGACACCGCCGTCATAATCCTACATTGACGTAAACTCAATATGACCCGACCCGATCAAACATGCATCAACCGATCTGGTTGCTACTTTAGTAGTGATAGCGGTCTATGGCCTATACTACATTCTACTTTAGTTGGTTGGGCTTCAGTAGTAAGCCCATTGAGGGTTCAAACCTCCTCAAACTCCCCCGCATTTTATTATTTTTTTTATTTGTCCCCTCTGTTTTTTTTAAATGACTTTCACTCCTTATTTTTAATGTCTTCTTTTTCTCTTTTTTTACTTGTTTTTATTTGTACAATAAATATATTTTTTATCATCATCTTGGATCATAATAAACTTTTTTGAGAAAATACTTTTCATTTTTAACTTAAAAATTTGGGGAAAACTATAACTTTCACAAATTTCATGTTAAAGACGGGTTATTTACATATTAATTATTTGTCGAGGACAAGTAACATTTTCAGCCCAGGTTGCTATATAATCCTGGCTTCATCTCTGATTTTGTTTGTAAGGCCTAAGGGTTACTCCTCACAAAAAAAAAAAGTGTTAATAACTCATTATTTTACTCATTCTGCTCTCGTCAATCGTTTACAGTTTATTTCCTCGTCACACAAAAAAAGTGTTAATAACTCATTAAGACGGAGGGATATTTTTTTAAAGTGGTATAAATTTTAAAAAAGAAAAATAGATTTTCTAATATGTGCATAGCATGCACATACTATAAGTATTACGAGTATGTTCTATGCATTAATTGCACTATATATACTAATCACCCCTATAAAGGAATAAAATGCGAGTAAATATATTTTATTACTTTACTATTAGGGGGCGTTTGGTAAGGGGGTTTTAGGAAAGGCTAAGGGAAATAAAAAGTCTGATTCCCTTAGTTGTCGTTTGTTTTGAGTTTTTTGTGATTCCCTTTCCACCTTATGCCTTTTAGTTATCTCCTTTAGCCTCTTAATTTCAAACCCCCCCTCCCCCCCTCTTACTAAATTTGATTCCTCTTCATTCTCCCTCTTCTCTCTGCCTGCACTCATATTTTAAATAAAAAAAACTCCAACAGTCCCTCTTCCCTACGTCGGCTCCGGCACCGGCTCCGACACCGGCGACACCCTAGTGCAGCCTCCTCGCCTCTTTCCACCGTGAATCTACTGTTTTCGTTTTTTTTTTTTTTTTTTTTTTTTTTTTTTTTTTTTCTTCTGGCAACACCGGCCTCTTGTGGCCCCCACCTCGCTGCCGCCACCTTCGGCCCCTAGCCGCCTCCTTTGGGCCCCACGCCACCTGTTTGAGGTCCCAAACCATTGTCCTTGCTTCCCCTCCCCTTTTCCAGATATGCTTCTTTCATTTTTTATTTTTTTATTTTTTATTTTTAATTTTGTTTTGTGATGTTAATATGATGTTATATATATAAATTTTAATTATAAATATTATTCTTTACAGTTTTTTTTATGAATTTTGTTGTTTTGGTTATGAATTTGGGTGTTTATGAATTTGGTTGTTTTGATTATGAATTTGGATTTTATTTGAAAAAATGTGATTTTATTTAATCTAAGTACAATTTTAAAAGTTAAAAAAAATAACTTCAAGTAAAAAAAATAGTTTCATTCCCTGGTTCTTACCAAACAGCTACAAAGGTAATTCACAGGATTACGAATCCCTTTCTAGACTGCACCAAACATCAACCTAATTTCAGGGTAATCTGATTCTTTTCTCCCTGTTTCCCTTTCTGATTCCTTTTCTCTTTCCTCTGCACATACCAAACGCCCCCTTATAGAATTACTAAAGTAAGTATGATTAAACTAAATCTTCTAAAAATTCAATAAAAAAATAATATGGGAGAATCTTTTTATACGTTCTTTTATCTTATGGTTATACAGTTATACCTAATAGACATAAGTTAAAATTACTATTTTAAAGAACTCACGTAGGTTAAGCCTCCTTGATGAACAAAGTTGTCACTCCTTTGTCTCAAAACATATTTTATTCTCATCGATCGTTGTTTGCTCGTTAATCAGGTGACTTTAAGGTATCATTAACTTTAATATGCCTTTTTTTTTTTTTTTTTTTTTTTTTTTTAATTGTTTCGCTCGTCAACTTCTTATAGAAATTACTCTAAGATTTAGAGAATGCTCGATTTTTAGTACGTCGTTGATGTAGTTTTAGCTAGGGCGTATATGGTTTTTAATAGAATAACGTATTCTAGAAAAGATTATTTGAAAAGACTAACTTAAATTCTCTATTTTTTCCATGGTCGAAGTCGACTGGTCTTGATCGTCCCCTAACTTCGCCTGTGTTTTGCGATTCTTAGGTGGATTGTTTAAAGCTATCGAAAATCGCCACTTAAGCTGGTTAATTAATGAATGAATGAATTAATTAATTTAGGGATTTGCTTAATTTATCTAGCAAATTCAGGGTGCCTATATAATTCATTCTTAATTCTTGGTGATAACCGGTACGTAAGAGGAAATTTGTCGTATTCCGTAGTTATTTTAACAAATATCAATAATCAATAATATTTATTGTAAGAATTCTTACATGAGTTAGTTATTTTTATTATGTTTAACAAATTTTATTTGTTCAATTGACGGTCTCACTCGTGTGCCGTATCAATGTTGACTGCTTTCTCTTGATGGTAACAGGTAAGAAAAGATTTTCATTTACTAGGACGAAAATATATTAGTTGCTCGTTTTAAATCAGGAATTTGACAAGTTAATATCTTGCGCTTCAAATATTTTTGAACAACTTATTGGTTGCCCGACTTATGTATACAATTAATGCTGCAGATATACGCATATGTCGACCAGTGACATATTGCCCGATGACGAGAAGATGTCACAGGCACACATATCGATAGATATCAATGAAAATCTCTGTCAAGAGACTGTTGTAGGTTACCCAGTGAACTCAAAATGGTTCTTCTGGAGCGCTCGTCAATCTAGTAATGAAACTACGAATGAGACCAATGTTACCCAACACAACAATGATACCGCGCAGTCAAAAGATTTGACCAAAAGCTTGTTGAATGACGCAACCCACTCCAACAACCCAACTCACAGAACACCCAGCAAAACCAACAGCCGCGCGAGAATCAACTCTGACAAGTGGAGTCTCTTGATTGATAGAGACACATGGAGCTTCGAGTGTCACTGTTTAGTAGCTTTTCTGCTGATATTTAACTTCCCTTTGGTGTTTATTTTGATTCATAATCCTACTACTCCCTTGAACTTCACTGTGACCTCGTTAGACGTATCTTCCATGACAATCTCTAACAACACAAGTATCTCTGATATTCAAAACTACATATCGGCAGATTTAAACTTGACACTTAGCCTTAGCAACCTGTATCATATGCCACTCTTTATAGAGCATCTCGTGGTGTCAATAAAGTACTTCAACGCGACAATTTCATCGACAAAGATTGGTCCATTATATGAAAAGTCCCACGAGACCATTAAGTTACGTATGGGTTTTAAGGAAGTCCAAGTTCAAGATACGACATTTGATTCAATGTTGAAAGATTTGGCAATCAACCGTACAATAGAGTTTACGGTAATCATGCAATCTAAATATGATATTTTAGATCCAGACCATGTGTTACGCCGTGCTGGGGAAATTATTTGTGAGGGTAGCCCAGTTCAATTTTCGCCTGCCTCTGATTTGTCATCGGGAACCATGGTTGGTGGTCCACGCTCGTGCAAACAAACTACTCAAATTAATTTATGAGTTTTATTCTATCTAAAACTATGTAACTCTTATTATTTACGTCCTCTTTCTATTTTGAGAGAATTTAAGGGAAAGACTGAGTGTGATGTACGATGGTGAGGCTGTTATTATTTGTTTATAAGATGGATTCAGATTTATTTATGAAAACTCCGTGCAAGAGTGAGTAAATCTTCGGTGCAACAGGTACAGAGAAAAAAATGCAGCATCGAGAATTTCCTCATGCTTCAGTTATAGGAGAAAGTTTTCGGATGCACATTACAAATATAAGCATAAATTAGAATGATGCACAAATTATGTTCACTTGGTAGGTTAACACAGCAAATGAGACCCTCTCGGACGATCACTTGGGATATGTAAGTGTTCTTTGCCATGACTTAAACGGAAGTATGGATTCCAATTCAAGACTTAATACTACGCATAACAATTGCAGAATCACGCTTCAACAACATCATGTTTTCTAAGTTGTCGTTATGAGTCCCATCTGAACACTTTTGTTCATTTCGTAGCTCCATCAAAGTCAGCTTCTCGGTTTGATTCACTCCCAACATTTGGCAACCAATCTGCACACACATTTGCCTCCCGGAAGACATGTTTTATCTCCACTTGACGGTCTAAATCATTGACACACGACTTACAAAATTGAATGATACGGGAGTGGGCTGAGGGAAACTGCTGCTCTGTGATCATGAAGGTCTTGATCACCTTAGAATCAGTTTGGATAATAAGTTTGGGGAAATTCCTTTCCGTAGCAATAATAAACACGACAGTTTCGCCACTTCCAAACCCACCAAATTACCACCGCAAAGATCGTTAGCCAAGAACTGAGCTCCCTCCTCCTTTGACCTCCAAGTTCATGATTATCCACGAGTGAATATTATCAATCTCCAAGAACTCTCGTGATTTAGCAAACGAAAACAGGTTCCATATTCGCCTATCTTCAGGGCAATCTCTTACCAAATGTTAACGTCATTTCTTCAGACTGTTCACATGAGCCACAAAACGGGTCTGTTGTTAATCCTCGTCTTGCTCGATTAACATTTGTCATAACTCGGTCATGCATAAGCAGCCATAGGAACATACGCATTTTCTGGGAGCCCACGTACGCAAAGGTAGCTTCCACATGCAATCATATTCGTTCTCAGGATCGTCACAAATATGCTGAATAACCGACTTAATGGAGAAAAAACCCGAGGGCGTGCCTGACCAATAGAACTAGTCCTCATTATTATCTCCCGGAACAATTTCAAACGAAGCGATGGTCCGCAAGATGTCATCTGGAAGAAGTTCCGCAAATGGTTTCCTTTAACCTATAATTCTAGGTAAAAATTGGAAAGTTAGTCAAATACATTCATAGAATTAATTGAATTGAAATTATTTATGGAAAATGAAGAATAATTATTCTGGTTAAATTTTCCGAAAAAGAAAAAGTTCAATAAAAAAAATATAGGAGAATCTTTTTAGTCTTTATCTTATCTCTATGCCTAATATACATAGGATAAAAAAACTGTATTTTATGCCTCAAATACTACTTCCTCTATTCAAATTCATTGACATCCTTTTTATATATATATTTTTTTTTAAACTTTGTCGAGACGTATTTTGTAGCCACTCCTCTGCCTCAGAACCTATTCTTCTCCAATCGGTTGTTGTCCACTCGTTTAATCCGGTGACTCAAGGTATCAGTAATTTCAATATGTCGTTCCATTATTTTGTTCGCCAACTTCTTATAGACACTAATATAGGATTTAAAGAATGCCCGATTTTTAGTAAGTCGTGGATGTAGTTTTTGCTCGTCAACTTCTTATAGACACTAATAGAATAATGTAATCTAGAAAAATTATTTAAAAAATATGAACTTAAAATTCTCTATGTCACGATGGTTCTTGGCCACCCCCAATTTCGCCTGTGTTTTGCGTATGTTATGTGATTCGTTTACAGCTCTTGAAAATCGTCACTTAGTGATAACCGGTACAGCGGTACCTTAGACATTGCAATAACTGTAGCAGGAAATCTGTCGTGAATTTGATACGTGTTCAACCAGGATTTTATTAAAGAACCTCGCCTAAGTTTGCACAATTATATAAAGATCATAAAATTCTCATATGAATATAGGATACCGTTTTACGGTTGAAACGGTTTCACGTGAGATCTGTTGTATCGATATTGATTTTTTTTTTTCTTTGATGGTGTAAAAAGATTTTCAATTGGTAGCAAAAAAATATAGGGTAGTTGCTTTCGCCAAATAAAAAAATTAAGTTGGAAATTGACAAGTTACTCTAATATATTTTGCGCTTCAAATATATTTGAAACAAATTTAACTTTTAAGAGTCTTAAGTATAACATATGGCCAGCTGATTGGTTCCCCGGCTTATATATACAATTTATGGAGCAGATATACGCAAATGTCGAGCATTGACAGATTGGCCAACAACGAGAAGATGTCAGAGGCTCACATATCCTTAGATATCAATGAAAATCACGGTCAAGTGACTGTTGTCGGTTACCCGGTGAACTCAAAATGGTACTTTTGGAGCAGTCGCCGATCTAGCCATGAAACTACGAATGAGACCAATGTCCACCAACACCCCAATGATGAGACGCAGTCCAAAGATTTGACCAAAAAATTGTTGAATGACGAAACCCCCTCCAACAACCGAACTCACAGACCACGTGGCAGAACCAACAGGCACGTGCACGCCAGAAGCAACTCAGACAGGTACAGTTGCTTTGACATCAACACATGGACTGACACTGACAAGTGTTTTTGTTCAGTAATTCTTCTGCTGCTGGTGCTCATTCTGGTAGTACTCTTCCCTTTGTTATATATATTAAACAATCCTCCTCCTCCCTTGAATTTCACGGTGATCTCGTTAGACGTATCTTCCATGACACTCTCTAACAACGCAAGTGTTTCTGATATTCGAAACTACATGTCGGCGGATTTAAACTTGACGCTTAGCGTTAGCAACCTGTATCATATACCACTCTATATAGAGCATCTCGTGGTGTCAATAAAGTACTTCAACGAGACAATTTCATCGACAAAGATTGGTCCATTATATGAAAAGTCCAGAGCCCACGAGATCATTCAGTTACGTATGGGTTTTAAGGAAGTCCAAGTTCAAGATACGACATTTGATTCAATGTTGAAAGATTTGGCAATCAACCGTACAATAGAGTTTACGGTAATCATGCAATCTAAATATGATACTTTAGCACCAGGGCACGCGGTATTTTATGTTGGCGAAATTATTTGCGAGGGTAGCCCAGTTCAATTTTCGCCTGCCTCTGCTTTGTCATCGGGAACCATGGCTGGTGGTCCACGCTCGTGCAAACAAACAACTGTTACGGTGTTACCTAATAATCTAGCTCCAATTGTGTCTTAGGAAAGATGGATTCAAATTAATTTATGAGTTTTTTTATAGGCTTCTAGCTAAAACTATGTAACTCTGATCATGCCTATATTATTAATGTTTTTGTTGTTTTGAAGGTGTGAAAGTTGGGGAGTCGATTTTTTAATGCATTTAATTTAGTGAAATTTAAATTTAATTATCATTTACGAAATAATGAATAAAATAATTTTAGATCCATTTCGGTTTAAGATTGGACTATACCTGAGATCTCGAGCTTAGTTCGATCCAAGACCGAAAATTCAGGTAGGATTTTCGATGTTTCTTATTTTAATCTTCAGTATTCGATCTTGTCTTGGACCGATGCTTCCACGTATATGGCTCCGGTACATAAATAAATGATTGCAGTGGAGATGATAACTAAATGTCTAGATTGGTCATAGGAGGTTATGAGTGGACAACATTGCATATATGCCTGCCGGTACGTCCAATGAAAGCCTCAAACATTTTACATAAATGTACTGGGACAAAATTCACAACACAAATGTATATGAAACCCGTGTACACGTGTAAGAATACGACTGGCGTAGCCAAGAGTTACTCGATTTAATTACGGGTTCTTCCTTCACATTTTACTTTGGAAATATTGAAGCAGCATCACTGCTTCCTTTCTCATTTGATCTCTTACAAGTTTGCCACTGCTCGTGAATGGGAAAGGCTTCCTCCAAACTACGAAAACTTTCGGAATCTTAAACCTGCGAACATTTTAGTATAAGCATAAAACTCCAACACTCGACAGTATTCCTTAAACTCATTTGACCAGTACGGCTTTGTATAGGTTAGTGAATCGCTATCATCTTCATATACGTATTTTCAAAAAATTTAAAAATTTGATATTAATAATTATTTTTTATATTATAGGTTAAAAGTTATATCGAATATTATACACCCCTAAGAAGAGTTTAAAAAATAAAGTACTCCATAAAACGTATACTTATTCATTGGAATGGAAGAAACATAATTTTAAGGTAAGTAGGATTAAACTATCTAAAAAATCAATAAAAAAATATTGGAGAAACTTTTTACTAATTTATTCACAAGTATATATACCTAAACAGCGCGTAGGTAAGCCTCTTTCATAAGAAAAGTTGCCACTCCTCCGCCTTAGAAAGTATTTTACTTCCATCGATCATTGTCGTTCCATCGTTTGATCCGGTGACTCAAGGTATTATTTGCTGTAGATTTAGAGTTGAATTGAGATTTTACAAATACTACAATTATATATGAGACCGATTATTGTAAGACCTCTTACATGGGATAGTTATTTTTAATAAATTTTATTTGTTCTTTTGACGGTCTCACTCGTGTGCTGTATCGTTGTTGGCTGCTTTCTCTTGATGGTTGCCCGACTTATATATACAATTAATGCTGCAGATAGACGCATATGTCGACCAGTGACATATTGCCCGATGACGAGAAGATGTCAGAGGCACACATATCGATAGATATCAATGAAAATCACTGTCAAGAGACTGTCGTAGGTTACCCAGTGAACTCAAAATGGTTCTTCTGGAGCGCTCGTCAATCTAGCAATGAAACTACGAATGAGACCAATGTTACCCAACACAACAATGATACCGCGCAGTCAAAAGATTTGACCAAAAGCTTGTTGAATGACGCAACCCACTCCAACCACCCAACTCACAGAACACCCGGCAAAACCAACAGTAGCTTTTGTGCGATAATCAACTCTGACAAGTGGAGTCTCTTTGATACCTGCATAGCAGCTTTTCTGCTGATGGGATTCTTCCCTTTGGTGTTTATTTTGATTGGTAATCCTACTCCCTTGAACTTCACTGTGACCTCGTTAGACGTATCTTCCATGACAATCTCTAACAACACAAGTATTTCTGATATTCAAAACTGCATGTCGGCGGATTTAAACTTGACGCTTGGTGTTAGAAACCTGTATTATGTACCACTCCTTATACACCATCTCGGGGTATCGATAAAGTACCGCAATGAGACCATTTCATCGACAAAGATTCTTCCATTATATGTAGAATCCAGAGCCCATGACACCATTGAGTTACACATGGGTATTAAGGAAGTCCAACTTCAAGATGCGACATTTGATTCAATGTCGAAAGATTTGGCAATCAACCGTACAATGGTGTTTACGGTAATCATGCAATCGAAATATGATATTTTACAATCAATGGATGTGTTACACAAGGCTGGAGAAATTATTTGTGAAGGTAGCCCAGTTCAGTTTTCGCTTGGCTCTGATCATTTGTCATCGGGAACCATGGTTGGCGCTCCACGCTTGTGTAAATAGACTACTCTTACCTAGTAATCTAGTTCAAATTATCTAGTTCAAGTTGTGTGTCTTAGGAAAGACGGATTTTTGTCAATCCATAAGTTTTTTTTTTTGCTAAAACTGTGTAAGTTGTTTGGGGAATCCAACCTGAAACAAAAAAAATAACCTCATGTAACTGAACATTTGACTGTGGTGTGGAGGAGGGACATTAACTGCATCACGCGCATGAACAAACAGATATAGATTGGATGTTTTAAGAGAAAGATACTAAGCGAGGAAGTTTAAGGAAATAATTTGATATAAATAAGACTATTGAAGCTTGACAGTAATGAAGTACGATGCCAAGCGAGGAAGTTCAAGGAATCAGTTTTTGCAGGTTAACAGTCTGCACGCGTCAAAAGCAAATGACTTAAAAGTGACGTACTCGAATAGCGTACGAAACAGCAATAAGATGATTTTAAAAGTGATGATTTGTCTGAAATCGAATAATTTAAACAAATGAACGATACTCAAATGAAAATCAACACAGAATACCACAATTCATCCAAGAACAAATCAATCTAACAGTTTGTCTGAAATCGAATAATTTAAACTAATTACAGACTTACAGTAGAATTCGAGAAACAATAGACAGAATTAGGAGAAATGAAAACGAAAAAACGATTAGATAAACAAGCACCGGCATTAAGATCCAACACACTATTGGACACCATTATCCGGTGTTTTTTCGATTGAACCGATCGAATGTGGATTGACAAATATTCGAACGTAAATATTCGGCTTCAATCCGGAAATTTAATTAAAGTTACGATAAGAAGAAACACTTAGAAACAAATCGACGTCATAACTAATAACAATATGAATATGAATAATAAAAAACATTATGTAAGGTAATTGACACAATCACACAGACTATCAAACCTAAACCTTACTACTACTCTCGTCTCTCTATTTTTGTTACTTTGAACTTTCAATATGAAGTACGTATTACCGTAATTATTATGTGTTTGATATAGAGGCGGCAATCCAGTCAGTCGGGTCGAAACATGTCAGGTCAAAGTGTCCTTTCGGTCGAGTTGGGTTTGTTTCGGGGCGTTATGAGGCCGGGTCATATCGAGTAAAATAGTGTATCTGGTCGGGTCGGGTCTATCGGGTCAACGCAATATGTTCGCATTAAAATAGATATTTCGACCGTTATTCTATTTAATTACTTCAAGTCAAATACTCCGTATATCATTCTAAATAATAATTTGTTTCAATCGAATCAAAATTAAGCTTAATAATTATCGGGTCATCAATTTGGTCGGGTCAATACCGGGGTCGTCATCGGTTCGGGTTTGGGTCGGGTCACTGATTATAGGGTCATGTCGGGTTACGGTTCATCGTTGGGTCGGATCGTTTCTCGGGTCACAATATTTTTGGAAAATATTGTGACCATAATATTTGTGTCAAATCTAAAATGGAGAAGTTTTGCTCGGGTTCAGGTCGAATCAGACTTGCCAGCTAATATAATATTTGTGTCCATAATATTTGTGTCAGTTTTGCTCGAGTTCAGGTCGAATCAGACTTGTCAGCTAACATAATATTTGTGTCAAACCTAAAATGGAGAAGTTATTGTTAGAGTATACAACTACTCTTAGAACTTCAAACATAGTCTCGTGACCATTATCGTACTAGGTAAGTGAGTCTGTAATTGTATCCACACTTCAATTTCTAGTAAGCGGTCATGTATTTGTGTTCACACTTCAAGTTCAAAGGATATTCGTGTGAAGGAGCGTGTTGGAGTAAATATCGATCTTGAATATTCAATCATCAGCTTAACATTGATTCTAACATATATTCTTTTATATAATAAACTCAATACTACTAAATACTCCGTATTGGATTAGTATAAATTGTTCAAGTTTTATAAGTTTAACATGGGTATGATTATAAAGGAATTCAATTCGAGCAAATATATTTTATTACTTCATCAATATATAAAAATTAAAGTAGATGTAGTATTTTTAAAAGTAGGACTATGATAAAACTAACTTTTCTGAATATTCAATGAAAGAACTTTTTTACTATTAATTTTATGTAAGTATATACTCCGTAGACGTAGACAGCACCTAGGTAAGCCTCCTTACTCCTCTGCCTCAGAACGTATTTTACTCCCGTCGATCATCGTTCCCTCGTTTAGTCAGGTGACTCAAAGTATCAGTAATTTCAATTTGTCGTCTCATTGTTTTCGTCGTCAGGTGAGAGTAGTTGCTTTACACAAGCGTGGAGCATCGATCATGGTTCCCGTTGACAAATTAGACGCAGGCACAAAATGAACCGTGTTACCCTCACAAATAATTTCTACATCATGGTTTAACTCTGTACCTAGCATTTCTTTTAATATACCATATTTACCCTGCATGATTACCGTAAGCTCTATTGTACTGTTGATTGCCAAATCTTTCGACATTGAAGTGAATGTCGCATCTTGAAGTTCGACTTCCTTGAAACCCATCTGCAATTGCATGGTCTCGTGGGCTTTGGGTTCTTCAAATAGTGGACCAATCTTTGTCGAGGAAATTGTTTCATTCAAGTAATTTATCGACACCACGAGATGCTCGATAAGAAGTGCTTCATCATGTTGGTTTGTAACGTCAAGCGTTAGGTTTAAATCTGCGGACATGTAATTCTGAATTCCATTGTTAGAGATTGTCATGGAAGATACCTCTAACGAGATCACCGTGAACTTGAAGGGAGTAATAAACGGTAGCAAGGCGTATAGTGCAACTAAGAACATCAACGGCAGTGAAACACAAAGGCCAACTACAAAACAATAAAACACAGAACTCCACGTTACGTTCTGAAATAAAAACCACCAGTTGCCGTTGCTTTCCGTGCACCTGTTATTTCTTGCACGCATTGTCTGAGTTTTGTTCTTGGAGTGGTTTGGGCCGTTTAACAATCTTTTGGTTAAATCAGTTGATTGTGTCTTGTCATTATGGTGGTGGTGGAGGACGTTGTTGTCGTTCGTAGTTTGATCACGAGATTGATGACCGCTCCAAAAGAACCATTTTGAGTTCACTGGGTAATCTACAACAGTGTCTTGACCGTAATTTTCATTGACATTTAACGATATATGTGCCTCTGACATCTTCTCGTATATCTGCTCAATGAGTTATCATTATTGAATAAGTCTATTGTACGAGGTACGACTAACTATTACTCCCTCCATTCTAGTCATTTAGCCCCCTTTCTTTTTTCACCATTTTTAAGAAAAAGTAAAAAAAGTGGGGTAGAGTGAAGAAAAAGTAAAATTTGACAACTTTAACGATTAACGTTTAAAGTGGTCACTCCATTATGCCATCGTTATTTTATTAACCCTACAAGCCCTTTAGAAATTTTCACCCCACGTAACCTAAAATTTGATTCACGCGAAAACGAAAAATTAAAAATCGTCTTTACCTTTTATCACGCGATAAATAAAGGGATGAGCGGTCGTGCGAGGCAAACTACGTTGTGAGAGAGAGGATGAGCAAACTTCGTTGATAAGGGTACGATAACTAGTTGGTCAGATTTATAAATAACAAAGGTAGAAGCGTAGAAAAGTTAGGGAACAAAGGCTCACTACAATTTTAATCAAACTAGGTTCAGTAATTCTCCTGTAACACTAGTCTTACACTAAGTTAATGCGAGATAAGAGTACAAATTATAGTTAAAAGGGTACAAAAACTTGAAACAAATCTACTAAAGTCACTTTCAGGAGTACTAAAAAATTTTAGTTACAATTAATAATAATTATTACTAAAATGGTACAAAAACTATATAATCGAGTAGAAATAAGGCTGACTTACGATAACCTATTGTAAGGCTTGCCTTACACAAGAATTTGTGAACTAGGTTAAGTATAATTTTATCAATAAAATTTACGAGTAATATAAGTATATTTTAATACCGTTAATATTAGAATTAGTCAATTTGGAAATTTTGATATTAATACTTTAATTATTTTTTTATTTTTAATCTCAAGTTTTACTTATGACAACAAAAAATTAGGGAAATTTTATCGTGTATTCTTTTACTTTTTCGTTTTCTATGATTTAGCCTTGCTTTTTATAAAATTCTATGGTATATCCATAAGTTTTTATATTTTATCTGTAATATGACCCTAATTTAACTTTTGTAAATTTAACTTATTAAACTTAATCATTTTTCATTTCTCTTTTTAATTTATGTTTATTGATATGTATGAAGGGAGTGATGATGTTTATATCGAAGTAGATAATAAATGTTTGCTATAAATTATTGATATTAGAAATGGACGAATTTGATGATTATTGGTTGTTGATAACAATAAATATCGTGATATCAAAAAAATAATGGTTTAAAATGATGAAATATTGATCAAGGGAAGGAATCAGGAGCACTGACGGGTATTAATTGACAATTCAAAATTATGTAGGGTTGAAATTAGTTATATAAACTAAATCAAAAACTTAGGGTTATACTCGAGAAAAGGTAAAAATGTCAAGGTCATTCATAGAATTCTGAAAAACGTAAGAGTATAACGTAGAAATCAGAAAAAGTGACGGGTACACAGTAGAATATCCCAAAAAATTAAATCGCAGCCTAATCAACGAAGGTAGATGTTGTGCCTCCGGTTCATGTACCAGAGTATAGCGGCTACAAGTAAGGCGAGAAACACCATGAAGATTATACCGGCGCAATACCAAAACCCACCTAGCTACAAAAGATGAAAAAAAAAATCATTAGTCTGTACACAATTAGGATACACTCATCAGTAATAAACGAAATAGAATTTTGATGCCTCACAAATACCCGATTGTTCCGAATAATTAAATTAAGCAGATTACGAGATAAGTGAAAGCAGTAATCAATCGGAGTGATAACTGTTGTAAAATTAAGCCCCTTAAATTTCAATTGGAGTGATTTGACCCTTAACTAAAAAACATGCCACGAAAACATGCCACGAAAACATGCCACGAATGTTTTTTTTTTGGGGCAATGTCCAAAAATGTAATGGGAACAATTCAATTTGTGCACGTTATAAATTCAAAAAATAAATGCATATTAAATATTACAAAATTAAGTTGTGATTTAATATTAGATGGTTTAAAAATAAAATTATCTCGAGGTGCCACGAAATATGGTTTTTAATTTTTCATCTTTTCTAACCATGGCGGATGACCAAGGTTAGACTCTCCCTCACCTTCTTCATCGTTATACGTAGGCTTAGTGGATTTAGAAAGCTGTAACATCATAACCACATCAAACATAAAACTGTATCAAAATCGTCCATCAACTCATCACGTGAAACTTCAACGGCTCAACTTGTTCAGAAGGTACTACGTCAACCCCGCCAAAGACGACCCGCAGCAGGCACCGACCACGAGCAGCCCAACAGAACCCTACTTAAGTTGAAACATACTCCGTATCAAAACAAATAAAATAAGTCTAATCTTATTATATTGACAATTTGTTATATAAATTCCATATAACCAACATTTTCAAAAAAATGCAATTACTAGGTCAGGAAATACAGTGCGAGCAGCCGTCAAACTCCCAGCCACGCAAGCACCGCCAGCAGCCACAGTGGCTACCACCTGTAGCACCAGAGTAGGAGGAAGTCTACAATAAAAACACATGAACAAAACAATATTTAAAGTAAGAATGCGTGTTTATTGAAAAATAAAGATAAAAAAGGTGCTACTTTTAATGAGAAATAAAGATACATAAAAAGACATCTTTTGTCAGACAAGACGAGACAACGATGAAAAGATTTGACTTCGGAGCAAGCTTTGCAAAGTAAAAAAAATATATCGTATACTCGTTTTGGATACGATATATTTTTTACGGTGCCACACATTATATATTACAAAATTATGTAAATATAGAAAAAAAAACCACAAACTAAAAAACTTGCCACGAAAACATGCCACGAAAACTTGCCACGAAAACTTGCCACGAAAACATGCCACGAATGTTTTTTTGGGGCAATGTCCAAAAATGTAATGGAAACAATTCAATTTGTGCACCTTATAAATTTAAAAAATAAATGCATACTAAATATTACAAAATTAAGTTGTGATTTAATATTAGATGGTTTAAAAAGAAAATTATCTCGAGGTGCCACGAAATATTAAATGTTTTTTTTTATTTTTCATTTCTTCTAACCATGGCGGATGACCAAGGTTAGACTCCCCTCACCTTCTTCATCGTTATACGTAGGCGTAGTAGATTTAAAAGCTTCGGTAACAAATTTATTGGAATTAATAATGTGGACAAATTTTTTGAAATGGAGTTTTTGAGAGCCATCTGTCTTTTTGTTTTCATTTTATGATCAGAAAATATGAATTTGATTGTGAACTTTACCATGGTTGAGTATAGTTATTTTACTGTATAAATTATAGAGTAGCATTACATTTTTACTGTATGAATTTATTTAGGAAATTAAGCAGAATACATAAAATTCAGGTGATTTTTAGTGTTTGGCTGATTTTATTCGGGAGATCGTTATGTCCATGATTTTGCAGGATTTGCTTAATCTCAAGTTAATCCTATGGCTTATTCTTAAAGTACCCAAATTTAGGGTTTTTAGGGAGAGATTTTGTCAAGGTGTACCTTGGTTTGCGGGCCCAATTTGTTTGGGCCTGGATTTTTGGGCTCGGGCCCAAATTTCCAACAAAATGCTAATGTTGATGGAGACATTTTTATAAGTTTAGTCGCAAGCTCGATTTTTGTGTTTGGAGCGCCGAAAGACGATTTCCAGTCACTAGGTTGGTTTGGCTCACTGACCTTGTTTGGCTACGATGTGAAATCGGTTCAACCAAACGACGTCCCGAGCTTCGGTTTTAGCGCGTTGGGCCTAATTTTAGTTGGGAGGTTCGTTTTGGGCGTTTATCTGGAAATGGTTTAAAAATAAAGTGAACCTTCAATTCAAACGACTAATTGCAGTTTGATCGACTGGACAAATTTTATCCGACTTAATTGATTTCAACATATCGTACCGAGGACTATTACGTTAAAAATATGCTTTAACGCCCGTTACATCTTAGGACTTGTATCTACGCGTAATGAACGAGTATCGTACCCAAGGGTTACCCAATTTATAGGGTTGTTGCCTCACATATTACTTTGAAAATATTGGAGCTGCATCACAGCTTCCTTTCGTATTTGATCTCTCATAAGTTTTCCGGTACTCGTCAATGGGAAGCGCTTCCTCCAAACTACAAAAACTTTCGGAATTTTGAACCTGCAAACGTAAGTATAAGCTAATCATATTCAGACTAACAAAGTACAAACGTTTGGCATAAAAATTAATTTTCGGCAATGATAAATACCCTGTCAAACGTTTACTCCGACAATATTCCTTTAACAGCTCATTTGACAAGCAAGGCTTCTTATAGCTTCGTGAATTGCTATCATCTTCATCCCATATCCACTCTTCTCGGATTTGAACAAAACCGACAACCATTTCACCAAGGCGTACATGGGGTATACCGGTGACGACAACCAATGCAATGCCTGGGTGTAGTGTTAAAACAGCCTCCACCTGCGTGACCGAAAGTTGCAATGCGATAATATATGAGACGATCAACATTTCAAAGAAAATAAACAAAGCGAAGCACAATTTTGTAATCGGATGCAAACACATTTCTCACCTCTTCAGGATAAACATTCTCGCCTCCAGTTTTGATTCGACCACTTCTACGCCCAACAAGCCACAAGTTTTCATCTACATCCAACTGTCCAACGTCACCTGTATTGAACCAATAATCTTCAGTAGACTCGGCTTGTGCAGAGGTAGTTTGACCCCAATAACGGACCATAACATGCGGTCCTCTAGTCATGATTTTTCCAACGTGAGAAGAATCTTCTGTGCTGACATGGATTTCCACATGATGGGCTGGTTTCCCGACACAAACACCTCTTATCTGAATCTGTTTCTCTTCTCTCTCGAAGTGCAGATCTGAAGTGCCGTCATATGGATCATAGAGGGTGATGAAGGTAAGCGATGAGCAGGTTTCCGTCATACCTAGAGTCAATATCTGATTAACCCATACATATCACCAGCTATAACTTTTTCATATGTGACATATGTGGCGGAGATGACTGAGAAAATACCATATGCAGAGAAGAGCTTGGCTCTTGGAAAACATTTCATTGCATCTCGAATGAGTTGAGCAGAAAGGCTCCCTCCACCATTCAATATCCTTTTTAAACTCGGTGCTTGTTTGCTTGCGTGTTTGTATCTAGGAATGAAAAGATGGAATTAAGGTCATGTCAGAGTTCAACGAGATGATAGAAGCGGGACTCAACTCTTCTAAATTCAGAATAACATGCTCGTAAATGAGATCAGAGGCACACCTGATTGTGGACATCAAATCAGAAAGTATCGTTGGAACAGTGATAAGTGACGTTACACCGTGTTCCCTGATCGCCTCAACGGCCATATCAGTAATAAACTTGGGGATCAAAACATGGCAACCTCCTACCATCAACATCGCCAAGGATGATGATATCCCACCAATATGACACAGCGGAGCCGTGTGCAGGTAAATCTAAGAGTAACCACGCAAACACATATGATTCATGACTACATTGAAAGAGTTCTTCTCCCCGAATTTTGCGCCATTACTCCATGCGTAAATTAAAATCAAAGGACTTACATCATTTTCCGTATATCCGACAATGGCAATTTTCGCCAAGGATTGCATTATTAAAGAGGTATGACTTATTGTGACTCCTTTTGGCCTGCCCGTGGTTCCTGAAGAAATAGCATCACTGCATCAGACAAAACGCTGCTAAAAAAAATAAGGCGCAATTGATAATCTTAGTCGAACTCCCTCTGTAACATATTTAGCATTTTGTTTCAATTATCTCAGTTTCGGTAAAACGTGAATAATGTCTTGACAATGATGACTTAATCGTACGACATGGTTGAGATTTACAAAAAGGCCAATGACTTGTAAAGCATAAATGATTACAATGTCCTTGGTTATCCACTACGTTTCGTCATCATAATGCACCAGTAAATTGTTCAAGAAACCTTAATAAATGGGTAACTGCGCCATGTGTATCAGTTGTTACGGGGTAGTCCACTGACATTACAATCAAAGGCCCATCACTCTGCGTCTATTTACGAGAAACGCTTGAAATGTTTAAAACAGTCGTTATACCTGACGTGAAGCAAATCAAAGCTACATCCTCCGCTGCCCAGCAGTACTTGATACGAAGAGGAACTGATATGGAAACATGTAACAGAATTAGATCAGTCTGTGCCCTCTTCTTAATCTCGATCTTGTAGTAAATAGACGTACCATTTTCCACGCTTTCTGCAGTTGAATCGTATGAATTGATAGAAAGGTGCCATTGTGGAGAAAGTACATCGAGATTTTGTAGCTCTGACGACCACGTGCAACTGTCGTCAGTGACTAACATAACTGGTTTGATTACTTCCAATGCCAGTTTCGCCTCCTTAAAACTCTGCACATTCATTCAGACGAGTATATAAGAGGATAACAACGTCGACAAGTCACAACTCTTTCTACGAAAATGATGGGATAAGTATTTCACGTACCCAACGATAATTCAAAGGAGCGATAATTGCGCCAACATATGTAACAGCAAGCATCCACTCCAAATACGAGTCACTAACATTCAAAACTGCACGACATTTATATAAAATCGTTCGAAACCTTTCATTTGTACAGTTGAATACTTAGCGTAAAAATATGAAACCTGTTAAAAGCGCAAACGGCGACAATGTCACCAGGACGAAGACCCAAGTCAGATACTCCACGAGCGATTCTCAATACGTTTTGGACGAACTGTTGGCCGGTGTTGCGGCGTGGGCCCGCAATAGTGAGGATAGAATTGCGGCGGAGAGTTAAGAGACGGGTTAAACATTGGCAGATGTGGGGCCGTGAACAATCAGGAAGTACCATGGTTGATTTTATAGTTATTTTTTTGGAGGGAAAAAGGTGAAAGGTAGCTTTTATGAAGCTATGTCGTCCCCTGACTTTCTATCTAAATGATATTTTGGATAGCGTTTTTCTTGAAAGGAAATCCTCACTTTTAGAAAAGAAACGAATATGGCCAGCCCATCACTATACAATATGCACAGTTCCACCCCCTTAACAAGTTTGACCCGACCCAACTGACCCAACTCAACTCCGAGCAAATTTGGATCACAATTTCATACCAATTGGCCCAAGTTGATGATGACCCGTAACCCGGGACAATTCAATGAAGTTTGACTCTAAATTGAATTCGATATGACCTGATATGTCCGGTCAACCGAGTTAACCCACTCGACCCAACAACTCACCTGCCCCTAGTTAACCTGTAATTGGAGCTATTCCGAAATTTAATTTGCCACATCTATCAAAACAAATAATACGAAAATTCAAAAGTTTTAAACATTTTGTAATTATGAATTTTCCACGAATTATTACCAATGTAAATAATACGGAGTACAAAGTACAAGCAAAGAAATGATATTTTGAAAAGTTTACTTACTCTTTTGAAATTTCTTATATAATTTTTTAAACTTTTTTTTTTACCCATAAAAATTTATGGTAAATATAAATATTTAATTTGGATTGACCCAATTAAATCCATTTTTGATTCCAAAATCCAAATACAACTTGATAACGACTCTAATTTGATCCCAACACGTGAAATATAAATATTTAATTTGGATTGACCCAATTTAAATCTAGCAAAATCCGACTTAAACCTGACCCGAGAGCACAAAACCAATACAAGTCGAATCGACTTAATTTGACCCGAACCTGATCCGAGTGACTCGACTTGATTTGTATAGTCCTCTCCCCACGGCTGTGTTCTCCTTTGCACTATCGTCACCGCCTACCTCCGAATTTTGTGGCATTATAATATTTCCTTCTTCGTCTTCAGATAGTATTGGAGTTGTCTTCGTTGAAAGTGAATCATGTACGCTCATATCTCTTCTCTTCACTACTCTTCGCTTCAAATCAATATAGTTTCGTTTCCGCTTTTTTTTTTTAATTGATTATTGCTTCTGTGTTGATATTGTAAACTGGTTCTTTGTTAAGCTGAGAAATACTGTATGATTTTAGCTTGGTCTCGTTTGTATTGAGGGTTATTGTTACAGAAAAGCGGCTCGTTTTCGTATTCAATTTACTTTTCTATTTTGGGAATCAGCGTAAATAACACCCCTTCTATGCATACAAAGTATAGTTTGATTAATTTGTCACTCATTATTATTAGTCGAAAGTCGTCTCGTCAATTATTATGATTCAAATAATACCTTTATTATTAAGAAAATGGTCGATTTAGGTCAATTCTTGAAATGGAAAAGCTTATCAATTTTTAGACCATAGTGTCTATTTCAATACTTCTCGTCGTATTCTTGACTCACATAATACCGTTATAGTAAGAAAATGGTCGACGCTGACGTCTTTTGTGTTAGAATCATGAAGCGGGCCTGGCCAAACCCGAGTGGAAGAGAGTGAGCTCGGCTTATAAGCAAGGGTATCCACATTTCTCAAAACCAATTGGCAATGAGAGGAGGACCCTTGGCCTTTATAAACCACACTACATTCAATTCCACAATCAATGTGGGACTCTCACATGTGGGCACTAAACTCCAACATTTTGTGATATGGCCTTGTGTTTCAAAACCTAAGTGTTCGTTGTGAGTCGCTTCCATTTTCATCTATTTCTTATACGAGATGGCCTTACGGTAAATTATTGTATGACCACTTTACTAATACTTTATTGTTTGCTAAAATTATCTACTTTTGGTGACATTTTTAGTCATAAAAATCATTTTGTTGGTAATATTGACAATAATTTTGTTGGTAGTATTGGCTGTTGCGGCCTAATGTTGCTAATTCAGCAAATATCGCTTCCAAATGCAGTAAAATATGCTTAATAGTGATCTTTAATCGTTATAATCTATTGTAGTCAAAACCATGATAGTCACCGGTTTTATGATGTTACCATTTTCCTGCCGTTAGTAACCCTTACTCGAATTTTTTTATTACGTGTTTAATCTGAATTGTAAATAGTATTCCACTAATTTATAGTGAGCTTATTAGCTGATTGACTCTTATCGATTTTCATGCAGCCCTATTTGAATTAAGGAAACTTGGAAATCTGCTAGATTTATCGTTTGAAATGATGGGAATTTAACCCGAAGAGTAGAGCAGATGATTGGTAGCTGATTGCTTAGTTGTCTTGTACTTGACTATATGAGATGCTTCTTCATCATTTGTTCTGGAGTGATTTGCGACAAAATATTCGAAGGAGGTTTCCCCTATATATAAGATGCTATCGAGCTCTTTCTCGAGGTTAAAAAGTGCTGTCTTTCATGGCTTTCGAACAAATGGCGGGGGGTCAGGCATTCAAGACGCAGCCAAAATTATAAGCAATCAAGTGATTTTGGTTCGTGACAACTATAAATTGTTCTGCTCTTTGCCATTATCTACACTTGCAGACCTTGATATATTCTTCCGACCTGGCACTATCTTGGCTCGTAGCGTAGATTCTATAGCCGACAGTAAAAGGAAATTCTCCGTTGTTGGTACACTCTCCAGAACTATCGCTATCCCATCTGTGTCGGGGCCTCCATTTCAGAGTTGTGGGTATTATATTGAGCGTTTTCTCTCGGAACCTACTTTGTTACCTTCTGCTGGTGAAAAGCAGAAGTCCCCAATGGCTGCTGCCTCTTTTTCTAAAGCTGCGTTTGGCGATTGCGTCATTAAGAAGTTGATTTCAGGACTCAATTGCAATACAACATCTATAAATAATGGTTCTGTACTTCATTGTAAAGCGAGTGCTACTACTACCAGCTGCATCTCTGCTAGCATGAGCTTAAAAAACCACACACAAATTGACCAATCTTCGATCTATGGGTACTATCTTTATAAGGCATTAATGTTGTGTTATAGAGTAAACGAAAAACCATTGTCTGGTTCCGCAGAGTTCCACAGCTCATCAGCTTCAACCCTTACTGAGATTACTGCTGATGGGTGCTTCGACAGCTCTTTTCTTACAAGTGATTTGGCAAATGTGACCATGTCACCTGAGGGGTATGTCGCTACTGATCTTTCTGCTCATTAAATTCTTGATTTTGGAATGTTAGTTTCCTGCAAATTGGCTTGAATATCAATATCATTATTTTTTTATTAGTCTCCTTAAAAGAAGTCTTAAAATGGATATCTTGCAACAATAGTGATAAAATTGCAACATAAGGATATTGGGAGGTCTAAAGGGGAACAATTTTACCTTGACGATAGTAAATTTGACTGTTTGTTAGTATAAGAATATTCTGTCCTTTGAGTATGAGAGGCATGTTCTTTACCCTGTTCGTTTGTTCCCTTGTTTTACAAAATGGCTTCATCCAACTTTTTTAGGAATGCTTCTCCTAGTCTTTTATTTTATCTTTCTTGGCTTCTTCTTGTTAATAGAAAGATCAATCCTAGCAGTCTTGGTTTGACAAATGGTTCCGTGTAATCCGTACAACTGTGCATCGTATTAGCAATTTAGTTACTTTTTGTGCCCCATGTTTCAAGTGCATGATTAATCTTGTCATACCAAAGTCTACTAAAGTCTCCATGCTTTTTCGAGAGCTTACACTGTCCTAGAAGAGTAAATTTATATGTTGGGAATTCTATATTTTTGTCATCTCTCCAGTTGGTAAAGAACTATATTTGATTTACTACAAGAGTTCAACAAATGACAACTTCACAAGGTCGGTGTTGTTGTTCTCACAAGTGTATATAAGCTCTTTTCTCTGACGGCTGTCCATAATTGTCTATAACAAGTTAACAACACAATTACAGCCCTGATCCTACCAAGTTCCAGTCGCCAACCACATATCACACTCCATACTTTTAAAACAGAGATGAAATTGAAAAAACAATCTTTCATTCACCCCATCCATGAATCAAGTAACATAAAGAACATGTGAGTAAACTTAAGTATCCCAATTTATGATTCAATTTCTGGATGTTAGTTGACTAGCAGTGTAATTCAAGCACAAAAGAATACTCTGTATTATTCAAGCTTATTTACCAGAACGATAAATTATGCACCTTTCTGATCTGGGAATTTAACATCTTGCTTCTTGATCCTTGTTGATGTATTATGGGATGGAGAGTTCTGCTGGCCTAACATCAGGTCATGTGCAATTCCAGGAATATCACTTCAGAGAGAGCTTTAACACTACTTTCGGGATCATGTTGTTTACCACATCCTGAGAAAGAAGAAACTGGTGGAGAGGATGCGCATTTCATATGTCCTGAAGAACAAGCTGTTGGTGTGGCTGATGGTGTTGGTGGTTGGGCCGAAGTTGGAATTGATGCTGGGAAATATGCTCGGGAGCTTATGTCTAATGCAGTAAGTGCAATTCGAGAGGAGCCTAAAGGAAATATTGACTTGGTTAGGGTTTTGGAGAAAGCTCACTCAATTACAAAAGCAAAAGGTTCTTCAACTGCTTGCATTGTTGCTCTCACTGATCAAGTATGTTTGAGTTGTCTTTCTGTCTCTAACTTTATTCATATCTTTCATTGTGCGAGTGTTTGTCTGATTTTTAATCTCAACGGTATGTGTTCTGCTTGATAATTCCATTCACTAGAATGTCAGATATATTGAAACTGGATGCTGCTCATTTGTATAATTTCTTTGAATGTTTAAAATTTCTCAGTACTTGCATACCCTTGTCCTTTTATTAGTTGGTTATTTGTATATGTATATAGTATAAGGTAAGATATTGGGAGAAATATGGAGGCAAGGCCGTGAACAGTTGATAACCATTAGCTTTAACATATTCTCAAACTATGATTTTGAAGTTAAGAGGATACTCCAATATAATTTTACATTTTGACTTCGTCTTTGTGTCCGATGGTTAGTCACCTAATGTCTGCTTCGTGTGCCAGAGAGATTCTTCATTTTATTTGCCACTTGATCATGAAATAGATTATATGCTAATTAACTGTGTTCTTGTGTTAAGGGAAATTTTATGCTCATCTTTGTGTAAATTTTAAGTCTACATCTGCATGGAAAGTGGAAACAACTGTGTATAATCAACTTGCGAACACAAAAAGTTTGCATAAAGTTTTGATTCACATTAGTTTGTCTTGATTTTAGATGTGTGTCGTACTGTCATACTACACAAACGAGCATAGGGAACGGTGGCGGCTTTCCCCATTAAGTTGATTTCTTTGTAGCAGGTTCTACCAGACCTGACGTTCTGCCACCCAAATCACCAAGGTCATTTGCTTTGGAAGATTGGGGCGAATGATATGGTGTCCCTCTTCTGTAAAGATTCTCAATTTCGTTAGCAGTGAGAGATTAAATGGTCTTATTTGTCTATGAACACAAGGGGCCCTTAGCAAATTACCTGCCATGTCGCGAAGCATGGCAAAAATGGAGGCCATCCTGAAAGTTTTCTCATGAAGCTTTTGCTCCATACGGAACTGTTCCCGTAATTAGCAAGGAGTATGATTTAAATAGCTGATTTTGTTAATGTATGATGCTAGTACTTGCTGGTGGCTGCATCTCATTTCTTTTCCTCCTGTTATATTATTTGGTTCTTGCTATTCTTGCAGGGTCTGCAAGCTGTCAATCTCGGAGATAGTGGCTTTATTGTAGTTAGGGACGGGCGCACTGTATTTAGGTCTCCGGTTCAGCAGCATGGTTTTAATTTTACGTTCCAGCTAGAGAGTGGTGATGGTGGCGACCTACCTAGCTGTGGTCAGGTGCGTTTATCTAAATGATGAATATGTTTCTTCCTTTTTAACATTTTAAAAGACTTTATGCTTGTACTGCACTGTGTTTTAGTTCTGATATACCAAACATTATTCACCTCCTATATTTAATCTAGTAGGGTTCCCCTTACAAGTTACAGGTTTGTTGGCCACATTTTGGTCTTTGTTCTGCACCCCTTTTGTTTGGATGGGAATGTTGCGAGGATTATAGTGACAAAAATTGTTAATATGTGATTCTGGTGGACTCGTAATTGCATATCATCATAAAATTATCTGTCAACTTTGCTCCTATGCGCGTATGGGAGACACACATTTACGAAGTTAGTATTCCCGTTAATGCCTAGATGGATATGCTGGGCTTAGGATGAGTTTATCAGGGAATAATTTCAAGTGAAACTATTTTCAAATTTGTGCATCTTTTGTAGTAAAATAAATCTCTAGATAACGAAACATCCTTTAATTTCATGTTCTTTTACTGAAATGGACCAATCCATTCTTTTAGCTGTAGGATGCATGTACGTCATCAGCAGCAACACGCTTTCAATGCATGTACGAGGTTCGTGCAATTATTGCTTCATTTTTGGAAATCGAAAGAAAATATGACCTTCTGGAGGAGCAGATCGTCGTGTATTTATTCCCCAGTCGCTGCTATCATCGTGTATAGTTATTAGTTTAACGAGCCACAAATCTTATGTTGTCTCTCTCTCTCTCTCTATATACATGGTTTTTAAATAAAGGTCGTGACACCAAAGCGTGACTGTATTATAAAGTTTTTGAAGATTACTGCTTTTGAAGCGATATTAGCCATATTTAGTGAGATAGTCGTGAATGATACCCGGATGTAATACTATGTCCACAATCATTTGGGAGATGCTTGTATTTGATCTTTTCCCGTTTTAACAGGGAAGTACCGCCTGAGGTCTATAAAAATTTTGATGGCGCTGGGGAAGGTGAAAATTGGTGGGAGGTACGCTTTCGCCGTGTTTTTCTTCTCGTCGTATTTATTTATGTTGTTTGTTTTTTTGTCATTTCTTAGCTTTTCCCAACATTATGCGAGTACCTCACTCACAAGTCGTTTGCGTTTGGCTGTGTGTAGACTGTTGACCTACAAAAACTGATTTTGGCTCATAACGATATCGAAGTATTGAAAGAAGACCTAAAAAACTTGCCTTTGCTGACGGTGTTGAATGTTAGCCACAACAAGCTCACGCAACTTCCTGCTGCGATTGGGGAGTAAGATTAACTCTCTTGTACCCCTTCTATTTTTTGTGAAGTTAATGTTTTTAGTGAACTGATTTTTACTTGGCTTCTCCTTTTGTGCTCAACAGGCTGCCCTCCTTAAAGTCACTTGACGTGTCGTTCAATTTGCTTGCTAACTTACCTGCTGAGATTGGTTTAGCTACTGCTCTTGTCAAGTAGGTGTTTCCTTCTATATTTATAATCAATATCACTAGAATGTGAAGTCGTTATATTTATAACAAATTATTTATAATCATTTTCTTTCTCTTAAAACATCCGATCCATACATGTTTGTTCATGTGAGTGACGTTTTTAATGTCCCTTCCCTACATCACGTTCAAATTAATGTTATCGTTTTTGTATCAGGTTGGATTGCTCAAACAACCAACTGAAGGAACTGCCAAGTTCTCTTGGACAATGTCTAGACTCTAGAGTTATCCGAATTGAAGGTAATGGTGGTTTTGATATGACCTGATTGTCCTTATTGTTAATGCTTTGTTGCATTCTCGCTTTCCGAGTTGTGTGTGCCCATCAACTGGTGCATTATGTCAAAGGCTTACTGTAGGGTTCCTCAAAGCCTATCATTACCCCCAGTGATAGCATCTTTTGCCGAAGTAAATCGTATATGATTCACTGGAAATATAATACGGAGTATAATTTTAAGGTAAGTAGGATTAAATTATCGAAAAATTCAATAAAACAATATGAGAGAAACTTTTTATTAATTTATTTAAGTAGACAGCAGCCTCCTTCACGAAAAAAGTTGGCACTCCTCCGCCTCAGAAAGTATTTTACTCCCATCGATCGATCGATCCGGTGACTCAAGGTATCTTTGATTAATTTTAATATGCCGTTTCATTGTTTTGCTTCTTTAAGTGGTTTGTTTAATGCTCTCCAAAATCCTCACTAGTGCTGGTTAATTAATTTATTTATTTAGTGATTAGTTTAATTTATCTAGCAAAATTAAGTTCCCTGTATAACTCTTTCTTAATTGTAAGAGGAAATTTGCTGTAGATTTAGAGTTGAATTGAGATTTTACAAATACTACAATTGTATATGAGACCGATTATTGTAAGACCTCTTAACTGTTTTTGTTATTTTATTTGTTCTATTGACGGTCTCACTCGTGTGCTGTATCGTTGTTGACTGCTTTCTCTTGATGGTTGCCCGACTTATATATACAATTAATGCCTGCAGATATACGCATATGTCGACCAGTGACATATTACCCGATGACGAGAATATGTCACAGGCACACATATCGATATATATCAATGAAAATCTCTGTCAAGAGACTGTTGTAGGTTACCCAGTGAACTAATAATGGTTCTTCTGGAGCGCTCGTCATTCTAGCAATGAAACTACGAATGAGACCAATGTTACCCAACACAACAATGATACCACGCAGTCAAAAGATTTGACCAAAAGCTTGTTGAATGACGCAACCCACTCCAACAACCCAACTCACATAACACCCGGCAAAACCAACAGCCGCGCGAGAATCAACTCTGACAAGTGGAGTCTCTTTGATATAGACACATGGAGCTTCGAGTGTCACTGTATAGTAGCTTTTGCGCTGATGGGATTCTTCCCTTTCGTTTTTCTTTTGATTCATAATCCTACTCCCTTGAACTTCACTGTGACCTCGTTAGACGTATCTTCCATGACAATCTCTAACAACACAAGTATTTCTGATATTCAAAACTGCATGTCGGCGGATTTAAACTTGACGCTTGGTGTTAGAAACCAGTATTATGTACCACTCCTTATACACCATCTCGGGGTATCGATAAAGTACCGCAATGAGACCATTTCATCGACAAAGATTCTTCCATTATATGTAGAATCCAGAGCCCATGACACCATTGAGTTACGCATGGGTATTAAGGAATTCCAACTTCAAGATGTGACATTTGATTCAATGTTGAAAGATTTGGCAATCAACCGTACAATGGAATTTACGGTAATCATGCAATCTAAATATGATATTTTAGATTCAATGGATGTGTTACACAAGGCTGGAGAAATTATTTGTGAGGGTAGCCCAGTTCGGTTTTCGCTTGGCTCTGGTCATTTGTCATCGGGAACTATGGTTGGCGCTCCACGCTTGTGTAAAGAAACTACTCTTACCTAGTAATCTAGTTCAAATTATCTAGTTCAAGTTGTGTGTCTTAGGAAAGACGGATTTTTGTCGATCCATAAGTTTTTTTCTTGCTAAAACTGTGTAATTAGCCTTATTATTAATTATTAATGTTTTTGTTATTTTGTATATTTTCTTGTTATCTTATACTAATGTCCGCAGGTTTAAGATTCTGAAAGTTTACGTAGTTTCGAGGAAGCCTTTCCTATTCACGAGCACTTGGAAAACTGATATTTTCAAAGTAATATGTGAAGGAAGAGCCCAAAATTGAGTAACTCTTGGCTACAACAGTCATACGCTTACACATGTACGTGTACGCGTATGACGGTTTATATACATTTGTGTCGTGAATTTTGTCCCAGTATGCTTATGTAGAATGTTTGATCCTTTCTATGTTCATACCAGAGCCATATACGGGCCGGGAAGCATCGGTCCAAGACAAGCTCGAATACCGAAAATAAAATAATTAGATAGACTGAATATCCAACCGAAAGACACCTAAAATTATTTTATTTACTATTACGTACTCTGTAACACCACATTTTTTTCTTTTAACTTGTTCATATGCAAAATTGCTTTGTTTGGGTCGAAAGAATTGGCCTTTGTTTGTTAGGGCTGTTACTAGAGGACAATCTCACACGACGACGGATTAAATTACTCAACGAACTCCCTCTATATCAATTTCTCGCATTATAGCAGCTATCTATCTCCCGAGTTTGACTTTGAAAAGGAATTAGAAAAGCCTAGGTTGCAAATGAATGAACATTCACGGCAAAAACTTAAATTTATCGCCGTTTTCCAAAGAAAGTATGCAATTGAATTTTTATGGCCACAAGCTACATTTACCAAAAACATCCGACATGGGATGCAGATTTCAAAAAGAGTAAAAGACATGGTGTTATCAAATTTGACTACAAAATTAATTTAATAACCACATCCAACATAAAATCACATCAAATATAAAACTATATCAAAATCACATCAAACATCATAACCAATCACATCATAACCACATCAAACATAAAATCATATCAAACATAAAACTGTATCAAAATCGTTCATCAACACGTAAAACATCAACGGCTCAACATGTACAGAACGTAGTACGTCAAGACCGCCAAAGCCAAGCCGAAACACGCACCGACCGCGAGCAGCCCAACAGAGCCCTACATAAGTTGAAACATACTCCGTATCAAAATAAATAAGATAGGTCTAATCTTATTATATTAACAATTTGTTATATAAATTCCATATAAGCAACATTTTCAAAAAAT
Organism: Dianthus caryophyllus; assembly: GCA_023091065.1. NCBI lineage: Eukaryota > Viridiplantae > Streptophyta > Magnoliopsida > Caryophyllales > Caryophyllaceae > Dianthus > Dianthus caryophyllus. The sequence goes on from CM041517.1 coordinate 5,660,534, forward strand.
GCAATTACCAGGCTAGGAAAAACCCAGTGAGCAGCCGTCAAACACTCAGCAAAGCAAGCACCGCAAGCAGCCACCGTAGCTACCACCTGTAGCACCAAAGTAGGAGGAAGTCTGCAGAAAATCACATGAACAAAACAATATTTAAAGTAAAATTGCTTGTTTATTGAAAAATAAAGATAAAAAAAACTATTATGAGTCTCCAGGCAGTGATGAAAATGACAAAAAATCATATGTTTTCATTACTTGTTCAGCCTAAAACTATTACGTACGAGTCTCCGGGCAGTGATGAAAGATAATAATTGGCTAAGGCAACGTCGTTATGGTCATTTAAAGTATCGAACAGTAAAGTTATTGGTTCAAAAGGATATGGTTACAGGTCTACCTTTAATTGATACCCCCGACAAACTTTGCGAGGGTTGTGTACTCGGGAAGCACCGCTGAGATTCTTTTCCTACTGGGAAATCGAGACGCGCTATCAAGCCTCTAGAGCTAGTTCATATTGATACATGTGGACCAGTTGAGGTAGAATTTCTTGGCAAAAAGAGATATTTCATATTATTTGTTGACGATTTTAGTCGGAAAAAACAGGTTTATTTTTTAAAGAAAAAATCTGAATCATTCGATAAGTTTAAGGAGTTCAAAGCATTTGTAGAAAAGCAAAGTGATTATCTGTTAAAAACATTGAAATCTGATCGGGAGGAGAATTCACATCACATGAATTGTTTAATTATTGCAAGACTAACAACCAACTACACACCAAGGCCAAATGAGATAGCTGATATTAAAAATAGAACAAGGCGAAAGAAATTGTCAAATATTAGCTTTACCGAGTGGGTTCTTGGTTGCCAATTAATCCCTCATTCATTTGAGCATTCCTGCCAACAATTAAATAAATAAAAAAAAAAAAAAATTACATTTTAAAAGTAAATTTTTGCATAAATAGTATAATTACGGATTTCTTTCGACTCAATCATTTGTTAACTTATTTCGAGTAGGGTGTATCAGTTACTTGTTAACATTTCTAATTTGGGGAATTTTATAGATTTAATGGACAATCTTATTCGTATCTTTTTATACACATGTATACAAATACGAGCACATTAGGACTAGTAAATCGATGAGGATAAGGTGTAAAGTTGTCTTTTAATAGTCCTTATTATTGGTCTTGTGTCAAAGTAAAGGTAAACAAATGACCAATACAATGAATGGAGTAACAATTAAAATTGCAATAAGTCTCTCTTAAGACGGGTTATCCGTCTTAAGCTTAAAACGGGTCAAATACCTATCCACTTGCACACATGAGGCAAAACGCTTTACTTTTTTTTTTTTTCTACACTTTTAAGTTTTGTTTTATCCTAAATATTTGACCCGTCTTAAGGTTAAGACGGATAACCCGTATTAAATGATTTTGTGTTAATATTGTGGGCAACAACATAATCTATGTAAACATACGTACAAAACCATTATACATACTAAGAAAATAACAAAAAAAAAAAAAAAAAATTGAAACCGTAAAATTGTACGTAGATCGAACAATTTTCGGGGAAAATAATCGGACAAAAATCACACATAATAGTACATTTCCACCAAAAAAAAAAAAAAAAAACCCAGATTCGGCTAGTACAATTAATTACGTAAATAATTGTGACGTAAATTGTTGTTATTTTTACAATGATCAAATAGAAGTAAATATTCCAGTTAAAAAAATGAAAAAAGGAAAGATTTTTAACCAAAAAGCACACCTCTCTCCATTGTCGTCATTATCGTTGTGAGAGAAAACAGCGTTGTCTGAAAGAAAACAATGAAATCTGTTAATTATTTTGCATAAAAAAGTAAAAAAATGAAAGTAGAAATAAAAATAATAAAACAAAATGAAAAAGGTGAGGGGGGAGTTTTACCATGGTTATCCCCCATAATAAGAAAGATGAAAACTAAAAAAACCTAGAAATTGAGAGTGACGAGTGTAAGAGTGTAAGAGTGAAAACAAAGAAGTGAGGAGGAGGAGGAGAGCAGGTCGGTGTATTATATATAGGAGAGTACGTAGGGCTTGGTGGGATTTTGAAGCTCTTCCGTACAAATTTATATATTGGAATTAATAATCTGGACAATTTTTTTGAAATGGAGTTTTTGAGAGCCACCTGTCCTTTTGTTTTCATTTTATGATCACAAACTATAAATTTGATCTTATATGTGAATTTTACCATTGTTGAGTATACTTAACCAAGGTTCAACTTATAACTTCTAAATATTTGGAGAGGATAAATATAAGACAAGACGGGTTATCCGTCTTAAGCTTAAAACGGGTCAAGTACTCATCCACTTGCACACATAAAACAAAACACTCTAGTTTTTCCTACACTTTTTGCTTTTGTCTTATCCTAACTATTTGACCCGTCTTAAGCTTAAAATATGATCATATTAAAAGTTAAAATAGCTACTTTAAATCTTACGACGGACACATAGTATTAGTTGAAAATATATAGTCTCGTATGACATTTTGTGCTTCTACGTCGGTCGTTGGTGTACTAATAGTACGAGTACAAATTACATGGATTAACTCAATTGTGGATATATCTAAGTTCCAAATTCTTCCAACTCCGATCCTTATTTGAGCTCGCATTATAATATGAAGATTATTTCAATTTATTATAATTTTGACAAGTTTTAACTGTAATATGAAAAATGAAAACAAGATATATAATAGTAATAGTTTTACTTGTAAAAAAACTTGTCAACTTCGTAGAAGACTTACAAAAGTATAGTTACAAAAAGGATTTCAGGTTATCTCCTACCTTTTTTAAACATATCTTTGAAATTTCTCACTTTTTTTTTTTAAATTTTTCACCTTTTATAAACATTTTCTCAAAATTTCTCACCAAAACCCTCATTTTCACCATATTAAATTTTTATTTTCACTTATTAAAACATTAAATTCTCTTTTTATTTTTTCATTTTTGGGTTTCGGTGCACAATCGATTTCGTTAGTAATGACAATATTTTAAAAAAAAAAAATTAATTTTTACAAAAAATTGCATTTTGGTGGGAATTTTTATGAAAAAAGTTTATAAAAAGTGAAAGATTTAAAAAAATAAAAAATTACAAAAATTCTTTAAGACTTGTTTTTGGACAAATTTAGTTAAACTAAGAATTCAAACCACTTACCTTAATTGTTTAAAAGATATTATAATTTCGATTGTCATCATAAAATTTTACGTCATAGAAAAAAATATTTTATTATGGAGTAGGAGCTAAGAAACTACTTATCACCTTAACAATATTTGTCTATTATGTACGGAGTATCCAAAATGATTGTTAGATAAGTTTACATAGTCGGTTGTTAATTATCAGTTACAAACTTATACTTTGTAATTATTTGTAAAACGGTTATTATGAAAAAAATTACACTAAAATCACATAAATGACGGATACTAAGATTACTCCGTAGTAGGTTAATTAATTATAAGGGTTTTTTTTTTTAATAATTGAAGTATAATAAAACATTCTCATACGGAGTGTGGGAGAGTATTTATAGTAAGATAATGACCAAATTATTTGATTGAAAATTGTTCATAGTTCATTAGTTAGTTTGTTGCATCATTTTTTGTTTGATTTATGTCACAAGTAGAATAAAAAATGTATATTTTTACAAACGTGTTGGCAAAATTGTTGAAAGCAAATGGCGAAGTTTGATTTCGACGAGAGAGACCCTAATTTTACAAATGCTCGTACAACGTCGCCGTTGCACGTGTGCGAATACCTTTTTAGTCCTTTTTTTAACTAATTGAATTGTTATGGAGTAATACATTAATGTTGAAAGTGATTAATTTTGTAATTATAATGACTACTTTTTGAAATTTTTAAGAGTAATTCTTCTGTAAGGTTGAAGTTATACTAAGTTAATATGAGACCAAGGTACAAATTACAGTTAAAGAGGTATAAAAACATGAAATAAATCTATTAAAGTCACTAACAGAGTCACTAAATTTTTTTTTTAATCAATAAAGTTAGTACAAACACGGCCACCGCTGATCTTTCTCCATACCAGTTGCCGCCTGGCCGCCATTTTCGGCGCCTGCCGGTGTCGCCTGCTAGGGTACTTCACGCCGCAACCCATCAATTTCGCAACTTATTCAAACTCTAGCTCTACTTTTCAATTAAATCTATAAAAAATAATTAAAACTTAATAAGTCAAGACCAAAATTTAAATTGAAATTGCTTATTAGATGATTGAATCGATTATTGCAATTTATGTTTGAATTATTGAAAAATTGATTGAATTTTCATTGAGAAAAAGAAAAGAAAAAGAAAAAGAGAAACTTGTATTTCGTATATTGTGGAAGTAAAAATGTATAATTGTGGAAAAACAAAGGAAAAAAAAAGTATTTCACAAGTGTAAAATCCGTATATGAAAAATCAATACCCGTTCTAAGTTTAGTCGCAAGCTCGATTTTTGTGTTTGGAGCGCCGAAAGACGATTTCCAGTCACTAGGTCGGTTTGGCTCACTGGCCTTGTTTGGCTACGATGTGAAATCAGTTCGAGCACACCATGCCCCGAGTTTCGGTTTTAGCGCATTGGGCCTAATTTTAGAAGTTGGGAGGTTCGTTTTGGGAGTTTATGTGGAAATGGGCTACTTTGCAATTAGTCAAACGACTAATTGCATTTTGATCGATTGGACAAATTTCATCCGACTTACGGAGTAACTGATTTCAACATACCGTACCGAGGACTAGTACGTTAAAAATATGCTTAACGCCCGTTACATCTTAGGACTTGTACCTATGCGTAATGAACGAGTATCGTACCCAAGGGTTACCCAATTTATAGGGTTCTTGCCTCACATATTACTTTGAAAATATTGGAGCTGCATCACAGCTTCCTTTCGTATTTGATCTCTCATAAGTTTTCCGGTACTCGTCAATGGGAAGGGCTTCCTCCAAACTACAAAAACTTTCGGAATTTTGAACCTGCAAACGTAAGTATAAGCTAATCATATTCAGACTAACAAAGTACAAACGTTTGGCATAAAAATTAATTTTCGGCAATGATAAATACCCTGTCAAATGTTTACTCCGACAATATTCCTTTAACAGCTCATTTGACAAGCAAGGCTTCTTATAGCTTCGTGAATTGCTATCATCTTCATCCCATATCCACTCTTCTCGGATTTGAACAAAACCGACAACCATTTCACCAAGGCGTACATGGGGTATACCGGTGACGACAACCAATGCAATGCCTGGGTGTAGTGTTAAAACAGCCTCCACCTGCGTGACCGAAAGTTGCAATGCGATAATATATGAGACGATCAACATTTCAACGAAAATTAACAAAGCGAAGCACAATTTTGTAATCGAACGCAAACACATTTTTCACCTCTTCAGGATAAACATTCTCGCCTCCAGTTTTGATTCGACCACTTCTACGCCCAACAAGCCACAAGTTTCCATCCACATCCAACTGTCCAACGTCACCTGTATTGAACCAATAATCTTCAGTAGACTCGGCTTGTGCAGAAGTAGTTTGACCCCAATAACGGACCATAACATGCGGTCCTCTAGTCATGATTTTTCCAACGTGAGAAGAATCTTCTGTGCTGACATGGATTTCCACATGAGGGGCTGGTTTCCCGACACAAACACCTCTTAGCTGAATCTGTTTCTCTTCTCTCTCGAAGTGCGTATCTGAAGTGCCGTCATATGGATCATAGAGGGTGATGAAGGTAAGCGATGAGCAGGTTTCCGTCATACCTAGAGTCAATATCTGATTAACCCATACATATCACCAGCTATAACTTTTTCATATGTGACATATGTGGCGGAATGACTGAGAAAATACCATATGCAGAGAAGAGCTTGGCTCTTGGAAAACATTTCATTGCATCTCGAATGAGTTGAGCAGAAAGGCTCCCTCCACCATTCAATATCCTTTTTAAACTCGGTGCTCGTTTGCTTGCGTGTTTGTATCTAGGAACGAAAAGATGGAATTAAGGTCATGTCAGAGTTCAACGAGGATGATAGAAACGGGACTCAACTCTTCTAAATTCAGAATAACATGCTCGTAAATGAGATCAGATGCGCACCTGATTGTGGACATCAAATCAGAAAGTATTGTTGGAACAGTGATAAGTGACGTTACACCGTGTTCCCTGATCGCCTCAGTGGCCATATCAGTAACAAACTTGGGGATCAAAACATGGCAACCTCCTACCATCAACATCGCCAAGCATGATGATATCCCACCAATATGACACAGCGGAGCCGTGTGCAGGTAAATCTAAGAGTAACCACGCAAACACATATAATTCATGACTACATTGAAAGAGTTCTTCTCCCCGAATTTTGCGCCATTACTCCATGCTTAAATTAAAATCAAAGGACTTACATCATTTTCCGTATATCCAACAATGGCAATTTTCGCCAAGGATTGCATTATTAAAGAGGTATGACTTATTGTGACTCCTTTTTGCCTGCCCGTGGTTCCTGAAGAAATAGCATCACTGCATCAGACAAAACGCTGCTAAAAAAAATAATGCGCAATTGATAATCTTAGTCGAACTCCCTCTGTAACATATTTAGCATTTTGTTTCAATTATCTCAGTTTCAGTAAAACGTGAATAATGTCTTGACAATGATGACTTAATCGTACGACATGGTTGAGATTTACAAAAAGGCCAATGACTTTTAAAGCATAAATGATTACAATGTCCTTGGTTATCCACTACGTTTCGTCATCATAATGCACCAGTAAATTGTTCAAGAAACCTTAATAAACGTGTATCAGTTGTTACGGGGTAGTCCACTGACATTACAATCAAAGGCCCATCACTGATAACTCTGCGTCTATTTACGAGAAACGCCTGAATTGTTTAAAACAGTCGTTATACCTGACGTGAAGCATATCAAAGCTACATCCTCCGCTGCCCAGCAGTACTTGATACGAAGAGGAACTGATATGGAAACATGTAACAGAATTAGATCAGTCTGTGCCCTTTTCTTAATCTCGATCTTGTAGTAAATGGACGTACCATTTTCCGCGCTTTCTGCAGTTGAATCGTATGAATTGATAGAAAGGTGCCGTTGTGGAGAAAGTACGTCGAGATTTTGTAGCTCTGACGACCACGTGCAACTGTCGTCAGTGACTAACATAACTGGTTTGATTACTTCCAATGCCAGTTTCGCCTCCTCAAAACTCTGCACATTCAATCAGACGAGTATATACGAGGATAACAACGTCGACAAGCAGAATACATGTCAAAATTCACAACTCTTTCTACGAAAGTGATGGGAAATACCCAACGATAATTCAAGGGAGCGATAATTGCGCCAACATAAGTAACAGCAAGCAGCCACTCCAAATACGAGTCACTAACATTCAAAACTGCACGACATTTATATAAAATCGTTCGAAACCCTTCATTTGTACAGCCGAATACTTAGCTAAAAAAATGTGAAACCTGTTAAAAGCGCAAACGGCGACAATGTCACCAGGACGAAGACCCAAGTCAGATACTCCACGAGCGATTCGCAATACGTTTTGGACGAACTGTTGGCCGGTGTTGCGGCGTGGGCCCGCAATGGTGAGGATAGAATTGCGGCGGAGAGTTAAGAGACGGGTTAAACATTGGCAGATGTGGGGCCGTGAACACTCACGAAGTACCATGGTTGATTTTATTACAGTGGTCGTGAGAATTTTGACAGTTAATTTTTGGAGGGAAAAAGGTGGAGGGTAGCTTTTATGAAGCTATGTCGTCCCCTCACTTTCTATCTCATGATATTTTGGATAGCGTTTTTTGAAAATCCTGACTTTTAGAAAAGAAACGAATATGGCCAGCCCATCACTATACAATATGCACAGTTGCACACCCTTAACAAGTTTGACCCGACCCAACTGACCCAACTCAACTCCGAGCAAATTTGGATCGCAAATTCAAACCGACTGGCCCGAGTTAATGAAGACCTGTAACCGAGATAATTCAATGAATTTGACTCTAAATTGAATTCAATCTAACCCGAGATGCCGGTCAATCAAGTCAACCCACTTGACCCAGCGACTCACCTGACCTTAGTTGACCTATTATTAAAGTTGTTGCGAAATTTAACTTGACAAATCTATAAAAAAATAAAAAATAATTAATAAAGAAAATTCAAAAGTTTTAAACATTTTGTAATTTTGAATTTTCCACGAATATTACCAATGTAAATAATACGAAGTAAAAAAAAAATGATATTTTTTAAAGTTTACTTACTCTTTAGAAATTTCTTATAATTTTAAAAACCTTTTTTTTTTTTTTTTTTTTAAAAAAAAAAATTATGATAAATATAATATTTGGGATTTTTTATTTGAGGATATGCTTAAGACTTAAGAACAAAATTTTTGATTTTGACAAATATTAAAATACAAAATTAATTTTTGATTCCAAAATTTAAATTCAATTCGATTACAACTCAAATTTAATTGAACACGTTGAATATAAATATTTAATTTGAATGACCCAATTCAAATCACTAAAACCTAACCCGAGCACAGAACCAATACAATACAATACAAGTTGACTCGGCTTAATTCAACCCAAACCTGATCCGAGTGACTCAACTTGATTTGTATACTCCTCTCCCCACGGCTGTATTCTCCTTTGCACTGTCGTCACCGTCTACCTCCGAATTTTGTGGAGCTCTCCTCCATTGAAAGTGAATCATGTACGTATTTCTTTTAACTCATATCTCTTCTCTTCACTACTCTTCGCTTCAAATCAATATCGTTTCGTTTCGTTTCCGCTTTTTTTTTTTTAATTGATTATTGCTTCTGTGTTGATATTGTTTACTGGTTCTTTGTTAAGTTGAGAAATACTGTATGATTTTAGCTTGGTCTCGTTTGTATTGAAAGTTTATTGTTACAGAAAAGCGGCCCGGTTTCATATTCGCTTTACTTTTTCTATTTTGGGAATCAGCGTAAATAACACCCCTTCTATGCATACAAAGTATAGTTTGATTAATTTGTCACTCATTATTATTAGTCGAAAGTCGTCTCGTCGATTATTATGATTCAAATAATACCTTCTTTATTAAGAGAATGGTTGATTTAGTCAATTCTTGAAATAGAAAAGCTTATCAATTTTTAGACCATAGTGTCTGTTTCAATACTTCTCGTCGTATTCTTGACTCACATAATACCGTTATAGTAAGAAAATGGTCGACGCTGACGTCTTTTGTGTTAGAATCATGAAGCAGGCCTGGCCAAACCCGAGTGGAAGAGACTGAGCTCGGCTTATAAGTCCAAGGGTATCCACATTTCTCAAAACCAATTGGCAATGAGAGGAGGACCCTTGGCCTTTATAAACCACACTACACTCAATTCCACAATCATCATGACTCTCACACGCAAGACTAAACTCCAACATTTTGTGATATGGCCTTGTGTTTCAAAACCTAAGTGTTCGTTGTGAGTCGCTTCCATTTTCATCTATTTCTTATACGAGATGGCCTTACGGTAAATTATTGTATGACCACTTTACTAATACTTTATTGTTTGCTAAAAATTATCTACTTTTGGTGACATTTTTAGTCATAAAAATCATTTTGTTGGTAATATTGACAATAATTTTGTTGGTAGTATTGGCTGTTGCGGCCTAATGTTGCTAATTCAGCAAATATCGCTTCCAAATGCAGAAAAATATACTAGTTAATAGTGATCTTTAATCCTTATAATCTATTGTAGTCAAAACCATGATAGTCACCAGTTTAATGATGTTACCATTTTCCTGCCGTTAGTAACCCTTACTCGAATTTTTTATCACCTGTTTAATCTGAATTGTAAATAGTATTCCACTAATTTATAGTGAGCTTATTAGCTGATTGACTCTTTCGATTTTCGTGCAGCCATATTTGAATTAAGGAAACCTGGAAATCTGCTAGATTTATCGTTTGAAATGATGGGAAATTAACCCGGAGAGTAGAGCAGATGATTGGTAGCTGATTGGTTAGTTGTCTTGTACTTGACTATATGAGATGCTTCTTCATCATTTGTTCTGGAGTGATTTGCGACAAAGTATTCGAAGGAGGTTTCCCCTGTATATAAGATGCTATCGAGCTCTTTCTCGAGGTTAAAAAGTGCTGTCTTTCATGGCTTTCGAGCAAATGGCGGGGGGTCAAGTATTCAAGACGCAGCCAAAATTATAAGCAATCAAGTGATTTTGGTGCGTGACAACTATAAATTGCTCTGCTCTTTGCCATTATCTACACTTGCAGACCTTGATATATTCTTCCGACCTGGCACTATCTTGGCTCGTAGCGTAGATTCTATAGCCGACAGTAAAAGGAAATTCTCCGTTGTTGGTACACTCTCCAGAACTATTGCTATCCCATCTGTGTCGGGGCCTCCATTTCAGAGTTGTGGGTATTATATTGAGCGTTTTCTCTCGGAACCTACTTTGTTACCTTCTGCTGGTGAAAAGCAGAAGTCCCCAATGACTGCTGCCTCTTTTTCTAAAGCTGCGTTTGGCGATTGCGTCATTAAAAAGTTGATTTCAGGACTCAATTGCAATACAACATCTGTAAATAATGGCTCTGTATTGCATTGTAAAGCGAGTGCTACTACTACCAGCTGCATCTGTGCTAGCATGAGCTTAAAAAACCACACACAAATTGACCAATCTTCGATCTATGGGTACTATCTTTATAAAGCATTAACGTCATGTTATAGAGTAAACCAAAAACCATTGTCTGGTTCCGCAGAGTTCCACAGCTCATCAGCCTCAACCCTTACGGAGATTACTGCTGATGGGTCCTTCGACAGCTCTTTTCTTACAAGTGATTTGGCAAATGTGACCATGTCACCTGAGGGGTATGTCGCTACTGATCTTCCTGCTCATTAAATTCTGTATTTTGGAATGTTAGTTTCCTGCAAATTGGCTTGAATATCAATATCATTATTTTTTTATTAGTCTCCTTAAAAGAAGTCTTAAAATGGATATCTTGCAACAATAGTGATAAAATTGCAACATTAGGATATTGGGAGGTCTAAAGGGGAACAATTTTACCTTGACGATAGTAAATTTGACTGTTTGTTGGTACAAGAATATTCTGTCCTTTGAGTATGAGAGGCATGTTCTTTACCCTGTTCGTTTGTTCCCTTGTTTTACAAAATGGCGTCATCTAACTTTTTTAGGAATGCTTCTCCTAGTCTTTTATTTTATCTTTCTTGGCTTCTTCTTGTTAATAGAAAGATCAATCCTAGCAGTCTGCTCTGGTTTGACAAATGGTTCCGTGTAATCCGTACAACTGTGCATCGTATTAGCAATTTGGTTACTTTTTGTGCCCCATGATTCTAGTGCATGATTAATCTTGTCATACCAGAGTGTACTAAAGTTTCCATGCTTTTTCGAGAGCTTATACTGTCCTAGAAGAGTAAATTTATATGCTGGGAATTCTATATTCTCGTCATCTCTACAGTTGATAAAGAACTGTATTTGATTTACTACAAGAGTTCAACAAATGACAACTTCACAAGGTCGGTGTTGTTGTTCTCACAAGTGCATATAAGCTCTTTTCTCTGAAGGCTGTCCATAATTGTCTATAACAAGTTAACAACACAATTACAGCCCTGATCCTACCAAGTTCCAGTCGCCAACCCATATCACACTCCATACTTTAAAACAGAGATGAAATTGAAAAAACAATTTTTCATTCACCCCATCCATGAATCAAGTAACATAAAGAACATATGAGTAAACTTAAGTATCCCAATTTATGATTCAATTTCTGGATGTTAGTTGACTAGCAGTGTAATTCAAGCACAAAAGAATACTCTGTATTATTCAAACTTATTTACCAGAACGATAAATTATGCGCCTTTCTGATCTGGGAATTTAACATCTTGCTTCTTGACCCTTTTTGATGTATTATGGGATGGAGAGTTTTGTTGGCCTAACATCAGGTCATGTGCAATTCCAGGAATATCACTTCAGAGAGAGCTTTAACACTACTTTCGGGATCATGTTGTTTACCACATCCTGAGAAAGAAGAAACTGGTGGAGAGGATGCGCATTTCATATGTCCTGAAGAACAAGCTGTTGGTGTGGCAGATGGTGTTGGTGGTTGGGCCGAAGTTGGAATTGATGCTGGGAAATATGCTCGGGAGCTTATGTCTAATGCAGTAAGTGCAATTCGAGAGGAGCCTAAAGGAAATATTGACTTGGTTAGGGTTTTGGAGAAAGCTCACTCAATTACAAAAGCAAAAGGTTCTTCAACTGCTTGCATTGTTGCTCTCACTGATCAAGTATGTTTGAGTTGTCTTTCTGTCTCTAACTTTATTCATATCTTTCATTGTGTGAGTGTTTGTCTGATTTTTAATCTCAACGGTATGTGTTCTGCTTGATAATTCCGTTCACCAGAATGTCAGATCTATTGAAACTGGATGCTGCTCATTTGTATAATTTCTTTGAATGTTTAAAATTTCTCAGTACTTGCATACCCTTGTCCTTTTTTTTGTTGGTTATTTGTATATAGGGAGTATAAGGTAAGATATTCGGAGAAATATGGGGGCAAGGCCGTGAACAGTTGATAAACATTAGCTTTAACATATTCTCAAACTATGATATTGAAGTTAAGAGGATACTCCAATATAATTTTACATTTTGACTTCGTCTTTGTGTCCGATGGGTAGTCACCTAATGTCTGCTTCGTGTGCCAGAGAGATTATTCATTTTATTTGCCACTTGATCATGAAATAGATTATATGCTAATCAACTGTGTTCTTGTGTTAAGGGAAATTTTATGCTCATCTTTGTGTAAATTTTAAGTCTACATCTGCATGGAAAGTGGAAACAACTGTGTATAGTCAACTTATGAACACAAAAAGTTTGCATAAAGTTTTGATTCACATTAGTTTGTCTTGATTTTAGATGTGTGTCATACTGTCATACTACACAACCGAGCATAGGGAACGGTGGCGCCTTTCCCCATTAAGTTGATTTCTTTGTAGCAGGTTCTACCAGACCTGACGTTCTGCTACCCAAATCACCAAGGTCATTTGCTTTGGAAGATTGGGGCGCATGATATGGTGTCCCTCTTCTGTAAAGATTCTCAATTTCGTTAGCAGTGAGAGATTAAATGGTCTTATTTGTCTATGAACACAAGGGGCCCTTAGCAAATTACCTGCCATGTCGCGAAGCATGGCAAAAATGGAGGCCATCCTGAAAGTTTTCTCATGAAGCTTTTGCTCCATACGGAACTGTTCCCGTAATTAGCAAGGAGTATGATTTAAATAGCTGATTTTGTTAATGTATGATGCTAGTACTTGCTGGTGGCCGCATCTCATTTCTTTTCCTCCTGTTATATTATTTGATTCTTGCTATTCTTGCAGGGTCTGCAAGCTGTCAATCTCGGAGATAGTGGCTTTATTGTAGTTAGGGACGGGTGCACTGTATTTAGGTCTCCGGTTCAGCAGCATGGTTTTAATTTTACGTTCCAGCTAGAGAGTGGTGATGGTGGCGACCTACCTAGCTCTGGTCAGGTGCGTTTATCTAAATGATGAATATGTTTCTTCCTTTTTAACATTTTAAAAGGCTTTATGCTTGTACTGCACTGTGTTTTAGTTCTGATATACCAAACATTATTCACCTCCTATATTTAATCTAGTAGGGTTCCCCTTACAAGTTACAGGTTTGTTGGCCACATGTTGGTCTTTGTTCTGCACCTCTTTTGTTTGGATGGGAATGTTGCGAGGATTATAGTGACAGAAATTGTTAATATGTGATTCTGGTGGACTCGTAATTGCATATCATCACAAAATTATCTGTCAACTTTGCTCCTATGTGCGTATGGGAGACACACATTTACGAAGTTAGTATTCCCGTTAATGCCTTAGATGGATATGCTGGGATTAGGATGAGTTTATCAGGGAATAATTTCAAGTGAAACTATTTTCAAATTTGTGCATCTTTTGTAGTAAAATAAATCTCTAGATAACGAAACATCCTTTAATTTCATGTTCTTTTACTTAAATGGACCGATCCATTCTTTTAGCTGTAGGATGCATGTACCATCAGCAGCAACACGCTTTCAATTCATAGTACATGAGTACTGTTTTTTCTAGTTTTGTGCTCCTAAAAAATATGTAGTATTATGGAGTACTAGTTTATGATTTAGTTTATGATTCTCACCAAGTGTCTATTTGAAAATTTCACAAGTTTTCAACCCAAAGGGTGTCACAGATTTAAAATTGTTCTATCATCTATGTACTCGTTTTGGGCAGTAATACTGATTCCCGCGACTACAACTTTACATATTACGTAATACACGATACGTATGATTTGACTAAGGAGCTTGAGCCTGGGTTATGACCTTTTTGACATGACAACAATGTCCACTGCTGAAAAACAAAAGGCAGATCACACAAGTAAGCGAAGTACAAGATAAATGATCGTTTCTTATTGTAGAAAATTGCTTAGTATTTCGTCTTGAATTGAAATTTGTACTCCTATAAGCCATGCCAAAGCAAACATGTACATATCCTGAATGAAGGAGTTCTCATTTACAATGGTAACTTATCGAGTGGCCATAACCTGTGCATCATTTAAATTTTAACTTGCTCCTCATTTACGATTCAGTGCTATCTTTAAGATTCTGGTTATTGAAGTATCGAATTTTGTGGAGGCTTGTGTGTAATGTGCATTCGGAAACCGTCTGGTATACTTGAAGCATGAGGAAAGCCTTTTTCAATGCTGCAGGTTTTCTCTGTACCTGTTGCACCCGGAGATGTTATTGTTGCTGGTACAGATGGACTTTTTGACAATTTGTACGGCAATGAGGTGACTGCGGTTGTGGTAAATTCCCTGAAGGCAGGCTTGGGGCCTCAAATGACAGCTCAAAAGATAGCAGCTCTAGCACGCCAGCGAGCACAAGATCGACACATGAAAACTCCATTTTCAACTGCAGCGCAAGATGCCGGCTTTCAGTATTATGGCGGAAAACTTGATGACATCACAGTTGTTGTTTCTTACATCACAAGCTGCAATAAGGTATGTACTTTTAGATATTTTTAAACTAAGGAGTACGGAAGGCTGCTGTTACTGACGTCTTACGCCATGGTCATTGTAACATAGTCATTTTACTCATTTATGAGTGTGCTTTTCTTCTTAACAAGGAGACCATATGTAGCTCGCTAACTGCGTCGTAAATAAAATATGCAGGAGATCGACACTTCTCTCCCAGCTCGTGGCTCGAATTAGGTGTTTGGTCTGAGATAGTGCAGCAGATAAAGGGTTGCTCTTTCTGGAGTATGATATCTATATGATAAAATATCCGGTGACTGCAAAACCGTTGGGTAATGGGCGAATAATGTAAACTGAATTCGTTTCAGTTCCTCCAATCCTTGCTTTATCTTCACACTCGTTTCAGCCATTTTTGTAATTTAGGTGCTCATCGTGTATTTTTATCTGACAAGCTGCCGTGGACAACCGATAATTTAGCAGTTTATGTACATTAAATGAAGGCTTTCTGTGGAGCTTTTTCGCGTAGGAATTAGTTGCTGATGTCCGTATATCTGTAATATAGTTTTTGAATGTTCAACTGAACTCGGTGAAGTAGAGCCCGAAATTTGTGCATGTTTTTACCCTCTTGTGCAGCAGGTAAGATAAAATACTGAACACTGATAGTAATTTTTGCGTAACCTCAAGTAGCTGCGACAAGTGATCACCAAGTTAGAAAAAGACATACTCGGTAAAGAATATACGGAGTAGTCAATTTGCTAACTAACCACCACATTATCAAAATTGATCGGAATTTTTTTTTCCAAAACTAATAGGAATTTTCTTTCAAAATTGATCGGAAAAATAAAGTAATGACCTTTCTTATGAGTAAGTCTTGCATAAAACCGTCTCATTAAAAAGGCCCATAAAATGGTCACTTTAAACGTTAAAATAGCTACTTCAAACCTTAAATAGACACATTTTAACTGTAAATACCTCGTCGCACGCGTGAGATGGTTTTATATGAGCCATTTTTTATTTTTTTATTTTTATAAATGACGTATGTATATATTTTCTATTGTTCAATTTTATTTTATTTTTCCGAAAAGACTTTTTTAATACCAAATACGGAGTACACAACAAATCAATTTTATTTATCACGAAATATTTTTAGTTTCTCAAATTTAAAAATAAAAAAATAAAAAATAGAAAAATAACAAATAAAATGAAAAAGAAGACAAAAAAGACGTCGAAACTCAGCAAACTAAAATAATCGAAAGCAATTAAGCAATGATCTGAAAGAGCGATTCCACAGTAAATGTAAATTCAATGGATCGCTTGCTTAAAGCTGCTCGTACTTCTGGTTCTCTCAACTTATCTAATCGTAATTTGAGGTTTGTTCTTCTTTCTATCGTTTTCTTGAATTTGTAATAATTTTTATTTATTACGGAGTAATTAGATTGCAGATAATAAATTGTTAGATTGATTTGTTGTTTGATATTCATTTGAGTTTTCTATTTTGATCGTAAGTGTAAATCGTCTGTTCTTCACTGATTTTACATAGAGAACGGTTGATTTATGCCGATTTTCAAAATAAAAAAAAGGTGTGCGATGATTCAGGAGAAAACGACATTGTTTGATCACCATTGTAGTTGATTTTGGAATTTTACTGCTTTGTGTGTTACGGAGTAGAATGTTAGAGTGTATAAAACCGATGTTGGGCCTTCAACCATCAGCTTTTGGTTGAATTGGTTCCTAACATGGTATCAGAGCCTTGTGACAAGAGGTCACGGGTTCGAATCTCACCACCCCATAGTTGCGTCCACACTTCAAGCCCAAAGGGCATTCGTGTGAGGGGGTGTGTTAGAGTGTATAAAACCGATCTAGGGCCTCCAACCATCTGCTTAAGTTTTTGGTTGAGTTGGTTCCTAACATAGAACATGCTACCCGAAAACGGTATATAAGCATTGGAGGCACCAATGAGTTGCTCCCCATGAATGAATTTTAGCTGAGAAATTTATATGGGCCGAGGTTCGTGCAATTATTGCTTCATTTTTGGAAATCGAAAGAAAATATGACCTTCTGGAGGAGCAGATCGTCGTGTATTTATTCCCCAGTCGCTGCTATCATGTGTATAGTTATCAGTTTAACGAGCCACAAATCTTTTGTTGTCTCTCTCTATACATACATGGTTTTTAAATAAAGGTCGTGACACCAAAGCGTGACTGTTTTTGAAGATTACCGCTTATGAAGCGATATTAGCCATATTTAGTGAGATAGTCGTGAATGATACCCAGATGTAATACTATGTCCACAATCATTTGGTAGATGCTTGTATTTAATCTTTTCCCGTTTTAACAGGGAAGTACCGCCTGAGGTCTATAAAAATTTTGATGGCGCTGGGGAAGGTGAAAATTGGTGGGAGGTACGCTTTCGCCGTGTTTTTCTTCATGTCCTATTTATTTATGTTGTTTGTTTTGTTGTCATTTCTTAGCTTTTCCCAACATTATGCGAGTACCTCACTCACAAGTCGTTTGCTTTTGGCTGTGTGTAGACTGTTGACCTACAAAAACTGATTTTGGCTCATAACGATATCGAAGTATTGAAAGAAGACCTAAAAAACTTGCCTTTGCTGACGGTGTTGAATGTTAGCCACAACAAGCTCACGCAGCTTCCTGCTGCGATTGGGGAGTAAGATTAACTCTCTTGTACCTCTTCTATTTTTTGTGAAGTTAATGTTTTTAGTGAACTGATTTTTACTCGGTTTCTCCTTTTGTGCTCAACAGGATGCCCTCCTTAAAGTCACTTGACGTGTCGTTCAATTTGCTTGCTAACTTACCTGCTGAGATCGGTTTAGCTACTGCTCTTGTCAAGTAGGTGTTTCCTTCTATATTTATAATCAATATCACTAGAATGTGAAGTCGTTATATTTATATCAAATTATTTATAATCGTTTTCTTTCTCTTAAAACATCCGATCCATACATGTTTGTTCATGTGGGTAACGCTTTTAATGTCCGTTCCCTACATCACGTTCAAATTAATGTTATCGTTTTGTATCAGGTTGGATTGCTCAAACAACCAACTGAAGGAACTGCCAAGTTCTCTTGGACAATGTCTAGAGTTATCCGAATTGAAGGTAATGGTGGTTTTGATATGACCTGATTGTCCTTATTGTTAATGCTTTGTTGCATTCTTGCTTTCTGAGTTTTGTGGGCCCATCAACTGGTGCATTATGTCAAAGGCATACTGTAGGGTTCCTCAAAGCCTATCATTACTCCCAGTGATAGCATCTTTTGCAATCAATGATGAAGACACTGATTCTAAACATAAAAATTAAAATTATTCAAAGGGGCGATGCTGATGCATTTCTTGTGTGTTTTGGATGTATACGACAAATGAAGCTGATAGGTAATCTGTTGTGATGATACTGAAATATTTAGTCGGAACAGAATGGAGTAAAAATAGTTACGATGATACTGAAATTTTCACACTTGTTGTTAAAAAGTAATCTTATGCTCGTAAGTCATGTGAGCAAAAGTCCTATTATCTTTTTGTAAAATTAGTTGCAATACGTGCTCGTTCTGGTGCATATATGGTTCAATGGTCATATATGTTTGATGCTTGCATATATTGTGGATCTTCCAACTACTGCCAAAGTAGTTGTGCTCTTCTGTAAATTTTCAGACTTCAGAGCTAGGAATACTCCTTATGTTCCAGCGCCTCTTTGATTTCTATGCTCAGCTATTGCCTAGGAAACAAAAGAAAGAATATGGCACCTTGTAATCCTAACTGCTTGATAGCTGTTCTTATGATGTATCTTTTTAAAACTCACCATTTTCAGGTGTCAAATAATTGCATTGGAAGCTTGCCTGAGGATCTATTACACTGTGTAAAACTAATAAAAGTAGACATGGAGGTACTGTAGAGCAAGCAAAATATCTACATTACATGACTTTTTCTTCTATAATTCTTGATCGTTTAACATGCCACAATATTTTGCTAGGGAAATAAGCTCACGAAACTCTCAGAGCCGGTGATTGGATCATGGAGCATGCTTACGGAACTTAATGCATGTAAATCCTTCCATTCTTTCTGTCAACACTTGTACATGTTGATGATCATTTTAATTCATTTTGCACTTATGTTCTTTAATTTGACATCTTGGTGTAGCTAAAAATGTATTGACTGAGTTACCCGATAGCATTGGGAGGCTATTACGTCTTATCCGACTTGACCTGCATCAGAACAGTGAGGCCTTTTCATTTTCTTTTTATAGTTTTTCCTTTGGTCACTAGTTATATGATAATTCGTTGGGCATTTTCATGCTTTGTTGTTCGTATGGATTGAGTTTTCACTTCTCTGTTACCATTTGAATACATTCCTCTTTGAATCCTTAGGTTGTCTTTATCTCTTTTTTTTGTTCGTTTTCTGTGAACAATGCAGGAATTAAGTCAATTACCCCATCCATAAAAGGCTGCTCTTCCCTTGTTGAATTCTCTATTGGGTAAAAGTTCCAAAGTTTTTTTTCTTGTTGATCAATGTTACAACTTTTAGGATGTGAATTGTTTCTGGACCATTCTCCCCTGTTCACAACTGTTAACTTTATGTCAGGAACAATTTGCTGTCATCAGTGCCACCAGAGTTGGGGGAGCTTTCCCAATTAAGTGTACTCGATCTTCACTCAAACCAGGTGAAGTCAGCAGTCTTTTACTAACTAAAATGCCTTGTCTATGACTATCCTGCTTCGTTATGTCCATTTTGGTACTCCCTCCCTTCAATTCCATTCATATAAAAAAGAAAATTGGCACTATTCATTCAAGTGTAGAATTTTTGAAACTTTTAGCAATGTTTGAAATAAATATAGTCATGCATGATCTTGTTTGATACGGAGTATATCTTTATGAGTACGGCATGAATATCAAGTTTTTATAATTTTAATAATACGAGACAATATATGTACTTTTTCTAATACTTTCCTATCTGCTATATTGTTAAAAACAAACATTGTGGTTGTTGCTGATGTTACCCTTGTGTAGTAGGGTTGAGATTTCTGAAACTGGAATGACTTTTTTCACTTTATTACTGTAATAACTTACATTGGATGAAACAGTTGAAAATTGTTTCTTGTTTATTATGGAACTAAGAACTCATTGTTCTCTTGAATTAATTTAATGGACTGAACTAAAATTGCCCTTAAATTCCTCTTCTCTTCTTTTCTTATGAGAAGTAGTGATTAATGAATGAATCTGAATGGCTCAAATTTAGATGCGGCCTACTTCTTCTTAAGCTACTTTAAAGTTTAAAACTTTTCAAGTATAGATATCCTTCATTGTATTGAGACCTCTTAAGCCTTGATAGTGTCTTCCATAATTTTCTTCTAACACTATCATATTCATGGTGGTTTTATGCAGTTGACTGAATACCCAGTTGAGGCATGTAAATTACGCTTATCAGTACTTGATTTGTCAAACAACTCATTATCGGGCCTTCCTGCGGAAATTGGTAATTTAGCTTGATTTTCTTGGTGCATATTGCTTTTGATAGGTTGAAGTGTTTGTATGTAGTGTTTCACTGTGAGTGTAGGTTACGGTGTAAGTGTCTCACACACCACTCTCATATGAAGAAATTTCATAAGGTGTAGTGTTGTGCTTAAGTGAAGTGTGCGAGACATTGATAACCACTTTTAATATGGTGTTAACATGTAGTTTGTTGTTGTTTTAATATAGTAGATATATGATTTGTTGTCAATCAAATTTGTGCCTATTGGCGTATTGCTTCATCATCCCAACCTCTATGAATATCTAGGCAACAGGCTGTATGGTTAGATCACTTACATCAACCATCTATGCAGGACTAATGACAAGTCTAAGAAAACTCATGCTTATAGGCAATCCTATTCGCACCATTCGGAGGTATGTAAAAGCCAACTATCGGTCTTCTTGTTTTTTTTTTTCTAGTGGTTACAAAATTAACAGAAGTATGCAAATGCCTTGTCAGTACTTTGTTGACTGGACCTACAGCGGCTTTATTGAAGTATCTTAAAAGTAGACTTCCTCCAGCAGAAGGTATGTCCTCTTTTGTTACTTCTTCAATGTATATATTTCTGTCATACTTGAAATCATCTCTTTTAAAATTGATAATTGGATGGATGTAGGTGCAGATGCAATGACACCGGTTAAAGATGACATAGTCTCAATGGCATCTCGGATGTCTATCACTACGAAGGTATATATGGCTTTAAAGTTTGAATGTGCATGGAAATTACTCATTGGATATTGAAATCTTACTTCTTTTGTGATTCATGATGGTTTAGACCAACATGTTTAGCAGTTCTAATGTTATATAGTCCAATCGAAAAACCTTTACCGTGTGTGCAATATGTAGTGGCAAATCTAGAATTTATGGAGTGAAGGAGCACTTTTCTGAAAATTTCAAGTCAAACCAATGTCTCAAAATTGGAAACATCATGTGAAAAATTTAGAGAATTTTGATGTTGGGTGCTATTTGTTACCTTTTATTCTAGTGGCGTCACTATATTATATTGTGCTTGCAGGAACTTTCACTTGTCAACATGGGGTTGATTGCCATCCCTCCTGAAGTTTGTGCATCAAGTGAGATAACTAAAGTCGATCTTTCAAAGAATTCCATTGAAGAGCTTCCTATTAGTATATCTACTTGTTCGTCCCTCGAGGTATGTTTACGGTATAATCTTCTAGATTGTATTATCTACTCTGCATATGCAATTTAAGATCAATTTCATGGCCCAAGTGTTAGACCTGATGTGATGATGGTGTGTTGTCCACAATATATATATACTCTGTGAAACCTCCCAAACATCTTATTTTCTTGCAGAAAATTGAGTCATAACCAGTTGTGCTTTTGGAAAAGTTAACTACTCATTTAAAAAGAAAATCTTGTTTTTTTTCAAGATGGCTAATTTGAAAGTTTTGGTTGGTGGAACTGACACAATTTAAAGAATTGAAATTTCGATACCATGAAAGCTCTAGCAGGCCCGAAACATCATTCAAGTGTCTGGAATCCAAAAAATTATCTGTTTGTGTGTCTTATGTATTCATGTTATATTGTGTATGAATATGTCAGGGTAGATACTCTGTTTAGCCTGAGTAAGGTATCGTGATTAATTTGGAACTTATGATAGCTATTGTACTCACCTAATTCTGAAGGTTTTAATATTATCAAGAAACAAGATCAAGGAGTGGCCTGCAGAAGCTTTGCGGTCACTTTCTAATCTTACTTGCTTACGTCTAGACAACAATCCTCTTAACAAGGTAGATTTACCGTCTCTTGTCTCTCTACTTTTGTGACACTATATCTTGAGTGTGTCCTAATTTTGTTTCGTCTCATGACTGTAAATAGATCCCGCGGAATGGGTTTGAAAGTGTCCCTAAACTTCAGATTCTGGACCTTAGTGGGTGTGTTTCTTCATTACTTGACCATCCTTCCTTCGCTAGCTTACCGCATCTACTGGAGCTCTACCTGAGGTGCTGTATAAGTAAATTTTCAATGTTCAATATTGCGTTTAAGTTCTATTTTCCTTACCGGTTTTGTCCGGCCTCAGATTTTGTTGATTTCTGACTTGCATAATGGATGCTATGTATACTGTTATGCCTGGGCAGGCGAGTGAAGTTGCAGGAAGTCCCGTCAGATATTTTGACATTGCAGAAGTTGCAGATTCTTGACCTCAGTCAAAATTCTCTCACTTCTATTCCGGAGGTAAAGTTATTAGATCGCCCATTCAGGCAAATTGTAAACCTTTGTTCCTATTTCTTTTTTGAGGCCATCAATAGGCCATAAGTAGACCTGGCAAACGGGTCAATCGGGTCGGGTCTGGGTCGGGTCACTTCGGATCGGGTCATTTCGGGTTTGATCGATGTATTGATTCGGGTCGGGTCGGGTCATTTCGGGTTGCGGGTCTATTTTGGGTTGCCTTTTATCGGGTCGTTTCGGGTTCGGGTCAATTTGGGTCGGGTCGGGTCAGGTCTCTTTCGGGTCAAAATGCAAATTTTTGGTAAGAAAAGACGATTTTTTTGTCAAATGGTTACTTTTTAAAGTTTTTATGTATATAATTGGTGTTAATTGATTTCACGATATCAAATAAGTTCTTTTTGAGTCATTTGAAGTCATAGAGAGTATTTTGTATCTGGTCAATTCGGGTTTCGGGTCAAATTCGGGTCAAGGCATTGCGGGTCGGGTCTGGGTCGGGTCGGGTCATTTCGGGTTTCGGGTCGACTTCGGGTTGTGATTATCGGGTCACTTTCGGGTCTCGGGTCAGCCTTATCGGGTCGGGTCAATCGGGTCGGGTCTGTTTTGCCAGGACTAGCCATAAGTGGCTTATATCAACTTAGTGGTTATTATTATATGTATGTAGTCACATAATGAATTAAATGTGATGGACTGCTTATAAACATGGGACTTTCTAGTGCTGCTTATATGTGTCGATGCATAAGTAGTTGTGTTCCTGTCACACAGTGGGAAATCCTTGTACTTGTATACTAGTTTAGGTAGATAATAGATGAAATATTTGGTGATGATATCATTCGTATGCTTTTTTCTTCGTAAGGCCCATAGCTAATTAAAAAAAAGGTGTTTCTGTGTCAGTTTTTTTTTCTCCTTGCGTTTAAGAGGGAGTTGGGGCTGCTATTAACATATTCCTCTCTTTTGGTCTTACGGAAATGCATTTTTTTAAGTTCTGAATTATAGGAAGAATAGCGAGGCAATTTCGACAGTTGTGCTGAGGACATGCTAATAGGGTGATACTGTCCCCGGCATTAAAATATATGCATGTATGTACTTATGATTCTACCACTATGGTTGTTTCTTTGCAGGGCTTCCATAATCTTACGTCATTGACTGAGCTGGATCTTTCAGATAACAACATTTCGGCGCTGCCACCAAGACTTGTAAGTCACATTCACATTGCTATTTCTCTGTTGAAAATTTTTCGGGTCATTTCATTATTGATTAGCTTAATATTACTCGCACCTTGACTCAGTAGTTGATACTCAGTAATATCTTTGTTATTTTCTGAGTTCATGTTGTTTTCTTCATAGTTCATACTAGGAGAGAGTTTATACTTTAAAATGAAGTTATAGGAATTTGAAAACAAAGAAACCCGACTCTTTAAATTCATATGTAACCCAGATTTGAAATTGCAAAATTGACGTTTTAAGTGAGACGAGTCAGTAGTTAATCTACATGGCTGTCATATACATACATGGTTAAGAGAATTGAAATGTAGTAGCATTGAAAAACTTCAAATGCATGGGGTGTTCCGGTTTGCGAGTAATGTGAAGACAGTGACACTGAATAACTCACAAGTTTTTCAAACCGTCTTTTATAATTTGTCCTGTTAGTTTTTGAAGGAATTAAGGCCGTATTTGTGTTGTGAATGTGCTGAACAGGGGCTGCTTGAACCAAGCCTTCAGGCCCTCAGATTGAACGGGAATCCATTGAGAAGGTATGCAGCAAATAATCTCTGAAACCACTCATAAGTTCACTTGTGTCTTAATGCATACTGATAAAAAAACACAGCTAGATGGTAAGAAACTACACGAATGTTAAAATATACTGCAGTAACCTCCTAAACTTTGCATTCTCAATCATAGATCATCTCCGGAGCAGATACTCTGATTCCGTGTTTTTACGTGAGGACTTTATTTGGCAGAATTATCAATAGGAATGTGTTATGGTTATGGAGCAATAGATTTTTACATGCAAAGGGTATAAGAATATGTTGACCAAATGTGGTAATTGAGCACTACATGCGTGATTATATGAAAAAAATCAGATTCGCCACATTGAAATCTTAAAAAGAAACTGAATGTAGTGAAGAGACATATATTTGGTTGCGGTGTTTTCCGAAGCAGCATCTGGTACATTATTTGTGGAAAGTAGAATTAATAGAGACAATATCGAATCTGTTTTTCTTGACCAACTTCTGCTGATTAGTAGTACCCCATTTAGGCAACTGGCTACGGAATGGTCTCGTTGCTGATCATAAAATTTGCGAAAATTAGCAGTGAAATTGTAGTGTTCTAAAACTCTCGTAAGACATTGCTTTGTGTGATTTTGTATTGGAATTGGGAGCTAATCACAGTCGTTTTCTATCTCACATTGACCATGATTTTATTATAATAAGTGGTGACTTGGTTTTTTCATCGTGCTCAAGCTCCCTTGGAAAATTACTCCCGGAAGATTTAGTAGTTCATAACCCAACCACTTGATCTTTACCCTATAGCTCTATAAACTCTTGCTGATGCAACTTGCGTTAGGAAACTCTGGTCACCTTGTTATTCCGCGTGAAATAGCATTATTTATCTTGATCCATTTAATTCTTTACGTTTTGCACTTTGAAATTGGTTCATCCATCTATTCACGTTTCCTATATAAGGAAAAAATGCTAAATCGGACCTACAACAACTATAAAGAAATTGATGGATTAGAAGGGGTAACATTATTTATTCTATATTTATTATGCTTTTTGCAGCATAAGGAGGCCAATATTGGATCGAGGAACGAAAGCGGTCTTAGCATATTTGAAAGACAAAATTTGAGACATGCTGGTGGTTAATCTCGTTTCTTTGATGCGGCTGCTATTTCGGTGCTACCTCTTAACAGTCCCCAACTGGTTTGCTTTACAGTGATCTTAAGTTATTGCTACCGCTTGCTATTGTGGTTATCTTCTTTTATTACGGAGTATAATTTTGAGAGTTTATGTAATACAGAAGTTTGCGAATGTATTATCGAAGTCGTTGGTGGGTTGAGATTAACTATGTGATCATACTGAAAATGTTCTTGGATCAAAACATTTGTGAAATCGTTTATTAATCGTACTTCCTCAATTGTTGGGCATGACTGCTGCTGCAATCTGAGCAGCTGCATTCTTCGGTGGGTTCCACTTCATGAGAGTTGAGAATCTCAATAGTAGCCGCGATAAATGGTCATAAGGCTCAGTTGTGTAGTCCGAAATAATCAAAATTTTTCAAAGGCTTTGGGGCGCGTGATTAGGCAAAC
Organism: Dianthus caryophyllus; assembly: GCA_023091065.1. NCBI lineage: Eukaryota > Viridiplantae > Streptophyta > Magnoliopsida > Caryophyllales > Caryophyllaceae > Dianthus > Dianthus caryophyllus. The sequence continues at coordinate 5,686,536 of CM041517.1, forward strand.
AAAAAACCTCTTATCAAGAAATTGTTAACATATTTTTAAAAATGACTTATAACTCGTTACTTTTACAAATGTTTTGCATTTTCAATAAACGGAATGGAGTATAACATGAAGGTCTCGTTCTTTTTATACTTTTTGGAATTTAGCTTATTAAAGCTAAGTTAAACGTTGGTGTTGAATTTAGCCGAGTTGTACTGATTGGAGCTAAATTAAATCAAAAGAACATGACGTGTAAACAATTTTTTGTGTTTTGATTGGGAAGCAAAACAAGTAGCCAAATTGCCATTTATTTGGCGTATGATAGCATCCTTGGTCAACAAGAAAACAACTGAAAATGTTAAAATCAAAACATATCTCAAGTAAAGTCAAGAAATGGACCAAGTTTGAACAATGACATAAGCTAAACGACGAGTATTTTATACTCCGTATACATTTTGATTGGTACTTCCAAAAAAAAAATAAGAAAAATAAAAATAAAAATTCAAGAGCAGCATATGGTTGGAGCCTTGGTCAATAAGGAAATAAAAACTTTTTCATTTCGACTAATTGACGCTAAACTAATACTCCATATGAGCTAAATTCATAAGGGTTAAACTGAATATCTATAGGAGCTGGAGTGAACACATTTTCAAATAGTCTTATCAATTGATACTGACCCTAAATTTCACGGTCACATCACAAAAAAACAATCCCTATATAAGGTGATAGATTCTTTGAAATGTAAGTATATAAGCTACTACAAAACCCTTTATCAATATCTCAATTCTACCATAAAAATGGACCTAATTTGGTTATACACTCTAACAATATCAACCATCATTTCATTATTATTACTCTTCATTCTCTTAAAAACACTCAAAAAACAACACAAAAAACCACCAAGTCCAAGACCAATTCCAATACTAGGACACTTACATCTACTAACTCAACCACTTCACCGTTTTCTACAAGACTTATCCACCCAATATGGCCCTATGTACTCCCTCAAATTCGGGTTTCGGTCTGTCGTGGTCGTATCCTCCCCGTCTGTTGTCGAAGAATGCTTTACGACACACGACATTGTCCTGGCTAATCGCCCTCGTTTGCTTGTCGGAAAGCACCTTAACTATGACTGGACTACTGTCGGGGCTGCCTCGTATGGCCCACTTTGGCGGGACCTGCGTCGTGTAACTACGTTAGAGTTCTTTTCAAACAGTAGGTTGACTTCGAGAAGGTATATAAGAGCGGAAGAGGTGGAGTTGCTGGTGAAAAGTATGGTTGAAAAGGGTAGGAAGGGTGAGTTTACAGAGGTGGAATTGAGGCCGAAGTTTACGGAGTTGTCGTTTAATATTATAATGAGGATGGTTGTTGGGAAGAGGTACTTTGGGGATGAAGTTGAAGGGGTTGAAGAAGCGAGGGAGTTTCGCGGTGTTGCCAGGGATATGTTTGAGCTTAGCGGGGCGTCAAATGCTGTCGACTGTTTTCCTTTCTTAAGATGGTTTGGTGTGACGAAGGTCGAGAAGAAAATGATGGAAGTTCGGAAACATATGGATGATTTTCTAGACCGTCTTATTGAAGAATGTAAGCGGAAAAAAGACGATTTCTGCGCAGATGCTGGAAACGACAGACGACCAATGATTTACAGGTTACTGAATTTGCAGGAAAGTGACCCTGATAATTACTCGAATCAATCGATCAAAGGGATTATACTGGTGCGTTTCACACCCCCTCTTAACGATGAAATTGTTATTTTTAATCGAGTCGAGTAGTTTGACTTATCTTATAATATCTGCGCAAATGCTAGATCATGTTAACGGCGGGAACAGACACGTCAAGCGTGACACTGGAATGGGCACTGGCGTTGCTACTCAACCACCCTCGAGTACTCGAAAAGGCGAGGTTAGAAATCGACACGCAAATTGGAACACATCGGCTGGTAGATGAAACTGACCTCAATAACCTCCCTTACCTCCAAAACATAATCAATGAAACGCTACGACTTTTCCCATCAGTGCCACTTCTGTCACCACACGAACCGTCTGTGGACTGCACCATCGGTGGATACCACGTTGCAAAGGGCACAATGGTGCTGATCAACGCGTGGGCGATCCACAGAGACCCGAACCTGTGGGACGATCCATTGAGGTTTAACCCTGAGAGGTTCGTGGGGAGGCACGCAGACGAGTACAGGCTGACATTGGTCCCGTTTGGGTTAGGGAGAAGGTCGTGTCCTGGAGCTCCACTGGCTAATAAAGTCGTTGGGTTGACGCTAGCGACTTTGATCCATTGCTTCGAGTGGGAGAATGTCGGTCGAGAAAAAGTCGACTTGGTTGAAGGGTATGGACTCAGTATGCCGAAGGCAATCCCATTGAAAGCAATGTGTAAACCGCGTCATAGCCATCTCCATCTTCTTGCAGAAGCGTAACAATAATGAATATTCGTTCGCAATATCTACTACTCCACACATCTTTCATATATGTACTATTGAAATTCAATAATATTCGACAGCGTCCTATTATTATCCTTTCTTTTCTTTGTTTTCATATTTTAAAAGTTGGTCGAAAATAGAAAAAAAAAAATGTTAACAATCCAATGGATCAGATAAAGTACATCTTACTACTAAACAATGCACCCGATTTTTTTAGAATTCTCCAAATAAGCTTACCAAGTACAACTTGATTAAGACACGCTAATATGCTACTCCATACACTGAATACCAAGACCTCATTTCATAATCTCTTATTATAACAGAATTACTAACCGTTATAGTATTCTATCAAATGATTTTAGAATAAACCAGCGACACACGTTAAAAAAACCGATATTATGATGTTAGCCATCAATCCCTATATTTTTATTCCTCCCATAAAAAGCCATACATTCTCACTTTAACAGTTATATTAACCAATGAAATGAAGTGCTTTACAAAGGCAACAACAGCAGCCCACAGTATTCCTTCTACTACTCCACTTGGTGGAAACAGCATAACAGTAAGGGCATTTTCGTCATTACACATCAAAACCCCAAACCTAATTTCATCATTCACCAAACTCAAACTCACACCTTCTTCTTCATCAACTCTCTTCCATCTTCCTGCTTCGGTTTCTGCTTCGGTTTCTGGTGCTGCTATGGCTTTAGGTTCGGACAATGCACACGATGATGATCCTAGGCTCGCTAGAATCGCCTCTACTATTCGTGTCATACCTGATTTCCCCAAACCTGGTCTCCTTTCCACTCTTGTTGTTGTTATTGTTGTTGTTCTTCTTGTTGTTGTTCTTGTTGTTGTTCTTTTGATTGTGTTGTTGTTCGACAGATGCAGATCTATGTTACTGTGTCTCTGTCGTCGTCGTCGTCAATGTTATTTGTTTATCTTTTTATTTTGGCGTAAACGGAAAACCTAATTGTAGTCTAGGTATTATTGTTGTTACTAAATTAGGAATTAGGATCATTTCAGTTTAATTTTAACTCTTATAATTTAACTAAATCGTAAACAATTACGAGTAATATTTTTTCTAGTTGGATCGTTTCCGAATCAACCTAGATCAGCAATTAGTAATGGAGAGAAAAATGGCCTAAATTTTGAGGTTGTTTGGGTTTAGTATACTTTGTGGTTGATTATTATGAATTGTAGTCACCGAATTATTGTTACTTAATTTGGGGAATTTCGGGACTACTATATGATTCTTTTCAGCTCTATTCAGTTTAGTTTAGATACGTTCCATTCATATGCTCGTACTTGTTTTACTAGTTTACATCGAATAAAGTTCCATTTAACTCATATTAGTTCAATTCAGGTCGAAAAAATTTAGTTAAAAGAACCGGCCCTAATGTATTGTATGTCAATTAAGACATGGGAATCGGATCATTTGGTTCAAGTCAATTTGGGGAGGTAAATTCGCGGGTTGTATTGGGTTTTGGGTCACTTTTGGGTTGACTATTATGAAACTTTTTGCTAATAAAATTAAGTATACGACCAATACATGTGCGTCAGGTCTAATAGGGTCGAGTCAATTCAGGTTACGGGACATGGGTCTGTGTCAAGTCTAAACACATTTGCTAAAGTATTGTTATGCGAAAATGAGTGAAACTAAGTAAGATCTTTACTGTGGTTGTCAGTACTCATTAATCGTAAATATTTTTTTTTTTTTTTTTTTTTATATATTTGGCGTTTTGTTTTTAATACGGAGTATATGATAGTGGTGCCTCATGTGGTTGTTTTGGGAGAACAGGTATAATGTTTCAGGATATAACAACCATGCTTCTTGATCCAAAGGCTTTCAAGGACACCATCGACTTGTTTGTCGAAAGATACAAGGATAAAGATATCTCCGTTGTTGCAGGTGACGATACTGTTTTCCCTAGTGCTCGTGTATGACTGTCTAGTAACATCATGCTGTATTTGTGTTGCTAGAAAAATTGCCCCAATGTTTTGTGGTGGTTATTTGTAGTTGTTTTTCTAAGGAAGAGCAACTATTGGTTTTGGGTAGTTTGAAATGCAATAGAGTGCATCTTAAACTGGTGGTATCGTCTCACGTAATTGTCTGATTGGGTTGTATATGGCTTAGTTTTAAAAAACGACTTGAGACACTTTAGTGGCGCCTTTTAGACGATGCATCACTATCTAGACACTCTATAATGCGTTTTCATATCTTTTTCATGATGCATTACTACGCCATTTGCCTTGCGCATTATGCCTACACTTATACGGAGTACTTTTTAGGCTTTTAGGCAACTCTAAAATCCAGATAATAGATTTTGTTTAAGAAACACAAATTTATTTCTAAAATTAGTGTACCTCGTGCACATATGGATCGCCCTTTTGTCTTGCATAGTGCACCTTATCGCAATAGGCCCTTGTCGGCTGTCGCCTTGGTTTCCCTCTTGCCTTTAAAAACTAAGGTTTAACATGGTTAACTGTAGTTGCCTTGCTCAATGGGTATTCTTTGTATAAGAAAAACATTAAACCCTACCTTTTTTTGTACACCACTTCTAAATTTCCCACCTTTTTAATTATTTTCCAAAACTGTTACCTCTACCAAATATTTTCAAGTACACCTACTGAAAGTTACTTATGGCAAAAAAAATAGTCTTCTTACAGCAAATATTAGTTGTCCATGATGTTTTATTCTTGCCTAAAATGTCTTTTAGTAGCGTTGAAGACAATTAAAGATTTACCATTTGTCGTCGACAATTTCAATTTGCTTCTCATTTGACTATTTAACCAAGTTATGATGCAGCGCTCCAATGGACGAAAAAGTCTGCTACTCTGCTGCCAATTATGTACACGTAATGCACACAAACGTTACACAAACGTTACACAGTAAATCAAGTATTTGTATAATTAGAACACGTTGCGCAAACAAGGCAGTTATTGTTTAATGTTGTCTCCAATTTCCGAACTATTTAGTGGCATGTTCTGTGCCGAAGAAGTTTGAATGTTCCTCCCTTCTCTTCCATGTTGGTTTGCTGACAGAAAATTCATTGTGGAAAGTGCATAAGTCTTTTGTCCGCTCCTTTTTGACTTATTTTCTATGCAGGTGTTGAAGCGAGGGGCTTCATATTTGGTCCTCCAATTGCCCTGGCCATTGGTGCTAAATTTGTGCCAATGAGGAAACCTGGAAAATTGCCTGGTATTCTTTGTTACTATGTCCTTGATTTTCTCGTGGATTTGTTACTGTCGTCTTTTACCATTGCTCCTTCATTTGAGATATATTGTATTCTGAATCTTGCAATGCAAAGGGCTTAGTTTGTTTTTTTTTTTTTTTCTTTTTTCGTTTTTAAAGTCGAGAGAGATGTTTTTATTCAGGAGTGGTCATATTTTATTGTTCCGCACATTTTTGTATGGCTCTCTCGAGTAATTGTCTCTCTTTGTCTAATTTAATTACCTTCCACTATACATTAGAAGGTTGGAGGCTCCGTTGGCGCATGTGAGACGTAGGGAGTTTAAGGATTCAATGTAAAATATACTCCTACTAGTTTAGAACGTTGAAGCACTTTCTTTTTGTTGCTGTAGGATAATGCTTTTTTCGTTTCTATCAAGAACTATGAGTAGGCACTTTAAGCTCTTTCCCATATGAGTTTTCACAAAATACTGTTTTTTTTTTTTTTTCCCCACAGGAGAGGTTATTTCCGAAGAGTACTCATTGGAGTACGGAACCGACATAATGGAAATGCACGTAGGGGCCGTAGAAGCAGGAGAACGTGCTATAGTTATAGATGACCTCATTGCCACCGGAGGGACCTTATGCGCTGCTATTAAGCTACTCGGTCAGATTCTACTGTTTTAATATTCAACTATAGTAGCAGCTCCGTTCATTGATTTACATAATACGGAGTGATTGTTTGAAATGGTGGAAAATCGTTTTCTGGTTAATGGATAGATGATGATTATTCTTTTGAACTATTTACTCGCAAAGTGTGGCGTCATCTACTCCATTTGACTTTATGTTTGCATGTATTGCAGAGCGCGTTGGGGTGAATGTTGTTGAGTCCGCCTGTCTTATAGAGTTGCCGGAACTTAAGGTACGCCTTTCTATGTCGGCTGAATATACTTACTGATGATTTTTCTCAATAGATCCGAATTGAAGGTTAACAAAATCGTTAACTTTAAACGTTAAAATTAACATCGTTAATTAGTGCAACGATCATACGTGTACGACGGATAACTTTTTGACTAAATGGTGACCGGTCTAATGCCTAAGGTACTCACTTTGAAGTTTATGGTATCCATTTTAAACTATCCAAATGTAGTTGCATTTTACTCACTCAGTCACTCACAACAGAGATTATCACCTTTTGGTCATAAAATAAGATTTATCTGCGATGGTCTTATATAAGCATTTGTATTCGTCTGGAAGATATACGTGGATCTAAACATTGCTAAAACTCGGTTTGGAATTCGTGCAGGGTCGAGATCGGTTAGGAAACAATCCTCTGTTCGTTCTTATTAAAGCAGAGGGAGCTTGATCAACTACCTTCCACAACGGAAGCGTTTCTCAGTTGGCAAGTTTACTTGCCTTCAGGAAGCTTGTCGAATCCCTGAATATCTTGTTCCAAGTCGTCGTTTAAAAAACTTATTACTCCGTAGTTGATATAAAGGTTTGCTGCCTTCTTATGTACTCAGTATTCATTTGCAATCGAACATAATGATTGTGATATTTGCTCTCCGACATAATTTGAGTTTTATCACCCCGGATGATTTACTTTATTTATCCACTGTAGTTCCGATTTCTCCTTCAATATCAGACTCCGTTTTTACTCGCCAATTGTTTATAACGTTTGTAAGATTTGTTGTTAGGTATGATTCATGTTTCTACTCATGGGGCGACATGTTGCTATTAGATGTAATACCGATTTTCTCTTTTAACATGTTACATGCTGGGTACCGAAGATGTTCTAGTTTAGTGTTTAGAAAAGAGAGACTGCGGATGGTAAGTTTCGAGAATATCTTCCTTTAGTTATAATGGACTTGAAGAGATATTGCGGATGGTAAGTTTCGAGAATATCTTCCCTTAGTTAAAATGGACTTGAAGCCGACGGAGGAATGCTAAAGACAACTACTCCGTATGATTTTCTCTTGAGAAATGTTATTTACTACTCCCTCCGTCCCACTGAATTGTTAACGTTTACTTTATTTTGTGAGGGGAAAATAAAGTAAACGTTAACAATTGATTGGGACAGAGGGAGTACTCCGTATTTCTTATCTTTACTTTTACCTTTTTCTCGGTCTTACAATAGAATATGCTCCATTTCTTTAGCTTGTATGCCAAAAACATACTTCGTAATAGAAAGTAGAAATATTTAGTTAGACAGATAATATAAATTTATTTACTAACTTTGATTCAATTAATTGTTTACCTTTCTATTTTTGGATGAAGCAAATATTGATGTTTTTATATGATTTAAAATAATTTTTGATCAACTACTTAAACAAAATAACAAAAGTACAACTATTATCCTTTCTTTTAAATCAATTTTATAGTATTGAAAGATAATTTTATATGGCAAAACTGGTCAATTTATGCCTCTTTTCAATACTTCCTCGATTCCAATAGGTTCTTTACGTTTCACTTTTTGGACAATATTCATAAGTGTGTAGAATCTTCGATATAACTTTTAATATACAAATAAAACAATAGTCAAATGTGATACGGAGTATTGTTTTAATTGTCTTAACGAGTACATTATTAATTTAAAAATTTTAAAATTTTCAAGAATACAAAACCAAATATATGAACGAAATAAAACGAGTATTAATCTACGTGCATAAAGCAAACGTAAAGAACCTATTAAAATGGAGGAAGTATAATTTAACCAAATGATTGAATTAGAGGAGTAATCTGCTTATTAATTTTAGAAATAATATGATGTAAAGAGTATATATAAGTATATAACCAATAAAGTTTGACCGTGAGAGATTGGCTAAGCATGGTTAGACGGCCACACCGTTACTTATACTCCGTAAATGTTATAATCATATAGTTGCGTCACTTGGTCCTTCGGTTGGTCAGCAATTATTTAGTATCAATTTTTTTTTTGTGTGTGTAATTATAATAGTAGTGTCACTTTGTCTTTACATTAGATTATTGGATTATTAGTATTAAACTACCGAGTATTTTATTTGTATGATTTCACTTATAAAACTAACAAATGATCATGAGTTGTACGGAGTAGTAGTTTATAACTTTCATGAGTTTGAATATTTAAATTCATGTTTTTATGTTAAATTATTCACTTATACTTTATCAAGTAATCTCACATTAAATTAGTGTTGGATCAAAGTACAAATTACAGTTAAAAGATATGAAAACATGAAACAAATCTAGTAAAATCACTTATAGGGGTACTAAAAAATTTACTTATAGGGATACTTAAAAATTTAGTTACAGTTAATCATAATTGTAATAGGCGATAAGTCTCACCATCTCACTATACGAACCATCCACATGCCTATGTATTTGTTCTACTTTGAAAGGGAGGGGTGATGAGTGGTGAGATTATTCGAACGAACCAACTCAACCAAAAGTTTAAGTTAATAGTTAAAGTAACAAGATCGATTTTATACTCTCACGGGAGCACCGAGTGGACCACATCATCATCTTTTCATTCTCCACAATCAATAAAAAAAACCTTCATTTGTTATTTTTATTATTACATTAGTTATCGAAAATTTAATTAAAACCGATCATAAATAAAAGTAATCTTTTTTTATTAATTAGAGTACACAAGATAATAACGTCATTCTCCCGATATAACCCTAAAATCAATAAGAGAACACTGGCGATGGCGAGGAAGTCTAGCCATGCTACTATGCTGGGAATGCCGGCCGTGATAAAAATAATAATTTAAACCTAAATAATATAATTAAATATTCCGATAATAGCAAAAAGTCATACTCATAATTCATGCACATTAATTAATTAATTAATTAATTAATTAATTAAATAATTAAATAAAAATCATCTAACAAACACGGTTGCTTGCATGGAATATAGTCTACGTTTATACATTCACTATTTCATCCTTATTTTGGTAACAAAGATAAAAAATAAATAAAAATAGAGTAAGATCGTGCATTGGCCGGTGCTAGCTCTCACGTGTCCATCTTTTATTGGTCATGGATAGTGACTTATGCTAAGCCTAAAGACTAAAGTATCCAATGCTTAACTTAATTACACTTAATTAAGATGCATGCTTAACTTACAAGAGGTTTAGTATTCCTTGTTCGGTGAATTGTTTACCTTTTTTCAGGGCACTGATGATTTCACGCCCAAATGTCCTCTTCCACAACTATTCATTTGAGAGAAAAAAAAGCTTGTGGGCTTCATTCTCCGTTAAGATCAAAATCCCGTGGCTAAGGGCATTAACCCTGCGAAATTATGAGTTTTTTTTTTTTTTTTTTTTTTTCCTATTTTGTAAGGGAGAAATGAGAGAAAAGTAAACGAATGATTAAAATAAAGAGAATATATACTTAAGTGTTGTTTGATTAGTTAAAATCTAATGGCGAAGTGTACTTTCCTCCATGATAATGGAATTTGATTACTTAATTCCTTAAGTAATTGTCAATTCTCGCATGAATTAAATTTCATCATCTTTAGCCAAACAAATTTTGTGGAATTCACTTGAATTGTCAATTCATGTGTTTTTAAAATTTGCGAGAGCTTAATTCCCAATGACAACTAAACGATGCATTAGATATGTAAAGCTTGTATTTTGTAGTGTTTGTAACCTAAATGTTTTTAAAATGCATTGTTCAATTTTTTAAATACTTTGTGCGGTTCTGTTAGACTTGATTCTTATAAAAATTGATTACACTTCAAATAAGTTCAGTTTATTAAAATTTTAAGTTAATTTTTAGCTTTTATACATTGATTTTGAGGAGGGTCTTTTTTTTTTTTTTTTTTTTTTTTTTTTTTTTTTTTTTTTTTTTTTTTTGGAGGGGGGAATGATAGATTCAAGAGTAGATTAATTCTTATAAGAATAATACTCTACTGAATTGAACTTATTTGAAGTAAATAGAAAAATGAAGAATACATTCTTATAGAATGGTTAACTCCAAGCTGAGAACGTGTTAGACTCAACAGTATAATTCCTAAAGATGAATAAGTGCGTGATTCTATTATAAGACTGTTGTATATGCGTATAACGGCTAATCGAATGAATTACTCAACCGCTCATTCAATGTTAACTTATAAATGAGCTTGTTAATATTCTATCGGCCGTTGTCTATGTTTATAACTTTATAATGGTTGTATTTTATGATTTGCGAAGATGAATAATTTTTAGTCTACGAAGATTAGAACGATGGGTAGGATATGCTAACTAAAGGCTTGGCCTACATCCCCTTTTGGAATTGATAATTTGATATGCTACTTTTGTTGTTTTTATGCTTGCCATATGCTTGATTGACTAGATATGCTTGAGTAGCATGACTTCTTGTGGTTGATAACCGTCGTTTGATCTTGACTTACTTCTAAAAATCCTAACATTTTTTCTAAAAAAAATAATCCTAACATTAAATTGGAAATTTAAAAGTACGAACGGCAACAAATAACAAGTAAAATAAATTGAAGTTAACGAGTAAATGTGACAAAATGATAGGGTTTTGCAATCACTGCGATAGGCGATGAGGTCTTAAGGTATAACGGAGTCGAGATAATAAATGTCATAAAATAGGTGTTAATAATTCTCTCTAATGTAGCCTACTCTAGAGTTTGATTATAGTCAATAAGCTCTTCAACTTATTGAAAAACGAATTTAATAACTCGTACTAATTTGTCGAAACAAAATGAAATTTTAATCCTAATCTAAGATTATATTATGACTTTTTTTTCAATTTCATTGTTATTGTTCTAGTGTCATTTATGAGTAATAAATAGTTTAGTCTAGGGTTAGTTGACAAGAATTACAACTTAATTAGGGATGGGATACGAGTTAAGGATATCATTTATAATCGGTAAAACACAACCTTCCACTAAACTAGTAATTAATTATTTAAACTACGATATCGTTTATAATAAGTAAGACCCTGATACACGTATACTAGTGGAAGACTGAGTTTTACATAATATAAACTACTCCGTAAATCTAAACTAATGTTCTCGTATCATGTATCCCCTAATTAAATTGCAATTATATTCTACGTTAGCCCTAGACCAAATTTAAATACTCATAATTGAAACTAAAACAACAACAATAATATAAAAAAAATCGATGTTTAATTTCATATCGATGAGAGGAACATATATATCCCTACCAACTTAATTAACAATGTTTTTATGATGAGATAAGGGCATAAAAACTCCATATTATGACTATGTGCAAAGATTAGGTCCATTAATATTAATCAAGGAGAATGAATAATATATGATACGTATATGATATATGGAAGAATAAAATCTACTAGAAACTGAAAAACATATGCTAAAAATGATAGAAGCTGTAAAATCTTAGATATGTTAACAGAAAATATGAGACAGAGAAAATGAAAACAAATGTAAACCACAAAAGTCCAAATATCAACTTTTAAAAAAAACCCCCACCATCTCATTACTACTCCGTATGCTTTCTCGGATCGTATGAACATCGCCTTTTGCATCAAAGCATGCACTCAACATCCACCAGACATCCCACCTTTTTACTCGGTCTTTGTCTTTGCTTCTCATTTTACAGTACAGTTTCTGCCTACACAAATTCTTATTTAAGACGGATATATCCGTCTTAAATTAAGACGAGTCAAGTAATAACAATAAGACAAAAGACAAGTGGGATTGAAAAGGTGCAATATATTTATTTTTTATGTGCAAGTGGGGGTACTTGACCCGTTTTAACCTATATCCGTCTTAAGTAAGACCTACTCGTAAAATTGTGAAAGACATCTACTTTTAGGTTTCATATCGATGAAATATACTCCCTCCATTCATATCTACATAGTATATTTTCATTTTGGACACAATTCATACTTTGACATTTAATTTCAATTTTCTCTCGATAAATAAGTGTAGATATATTCATGTGTAATCTTGTTTGATTCGTTTTTATGAGTACATAATTAAAATTTAATTATTATATTTTTTGAATGAACGTAGCTAACGATATTTAACACGCGTTAACAAGTCTGAAAAAGCAAATGTATAGTATGGATATGGATGGAAGGAGTAGATGTGGCCATGGGCCGGGCCTCCGCGGGCCGGGCTTGAAACATGAGGCCCGTGCCTGGGGGGCCAGGCTCTGACGGGCCGGGCTCTGGAAACTGGGCCCTTGTGCGGGCCTTATAAGGGCCTTAGCGGGCCTAGCCAAGCCGGGCCCTTAATATGTTTTATTTTTTTATTTTTTATTTTATTTTGGCGAGCCGGGCTTCAAAATTGTGGCCCTCAGCCCGGCCCGCAAATTTGGCGGGCCTTGAGGGGCTTTAGCGGGCCTGGCCGGGCCGAGAAATTACGGCCCACGAGGCGGCCCGGGCCGGGCTGGCCCGCACTGTTGGCCAGCTCTAGGAGGGAGTAAGAGATTATTCAGTCTATAAACTAAAGGTATCATGCCACCAATTGTACGTACGCTCTCCTAATTGTAAGCGTGACCCACACCCGTAGGTTAATCTAACAACCGCTTTTAAGTTTTAATATAAAGTCAATAATTAGTGTAAGTTAATAAATTTATTATTTAAAAATAAAGCTCACGTCAATTTTTACAAATTAAATATCACATATCTAAAGAAAACGGTAAACTCATAGTAATAACAATATACAGAAAATTAAACAATTTTTTTAGATAAGAGAATTACATTTTTGATTGATTTTACGTGAGTGTTAAATATTTTATATTTTACCGAAAATATTATATTTTAGTGGTCAAGATAGAGTATTATTGAATCCTAAGTTCTAATAATCTCCCTTCCTCCGTTGTACACTTGTGTCTACTTTTCTGCCTATAAAATTGTCACGACCATAAAATCCTAAATCTTAATCTCCCTTGCGTTGTAACATGTATTCATCCTTTATTAGGTGTTCCTTAAAGAGAGAGACAGAGAGTGATACATCCAAAAATAGAATAGGTCGTAACAAATAATTGAGACGGAATAGTACTATGTACGTATATATTTGAATATGTCAAATTTGATTGACTTGATAAATTATTTATACTACGGAGTAATTGACAGTATCTTTAATTAATTCGTATATATTATTGCACCAAAAAAAAATAAAATTAATTCGTATATATTATTGGGTAGTTATTAATTTTTACTATTTTGACTATAAAAAATAAGATTTAAGCTTATTTGATCTTGAGTTCGATGCATCCACACCATTTATCATGCCTATTTAACAGAATCAAATTTACATTAATATTCCAATAGTTGATTTTGGAACTATTGGTAGGGAACCTTAAAGTCAACAATAAAAAAAAACACGAAGTATTTTTTACAACTATAATAATTACAGTATAATGTTTGCGTTGTTTATATTTTATGTTTTATATTAAAAAAAGTAGTCTCCAACAAACGTGGACATTCTCTTTGGCTTTGGAATTTTACAAAGTACAACACAATTGGGCGCAAGTAGTACACTTCTTAGCTTGTTGTGTTTCAATTGGCGTTATTCCTCCCCATTATACTACCACCACACCATCGTAAATGCAAGTTGCTATTATGTTACGTTGCCAAATCTATGTTTGCTATTTTCGTATCTAATTTGGGTCGGGTCTAATTATTTCGTGTTGAGATCATTTTTGAGTCATCTGATATTAAGGTAATTATGGATAATAATCTCTTTATCGCACTAACCATTCCGTTTGAGTTATGGTTGGTCGGATCAATTCGAATTTCGGGTCAAATTCAGGTCTTGAATTCGAGTGTCGATCGGATCTGGGTCAGGTTACTAGGGTCGGATTTTTCGAGTCAGGTCAGTTATACCAAGTCTACTTGATGGTATGATGTAGTACGAATTTTGCAACATGAACTCATACATTAAAATTTAGTGAAAATTTCGATCATTATCAGTCCCTCTGTTCGGCACGCTTTACATCAATGAAAATTTTAAAAAATAATCATTGAAATAGAGCATTATTTTTCAGTTTTTTACAATGTACTTCATATAGAATAATACATTGTCTTGTTATTAGAGATTTTTGTAAGCTAACGTTGAGCTGATTATGATATCACTTTATAATTTCTCATCACTTAGCATTGTAACGTCCATTTTTAATATTTTTGATAATTGTGAAATAAATAAAAAATTGCGTTTTCCTCCAAGCCACTATTATATATGATTCATATCGGATTAGAATCAGTAATCATATGTATCTTGGTAGAATATTTTTTCCACATTACCACATAGTCATCATCATCGTCAATTATATTAGTTTCAAATCATTAATCATATCTACCACGAAAATTGATATGTTTTATTAATGACAATCAAACGATTCCTAATACTCCGTAACATTTAGTTACCGAAGATTAACTATCATATTAGTAACAAAAATGAACTCTTCTTAACTCATCTAGAGGAGGTATATCATTGAAAAAAAACACATAGATGAGGAGAGTGATTAGGGAGTACAAAACTAAGGTCAACAATTTGAAAGTGATGGTTAATGTTGTTAAGACTCTTTGCATGCATTATTAAGGAAATGCTTATCCCATATTAAAACTAAGTGATCCTTTAACTGTAATTATTATTTATGTGATGTGATAGTGACTGCTATTCAAGAGCCAAAGCTAGCATAGTTAGTTAGTGAGTACTTAACAGTTTTATTAATTGCCTCTTTAGCTCATGGAAGTGTTAGACTTGTTCAACAATCAATGTCTCAACAACATCTTATTTTAAATAACTTAATCGGAAAAAATTCTTATTGGAGCTGAACTTATAGGAGCTGAAGTCAGTCGAAATTAAAGTTTGATGAGGCTTATTGGAGTTGAACTTATTAAAGCTGAACTTGTTGGAGCTGAGTAGAACTTATAAGAGTTGAGCTGAACTTATAAGATGTGAAATTAAGCTGAAAAGAATAGAACCTTAAGTCTAGTTCATATCAATTCAAGACAGTTCAAGCATGTTCAACAATATACCGTTTTGATCATATTTTTTTCTCATCTTATATAATTATATGTACACCTTTCGTTCCACAATGTTATTCCCACATTTACGCGATTTCAAATTACTTCTTAGACTGAATTTTACTCCAACTAAATGCAGCTTTTTTTTATTAAAAAAAAAAAAAAAAAAATCATGAAAAACAATTAGTGACAAATGTAAATATTCTAGTATATACTTCCTCCATTCCATTTGATTCTATACATATTCCTTTTTCGGAAATTCCAATCAATTCTATACATTTCTATTTTAGTCTCTACTTTATTAAACTAAAAGACCAATATACCCTTCACTAATACCCACTCAACCCACTTGCAAACAATAAAGTAGGGGTATTTAAGTAATTCCATTATCTACCCCACTTGATTTTCTTCTACCTAAATTACCGTGTTTTGGTCAAACGTATAGAATCAAACGGAATGGAGGAAGTATCAAATAACAATTCAATATAGATTTTGTATCATGTACGGTCAAAATTATGAAACTTTGACTCTCCGAAAGAAAAAATAAAAAGTAACATTAAAGAAGATTTCTTTTATTTATAACACATAATATAATATAATATAATATAATATAATATAATATAATATAATATAAAGACAAATATAAAAATGGAGTACAATAAATATTTTTCCGTCTCGTTCACTTGTTTACCTTTTATTTTGGCACAAGAACCGAATAAAAAGACACTTTTACCCTTGCCTTATGATAAACTACTTCTCAATGAGATTCTATTTGTTAACATGTATGGAAAAAGAGAAATGTAATATACGGAGTAGTTGATTAGGATATAAAAACCTCTTTAACATAAAAAAGATAAAAACCTTTAACATAAAGAGATAAAACTTGAATTGAAGTTAGACCACGTTCTTTTCAGCTTAATTTCAGCTCCTATAAGTTATAACTCAGCTCAACTTTTATAAGTTCAGGTCAGCTTCTATAAATTCAGCTTCTATAAGTCTCACTAAGCTTTAATTTACAGTGACTTTAATTCTTTCAACTTTTATAAGTTCGATTCAACTTGTATAAGTTCAGCTCCAAAAGTCGAAAAGAACACGGCCTTAGTTTTATCCTTGGTATATATGAGCTGTACCGTACGTGGTATTTGGCCCACAACTGAAGTCCCTCCACAATCAGTTAAGAGATAGCAAAGATCAACCTTATTCTTCTTCTCAATCATTTATAAAATTCCAGGAATTTTTTATACTATTTTTTTATTCCACCCCTTCACCGTCCAACATTCTCTGTCGTCGTCGTATAAGCCCCTCTCTTTACATACTACTCGTATAAATACTTCCACTTTTACTTCTTTGTTTACCAAATTAAAATAAATTCACCTCATAAATATATTTCACTTCCTTTTAAGTCGTTCGATTTTTCGTGTTCTGTCGTGTCGTGTCGTGTAAATGGAAATGGGAACATTCATGGATGGGGACTGGGACTCTCTATGTAAGATGCTCACTTTCGAAGAGCCCGAGCCATCGAATTTGTCGATTTTTGACAACCAAAACTCTCAGTTTTCGCATGATAGTTTAATGAGTGACCTTCATATTGATCATTTTAGTAACAATATGTGGTCTAAGTCTGCAATGTATGAAACCAACCCTTTAGATTTAAGTCCATGTAGCCACTTTGCATTCCCACCTGAGCACGAGTCGTCGGTTTTGCTTGGGAATGACGCCAAATTGGCGTGGCCTGCTATTGACGATCTGATCAGTGATCCCGACGTTGAGCTGAAGACGAAGCGTAGTGCACTTGAGGTTGCTGACTCAGGCGCATTAGTCACGCCTAAGAAGAAAGCCAGAGTTTCGAAAAATGTATGTGTTGATTCATCGAAATCTTTTAGTATATGAACATTTTCTTTAGAAAAAAAAAATGAAACTAATTTGGTATATGGTGTGCAGAGAGGTAAGAAGAATGTGCAGAGCAACGAGGCAGAAGAAATAAGTCATTCACAATCGAGCACCCACTGCGGATCCAGCACTCTTGAAAAGTCGATTGAGGAATCAAACGCATTTCAAGAGATGAGCGATGGTGAAAATTCTGCTGTAAAAGAGGTGGTGGAAGTAACTTTGAAAGGCAAGAAACGAGCTAGCAGAGGCGAAGCGACTGACCCCCAGAGTCTCTATGCCAGGGTACGATAACATACATTCTTCTCGAACGTTTTTTCATAAATAATGTTCAAAAGTAAAAACTATTTATCGAAAATGAGTTCGACACAATTGCTGATATATCTTCATATGATATTCTTATATCAGAGACGACGACAAAGGATAAACGAGAGATTGAGAATACTACAAGGCCTTGTTCCTAATGGTACTAAGGTGAGATATTATTATTCGGTGTTATACCACTCTACGATCAGAAATCAAATCAACCAAAAGTTTAAACTGATAGTAAAAAAGATCGGTGTAAATTACTCTAATTTATTAAATATTTCAGAATTTTGATGCTAAAAAATTCTATGGTTTATATATTCAGGTTGACATCAGTACAATGCTGGAAGAAGCCGTACATTACGTCAAATTTTTGCAGCTACAAATCAAGGTAATGATAATTTTATTTTATATTATTGAAATAAATAAATATCGAATTCATGAAAGTTCTAAAAACAATTAATAAAAAATGATACTCCGTAGTTAGAAACGGAAAATGAGGGTTCGAACTTTAAACCTAACTGTCTAAGAGTGCCTCTAATTAAGTGCATGTTTTCGTAAGGGTCAAAAGTATTAGCTACAAATGTTGAACAATTTAAGTACGCCCGATAAAACACTATATTGACATTTATGAATGTAGAACAATTTTTACGATTATTCGATAAATTATACTCCGTCATGTTTAATTAAATATAAATCATTATACCTGTAACAATCTCATTTAAACAGATATAATTTTTAAATAAAATCTTTTCAAACTAACTTATCACATAAAATACATATAACATGACCTTGCAAACATGTCCCAATAATTTGTAATATCTTCCACACCAAAAGTGGGATTACACACGTAATTTTAAGGACTATTATAACGATGTTTCGTTGCCACTTTTTATCACGTCCATCAAATATCATTTGTAAATTTGTACACATGAATTGAACTATTTTAAATTAAATATTAAATATATGTTGGTTATTTCTTTTGTAGTTGTTGAGCTCCGATGACCTATGGATGTACGCTCCGTTGGCGTATAACGGTGTCGATATTAACCTCTACCGAAACATTTCACCGTTTCTGCTCGACTGACTAATTGGCCGAATTGAAGATATATATCGTCGTCAAATTTATCCACGTCGACACAATTATAGCTAACTGAAACTCGAAAAATCGGAGCTATTTTTCATCATTAGAGGATTTATATCAGCAAAGATAATCTGTTTGTGAAGCGCGAGGAGTTTATAACTTGGTCTATATTTTAATTTGATGAGAAAAATCAAAATGTAATTGCAAGTTCATTTAATTTTTCTAAGGTACGGAGTATATATATATATTAGTCAGCCATTATTTGGGCCAAATAAGTGTAGATAGTGTCCACAATTTACGGTACCGTATTAAAAGTAAATAGATTCAACAGTTTACGTTTTTCTTTTATCAAAGTATGTCGACGGTCATTTTATTTTATTAATATTAATATTTTTAGTTACATAAAAATTATTTTAATAGTTTGATATTTAATGTAATTGTAAAGATAAAAATGAAACAAAATTTCATATCGTATATGCATATTTTTTTGTAATATACTCCTTGTTTAGACATATTAATAACATGTACGCACTAATATAGGAGTCAAAGTCTAATGTGACTCTTTCAATTAACACAAAATATTTTGTGTGGGTCAGGTATTACAATAAATTATTGTAAGTCCGACTCATTTGTACTCGATTATATAGCTTTTGTACAATTTAACTAATAGTTATGATTAATTGTTACTAAATTTTTTTAGTACCCCGGTAAGTGACTTTAGTAGGTTGTTTTATATTTTTGTACCCTTTTAATTGTAATTTGTACCTTAGTTTCACATTAACTTAATGTGAGTTTTACCTTACCGGAGAAAATTACTATTCAATTAATTAATTGAAACGTTCCACCGACATACGGAGTATAATGAATTAGTCATTTGTTGCAAAACCCAGGTACAAGCCTCTTAGGTCCAAAATAACTTTGTAACAAACGACATTGGAGTATCCTTTGTTGCTTGACTTTGCGAATTGTCGTTGAAAAATACAAGCATTGTGCGTATAACAACGTTATTCTCCCTGCGTCCAAGGAACACCTCGACAATAACTAATTTTCTATGTAACGCGTATGTACTCCCTCCGTTCTAGTGAATTGTTTACGCTTTGACTTTTTTGTAAAGAGGATTTGAGAGAAGTGTAAACAAATGACTGAGACAGAGTAATTAATAACAATTGTCAATTGGTTCGATTTCCCTAACTCAATCTCATATATGACGTTAAATGTTCACAATCTATATATGTCTTCCTTTTTATTGCATTCATAAATCAAAATCAATAATGTATAAACAAGCAGCAAATATTTTGTAGAATTCAAATATACATAAATGTAAGTACAATAAGGTTAGTCATTCGATTGTTGGATTATATGATCCAAAATTAAGTTAGTCTTGATTTAATCTTGTTGAAAATATTGTTACCTAATAATGTGGAAGTAAGTTAATTAGTGGTCAACCTAGTAAGTAGATATTATGCAATAGTAGTACTAGTGCTATATTTACGTGTGTTAGTGTATGTTAGTGGTTTAGGTAATTGGTTTAATTAGTTTATGTAATGCCGATATAAAGGCTATAAGTTTATTGAATTTAATTGAGTAAGTTTAACAGTTAAAACTTCTCCCTTTTCTCTCCAATATTATCCCCCTAAAATATTCTACATGGTATCAGAGCTCTTAAGTGTGAGAGTGTCGATATTATTGTCACCTCCGCTTAAGTAGCCAGGTTCGATTCGAAAATGGGGCGTCAAATAAATCAGAAAAAAATAGTGAGAAAAGTGTCAATGAAATAATTGAAAAAAATTGTGAGATAGAGAGAAGGTGCTCTATCATATTTGGTAGAGAAAAAGAAAGGCTCTACTATTGTTTTTGGTGAAGAGAAGTGCTTCACAAATCGGTGAGAAGTGCACCGTAAATGAAAGGGTGGAGAGAAGGGCTCCATCGATAATCAAATTTTGGAGAGAAGTGCTCCAAATCTTTGTTGGTGATTATGTGCACCAATTGGACGATGACGAGAAGTGCGTCACAAAGTGAAGATAGGTCTATTTCAATCGGTATAGGCTGTCGAAGAATTGATGAAGCAAGGATATCTGTTTTAAAGAGTCCAAGCATGGAGACTCGATTTATGTCTCGAAAGGAGACTTTGTATGGAGTTTGGGTGTGGAGCCCAAACAAGTTTTAGGGTCATAGTACTCGTGTGGGTGCGAGAAAATCGCATGTCATTTAAAGGTATGTTGCTCATCAATGAAGACAAAGACCGGTGCAAATTTCATCAACGGGCAAGGTGAAGTTTGAAGAAAACGAGAATGCAAAGGTCTCGTAATTTTTGGTTACGGCGAGAGACGTAACAATGAATATGGGTCGACATTACTATTGGTCGAACGTGGATCCGACATATTTTGGATCAAGGGGGTCTGGGGGTGTGTTGGATTATATGATCCAAAATTAAGTTAGTCTTGATTTAATCTTGTTGAAAATATTGTTACCTAATAATGTGGAAGCAAGTTAATTAGTGGTCAACCTAGTAAGTAGATATTATGCAATAGTAGTGCTATATTTACGTGTGTTAGTGTATGTTAGTGGTTTAGGTAATTGGTTTAATTAGTTTATGCAATGCCTATATAAAGACTATAAGTTTATTGAATTTAATTGAGTAAGTTTAAAAGTTAAAACTTCTCCCTTTTCTCTCCAATATTATCCCCCTAAAATATTCTACATCGATCAAAAGAAAACATTACTCCGTACATTATTTGAATTTTATGATCTACTCCGTACTACTTACTATAGGTCTCAAAAGCATTCATGGCTTCTACCAATCTCCTGTGATGTTCATCTTCAGCCTTATATTTTTCAGCCTCATTGATCATTCTTTGTATTTCTGGCTTCGAAAGTCGCCCACGATCGCTCTCAATAGTGATTTGATTACTACGTTTCGTGCCCAATTCCACCACGGAAGCATTTAGAATGCCGTTTGCATCAATTTCGAAGCACACATCAAACTTAATTTCGCCTTTTGGTAAAGGAGGAAAACCCGATATCTCAAACTCATCCAAGAAATGATTGTCTTTTGCCAAGAATCTTTCACCTTGAAAGACCGGAAAACTATCCTTTGTTACATAATCTTCCGCGGTCATGAAACCTTTATTGATCTTCACGGGAATTGCAGTATTTCTTGGAATGACTACGCTTAGTTCGCCACTTGAGACACGAACACCTAATGACAAAGGAGTAACATCTACTAAAGTAACATCTCGATTACTAGTACCAATACCACCTAGGGCCGCGGCATGAACGGCAGCCCCGTATGCAACGGCTTCATCTGGGTTGATAGTTCTGCAAAGCTCCCTTCCGTCAAAAAACTCTTTCAAAAGTTGTCGAACTTTAGGTATCCGAGTGGATCCTCCGATGAGAACCACATCATCAACATCACTTTTTTCAATCTTTGCATCTATCAAGCATCGGTCCACAATATCTACACATGTTTTGAACAATTCGATATTTAACCTCTCAAAACAAGCTCGAGTCATTGTATAGCTAAAATCGATACCCTCGTAAAGGGCATCAATGTCAATACAAGCTTGAGCCGCATGCGAAAGAAATATCTTTGCTGTGCTTGATGCTTGCCTTAGTCGTCCAAGAATCTTCGAGTTCTCGACAATTTCCTTTTTATGCTTTTTTTTAAACTCCTCCAATAGATATTTCACCATTCGAATATCGAAATTTCCTCCACCAAGGTGAGTATCTCCACTCACCGCTTTGACAGTGGTTTTACCCCTCTCGATTGATACCATCGAAACATCAAAAGTCCCTCCACCTAGGTCAAACACCAACACATTCTTTTTCGAATTATTTTGATTGATGTTTCTTTTGTCGAGACCATAAGCCATGGCAGCTGCAGTCGGCTCATTTATGATAGCAACTACATTGAGTCCTGCAATAGCTCCGGCGTCTTTGGTGGCTTGACGTTGTGAATTATTAAAATAAGCAGGCACTGTAACCACAGCATTCTTTACTTTTGTACCAAGAAAATCCTCGGCGATTTTTTTCATTTTCTCTAATATGAAGGCTGATATTTGTTCGGGGGTGAATTCTTTCCTTTTACCCTTGTAGTTTGCGACAATTATCGGCTTACCTCTTCTACCCAAATCAGTCCCTTCCATAACCCCAAATGGCCACATTTTCATGTCTTCTTGTATAATTTCATCGTTGAATTGCCTACCTATAAGCCGCTTTGAATCTGCGTAAAATAAATAAAAATTGGGTGACCATAGTACTCTAAATTTTACATAAAGCTCGAATTAAGCTACAAGTAAAAGAGACAAACCAAAAATTGTATTGATGGAGTTTTTGGTAGCTTGCATAATCGCTGCTTCACCAATGAGACGCTCAGTCTCTGTGAACGCAACCCACGATGGAGTAGTACGATTACCCTGATCATTTGGAATGACCTCCACACGGTCATCCCGCCAAACTGCAACACATGAATACGTTGTCCCAAGATCGATCCCTATTATCGGCCATTCTCCTCTTGAAGACATACTTTAATTTTTGCTAAACTTTTACATGGCCAAATGCATTGCGATTAATATTGAGTCAAATGTAAATATTTTGATCACATCTAGTAGTCACATTTAAATCGAAGCGCACCCTTATATGTCAGGAACCAATTCAACTCAACCAAAATGTTAAACTGATGGTTGGAGGTCCAAGATCGATTTTATACACTCTAACGTTATATAATTGCATTTAGAAAAATTGCTCAAATTATTGTAAATTGTTTTGGTGTTTTATACTTTTTCTTCATTATTTTCTATTCATCAAATAATATTTTTGTAAGCGTCGTGGATGTTAAAAACCTTCATCACTTTTATTTTTACGGCTCAAAAATGTACTAAAATTGGGTAATATTTGTTTGCCCCTAGAGTATTTTTTTTCTACATTATTTTCTATACATTGAACACTATTTTTTTGAGTATCACAAAATTATAAAACGTACAATCTTTAATTCTATATTCTAGATTCGTCAATAAATATGATTATTAAAATTGATTTCAAGTCAAAAGGAATATTCAAGAAATAAACACCTGGATCGAAAAAGGTAAAACAGTATCGTAAACAACGCCAACGATATATTGATACAACACCATGCACTACTATTAAATTAAATCATATTATTACGAAGTATTATTATGACAAACTAAACAAAATCACGAACGACTATATATAAGAAGATTTATATATTTTACAAAATTTTATACAAGAAGATTTTTCAAATTTATAAATAATACTTTCTCCATTCCGAGCAATTTTATTATTTATACATCTGGAAACAATATACTTCACTTATTGTAAATTTATATAATCGGCTAGTAACAAAGAAATATCAAATAATAGTAAAAGAGTAAAATAAATAATTACATGCGTGACTACCGTAAATAAAAAGGGAAATAAGAGTACCTCTACCTCTACGAAAGTGCGATGAAAATTGATTTTATAAAGCTAGGTAGAATTTACAAATACAAAGAAGCAATAAACACAAGTTTATACCAATACTCTTGAAATTTTGGCGTTGAATTTTCGTCGTAAAAGTATTATAATAGCATCACTAGGTAAGCAACATGTTATTACTCTTAAAATTTCAGCGTAGAATTTTTATCACTAAAAGATAAAAAATATCGTTATCGTTATATAGCAAGATGTGCCATCAACTAACTATACAAAATAGGACTTAGCAAATTATATATATCGTCTTTTTATTATAGAAATTGAATTGATTGTGTGATGAACTTATCTCGGCAATGTCTAAAATAAAATTAAATCAACCCAGCGTAAGTAGGGATGTCAAGTTTGTCCAAAACCGATCCAAAACCGACTTGACCCGAGTATAAAAATCCGATTCAAACCCACTTATTTAAAATTCATCTCCACTCAAAAATAATCCGATCCATGTCCGTTACCGATCCACTTCCGATCCAACCCCAACCCGATCTAAAATATCGTGTTTTAGAGTGAAATTTTAGCTTTGCATAAGGAAAATATCGTAAAAAATGACACACGATGTTGAAAATTTGAATTTAAATCGGGTTTGGGTTGGATTTTGGATGGATTATGGGTTGGCTAATGAATCGGATATGGATTTGGATATAAAAAAATTCATAATGGATCGGATTTGGATTTTAGAGTTGTGGGTTTGGATCCATTAAGAAAGTGAATCGGTTTGGATCATGTTAAACCTAAACCGAACCCGATCCATTGTTATTTGCCATCCCTAAGCGTAAGGCAATGTCTAATGTATAAAAGTAATCCATAGCCCGTAAATACTATTAATTCATCTGTTTTGGTTATATTTTCTGTGACTATAATTATTTTTGTCTACTTTAATTTTGATTTTTTTGCTATTATTTTATTACTACAGTAAATTTAAACGGGTCATTATAGTCATTGAAGTACATAGGATTTCAACACATATTTTAGTATTAGGAGGGTACGGAGTAATAATTTACAACCAAAAGAAGTTTACTGAAATATTATCACCATGTAATCAATATATAATAACTCCGTTGTTTATTTAGTAGACAATATTATACTATTAGGTCAGTAAGCAATCAATGTTTTAGTGGTTGTTCATTTAATATATTAGTTATAGATTTAAATTTGGGAATATTTTGAAAAAATATGGGGTAAACTTGAGATTCTTTATATTAAGTAAATTAATCTCGAGAAAATAATTTGAGGCCTAATTTATTATGAGAAAATAAAACCTGACTTGGACTAAACTTATGTTTCCTAATTTCTCTCTCTAAACCTAAACCTAAACCAATATATATAAACCTCCACAACATGATGATAGCCTCTTTTCACCTGCAATCGTCTCCTTCAAAACGTATATATTTTGCTTCAATTTTTTCTGTTTTCTCCGTTGATATATGCATATGTCAACCGGTGACTTGTTGGCAAACGAGACGACGCATGTATCGTTAGATGTTAATGAAAATAGCGGCCAAGATGTGACTGTTGTAGGTTACCCAGTTAATTCAGAATGGTTCTTTCGGAGCATTGGCCTGTAACACCCCGACTTTTTCCCTTTTATATAAATAATTCAATTCGTCAAATTCGTAATTCATTTCTCTTGATTTTCTCATTTTTGGCTCGAGAAATAAGCGAAACCGTAGTCGGAACTTAAAAACAATGTCATTTCCTCATACGGACTCCGATTCAGGTGATTCAAAAGGCTAAACTGCGTATTTTTTCGACGCCGTCGCAACTGCCAAATTTTCAAGTTGAACCGACCGGTTCAGGTCCGAACCGACCGGTTCTGGCTGTTTTTCCGGATCAGTCAATTCTTATTTGTTTTAATTGTTTTTCACGAAATCCCTCTTATATTTAAACTCCCCTTAACCCTAATATCATTCATTCACTGCTTTTCATCCTCAACATCATTATTCTCTCTTCTCTCTCTTCAATCTCTCATTAATCCTCATTAAATCGTCACATAAATTCATTCGATTCATTCTCTAATCAAACCCTAATCATCTCCTCATCTTTTCTCTTCAATTCTCTTTGGTAAATTTTTCATCCTTAAGTTTATTTTGTAGGTTTTATTATTATATGTGTTTATTGTGTTGTTCTTATGTATTGTATGATTTATGTGTGCCCTAATCAAAAGGAGAGAGTTGGAGGGAGAACCGCAATTTCGGACTTTCCAGTCCCATCTTCGCTAAACTGAAGATCGCCAGAGATCCGACCGTCCGATTTTGCCGACATTTTGTGAGCATGTTTCTAACTCTTGGGGTTACATTTTCACCGTTCTGTTTTTCATTTGGAGCTCTGGATCGTCTGTTATCGCATCTGGACAGAAGTGTTGAAAACTGTGCTTTTCTTTGGCTTGTTTGGAAAAGGTAACTAGGTGTAGCCCTAGTGATATTTTGACATGTATGAGGCCCTACATATTGTCTAGGATGTTTTGTATTGTTGTATGATGATAAAGTTGCATGCTTTGGTTGTTTGGTTGTGCCCTAATCATTATACTTGAACTTGTGAGTCGGCCTCATACTTGTGTGAGTCTAGAAGCATGTCTAGGCTTACTTGATCATTGAATATTGTTGAGTGTGTGGTTATAATTATTAAAGATGTTAACTTGATATGTTAAAAGGCTAGGTTATGAGTTTATGATGATCACTTGATTATTACTCCGTATATAACTATATTAGCGAACTTGAGTCGTGTAGTTATGAATTGTAATGAGTATGAGTATGAGATGGTATGCTATGATAATGTTTGACGTTGAGATGATTGCTTTTGACATTGGTTTGAGTTGGTTTGATTGAGCTTGAGTTGAGTGTGCGTATGTGCACTGTTGGGCACGTGCGTGAGGAGATACGACGTCCATTGTAGGACGGATGCCGCCCTTAGGGGTTCCCATCCGCTTTTGTCACGGATAGGGACTATGGTTTGATTATATGTCGACACCGTTTTTGTCGCGGTGACACCGTTTTTGTCGCGGTGGGTTTGGCCAAATTTAGACTGTTTGAGGAGCTTTTGTCGTTCCGCCATAGGGTTGGGACTTTTGTCGTTCCGGGGTGATTCTTGTTGCTTCACCCAGTCCTCCGTGCTTACTCTTGCTTTGGTTTGATTGATGATCGGATTGACTATTGATTATTTGACTTGAGGTTGTTATATTAATGCTAACGTTTATGTTAGAGCAAGCTATTGTTGCTGCATTTAATGTTGTACTTTGAACATAGGCCGTAGGCCAGGTAAGGTACTTGTTGGATTGTCGATTATGTTTTATATGTTGAAATATGACTGGGGAGCACCTAGTTACTCCCCAATCGATTGTCATTACATGTTTTGTAGCAGGTTTGCATGCGGGGACGAGTTTGTGTGAGAAGCCGAGAGGATCGTTGACCCCGTAGCTAGTTTGAGGAGAACTTTGTTTAGACTTTGGATTTAGACCTGTTGTTATTCATCGTTTTTATATACTTTATGTCTTTTGGAGGTTGATTGTAAGGGGTATTTATTCCCCATTTGTTAGGCTCAAGGCCTACTATCTTTCATTGTTTGTTTGAGTAGGGAGTAATGACTCGGATTCACGGTGTTTCCGCCACCGTGGCTTTCATTTTATTTTCATTTTCTTACTTAAAACCTTTTAAAACGTAAGTTATTTTATTTGGAAAATCCGGGTTGTTACAGGCCGATCTATCCATGAAACTAATACGATCAAGACCAATGTCCGCCCTCAACACCCCATTGTTGAGACGCATTCAACTGATTTAACCAATAGATTGTTGAATGATACAACCCACCCCGACAACCCAACTCACATAACACGCGGCACAAGTAACAGGCGCGCAATAACTAACTCGATCTGACAAGTGGAGTTGCTTTGATCCCGATTTTAACTTTTTCCGTAGCGCAAGTGATTATTTGCGACGACATATTACTTTTGTGGCATAAATTTCTTCCGAGGCAAGTCAAATTAGTTTTTTCCGTGGCTAAAGTAAATTATGCCACGTTTCACTAATTACCGTGGCATAATTTGTGGCTCAAGTGTTAATTTGTTGTAGTGTACGGAGTATATAATATTAGGAGTATAAAAATGTAAACTTTATTACTCCGTATTACGGAGTACTCATTATTCTCTGTTTTTCTTAATAAAAATCCAATCTTTGTTGTTGTTGTTGTTGTTTTTTAAACAAAAATTTCATCTTTAGTATTATTGTTATTATTATTATTGTTGATTGTTGATGTTTACGTAGTATGTAATATTAGGAGTATAAAATTGCAAACTTTATTGTTATTACGGAGTATTTATTTTTATTAATAAAAACTCAATCTTTATTGTTGTTGTTTACGAGTAATAAAAATGTAATCTTTGTTACTCCCTTCCTTTTTAAAACTTTATTGTTGTTATTATTATTTATTTTTATCAATAAAAATTCAATCTTTATTGTTGTTTTTTAATAAAAATGTAATTTTTACTACTCCTCCCTTCTAAAATAAGTGTTTTTTAAATATTTCGGAAGTATTTAAGAGATGATAATAAAAATAAAACGTTTTTCGAAAAATTCATTGTTAAAATTTATTATAAATAGAAAGAAAAACACTAATTTGGAATTTTTTTTAATGAAAATAGAATACTCCGTATATTATTATGGTTGTCTACGAAGTATATAATATAGTAGAAGTATAAAAATGCCAACTTTATCATTTTTGTTGTTGTTTTGAATCAGGTGACTGGGAGGACAACTCTGGTGCGGACCAACAGAGGTTAGAGATGTCAGTGGGGCGTGTCAACGCGGATACCGCCTTGCATCCGCCCCAGTTAGGGTGGAGGTAGGAGACACTTTAGTGGGTCGTGGAGCGGTGGTGGATCTTAAAAGTGATCCAAACACCGCCCCGACCCCGCCCCGTTTTGAAATTACTTGGAATTTTCAAGTAATTAACTTCGTTTTTCCTTCGAATATCCAGAAAATTACTTGGAATTTCCATATTATCACTTCGAATTTCCAGAAATTTTGGGTTTTAGAAATTTGTCTTCTTTTCTACAATTGAAACTACAATTTTTTCTCTTCGTTTTTAAACTCATTGATTAATTTTTTTTTGTTTGTGGACAGGGTATAAGAGTATGCTCATTTCAAGGAACCTCTTCTACAGCATGGGGAACAACATGATCCAAGGTATAATTTTACCTCTTTTTTATTCTCAATAGTTTGCACAATTATTGGCGTCTATCTTCTTGTTGCCGGTGTCTGTCTTAAATAGAATTGTGTCAACAATCGCAAATTATGAAAGATGTGGATCTTGTCTAAAAGATTTTGTATGGCAATGGAATTATATTTTAGTATTGTATAGGAAAAACGACGCGTTTATACTCCGTACAAAACACACACACACACACACACACACAAAAAAAAAAAAAAAAAAAAAAGAAGACTGAATTAGAATGAGTAAAAAATATTAAGACGTGTAATAAATTGTAGGGGTAAGAAAAGAATTAGAGAAAGGTAAATTTAAGGCACGTGAGAAGGTGAAAAATAAAAAGTGATGAGTTGTTCTATACTACTCCTCACTCATATCACAATACTCCTCCGATAGACCCAGCTTAACCATGGTAAAACACACAAGCTTAAATGTTTTTTTTCAAAAATTTACCACCCAAAAATCTCCTTAACCATGGTTATATTTGTGTATTTGATGGTTTTAAGTTAGAAATTAAAATTGTGAGAAATATACGTGGAGGATGATGATTGCTACTTCAAAATTGTACGTACTAAATTTTTTTTGTCCTTTTCTTTACTTCCTCTCAACAATTTCCCTATAAATTCATGCACGCACACCATCACCATATCCTAGTTTCATTTCACCGCTTTCCTCCCCAAAATTTCTTTACTATACCCTACTTTCACACTACAAAAAATAAGAACTTGTGACACAAATTATGCCACAGAAATTTGTATAATATGACATAATTTTATTTATTCACAGAAAAAAAGCAATTTTAATTACCATAAAACAATTTTATGCCACAAGAGAAATAATTTTGTGACAAATAAACACTTATGCCGCATAAATAGTTAAACTTGTGGCAAAAAAAATCCATTTGGCCACAATTAAGTTATTCATGTGGCAAAAACACCTTTGTAGCCACATATCAAGCCACGCATGTGGTAAAAACACCTATTTAGCCACAAATTATTTCACATATGTGGCAAAAAGTTATTTTGAACTATTTGGAGTTTCGGACGTTTTTTTTGGTGTTATTTTGAATATTTTGAAAATATTTTGGATCGATGCTTACTGTATATAGCTATATTGCGCACATAAATGTTTGCGGTAGAAACCGGAGATGATAACTAAACGCCTAAATTGAGCAGAGTGAGGAATTTTCTTGCCTTAGCTTAGGAAGTTATGAGTGGGCCACTTCAGGTCGTTTTGCAAGTGATTGCAATTTTTTTGGCCGCCAGAAACTGTGTGGCAGGTTCTCTTGCAGTGGGAAAGGCTCTTTTCTTGGACCCGGTACTTGCTATACGTCCATAGTTTCTTTATACTCCGTATCTGCACATTTTCATATGTTTTTAACAACTTTTGTTTTTTTTTTCTTAGTTGGACAAATACTGGTACTTAGTTTGTGTGCTCTTCTGGGATTTCTTGTGGTCATGGCTCTTATCGTTCTGCACCACTTGAAGGATTATTGATGTGTGGTTTTAAGGTTAAAACAATTTTGTTTTTGTTATCTGATATCTGATTTAGAAATGAACTATTTGGAGTTTTGCACGTTTTTTAGGGTGTTATTTTGAATATTTTGAAAATGTTTTGGTCGGATTTTAGTCCGTCTAATTTTTATTTTTTGTCCTTGATTGGATCGATGCTTACCGTATGGCATTATTGCGTAAATAAATGTTTGCGGTAGAAACCGGAGATGATAACCAAACGCCTAAATTGATCAGAATTTACTTGCCTCAACTTAGGAAGTTATGAGTGGGGCACTGGACAATATTACATGTATGCCCCGTTAGTATTCTTTAAACGAGTAAGTATTGTAAAAAACCGTCTCACGTGTGCGACGAGTTTCTTGAAATTATAATGTGACTATTTTACTGCTAATGTTACCTTAATTTACTATACCCAATATTTGAAAAAATACAACCATTTTATGTCAATTTAAACATTTTATAGTTATATACAACCATTTTTGTCAATTTAAACATAGGAATATTCGATAAGAACGGTGTATGTGTAAGTACGTACATTGGAGTATTCGAAATAAAAATACAACCATTTGAGTTATTTTAAACAATTTTATAGTTATATATATTACGCGAGTAAAAAGAAAAAAGGTAGACTAGTAAAAACTAATTCGATTTTTCTAATTACCCGATCAAATCTATAACATTAAATGTCCACAAGCAATTTATTTATTTTCATCCTTTGTCTTTTCCTCATAAATCAAAATCGAAATAAAAACAATATGCAAATATTTTATAGCAATCAAATACACATAACTATAAGAGCATTAACGTAGGTCCATTTTTTATTTTATGATCTACTTTAGCTCTCCAAAGCATTCATGGCTTCCACCAATCTCCTATGCTCTTCATCTTCAGCCTTATATTTTTCAGCTTCATTGATCATTTTTTCAATTTCTTCCTTCGAAAGCCGTCCACGATCACTTGCTATAGTCATCTGATTACTTACCTTCGTGCCCAATTCCACAGCGGAAACATTTAGAAGGCCGTTCTTGTCGATTTCAAAGCACACATCAAACTTAACTTCGCCTTTTGGTGCTGCAGGAAAACCCGATATCTCAAACTCGTCCAAGAAATGATTATCTTTTGCCATGAGTCTTTCGCCTTGATATACCTCAACAGAGTCCTTTGTTGCATAATCTTCGGAGGTCACAAAATATTCATTCATTTTCACAGGAACCACCGTATTTCTTGGAATGACAACGCTTAGTTCGCCAGTTGAGATACGAATACCTAGCGACAGAGGAGTTACATCGACTAGAGCAACATCTCTAGTACTAGTACCAACACCACCTAGGGCCGCGGCATAAACAGCAGCCCCGTATGCAACAGCTTCGTCTGGGTTGATTGTTTTGCAAAGCTCCCTTCCGTCGAAATACTCCTTTAAAAGTTGTTGAACTTTAGGTATCCGAGTAGATCCTCCGACGAGAACAATATCATCAACATCACTTTTTTTCAATTTTGCATCTTTCAAGCATTGGTCCACGATTTCAATGCATTTTTTGAACAATTCCATATTTAATTTCTCGAAACAAGCACGCGTTATTGTCAGATTCAAATCGATACCCTCATAAAGGGCATCAATGTCAATACTAGCTTGAGCCGCATGCGAAAGAAATATTTTTGCCGTGTTTGATGCTTGCCTTAGTCGTCCAAGTATTTTCGAGTTCTCGCCAATTTCCTTTTTATGCTTTCTTTTAAACTCCCCCATTAGATATTTTACCATTCGAATATCAAAATTTCCTCCACCAAGGTGAGTATCTCCACTCACCGCTTTGACAGTGGTTTTTCCCCTCTCGATTAAGACCATCGATACATCAAAAGTCCCTCCACCTAGGTCAAACACCAACACATTCTTTTTCGAATTATATTGATTGATGTTCCTTTTGTCGAGACCATAAGCCATGGCAGCTGCAGTCGGCTCATTTATGATAGCAACTACATTGAGTCCTGCAATAGCTCCGGCGTCTTTGGTGGCTTGACATTGTGAATCATTGAAATAAGCAGGCACAGTAACCACGGCGCTCTTTACTTTTGTACCAAGAAAATCCTCGGCGATTTTTTTCATTTTCTCTAGGATAAAGGCTGATATTTGTTCAGGGGTAAATTCTTTTCTTTCACCCTTATAATTTGCGATAATTATGGGTTTACCTTTTCTGCTCAAATCGATCCCTTCCATAACCCCAAAGGGCCACAATTTCATGTCTTCTTGTATAATTTCATCGTTGAATCGTCTACCTATAAGCCGCTTTGAATCTATAAAAAAATGTAAGGTTAGGTAACCAGAAAACTTCGTAATTACAGAGCATGGATTAAACTACGAACAAAAGCGACAAACCAAATATTGTATTGATAGAGTTTCTCGTAGCTTGCATAACCGCTGCTTCACCAATGAGACGCTCGGTCTCTGTAAATGCAACCCAAGATGGAGTAGTACGGTTACCCTGATCGTTTGGGATGACCTCTACACGGTCATCCCGCCAAACTGCGACACATGAATACGTCGTCCCAAGATCGATCCCAATTATCGGCCCCTCTCCTCTTGCAGACATCTTTCTTTTGGTAAACTTTACTTGGCCATACATACATAATTACAATTTACAAGTGAGTTGAAAATAAAAAAAATTGTCTCTTATAAAAAAAAAAAAAAAAAAAAAAAAAAAAAAACGTATGGGTTCAAGTTTATGGTCATGTAGAAATTTAGAAGGGAGAAACAATTCTAAAAAATTTGTCTCTTATAAAAAACTTATAATCTTATTCATGAATGGTATATCATAGATGAATATATGCATCATCACAGTATTTATATATAACAAAGATTTGAAAAAAAAAAATTAGGACCCCATATTAAAATATTTTTCGGACCACCACTGCATGCATGATATTTCCTAATACCTAATATTGTTGAATCATAATCTCTCTAGTTTTTAATTCATTATCAAGATATGATCGATATCTCGCCATAACTCATCAGGTCAAGTGTGAAAAAATTGCTTTGTTTAATCAACTTCATTCATATTCGTATTTTCAAGCGTATAAATAATGAATGTATAATAATTGGATATTCATATTCGTTTTCAAATCATCTTTCCTAAAAGTATATTTTCAATGAAAAAACGTCATGCATAGCCAAAGAAAACGACGATCAAATGACGATATTGAAAATCACGTATAATGTAAATAAGATAAACAAAGTGATGAGGAAAAAGTTAACATCTAAAGAGGTACAAAGACGATCAAATAATATGATTAAATGGAACGAATTGAAGAGAGAGAATTGAAGATAAATAAATTATCATAGAGTAAAAGAATTAAGAGTAGTATTTACCTGTACGGAAATGGCGGTGAAGATCGATTATGAGGCAAAGGTAGCATACAAGATTTAACAAATACAAAGCATGATAAACCAAAATTTATACCAATATACTCCATGAACTTTTGGCGTTGACTTTTCACCGGAACTATTACTCCCTTCATTCAACTTCTTTCACTACTTAAACTTTATAATACTATTCATCTATGTCGAGAATCTTTGAAATTCCCGACAATTTATAAGTGAAAATATAGTCATGTGTGATTTTGTTTGATTTGTCTTTAGAAGTACAATATTAATGTTCAATTTTTAAATTTTTTTCTCGTGTTAAATTATAGATAGTTCAGTTCCAATATTTTTCTCCACAAATGTGAAAAAATGAAATGTTGTGAATAAAGTTGATTAAATGGAGTATATTATAATAACATCACTAGGTAAGTAGATAGTAACATACGGAGTATATATATAATACTACTCTGAACATTTGAGCGTAGATTTTTCATCATATACAAATTTTAAAATATCGTTAGGTTGCAAATTGTGACATCAACTACCTATACATTATACTCGTACGACTTAGCAAATATACCAAGTATAACATAATGTCCAATGACCAATATATTATATGTATGAAAGTACGTACTCTATAGTCCATGATCGTGCTTACACTAAAAAAAACTGTGGTTTGGCGACGGCGAATTCTTACACATGTGGTATTCGGAACGTAACATTCATTGTAAAGTTAACCTTGAGGTTGAATTCTTACACAAAATCTCATTTAAGACGGGTTATCCGTCTTAATAACTTTAAGACGGGTCAAAAGTCTCTATGCCAGGGTACGATAACATACATTCTTTTCGAACGTTTTTTCATAAATAATGTTCAAAAGTAAAAACTATTTATCGAAAATGAGTTCGACACAATTGCTGATATATTCATATATCTTCGTATGATATTCTTATATCAGAGACGACGACAAAGGATAAACGAGAGATTGAGAATACTACAAGGCCTTGTCCCTAATGGTACTAAGGTGAGATGTTATTATTTGATGTTATACAACTCTACGATCAGAAATCAAATCAACCAAAAGTTTAAACTGATAGTAGAAAAGACCGGTGTATATTCTGTCTAACAATCTCTAATTTATTAAATATTTCAGAAGTTTGATGCTAAAAAATTCTATGGTTTATATTTTCAGGTTGACATCAGCGTACAATGCTAGAAGAAGCTGTACATTACGTCTTTTTGCAGCTACAAATAAAGGTAATGATAATTTTATATTATTGAAATATATAAAGATCGAACTCATGAAAGTTTTAAAAACATAATAAAAAATGATAGTTATAAATGGGAAATGAGGGTTCGAACTTTAAATCTAGTTGTCTAAGACGGTCTCTAATTAAGTTCATGTTTTCATAAGGGTCAAAAGTATTATTTACGAATGTAGAACAATTTATGTACGCCCGACAAAACACTATATTGACGTTTACGAATATAGAACAATTTTTTAAATTATTCGATAAATTATAATTGGTCTTAAACTTTTAATAAATTCTATTACTTAACTCATTAATCATCATGTTTAGTTAAATATAATCCATTATACCTATAACAATTCTCATTTAAATATGTATAATTTTTAAATAATTTCTTTTCAAACTAGCTAACTCATCACATAAAATACATATAACATGACCTCGCAAACGTGTCCCAATAATTTGTAATATCTTCCACACCAAAAGTGGGATTACACACGTAATTTTAAGGACTATTATAACGATGTTTCGTTCATATATCATTTGTAAATATGTACACATGAATTGAACTAATTTAATTAAATGTTGGTTTTTTTTTTGTAGTTGTTGAGCTCCGATGACCTATGGATGTACATACGCTCCATTGGCGTATAACGGTGTCGATATTGATGGCAAAAAAAAAAAAAAAAAAAAAAAAAAAAAAAAAACCGGTGTTGATATTAACCTCTACCGAAACATTTCACCGTTTAATCGTTTATGCTCGACTGACAAATTGGCCGAAGATATATATCGTCGTCAAATTTATCTTCGTCGACACAATTATAGCTAGCTGAAACTCGAAAAATCGGAGCTATTTTTCATCATTATTAGAGGGTTAATATGATAATATCAGCAAAGATAATCTATTTGTGAAGCGCGAAAGGTTTATAACTTGGTCTATATTTGAATTTGATGAGAAAAATCAAAATGTAATTGCATGTTCATTTAATTTTTCTAATGTTCGGAGTATATATATTAGTCAGCCATATTTGGGCCAAATAAGTGTAGATAGTGTACACAATTTACGTTACCGTATTCAAAGTAAATAGATTCAACAGTTTACGTTTTCCTTTTATAACTTGTTTAGACATTAAAAAAAAAAAAAAAAAGTGTTATATGAGTCAAACATACATAGTACATTATATCTTTTGTGGTTGAGTATACTTGTCCATAAATTGCTCGGTAATATTTTTATAAGTGACATCTTTTGGATAATGTGCTCTAATAACACATGATAAAACCAATATAGGAATAATTTTTAAGAATTTTAGAATGATAATTAATATATTAGCAAGTTCATTTAATTTTTCTAAGGTACGAAGTATATATATTAAAATTTCATTTGATTGCATATACTCGTAAATTTCAATTCAGCCGAATCTTAGATAAAAATAGACTGAAATGAAAAATAATTCATTTAAAGTACTCCGTATAATATAATCAAATTTTTATTTTCACTAAACCAAATAAACTACTTAGTAGTTGACTACGGTTTCATTAGCGTAAATAACCACTAATATTAAATAGGGTTTTTCTAACATGTGCATACCATGCACATATTAAGTAATTAAAAAAGGAAATGTTCATTGTAATTATTCCTTAAAAAAATTACTTATTACAACAATAAAAATTACAATGCTAGAATATTTTAGTTTATTTCCTTATTGAGTTTCTTAACATGTGCATGGTATGCACATGTTAGAAAAACCCTATTAAATATACGGAGTATAATACAATGTTGTTTTGAAATTAAAATGACATGTTTGATTTTTTATTGTGTTGCAAAAATTGGTTACAAAAGACCTAAAATTTTGGGCCAAACAGAATTAACTCATTTTGGACTAAAGTAGACCAAAAGTAAAACTTTAAAAAGTGTGGCTCAGAGACCGAACCCAAATGGAGTCAATTTAGGTTCGGTTCAGACGAAACAATATGGTTTAGTCCATTTTCTCAATCCGTACCAAATAAAGCTTGTTTAGCCTTTTATTTGCTATATATGAGTCAAAGTTGACTTTACTAAATGGGTCGGAATAGAAACTCATTTTAATTTTTTTTATCTAGTAAATTTAGTATATATATATTTATTTACTTTTTATTATAATTATTATGTTACTTTGTATGGAGTACTTAGGGGTGTTCACCGGTCCAAACCCGGACCGGACCGGACCGGACCTATTAGGACCGCGGACCGGATGCCCAAAAAATTCAAACCCGAAGACCGGACCGGTTAGAAGGAGACCCGGACTGGACCGGACCTAAACCCCTTAGGTCCGGGTTTGGACCGGACCGGACCACATATTAAAGGGGATTTAGATGGTTTTTTCTATTTTGGACCGGACCGGACCGGACATAAGACCGGTTATCAAAATTCTTGAGGACCGAAGACCGGACCTACTAGTATCCGATCCGACACGGACCGGACCTTTCGATCCGGGTCAGTCCGGTTTACCGGTCCAGACCAGTTTTTGAAACTCGCGCCTTTTATCGTATATGTTATTTTCTTACGGTAATTGATAATTTCCTCATTTTATAACGACAATTTTTAAAACTCGCGCCTTTTATCGTTTTTTTTTTTTAACAATTCCATCTTTTATAACTGTATATATACGTCGTTGCATGATTTATTATGTGTGGTTTATTTATTAATTACAGAGTAAATGTCTAAGTTTTGGGTGACGATCCTCTTCATTTGCTAAAAGGAAATGGATGATCAATTTTCTCTAATACATGAATTTAAAATATTATTTCTGCATAAAATCCCCCTCCATTTCATAAAATTGTGATCGTTAGATTGTTTTAACATATAATCTATACCGTCTATAAAAAATGGAGAGGAGAAATAAGGGAGATGATCCAAATTACTAAATTGCATAGTTCCAACTCCCAAGGCATGTCCGACATAATTTCTTCCAATATCAGTGAAACGAAGAATAATTTTATAGTGTAAAAAGTGGACGTGTAATAAATTATAGTGGTAAGCTAGGTTGCACGGACACTTATGCAAATCAACGTGCCAGCGTCGGACACCGTGTCGGACATCGACACTTGTCGGACACACGTCAATACGTGTCAGACACTTGTACAATCGTGTTTGGTTTTTTTAATTTATTTGGAGCAAGTCGTGTCGGGCACGATTCGTAGTATTTGGACACTCGTCGGAGACACATAACGTTGTTGAGAGGTTGCCGAACTTTAGTAATTGACAATATTGTAGATTTATGATGGCCTACCAATGTTGCGTGAACTCGGCGAAAAAATTATTGGACACATCTTAAAACGCATCATCGGTTATTAAACTGTAAATTCCTTTTATTTTAACATTTATATTTTTTTATTTTTTACCGTATCTCGTGTCCTAATAATTTGAAGTGCTGTGTTCCGTATTTCGTGTCGTATCCGCTCTTGTGCAACCTAGGTGATAAGAAGACGATTAGACTACGGTAAATTTAGCAACGTGGCAAGGTAAAGGTCAAAAAAAAAAAAAAAAAACTTAAAATTTTCATCAAAACACCTTTTAATTATGGTAAACTTTTGCATATAATGACAATTTTTGAATTTCAGTTTTTTTTTTTCTCAAATCCTCAAACCCTCCTTAAGATTACCTCATTTCTCCCTTTCTTCACCCTTGCTTTTTGAAAATGGCGGCTGAATTCCATGGTATATCATCATTATTTCTATTTTTGTTGTTGTTGGTTGTTGTCGTGATCGTTCTTGTTGTTGTTTTTGTTTTTGTTTAATAAAAATGTAATCTTTAGTATTCTTATGGTTGTTTACGGAGTGGAATATAACACACCGCTCCCGAGCAACCCAACAGAAACCTACATTAGTTAAAACATACTCCGTATTAAAATAAAATAAAATAAAACAAGTCTGATCTTATTTTAATTTATTGACAATTTATTTTATAAATTTCATATCATCACCATTTTCAAAAATTATAAATTATCATCTCAGTAAACACCGCATGACCAGTAGTCAGAGTTGCGGCCATGCAATTACCGACAACAACCACAGTAGCTATCACCTGTAGCGCAACTGTAAGAGAAAGTCTGCCAAAAAAACACATGAACGAAACAATATTTGAATTATTACTAATTTAGTTCACATTTATGAATTCAAAAAATAAATGTATTGTAAATGTTATAAAAATTACTTAGATTTAAAATTAGTTTGCAAAAAAATAAAATTGCCTCGAATCCTCGAAATGCCTCGAAGCAATTTTGTGACAGAAATATTATATATAATTACATAGATCACAATAAAAATCTAATTCAATTCAAACGGAATATACCAAAATGAGTATACGATATATTTTTACGGTGCCATACATTATACATTACAAAATAATATAAATCTAGAAAAAAAGCCACAAACTTAAAAACCACAATTTTTTTTTTTGGGGCAATATCCAAAAATGTAATCGGAATAATTCAATTTGTGCACCTTAAGAATTCAAACAAGCATATTAAGTGTTACAACATCTAGTTGTGATTTAATATATTAGATTCGATGGTTTAAAAATAAAATTATTTCGAAGTGCCACGAAATAGTGCCACAAAATAATGCCACGAAATAATTTCGTGTTATAGAAGAAAAACGAGTATGTAGGGCTCCGTAGTTGTGATTTAATATTAGATTAGCTGTGATTTAAATTTCAAATGATCTAACAAAAACTATCCACCGCAATGAAAAGACGGATTCATGGAGGTTTCCTCTTCCGGTCGTACTTCAGGTGGTTGCGATTGTTGTTGCTACCGGCAACTGCATCGCGTTGCTAATGTGTTATCTATATATATTAAATTGCCAATTGACTTATAAAATTATTTTAAAACTTTTGATCAACTGTAGGGTTTTCTACCTCTCTTCGCTGGCTGCCTTTGCTTTTGGGCTTTCCTCGCAGCAGTGACTGTCTTTCTTCTTTGGTTGTTGAGGTTGTTGAGGTAGAGGGACCCGCCATTCGCTTGTCGATATAGTTTTTCGCGATGATGAGACTCATTTTTTTTGTCGGTATCATAGACTTTTATTGTGTCTTATCATTAGTGTTTTTGTTATTTGGAACTTTTTTTTTTTTTTATAAATATTAAAGGGGTGAAAGTTGGGCAAGTTGATCTTTTAATGCATTTGATTTAATGACGTACGTACTCGCCACCAATCTTTGGTTCCCTACTTTTTCAAATGGTCGATTTAAGTATCATCATAAATCTTAAGGATCAGTGATGAAAATAAGTGATGAATACGTTTCCGTCACACAAATGCTCATAACTTTGTGCGTCTCTGTAGTAATGTAGGTGATCAGATTGTACTTGACTCGTTTTTTCCACAAACCGTTTTGCATCTTGCGTCACTTGATTTAATATAAAGCACTACAAGCCTTTCCTTCAAAAAAAAAAAGTAAATAAAATGATACATCAGCCGCTAAGCAATTGCACATTAGCCCACCGGCAAGAAAGCGGAAACAAATTAATTAGAAACCTCATGAAAAAGGCTCGGATACCATGTGAAGACGATATTAGGGGAACGTTATGGTCATTATTGTATTAGTAAATTGCTTATATAGTTACATAGGTGAGCTTCTATGTGCCAAGACAGTTTACAATACATCATAAGCCTATAATCCTAACAAAGTACTCCGTAATAGATATATTGTAGATTACGTGTTTATTTAATATAATATAAAATGCCTAGGTGTGAAACAAATTTTGTAGTTGATTGATTTAGTCTATAGTAATAACTATAGTAACCAATATTTCCTATACTAATTGTTGGGGTAGCAACCTTAAATACATTTGACATTGGAAAAGAAAAGTAGTTAGACTTTCTTTATAATAGACTCACCATTTTATGAGGTTTTTGGGAAGGGCCCAAAAACAAACTCATACAGGCTTGGCCCAAAACATACCATATCATACTATGTAATGGCGTGGAAGCGGCAGTCCCGACTAATCAAACAAAAGAATGTACTTAACTAATTTAGTTGTCATTTGTACTCAATTATTATTATTATTATTATTATTATTGAGGAATTTTTATTATTATTAGTAGTAGTATTAGACTATTAGTATTAGTATCCTAGTTCAAAGGCCCTTCTAACCCACGCACTAATATGTACTCCGTAGTTGTGATTAATGGTCGGCCCAACCCATGATTATTAATATGTTAGACTTAATTATACAAACCCGAGCCACGATTTGAGCCCTATAAAACACCAGGGCTAACTTTAAGAAAGGCTCATTATTTTTTTTTATTTAAATACATCAAATGGATAATCCCTTTATAAATATTAAAGGGATGAAAGTTGGGCAAGTCGATCTTTTAATGCATTTGATTTAACGAAGCAGACGCACCAATCTGATTTTGTTTCTCTATTCTCTCAAATGGTCGATTTAAGTATCATCATAAATCTTAAAGATCATAGAGAGTGATGAAAGTAAGCGATGAGTATGTTTCCGTCACACACACCTAGAGTCAAAATCAGATTCGTTCATAGTAAGAATATGAGCTGGAAACATGATAACAAGCATTCACTCCCATCAAACATTTGATGCAAAAATGAACCTATAAGACCAAATCCGATATATTTCAAACTAACTCGAAACTGATGTGGCTTTTAACACACTATGACCGAAAGCTGATACGGCCTGATTCCACTCAATTAGAAATGTAATCGATCAGGATGACTTAATAGTAAAGGTGATCAAATGGCCAAGCCTAATATACTATGATATGATAATGAAATGTTATTATTTGTTATCAAAATATATTTCACCACAATATATTTTCAATGAAAAAAGGTTACCTACAATCAAAGAAATTATGGTCAAAATTGCGTGTTAAAGATCGAGAGACAAAGTGAGAACTAGAAAGTACCTTCGTACTATTTCTGCGAGGATTATCAAAATAAAACTCAATACGACGTGCCACTCTATTTTTTTTTTATCACCGTAGAATATCTATATGATTTTTTAGATAGAGTAAATTGTTCATTATAGCCTTATAAAAAACACTTTTTGGATCTTACATCCTCCAATTTTACTTGCCTTATAAAATTGTTCATTATAGCCTTATAAAATTGGAGGCAGAAGGGGGAACTTACCCAAAAAATATTACTCCCTCCATTTCAATGGGATAGCCCAATTACTTTTTGCAACAACTATTAAGAAAAATGTAAAAGTTAAGGGTAGTTTTGGTATTTTGGTTAAGTGTGTCTCATTTTAGAAAATAAAATGTGTGGTAATTTGGTGAAATGAGTTTATTTGTAGGGGTATAATTGTTATTTTCATCATTAAAAGTGATCCAAAATAGTAATGGGGCTAAATGAGTAAAATTGCCGAAAAAATATATGGGGCTAAATGAATGAAATTGAGGGAGTATTTTTTAAACCCGGCCCAAATAATATATAACACATACCAATTGACTTGAAAATGTCGTTTGACTAAAGACCAATATGGAGTAACTCGACATGATATTCCTGGGATCTGAGACGGCCGTCATAATCCAATACTCCGTATGATGTAACCGATACAACCCGACCCGATTAAACATGCATCAATAGCCTTATTACAACTCGATATTAGGTGGTCGTTAGAACCGTGAGTAACTCGATATTAGATGGCTTGAACTCAAAATAGTCTAACCCGACCCAAACTATACCCTTAAATAGTAAGCCCAAAATCAACCCAACCTAAATTAATCTCGTCCAACTCGATCCAGTTAACCCGTTAATTCGGTCGAGGTACCACGTAAAAAATAAAAAATCCCCAATACGAAAAATCGAGATCAAGTCCGTCCCACAAACCAACCGTCCTCCGCGATGACGTCCGTGGAACAACCTCTCAAGAAGCGAAAACTCTACGAACTTTCTCAATCACCTCCTCCGCCACCACCACCACCACCACCTTCTCAACCGCCGCCTCCACCACCACCACCGTCACAACCACCACCGCCTCCGCCACCACCTCCACCACCACCGCCTCCGCCGCAGCCAAACACTCATTCGCCGGAAGAAATCCTCCGTCGACGGCGAAATCAAGAAGATATTCGGAATGTTTACGAGAATTATAAGACGATTAGACGGTGTATTTCCTCCGGTAAAGATCCTCGACACTTGCCGGAGCTCGAGCAAGCTTATCTCTCTCTTATTTCCGCTTCTCGAGGTTCGTGCGTCTCTTCTTTCTCCCCCATTTTTTCTGTAATTTCTAGGGTTTTGGATGATTTTTGATTTGTTAGGGTTTAATTTCATTTGCTG
Organism: Dianthus caryophyllus; assembly: GCA_023091065.1. Classification (NCBI taxonomy): domain Eukaryota; kingdom Viridiplantae; phylum Streptophyta; class Magnoliopsida; order Caryophyllales; family Caryophyllaceae; genus Dianthus; species Dianthus caryophyllus. Next base: position 5,730,428 of record CM041517.1, read on the forward strand.
AAATCTCGATAATTATTGTAGTAAGATTGCAGTGACATATACGAAATTTTTGCTATGAATTATTATTCAATAGATTATGTATTCCTTTCAATTATCGCTGGCTTTAGTGTTTGATGTTTCCTGCACATTTTTTTCGAGATTAAGAACTTAGTATGAGTCGATTTCTGAGGCGGTATTGCTTGTTTGTGACATACAATGCTTGATTTTGATGACTTTCCTCAACCTAAGTGATTAGCTTATGGATTATAAGCGGTGTTTTTATTAAAAAGTTCGTAATTAAGGAATGTCGTTATAAGATTATTCGTATTAGTAAGCGTCCGGTATGGATTTCATTCCTGATTCCATGATTGCCGTGTTTGACACAAACCTCGAAATAGTGAGAAAAAAATCCCTCTATGGAGATAGGCAAGAGTTTTATTGCCTATCTAAATGCTTAGATTTTAAGATTTTGTTAAGAATTCGGGACTTTCGTGGCAACCCTATTTGATGGTTTATTACCATCGGTGAGGAGCTTTTGTGAGATTTTTTTGTTGGTTTTTTGGCACAAGCTACGTAGGTTCAAACCTTTCCAGGTTCCAAGTTTTTGTCTCCGAAAATATCGGTTAGTTGGGAACTTTTGTCCATACAAAATTGTTATGACAATGCAATTACTTTGGTAATGTCTACTAGTTGTCGATTGCATGTATTTATGGTAGTGAGTTAAAATGGGATATGGAGTGTTTTAAAGCGAAGGAATGGTTGGTGGAATTTTGGAAGAGGGATAATTGATTTCCTCTTTAGTAATATATACCTAGTCTCCTCGTAGGGTAATCTTTAACTGAAGAGGGTAATTTTTCCTGATCTTTCTCTCTTCAACCATAGTCATCTTTCTCGGGTAGTTGAAGCATCAAGCATCTATTAGATCTATTGGCGCCTTGAGGTGTAAATCAATAATCTTACTGTAATGCTCCAATTATTTTCGCAACGGCGGTAAAAGGTTGCCTTTGGTGCACTTAAGCTCAGGGCACTAGCTAAAATGTGCACGTTGAGTGCGTCCTTTGTATGAGGCGCACTAAATGACCCCGATTTCTTACCATATATTTCATTTGATTCATCTAATGCTTGTTATCTTATCTTATAAGAAAACACACATCGGAGTAATGCCCCAGAGCAATTTTAGGTGTGTCTTTTTGACGAGACACTGGTAGCGAGTCAAATTACTATGCAATTATCATATTTTTTTCCGTCTAGCTGTGTAATTATGCCGTCTGAATCAGGGTTACCAGATTCGCTCTGGTACCCAGCGAATCGCGAATCGATTCGTCGTATCGATTCGTGACTCATTAGCGAATCAATTCGCTCCGATTCGCTTTGAATTCGCCAAAATCGCGACTTCAAATCGCGAATTATGGCAACCCTGGTCTGAATCAGCTTGTCATGGTTATTTTATTTCTTTGCTGCATTAGCCTATTTTAAAATTCAAAAATTGGTATAATTATCTGAAATTTATTTGAAGCGTACGAATTTGTTTTAAAAAGTAGTGTTCCTCGTGAATATAAGGTGCATGCATTTGCCTTGTGCTTCATCGCCACGTGTCCTCATCACCTCGGTGCGCCTTGTGTCGCACATGGGTATACAAGTGTCAAATCTGTCTTCAAAATTGACTCCTGAGGACCTTGCCCTTACATAAGGATATGGGTATCCAGACATGTACATTATGATTTTCTTTTTTAAATGAAATATCCAAGCAAAGTAAGTCAAACTAGCTTTTAAAATGTGCTTTTGTTTGCAGGTTCTGTCAGTGTTCAGCGAATCTTATCTGAGTTCATTCCTCGCTATGCATCATACTGCCCTACTGCACTTGAAGCTGCAGCACAAGTGGTGATTAATATGCATAACTGGAATGTCCCTTTGATAAGTGCAGGAGAGGATATGGACGGAGTTTCATTTGAGACTACTAAGAATTGCATTGCTGGTATGGTTGATATATGCTGTACAGCCTCAAGGGAGGCACCATCGTCATCTGTAATCCAAGGAATCTGCTCTGTGGTATTTCTGAATGCCGCTACCTTTTTTGCTGACTCTGTTGAGGGTAAAAACATTTTTGAAATCATTGATACAAAAGTTCTCAAGATGCAAGATTCATCTCCGATGTTTACACAACTGCAACAGCAAGTTTTAGAAGATAACACCTCTCCTATCACTAAACTAATGAAGGCTCGAGCTTTATGTCTTCTCAGGATATTTTTTCTCTGTCCTAAGAATTTGCTTGCCGCGTGCTTTGAGCTCTTTTGCAATCATGCAACAGATGGTTTCTGTAGAGAAGGGAGATACTTTCTCAGCCAGCTGCGTTGTACTGTCCATGCTGACGATGAAGCTCAACTGTCGAAAATCTTTGGAGAAACCGAAAGACTTGAATCTGGCGTGGATAATATGAGAATTGAGAAGAATGATGTCAATACCAGAAGACCAGTTTCTAATAGCTTTTCCCACCATAATAAAGAAGGTTCACAGGATCGCTGCTTTCTGCGAGTGGTAAGATTTATCAATTATGTCTTGGATGTTACAGCCCTTTTTGTTGCTTTCCTTTGATATTAATATGACTTATGACTAATACCTTTTGAAAAGGTCCACACTGGAAAAAAAAAAAAAGAAAAAAAAAATACCTTCTGACAAGCATCTGATTCTTGGAATATACATAAATATTACTTCAGCCACCCAAGTTGATTCTAAATGTTTTCCTTTGTACGCCATCCGAGTAAGTTTTCATCTTTTTAACAGGGTTAGTTTTGGCTTAGCATCCCGTTCAACTCCAGTTGGGTTAGTTTTGGCTTAGCATCCCGTTCAACTCCAGTTTGTAACACCCTATGGGTCTGATTCTCTCCACTTCTCCGAAGTCCGAACTTCGAACTGCCCCTTCTCCTGTGTCCTTATCTCTGAATATCCTTTTTAAACCTCTCCTCTTCTTCGATGTAAGTGGGATGAAGGCGAGTCCAATAGTCCATATTCATTTTCGTTTATATTAGCCTGACTGGTGTCCCACTCTTGCCCATTTGTTTGTGTTTTGTTACCCATCTATATCAATATACACCGGGTGATTTGAAATTCCATCAAATATATTTGCCCGTAAAACTAAATTAGTAAATATCTTAATGTTAATATTTAGTTTAAATCAAGTCTTTAAACCCTTCATATCATACTTTTTTTCTTCAAATTACAAATTTTGTTCCATGTTCAATGCAACTAATAACTAAGGAAATTTGGTGTCCTACTTTTGCTCGTTGTTTGGTCACATTTTTATACTTGTGAAAGGGAATGAGCAACCACCATCCAGCCGCTTTCTCATCTACCCCTATTACCAATCACAACCTCCTTTTAATTACTAGTCATGGCTATATCATCCCCATGTCCATTGCTCCGTCCAACCTCACCCTAAACTGCCAGCGCACTACCATCCATTTAAATTCGACCCCTAGTCAAACATCCATAGTCATTGCTTTTCAAAAAGCCCTCCCAAACCCTCGATATCCCCTTCCACGTCCCTAATAAACCTCTTCAAAACAATATATGCCTTTGAATATGTCTATATCTGACTAAAACGCTTTCAAATAGATATCTTCTACATTTTACAACATTGTTTCCTTATAAAACAGAACTAGTTACAGCTTAAAGCTGGTGTGGCATGAGAATGCTGCAACGCCAATGGTATGCGTACGCATATGGTCTGTTGCTGGTATATGCATTTGCCAGGTGGCAGTGGTAGGTTGAACTTCTATCAGGTCAGTGGAATGCTCCGTTGAATGGTTCGAAATGTGCCAATTGGCTAATCATTTCAAAAGGAGTTTGGTGGAGTGGAGGGTGCGCCGTTTAGGGCGGTGGGAGGAGTTTGATTGGTGTTGATTTGTTTGGAGATGGAGGTAGCAATTTAAGAGGTGAAGGTGTGTAGGCAGAAGTTGTCAGATTCGGGTTTGGGTCGTCGGCAAGGTGACAACCATGGTGGCAGTTGCAAGAGGGCGACTATTTCAGGTGCGTTGGTGGGTAGCAGGCGTGGAGATGTGGTGGGAGCAAACATGGAGATAGGGTGGTTGTGGTGGGTAGGTTGGGTGTTGTTGGTGAATGGGGTAAGGGAATTTGAAACCTGGGAGTTGATGTTGAAGTATTAGGAGGTAAGTGTAGAGAATGATTGATTTACTTCAACAAATACTAGCTACGAAAATTAAAGGATTTTTATTCCTTTTCCTTGCAGCCTGGCATTAAACTCCCCCTAAGATTTTCTTGTAGTTGGCAAATAGCTTCACAAGTTCACAACTAGTGAGGACAATTATTTATAAGCTGCAAATTTATAATTTATTTGCTATAAACTTATAAGAATAATTAACAATTTTAATTCTATATTATCTTGGTAAAGAAATGATCTGTGATCAAAAGAAATTACAAAAACTTATATTTAATAAAACTATTACATCATCACATGGAATCTGTCTGTTAGTAGCGTGGATGATAACTGGATATATGTGCATGAGATAAGTGTGTAGAATAATTTGATTTAATACATTATGGTTGGTTTTTTAAGTGAAGAGGGAGGGCACAGGTGGTAGCATGTTGGCAGTGAACAAGTGATGGTGGTGGTTTAGGTGGCAAATGAGAATTTGTGGAACGTGTGAGTTTAGTAAAATAAGTCAAAAACCTTCATTGCTACTTCTTTTCTCTTGCCTGGATACCTCGTAAAGGTTCATTTCAAAACATTTAGAATCTGGCGCGACAAAGGCAGGGTGGGTTTGTTAAGTGAAGGGAGAGGGTGCAGGTGGTGGCCTGTGGGTAACAAAGTTGTGGTGGCGCTTGTGTGGCAATATAAGCTCAAAACCTTCATACTCACATCTATTCTCTTGCCTTGATAGTTCATGGTTCATTATGAAACATTTTTTTGAAGCGAAGGCTTTATCAGCGTATCACGTATTAGTTTCAGATTGCTAAATCAGTCGCTGGAATCAAATGTCCCAATCTTGATTTTTGCGACTTGATTTTCGTTGTTGACCCAAATGCGGTCAAAACCACCATGAATTCTGTCATAGTTAGCCTCAAAATCTTATTATTGTTTGTCTCAACTTGCAGTATTGTGTAGTGGTGTCAATTTGAGTACATGGGCAGAGCATTACTACAGTACTCTGTAGAAGGTGGTTATTAACTGATTGCTAGAGTGATATCATTGATAGTGGCATTGCTTGGTGAACCTTTTAACTTCTCTATTTCTATGGATATTATTTCTGGAATTTAAAACATTTGCCTTCTACTGGCTACTTTCTTCAGGTTCTTGGCAAGGATGCTGCCTTAAAAAAATGGGTATTCTCTAGATACCGCAGGCTTCAGAATTCGGCATCTTCTGAAGCTGTGTCTCAAGTCACTAGTGCTTTTCAAGGGATATTCGAATCTTTTGGTAAACAACTACTAGACAAAGGAGATTCTGATGATGACAGTTTTGATTCATCAAGATATGCTATTAGGCAATCTTCGGTGCGTGGGATGTCTAATAAAAAGAGGATGTTTCGTGAAACATCTGGAAAAGAAGTATCTTCCCAATTTCACGATAAATCTTTCAAGGATGACTTGCCAAATAAAGGTTCCGCTCCCTATCTGAAACGTCATAACTCCATTCTATCAGCTGACAGTGATCCCCACTCAAACACTAGCTCAAACCATGATAGTGGTGGCTCCAAAAGCATGGACATCGATAGCAAGGAGCGTGACGATAGGTATCATGGTAGGTTCCCTTTGCCTAATGACCTGTTGCTTTCTCCTGTTTCGAGAAAACCGTCACAGATGAAGAATGATCAATTTGACAGGCGAGAGCCGGCAGCCCAATTCGATGTAAATCTAGCTTCCCACATAGATTCTAGGAAATTATCCACTAGTGTTCCGATTAATTCTGTTTCTGGTAACATTCCACCTGTATTTCATCCAGCTGTATCCAGCCAAATTGTTTGGTACTCAGATGGAGATGCTGCAGCTATGGACGTCTTTTCTGCAACTCGACAGCTCTGGTTAGGTTCTTTGGCCCCTGATGTGTCTGAAGCTGCTCTACGGTTTGAGCTTGAGAGATTTGGTCGTATAGAGAACTTCATGTTTTTTCACGCTAAAGGATTTGTGCTGGTTGAGTATGAAAGACTAAGCGATGCCATCAAAGCCCGGGAGTATATGCGTAGATATCCTCCTTGGGGCTACCCTATTCGCGTCAAGTTCATTGATGTTGGACTGGGAACAAGAGGAGCTGTGAACGGTGTCGCCATTGGTTGTAGTTGTTCTGTTTTTGTAGGCAATGTGCTGAACCAATGGATGAAGGATGAAATTGTGCACGAAATAATGAAATTGAATTATAGAGGCCCTCGTGTAGTTACCGACTTGACGAGTGAAGGAGCATTACTTTTGGAGTTTGAAAATCCTGAAGAAGCGACTAATGCAATGACCTGTATAAGGCAGTTTCGTAAGGGGGATAATAACTTTGGAGCAGCCACTGCCAATCATACTGATATTCCAACACCTTGTCAGAGCTTTTGGAATTCGGGGCCCACCCCAGTCAACAATAATGTAGGAAATATGTGCAACACATATTTTGGCTCCCCTCATGGTCAGACAGCCGAAAGCCCATCTCTCAGGTTTGACACCCGTTCCAAATTTACCTGTCCTGTTATGTTGTGAGGATACCTGTCAAAAATCGTCCCCATCCGAAAAACCGATTGTAGCCTGCTTGAAAATAAACTTAACTCAGAAATTACCCAACCTGCATATTTTAAGGTCAAGACCGCCCTGATATGTGACCTGACCTGCTCAAGCCTCAAAAGGTAATTTTGTCGAAAATTTATACCTGAAAATTGTAAAATTCGTTTAAAATTGATTAAATAACTAATAAGCAATAATTAGATTATAATGTCAGTACTACAGACAATAATTTTGGAAGTAGATGGTATAGTAGTACTATTTATTGGCTTTCAAAATTTTGAGTTAAATAGTTTCAAAGTGTAGTGCTGTTATACAATTACTCAAATAACTACCCTACAAAAGAGCTACTCAATAACTTGTGTAAGGCTCATATTAAATGTATTTAATAAAACATCTTCATTCTTACTACTTTCTTATAATTTTTTTTTTTTTTTTTTTTAAAAAAAGACGCTAATTTGACTGGTGTTTTGACGTTGACCCGGCCCTAAACTTGTATAAACTCGACCCATATGTACCAGTATCTGCAAACCGAATATACACCTGCCGTATTTTACCCAAATCCATAACCAGCCAGCCCAACCCGTTTGACAGTTCTAGCTGTGAGTGATGGGCCACTTGGAATCATGAAATTTGGACGGGGTCTTATTAATCTCACATTACTGTAACTTCCTTTTACTGATTCATGCCCCCCCAAAATATTCCTTTTGCAGGATGCAGCAGTCTAATATCCAGTTCAATATTAATCCTGAAAGCATTGCTCCAGAGTTTCTGTCGCCCAGAGGATGCTTTGATCAGGGATCAACATTGCGAAGTGGGCAGTCCATGCAGTCAAATGTGGCTGCTTCTGTTTGCATGGATACACCAGGTTAGTAGTACTACTTTCCAATTTATTTCTCCCATTTTGTTTCATTCACTTTTTAAGGAAAGCGTTAGGTAGACGACACTATCCTTCATCTCATGGAAACATGATCTGCATCAACCCAATTATTACTTCTGATTTTGGCACAATTACATAGACAAATTAGTACAGGTAACAAAAAAAGCTTACCGAAAGAGGAAGGAATGAGAAGTGTGCAGATAAAAAATAAATTTCCATAAAAAAGTGAAGTGGGAACAAAAAAGATGGAGGGAATTGTTTCTGAAACGTTCAGAATTTTGTATATGTATAATTTTTCTTTTCTCAATTCTATCAACCTAGTGGGTTCCTTTTTTTTTTTTTTTTTTTTTTTATTTTTTTTATTTAGTGTGTCCTTTTTTTTTGAACTTTTCATTTAATCTCATCTTTTAAAATTTTTTTTTTTAAATATTTTTTCCTCTTGAACTTCTTTGTGCATATTTTGCCTGTTTACATATCTTTTTATCTTTTGGTCAAAAGTCTTTTGTTAATTATTCTTTGACATTCACTTATACGGAGTATCTTTTATGCTGTTGTACACTTGTATTGCGTAATTCCTCAGATAACATTTAAGTATTGTTTAACACCAATCCCTAACTTTTCCCGTTGATTTTGGTCATCAGTAATGGATATACTGGATTTTTGATGTATTTTTCCGAAATTTAATCATTAGCAGTTTCTTGTGCTCTTCAGGTCCTGCACCTGGCACGTCAGAACAGAACTGGGCGTGTCAAAGACCAGAAGGTGAGTCACAGTCTGGTGGAGAAATGCTAGCACACACAGCTATAGCCACACACGGGTCTACAATAACACTGCCTCAGCCTATTCAAAATTCACCTTACGTGCAAGCTTTTTATCCTTTACCTAGCAGTTCCTGGGATGCACATGGTTTTAGTCATCCAAATCCCCTCAACATAGTCCCCCCAAGTGGTATGCCTTCTAATGTACACAGTAATCATGTACATCCTATTGTGCAAACTACCGTCACTCCATTTTCCCACGTTTCGGAAAGTGGTATTCATTCATATAGTCAAAATTTCCCTCAGTCTATTGGGCCTCCTCCATTTTCAACTATGCCCCAGTCTCAGTCTCAATTTGATTTGCCGCCTCCACTACCTCGGTCTCCACCTATTGTTCCTCCTCCTCCGAGTTCTCCTCCCCCACCTCCTCCAACTTCTACGGAGCCATGTACAACGGAACCTTTAAGCTCGGCAAATGCAGAATGCAGCACACAGTTTGAGTGGCAGGGAACACTGTGCAAAAGTGGAGTTCAATTTTGCAGTATCTATGCTTACAGGCTTGATTCAGACTTGTGCAGATATTCAGTCTCCGTTTCAGAGCCCACTGGGTAAGGAGTTTTGCTTGTGTGGCGTGGCATGTCTATTAAACAATACAGAATTACTGAGTATGACATGTGCTTTCTCTTTTCAGGTGGCCAATGAAGTTGGACATGACAAAACGCACTGATTATCGTCATGTTAAAGCCAGTTTTACTAGTGCCCCTGCACACAAAGTGAGTTTCTATTGTTTGTCTGTTGGCTTTAAAAACTTATCATGTTGAAATACTAGCAATGGATTTGAACATAGCAAAATTGACCCAAATTGACTCTTGAATATGAGGCAAAATCCAAAATATTTTGACTTGTCCAATAACTGACTCCATCATTGCCGGCGGGTAGGGGTAAGCAGAATGTGCATTGTTATACGGTTTACGACAGTTATGTAAATTGTATCGGACGCAGGATTTTCCGCACAAAATTCTAAAGAAACCTCTTGTATTACTCTTTTGAATTTTGTGGACATGCTGCATGCCAAATATGTCATAATGTAAATAAGCATAAATATCATTTACTATCTATAATTATAATGGATCTTTACACCAGAATATTGGAGACTAATACCTATACTCCGCAAGTTGACATTTCCCAATTGTTCCTCGAGGAAATCATGAATAATTTATTATTTGTTAGACTAGGCCCTGGAATGGTGTTCTTATTTGTCTTCTTTGTCGTGGGCAGAGAGAGGTGTGCCAGCTAATCCCGTCTTCACCTGCTGATCAGAAAGGAGTAAGTCACTGTCAATGCTTCACTTAAAATCTTAAATTATGCTGAACATTGTTGAGTTGTTGACACTTTATTTCAACATTCTCTCACTCCATGTTTGAAATATAATACTCCGTATATTAAAATGATTCATCTTTGTGGTCGGAATATGATGGAAACTGGCTTTGTTTGTTATTACGAGCATTAGAAGTTCTGTTATCAAGAATGCTAAATGATGTTTTCTGTGGGTCATCCCGAAATAGGCTCTATGTGCTTTAAACACAAGTCGACGTTGCACACATTTAATCCCTTTTTTCTTGCATGGGCCAGATTATGGATCCTTTACAATAACACTAATGAACTAGGAAAATCATCAATTTTGAATCTAGAAGGAAATATTTTGCGGTGAAGACGTCACGTCACGTCAGCGAGTCTGAGACCCACCTCTCCGTTGATTCCTGTCTTATTCCTCAATCATATCTGTCCTCTTTTTATACAAATGACGGAGTAAAATTTTATTAGGTCATGCTCAGTGATATTTGGCAGCATGTTCCTGGTTGATCATGTCTTAGTTAGTTTTCAAGAAACGGAAAAGTCACCTGTGTTATTCTGAAACATCCTAGATCGATCGTTTGGTTATCAACTTTGTCTCGGATTATGAAAAGTCTGTCAGCACAACATCCTTTTGTAAGCTTTTGAAATTATAACATTTTGTTGCCTACTTCTCAAGTCAGAGGAGTAACTATATTTTGTACTACTGTTTGTAATTAGCAGCTTCTGCCTTGTAATCGTACAATTGTTGGTTTGCGTTCCATTTAGCAGGCAACTTCGTCAATGCAATTAACGCTATATAATCAGCATCTAACTCTTTCCATCTGGAAATGCAGTTTCAGGATTTTATATCGTACCTGAAACAAAGGGATTGTGCTGGAGTTATCAAAATACCTTCCATGAAACCACTACTCTGGGCAAGGCTTCTTTTCATTCTTCCATATTCAACCGAGGCATGTTCATTGCTTTCTGTGACGCCCAATACTACAGATTGTCTGTTCGCTGTGGTTCTACCGAAGGAGACGAATACGGAATGAATAGGGGTGTGTAAATGATCTGAGCCGGCTCGAGGAGCCCTCGGCATCAAATCAGTCATAGCTCGGCTCGAGCTTGGTCAAACTGATCTCGAGCCCGAGCCAAGGTAGGCCAATTCTGTGCTGAGCCCAAGCTGAATGAAGCTCAGATTTAGGCTCTTTTTTACTTTTCTCGATAATTTAGTCTATGTAGTGTAAAAATCGTGTAAAGCGAGTTATTGTAGATAAAATGACTTAATTTTATTCACTGATGGTTCTATTTTATTGGAAAGTGATGCTCAACAGTTTCGTGTGAGTATTTGGTTCATCTCAAGTTGACACCTTACAAATTACAATACTTCCGAATAGACTTGACAAATTCTTCGTAACTCAAAATTCATAGTTGAACTAGAGCTGACCCAACTTTGCAGGCTCGTCTACTATTTGGGCCTTCGCCATTTTAAAGGTCTGACATTACCCACCAGAGCCCGGTGCAGCCCTTCAAGAGCATAGGCCGTGTCTGGTCTTTTGACGTAAGACTAAACGGTATTGGTGTCCGTGTCAGAACTTGTAAACGGTGTTGGAGTGTAACTGCTCAATGCTGTTATTTTCTTTTATATATTTATTTTCAACTCCATTTTTTTTTTTTTTTTTTTAAACCTATTTCATTTCATTTACTCGTAATCCTTTAACCCTCTTAAAAAGTAAAAAAAATTTATTGTAGTGAGTTAACCCCTCATTGATCGGCTTTCATTTCACTATTTTCATGGATGGATATTTAGGGTACGAGTAAAAAATTGGCATTTGGCAGTTTTATGTACTGCAACTCAATATTGTGAAAGAAGTGTCTTACATATTAGCTGTATGAGTAATACATCAATTGATGTATGAGTAGTAAATAATAATTCCTCCATTGCCTTCTATTTCGCTGCATACTACACTCCTTCACTTTCATTTATTTCATGTTACACGGGGGTAAAATAACTTACTCCGTATATAATCTCTAAGGTCGATTTATTTATATATGTAACAAAAAGCGCTACCATCAAAATTTGTGAAAAATACAAAACAAACAGTTGCGTATACAAAGTAGACCCAAAAGCTTTTGTAATTTCTCGTTTGTTCCTTCTCTATACAAACTTTCAAATAAAACTATATACATTGTCGATCATTTTCAACATTTTACACTTCTACTAACCATTGCTTCCTTTCTACATATTCGTTTTCTTTTCTCATTTCTTCCCTACACTCAAATTCAAACTCAAAGAAAAAAAAAAACATACGACTTCTTACTCATTTACATGTGTCAAACACAGAGTCTCCACTTTCCAAGAGACCATGTGCAACACCACCTTAACACTGTTTCAAAGATACAACAAAGACAAATACAACGACACTCGAGATTCCTCCCTTCTAAAATACTTGTAGAGTTGTACGTATGACTTTTCCACACCATAATATTCATAACTAAGACATAACCCCCATCATAATTTTTGTAATTATTATTGAATAAATTATAAAGACAATTATAATTTATTAAATAATAACTATAATAATTAGTACTCCCTCCGTTTCAGTGAGTTGTTTACAGTTTGACTTTTTTGTGATGGGAAAAAAGTCAAACTGTAAACAAATAACTGAGACAGAGGGAGTATGAAAATTACATTTTAATTGAGAATGATTGATTAGGCATGAAGAATAAATTCTCGGGTGAAGGGCATGTGGGAGACAGAAAAAAGTGACAAAATCATCAAATGTCTTTAAGTAGCGACATTGCCGGATCTTGGTTGCCGTAGAAGTTCGATAAGTGTCTCTGCCTGTTCCACAAACAACGTAACACTCCCATCATTATAACTTTCTTACAAATTTCGCATAATTGTTCATTATTTGGTTACAACAACATGTGTTGCATATTGTCTCTACGTACTTCTCAATAATTCATGAGAAAAATATAAATAACGGGATGAATTTAAGTTACGATGATTAAATATACACATTAAAAAAAAATTAATAAGTTTGAGTTATAATAATTTAAACTCCCTTTTATAATATTATGTTTTACTCCATAGAATATAAAAAAGAAAAAAGTATGAATAACTATTATTGTATAGTTATTTTCAAAGACGTAAAATCTCTATAACATAAGAGTACTACTAGTAAAGTGTTGGACCATAAAGTGTGAATAACTGTAGAGTACTACTGTTGGACCATAAAACGATGATTTGATTGTGCTGAATTTTACTCGTATTTTATTGTGAACTAGTGGAGGTAAAGATGCGTAATCGCCATCACTAGCTAAAATCTAGAATGACCCCAATACGATGAGTCATAACTGTTGTTTTCCACAAGCTCATTTTTGCAAATTCTGTAATACTCCGTTGTTATCTAAAAACACTGAAAAATTAAACAGACTTATAATTTCAAATATCCTTTCTTTTAATTTTTTACTGAAATTGAACATATTTCAATTTCAAAAAACCTAATTTATTACCGTTACAACATTTTCTAAAATATTTTTCGGTTCGGTTAATACATAACTAACTAAGGTGAAGGTAAAATTAGAGTCAAAAGAAGGCAACTACTCCACTTTTTAAACTTTAGAAAAGTACTCCGTAAAAGCCAAAGAAGACAAGTAAAAACTCAAAGAAGTGTGGTTTGTGAATTAAGGTTGTGAAACACATGGCTAATAATGTTTGATTGAAATTGAAGCACTACAAATCAACTAATGTTTGTCGGTTTCCCATTTTAAACAACAATGTCTGTCCACAGCCACTCCTCCTAGGAGTACTATGTTATCAACCTTCAACTTCGACTACTGTTTTCCCGGAAATGAAGGCGTTAAATTACACATGTCTTATCGTATGATTTAAAATGAAAGTATTTTGATGAATCGATAGTAACAGGTCGTTTTATTCATAGGAAAAAAATAACTTCATCTTTTCAGTTTATGAGAATATAATAGGAGTATTTTCTTCTTCTCATTATAAACTTTTTACTTTTACTTATTGGTCATCGTAAATTAAAAGTTGAGTTAGGCACTGTTCTTTTCGGTTTTTTAGAACTGAATTTATAGGAGCTGAACTTATAAAAACTGAACTGATAAGAGCTGAACTTATAACAACTAAATCTGTGTAAATTAAAGCTTAATAAGACTTATAGGAGCTGAATTTATTAGAGCTGAACTTATAGGAACTAAGCTGATAATGGAGCCTTAGTATCTTATAAAATGGGTAATATCCATTTTATGCCTAAAACGGGTAATATTCGATTATAAATAGATCAAGACAATTTTTTGTTAATATCTAGGCATGTTTCTTTTGTCATGTCTAATTATTTGGTCTGTTTCAGACATAAAATGAATACATATGTTTTATGTTAAGTATTTTTGTTAAAGTAAAGTTTATATCCATTTTAAACTAATCATTTGAATCAAAAATGACCAAATTACGGAGTAGTTTTTTTAACAAATATTGTTAGTCCAAGAGCAATAAAGTGTACAGAGTCTACACCACCAAATATTGTTCTTTATAAAAAATAAAAGAAAATTATTTGTGTGCAAAAAATTTAATTCGTGACGGAGGGAACATTATTTTATACTCGTAATTGAAATAGAATAAAAAGGATTCTCAAAAGATTGAATTGTACCAAAAAGCTTTTTCTATCATCTTCTCATTTCATTTAAATTATCATTTTCATTTAGAACAACTGATGGAATTTATTCTAATTTAACTACAAGTTTCAAATTCGAGCTCTGAATATAGAATATAGTTTTTTGTTTCTTTAGTTTATTAAAGAGTGGGACACAAGACCACTACAATTAAAAAAATAATAATAATAAAAAAAAAAAACTCAAAATCTATTATTAACAATATTTCCGCCTTAACCACTGAACCAGAACATCATTATAAATAATTCTTGTTGTACATGGAAGAACCAATACAATGACAAGTGGTGAAGTACTCAAGTTTGCACCACCCAAGTTGTTGATAACATCAACTTATTGACTATCCTTGTCATTCCTACACTCAATGTTTTACCAATTCTCACCCTCCCCTTTTCCTTTCTTTTTCATAAATTAATAACCAAAGACTATCTTGCTTATATTATTATTTTCAACTAATATAATAAAGCTAACCAATTAATTTAATTTAATTAATAATAAAATGGATGTATATACACTGAAACACGTTAAATAATATTTTGAAAAATATAAATTGGCTAACTGAAATACCTACCACTTCCCACTTGCTTATTACCGTCTACCTAACAAAGTCCTATCCCGAATTCAATTTCCTATTTTTAGTATCGGATTTTTTAAAACGTATTTAAAAGGCAGATATTAAGGGCTCAAAACACGTTAAATAATATCATTGCAAAATCTTTGAATTTTTATTTTTGTACTCTTATAATGTGCATTTCAGTCACATTTAAAAAAGCATCTTTATAAAATAAATCGAGTTACGGAGTACTAGAATTTGAATTGCTAAATGACGTACGAGCAAACAAAAAGTATTTATTAATCAACGATTAAGACCACTTGCACGATTATAAATTATTATCAAGTTTTGTCGTGCTTATGATTTTTATAAATTCATTTGTGGTGACATTTTATTTCGGCCGAATTTTGCTACGTGACACTACCCGTACGGATTAACCGACAAAAAAAAAAAAAGAGATAATTATATGACCAACAAATTCTGACTAAAATACCATAATTTTAATAAAAAAAAAAATTAAAAATTTATACAACGGTCTTATTTTAAAATTAATTTAATTATATCGACGATAGAAGAACTAACCTTTTTCTTGGCACGGGAAGTACCGGACTGTGACAGCGCAATCAACGGCGGAATTGCGCCTTCACGCGCCACCATAGTCCGATAAACGACACTGTCTTCACACAATTGCAGCAAAATCGCCGCGGCAATCTCCTTCTGTCGGTGGGACCCGACTTCGACAAGTTCCACCAAGACTGGGATTCCGCCTTCTTCAACCAATACCAGCTTCGCCTCTGGCAACGCCACCAATAAACTAAGCACGTACGCCGACTTATCCACCATGGGTGACCCAATATCCGACATGAGCTCGATTAACGGGTTCATGATCCCGGATTCAACTGCTTTGATTTTATTCTCTTTTACGGAACACAGCGAGTACAGCGCAGTGGACGCGTCTTTTTTACCGCGTATCCCTCCTGTTATAAGAAGATCTATTAGCGGCGGGATTGCCCCCGACCGTCCGATTAAAATTTTGTTTTCGTCGAGCTGAGACAGCCGAAGAAGCGCGCACGCAGCGTTTTCTTTGGCTGTCGGGGTCCCGATTCTAAGAACCTTAACTAACGGCTTTACAGCGCCGAACAACATGATATGGTCTTTGTTTTCCTCGCAAAGCGACAGGTTTAGAATCGCTGTAACCCCGTATTCTTGGAGCTGAGCGTCGGACGAAGAAAGGAGAGATATAAGCGGCTTAATTGCGCCCGCCTGCGCAATTTTGAGCCTGTTCTCAGGCTTATTTTTCGCCAACAGACGAATTTCTAACGCAGACTGTTTCTGCACATCAGTCGAAGACGAGCTCAACTGTTTGATCAACTGCGGAATCAAATAATCCGACTGATCATCCGCAGCGACGCAGGCAAGCCAAAGCTGGCGAGACTCAGCAGAAGCTGATTGAAACTCGCCAGAGACGTCGCTGTTACATTCGCTGAAGGCCGAGGACGAGTGCTCATTAACGTTTAAGTCGCTGAATTTACGGCCCATGTATGTGAAATTTGACGGAACGTTCTGCGTTTCCATCGATAGAAGAATGACAAGGATAAAATCGTCTTTAAAGTGCGTGTCAATGGTAGTTATTGTAGAGTGATTTTGATGGTTTTATTTTTGGTTAGATAGAGAGAAGGGGAAGAGAACCTGGACTAAGTTGTTTAGGTGGTGAGGGGTCAACTGAAATTATTAATAGTTGGTAGGCTTCACAAAAGCTGACCCGATTCGAAATTGGTCGAACGACGGTATCAATGATTATAAATGAACATGTTTTTCTATCCGAACACGAAAATTATACTCGTAAGAAGTTAAATTAATTCGTCATGATGGGTTAGAATTTTGCGTGTCACGGGTTTACCTTCTTAGTTAAGAAACTTATATTTCGAGAACAGTGTAGTTATTGAAAAATTATGCTTACTTATTTTCACTGCACCTAATCAATTGTATATATTCAATCGGATGGAAGACGTATTAGTTTATGCCTATAATCAACAAATAACATTTTATATCTTAACAGCTTCGTCTCGTTTCGAACTGATCAATTATATAGCTCAACGGACTGTAATATGGATCCCACAGACCAAAACGAGTCCTTTTTAGCTCATTTTGGCCCCACTCATGCTCAACATGAAAGTTTCTTAAGATGTCACATTGTCACCCATCATATATTCGATTTTCAACTAGTTAAGATAGCGTGCTTATCTGAACCGTTTTAATTACATCCCAACTAAAATTAAAGTGTAATTTTTTCTATTCATACGACTATTCGAGTATTATTTTCAAATTTTTTAGGCACTCTATATGACCCCACACACCTTTATATATCTGAAAAATGATGTCAAAATCTTTCTTAGCATCTATTACGGAGTATAAGTGATCATCTACTCCTAAATTTTCTCATTTAGTGACAAAAGTTGAACCACAAATTAAATGAGGAGAAATTTCAGGGATCAAATAATAGATTACATTACCAAAAAAGAAGAAAAACAAATCACAAAAACTATGGACTTCAACTTTTCACGTATTATTCAAACACAAAACACACCGTCGTCGGAAAATGAACATGTTTCAGACTCTAATCGCCTTTTACCTTCAAACTTGGTCGCCTCATCGGCATCCACGTCTTTTAATTATCAAGAAATATCTAATGACGAAGAAAATGTGATACATATACAGCTTGACGACGATAACGAAACCTTATCGTTTTCATGGAAGAAATTATTACGTTATACCGGTCCTGGAATTTTGATGAGCATTGCATTTTTGGACCCCGGTACGGTGAGCATATTTGAATGCATGGGTTAACCAGCTACAAACATAAAATCTTAAATAAAATGTTTCCGCGTTAATAAAAGTATAAATTTTCAAACACGACAGTCTTATTATAAGCACTATAATAAAATTTTGCATTGAGACGGTCTGATCGAAAACCTAATGATAAATTTGTCCACCAGGTAATATAGAGGGCGACCTTCAAGCAGGGGCGATAGCAGGGTACTCGTTGATTTGGCTGTTACTATGGGCGACGATTATGGGATTATTTATCCAGTTGTTATCTGCACGAGTCGGGGTTGCGTCGGGTAAGCACTTGGCGGAGCTATGTAGGGAAGAGTATCCCCCTATAGCCCGTATCGTCTTGTGGGTCATGGCCGAGGTGGCTGTTATCGCTGCAGATATCCAAGAAGTCGTTGGTACAGCAATTGCAATTCAAATTCTAACTCACGGCATTTTTCCGTTGTGGCTTAGTGTTGTAATTACCGCAGCTGATTGGTACGTTTCGTTCACTGGAATTGCAACATAAAACGATTTTATAGTTTTACTACTTGTATAATTTTAATAACTTTCTTCTTTATTTTATAAATGTACTAGTTTTGTATTTCTATTTCTTGAGAGCTACGGAGTACGAAAAATGGAAGCGGCTTTTGCAATTATGGTTGCAACGATGGCAATCTCATTTGCATTCATGTTCGCCGATGCAAAACCAAGTGGCCGCGAATTATTAATAGGTAATATTGAAGCTCGAATTTTCGTCTTTCAAAAACTATTCTCTTTTCGCATATACAAATAACATGATCGTTGTTACAAACATAGGTACAATAATCCCGAAACTCAGCTCAAAAACAATTCAACAAGCCGTGGGAATTTTCGGATGCGTCATCACCCCCCACAATGTGTACTTGCATTCCGCATTAGTTCAATCTCGAAAGATCGACATAAATAAAACCGGTCAAGTTCAAGAAGCAATCAACTATTATTCAATCGAATCTTCAGTAGCCCTACTAGTATCGTTCTTCATTAATCTTTTCGTCACAACGGTCTTTGCCAAGGGATTTTATGGCACAGAAAAGGCTAGTAGTGTCGGTTTAGCGAATGCAGGACAATACCTAGAAGAGAAATATGGGGGAGGCGTACTTCCGATATTATATATGTGGGGAATTGGATTATTAGCCGCCGGACAAAGTAGTACTATCACCGGAACATATGCCGGGCAATTTATTATGGGCGGGTTTCTTAATCTTCAATTAAAAGAATGGCTTCGAGCAATTATAACCAGAAGTTTTGCTATAATACCTACCATGGTTTTGGTTATAATTTTCGATAGATCGGAGGGTGCGATGGATATAATGAACGAATGGTTGAATGTGCTTCAATCGATGCAAATTCCGTTTTCTTTGATACCGCTTTTTACGATGGTGTCTAAGCCAGAGGTTATGGGACTTTTTACGATCGGAAAAACTCTTCAGGTTGGTTAAACTTACTCATCATTTACTAGAATTGCTACATTTTTGAATAATACTCCGTATAAATAATAAGAAAGGAGATACAAATCCATCATCACTTACGTCTAATTGCCTAAATTGCCATTGTTGTCGATTTATGCAGATGATTTCATGGATGGTCGTAGCCTTAGTAATGGTCATCAATAGCTACGTTTTACTCGACTTCTCAAATACGGTTGTTAAAGGAGGATTACCGACAATACTTTTCGGCCTTTCAACAGCGGGATATATATCATTTATTATCTATTTAGTTTTCCGCGATGGAACACTTCCATCGACATTGGTAAGTAGAAGACTATTTGAAAAAATTTCTTATACGGGTGGTATTGAATTGACGAGCACGTCCAAAATCGAAGGACTTAACGATCGATAGACAGACAGACAGACAGATTAGTTAGCTTTAAAACACTACCCACATGTAGATTTATGAGACTCAAAATGTCATCAATGAATGTTTTGTATTATAACACATTCATCAATATAACTTAGATTGTTCACCATGTGATGGAGTAATGAGTATCAAAACATCGTTGAATTTTTTTGATAAATCACAATCATAGACATGTTTTTATGAACAACATATTAATTGCTGACTTTATTATTAGTATATATATTGACTAGGGCTGAGCAAAATATCCGAATATCCGAAATCCGAAAATTTTGATCCGATATTCGATCCGATTTTTTGGATATCCGATCCGATTTTTCAAAAAATTCGGATATCCGTATCCGAAAATTTCGGATATCGGATATCCATCGGATATTTAATTATGACATTTCGGATATCCGATATCCGAAAAATATCCGAATTTTTTAAAAAAAAAAAAAAAAAAAAATCATGAAACCCTAGACTAACCAAAAACACAAATAGTCCAACAATGAAGCCCATGTCACATTTATAACTTACGGAGTACTTCACTGCTTTGCCTCTGTATCCCTTCCACCTCTCTTTCTTCCAAATAAAAAAAACATCATATTTTAGATCTGAAATTCTCAACCAAGTCCGGCGACCAAGTAAGTCACCACTCACGCTCTCTCTCGCCTGTCCGGTACCACGCTCGTCACTCACGCTCATCAGTCTCCCCATCTTCTTCTCTACACCGTACGGCCTGCCACCATGGCCCACCACGCTGCCACCGCCCACCGGATTCTACTCCTCTGTCAACCGTCATGAGTTCACCACTGCCATCTCGTGTCCTTCTTTCTTAAATATAAATTTGAAACTTAGCTTGTATTTTAATTTTGAGATTATTTTCACTATTGTTAAATTCTCATTGGTGGTGTACTTTTGTTTATTTATTTCGGTGTGAAGTTTTGTATTTTAGACATTTTTAATGAATCATCAATAGTACGATTCAAAATTAAGCGATATAACTTTATGTTATCTGTCCGTTCGTTGTAAAATTAGCTACGAAAAAGTAGTATTTACAGGTTTGGATATCCGTCGGATATTTGGATATCCGATCTGAAAATTTCGGATATCAAATTTCGGATATCCGAAGGGTTTCGGATCGGATATCGGATACTAAAAAACTGAAATTTTGGATACGGATATCCGATCCGAAAATGCAGTTCGGATCGGATATCCGATCCGTGCTCAGGCCTAATATTGACCAAAAAATTGTTACACATGATTCAATGCATGAGCATGTAGACAAGATTTTAGGTGGAATAAATTTCATGTATTTTTTAATTGGTTAAGGTGGAAAGCGATAAGAGTAAAGACATACTTTAGAAAAGACCGTCTTTCTCTAAGAAAGTTAAAGATAGATTTTACGATGAATAAAATGTGACCATAATTAGGCTATTCGCCCAACCACTATTGATCATGATGTGAGCACTATTTTTTGGAGGTATAAAAGAGGTCACATTTTAGTCAGTAATAGTGACACGATCGGCCTAAATGTGGTTACATTTTACGTATCGGAAAATCGTCCTTCACTTTGGCAGTGAAAGATGGTCTTTCACAAGACTTATAATAGTAGAAAAAAGACACACGAACTTCATGTAATTTAGTAATACCGTAGATAGATGATGGACGAATAGCTTTTTCGTAAGGACATAACCCACATATTGGTCGCAAATCAGCATAAAATAGATGTTCGGACAAATTCTGCTTCTACGGTGGACAAACAGTACCATGGTTCTCCAAGCCACAACATTTAATTACGGTGAACTAATGATCTACTGTTAGGCGATTACTGACCTAGATTGCAACTGAAAAGCCCTTGCATCAATATCAACAAAGAAAGATCTGAAAACACGAACTGAGAAGTCCCATTATATCCTCTTTGGAGGCATGTATTGAACACGCTCATCCTCGCAGATCGCCTGCAAAAAGGTTAAAAAAAAGAAACACCGTATTCAGTTTTAAGAAGAGAAGGCTAAAGAAGCAAAGAAAGAGTAGCTCCGCAAGACGTAACATTAATCCTAGAAACGAATGCAATCTTATACCGAAATGCATAAAACTTCTAAGCCGCAATAACAAATCCATTTACAACATGAGAAACAAAACACAAGCAATGATAGGATTTCAGTCAAAAAGTATCCTGCGATAAAAAAGACAAAGATTCAGATCTAAATGATGCCAGGAAAATATATCCATAGCCAAATCGATTTGATTCCAAAAGGAAAGCACGACGCAAAATGCTACTCCGTATAAACTAGGTTATGGATAACTAAAATGCTGCAATATAATTTTTCGACAGCATATCAGATACATCTGTTGAGGCAATGATTAGATCAGACATAAAAGATCATGGTCTCAGTTTTGTGGGAACACAATCGAACTTGAATCGCTGGGCACAAACCTTGTCTCTGCATTATTATATTAAAAAGCACTGATTGGCGTGATAGCTACTTTTGTTTACCTATTATCTACTCATATTTGTTATGGTTTCAAGGGTTAAATAACAAGCATAATTTGTTGCCGCCATAACTTACTTGCATGTTTCAAAAAAAATTAAAAGAACTAAACCCCGATGATGTCGGACAATTTACCATATACGTCTCCATCCATTTTCATATTCGTGTTCACTACTTTTGACCAGCTAGACAAGCTTCGGAAAGCTGTGTAATAGAAAATCATAACGACCAAAAATAATACGGGTATGGATCCTCTCCAATGGGCATCCGTTTCTTATAAATGGTTGAGATCGGTTCTTGTGAAAATCTAAGGGTTGTAATTGTTTGATAAAAATAATGTTTTAATGAAGGAAAAAGAAAATATATTAAAATAATAGTGTATTAGAGAGGTAATGGAGAGGATCCAAATTGCAAAAAATACACGCATAAATGATAGACGGAATATTAGAAAATTGATCGATAGGTAGTCTTAAAAAAGTAGGACACTCATCAAGCAAGATAAGTATCCAACACAACATCAGCAAAGTTACGTAAAAGAGAAGTCAATATCCAACCTGAAATTCCTCTGGAAGTGCCTCTGACACAGCAAGAGTGTAGCAGCCTGGGACAAATCTTCCTGAAGTCCGAAACATAGATTAATAAGTAAAAATTCGTCAAATGTTCTTTGATGAAAATTAGTTAATTCAGGAAGAGCACACAAAGAGATGACTAGCTCATCAGAAATGAATAGGTAAGTACAAAATTAATTAAAGAGCAAAAGATAGTTCTCCGTAATATTTAATAGGTGAATTACACAAGACTGTAAGCGGGAAAGATGGAATTCAAAGATTGTCGAAAACGATACTTCATTGTTATGCACATTTATAGCAATTGCTATGTGCGATTATGTCCACAAACAATATTAAGAACTGTCTTCTGACACTCCAGCATAACAACTAATGCTTCCAGCGACTTCTGGAAACCAACATTTTTGACCAGTTTTCCGCAGGATGGATAGGTAGAAAACACAATGCATCTGTTTCCGATAAAGAAAAAGATTCAGCGTGTTCCCATTTGTGGGATATAACAATCGAAATCAAATGGCTCATAAAGCCCTATGCACTTCATGTAATTCATATAGCAGATATATGCCTCCGAAGGTCACTTGGAAATGTATTTGTTAGTGTGCGTCCAATTATTTAGAGAAGGTGCTTCTTTGAAGCCACATCAGGCAATCAAAGGTCATTATCTCATATCTTCACAACGGAATGTTTGGTAGTCCCTCTAATCGGTCAAATTGTTAACATTTGACCAAAATTCGCCTCACAAAAATAGTCAAATGTTAACAATATGACTAATCGGAGGGAGTAACACTGAATATTACACCTACTCCGTACTAAACTCGGGCCCTTTTGCAAATTTATATTTCCCAACTATGGCCATAAAAACAAATACGTGAACATTCTTCTTCTAAACAACGGTGTTTCTTTATGTCCCTATCATTATCACCTACGATGAGATTGTGGGCATATCATTGTTGGCTTTGCTCCACCAAAATTCCTAAACACAGAACTCTCAATGTGGCCTCTACAATATGGAAGTGCCTCCGCAATCGATGCAGATTGCAAGCACAAAACAAATTAAGAACGGTATACATAAACAAAAGGTAACGAGTGAAGTACCAATTCGCAGCCAGCGAGCAGCCCAGCTCCTAGTCGGGTCCATCACAGAGATCAACCTATTTAAACCGACAGAGAAAACAAGATCAATACATATGCCGTCTTTCATGACTGCCGATTCACTCTGCAACACGACACATCAGACAACAAAATATAACTAGGCTTGGCTTCAACATAGACCATCACGGCTTTCACAAATTTAATGAGAATATGCTATGATCACACCTCAATGCAATAAGCTAAACCACAACCCAAAACTAGGATTCTAGATGATTATATGTTATACTACTCCCTCCATTCAACTCCAGCTACCACATTCGTTTTTCCCGTGTTTGTCCAGAGTCTCCAGACACATATTGCAATGATAACGTGATTACACATTATATAAACTCTACATTCAAGACATATAGAGTAGTATATATACATTATTAAACTCTAAATATTCAATACAATACTACTCCTTTCATCCCATTTTAAATATCTACTTTCTAATGAATCAGGACATTTAAATTAGAATAGAGATTGAATTATTGTACTCATAGACAAATCAAACAGCTTTTATATGACCATATTTTCATAGCATATATCGCAAGAAATTCCGAAAATTCTCTACTCCTATGACAGTATCAAAGCATAATGGCATAACTGACTGCACAACGTAACGAAATCGAGAAGGAAAGAAGAGGGAATACCCAGTGAAATTAGGAGTGGTGCACTCAACAACGCGCTCATTATCTTTGTCGAGGTTAAAGAAAGGGCAATTCTCACAACCTGATTCTCTAAACTGCAAAGCACAACATAAAATTGAAGAAAAAATTGAAATTAGAAACCCTAATTGAAAAAAAACAAAAAAGGGGGGAAATAAAAATTGAAATGGAAAACCCTAATTGAGTGAAACCTGGTCGTAGGTTTTGACGAGGCGACAACGAAGGCAAGCACGAAGCTCGTGGCCGAAGCTGGTGGGTATCTGCGCTACCACGCTTCCCATTCTTTTTCTTCCTTTCTGCTCTCTCTTTTGCACTCAGAGTTGAAGTTGACGAGGGGAAAAATAAAAACAGATTTTATAACGGAGGGGATCCGAACTTGAAACTTACTTACGAGTTTTTATATATATAGAGCTTGAACGTGTTCATTTTTATACTCCGTCAAATATTTTTATACAGTATAAAAGGCTTATTTTTTAATTTCTGAGAGAAAGACGGTATTTTTCAAGATTTTTCTCACTTTAACAAGTACCCGTTAGTTCAAGAATCAAGACTATTTCATGCTAAGTCACAAATGATCTTGTACTGTTAAGTTATAGTTTTTGACTACTTTTTGGTGATATCATTCGTGTCAAAACCTAATTTAGGTGGTCATAACTTGTAGACTGTACGGTCAGTTGGTGTGTAGGGTGATTGATAGTTACGTAGGAGCTGAATGGATTTGTGAACAAAAGAAATGAAAATTTGATGAGGAGAATTATAGGAAAGAAAAGTGAAAATGACCTCACCCAGCCGTGGAGCTTAGGGGGTGCTTCAAAGCTCAGAATTAGCGAGGAGTTGCAGTCCCTGCATTTCGCTGGTGGGCATGTATGGTATCACCACGCTTAGTGGTTTACTGGCCCACAATGGTGGTGGCTGAATCGCCAGTGACTAAACCCCTCGTTACCAAAAAAAAAAAAAAAAAAAAAAAAAAAAAAGTGAAAATAGTCAAATTGTTCATTTTGTATAGGATGGAGTCCAATCGTATATGAAAAAGTAGGACCCTTACTAAAAAAAATACGGCGTATTTTTCTTCTTACAATATGTCTTCATTGTCTTGTGAAGTATTGACATGAGACAACTTCATATAAACGATTTTTTTTTATTAGGAATATGATAAGAGCTTGAAACAAAGAATATTCCCACCTTTTCTCTCGTTAAAACTTATAAAATTCCGTTAAAACTTATTTTTTCCCTCATGAGATATTATAGGAATTTTCTCATTTCAACCTTCTTATTTTATGCCTAGGGCATAGGATAAATCAACCAAAAAAAAAAAGATTATAAAAAAAGAAAATTATAATTGAGTGCTCTTCAGTCTTCACAGAATTCATTGTTCAACAACAAATTTCAAGAACAAAGTATACAACTTTGGCAAAGAAATGCGTTTAAAACAGGCACAACATGACAACATCTCAGGTACATTTATACATGTGTAAAATGAAATTCTGAAGGCTAGCTCTATTTACATCTAATTAATCAAAAGTATCCGACTGTCGACTTCCTCCGTTCTAAGTCGTATGTCCTCGACTGAGTCCTTGCAATCTACAACCATACGCATGATCACAACCTGTCATACCTGCGCGCAAAAATTGACAACGGAAAATAAAAAACAATCAGACACAAACATAAGACGCCTGCTAGTCCACGAAGTTTATATAGAAAACAATCAGACTCAAAATAGTTTAATATATTACTTCGTAATTAATTCGTATTGTCGAGAAAATCAAGTATTTCATTAGAATATCATGACAAGTACATACGTTATATACTCGAAAGTGCGGATAAGGGTACAAGATGCTAATCAGGCACAAATATGCTCGTTCAAGATAACAAAATTTGGACTTACAATGATATTTTGAATCGATAAATAACTACCCCATTTGCCACTGCATCCAATAAAACAGGAGAAACCAAATTAGATCAAGATGACAAGAGGTCGACATAAAATGAAGGTCGAACTAATAATCCACCCTTAACAACCAATATAAGCGGTAAATTGTAAATTCTAAACACCTTAAGAGCTGGTTCACCCTTATAGTTGCTTGAAGATTGCTGCTTTTCCTTTGTCATCTGTGCACGAGCGGCTCTTCCTATTGCAGATTTTTCAAACTCCTCCTGTCTGAATTAAAAATTACCAGTTAATCCCGGAGAAAGAAAGGAACAGGATTACTCAAACTTTGGTTAAAGTCAGCCATCGTAACTAAAAAAAGGAAATAAGTCTCTCTTCAATGGTTTTGAGCTCTTTCACCTTGCCTTAGTCTCGCTACTGCCAAAAGCATAACGTCATCATGCCAAAGCTAACCCCTACGCCTTGGCCTATGACGACTCCTGTATGATCAATGTCAACGGGAGTTTGTTCGAGGGCTCGGAGAGGCTAATAAATAAACAAACTCACACCTTTAGCCTCCTCTCTAACATCATGCCTTTTTACCCTATGACATCCGACAACTATTCACCCACCAATTTTCACAAAAACTACGGCTTCTTGTTGTTTAATTGAATAAAATAAACGACCTTTCAACCTCCTCAAATGGTAGTTGTTATGCAAAGGCTCGCTATGGCTAAGGCAGAGGCCTCTGCAAAGCCTAACAAAACAGAAGCTTTTGCGGCATCCAAGCCCAAGTACGGAGGAATGTGGTCACAATGTATACACAGCAGAGCTCTTAGATACATATAACTAAATCAATCGAAAACAACAACAACAACAACAACAACAACAAAGGAGTGAAGGCCTAGGATACTCCGGAAATTCACTTTTAGGTCGATACCAATCTCATACCCAACACTTATTAGTTGGATACTTCACATGGGAAGACAAATTGTGACCGAAAGTGAACCAAATACTTTCTGTGAAGCATATAGGACCGGTGTTCGGAAGGCTAATGGAGGGGGTTTAGGGAGCAACATCATGGAATTTAGCATATAAAATCGGCTGACATTAACGCCGACAAAAGAAGCAAAACAACATCATCATCATCATCATCATAAACATCTGCACAACTGTAACTAAACCAAATTTCTACCAGTTTGTGTGTGTCATTTGTATGAAAACATAATTAATCCATCATAAGAATCAATCACCAAGAACAAAATCGAAGATGTCTAAACAATAATTTCGGGTATAAGTAATCAATCACAAGAATTAATTTCTCAACCAAAAATGAGGACTTAGTTAAGTCCCATCAAATCATTCTCCCTAATTTCAAAATACAATAAGTCTCCCGTAATACCTTCGTTGAGCAGCTTCGGCGGCTTTAGCGCGAGCTTGTTCAGAAGCCAATCGATCAGACTCACGTTTCTCTTCCTTGGTTTCGCCATCGAAGCAGGAACACACTCCTCCCATTTTTATTTTTATTTTTTTTTCAATCTCTTCTGTTGTTTGGTGGACTTTTTATTTGGATTTTGTAGTACATGTAGCTTTTTTTACAACGTGGCACGGACTCGATATTAGACTTGTCAAATGGATTGTATCGGTTTGGATTTGTATCGAGTTAGTTTGGGTTAATCATTTTACATCGGTAAATATATACTTCCTCCACAACGATAAATTCCGCTGACTTTATGCGGCCTCCAACGCCTCTTCACTCACGTTTTTAATCGCATATTTAATTTTTGGTTGAAAATTAAATTTTGTGAAAGATATTTTGGCAACAAATGTAAATATCTTGTTATCGTATAACGATTATTTACATATTTTAAGTTATTTACGGTCAAAGTTTTAAAATTTTGACTTTCTAAAAGTGAAACGGGACTATCATTGTGGAACGGAGGAAGTATGTATCAGATATAAGTAATGGAAGAATAATGAATTACTCGGTCATATTTAAGTGAGGATATTTTAGACATTTAATATTGAAAATAAAATAATTATATTCTTTGTGCATAAGCTATTAAACTCAAACCATTATTAATTATTAATTATTATTAAAATCTTGTTCGTATAGACTTAAGTGCTACCGTGCTACCAAATGATATTGATTTTTTAATCTTATCATACTCGTACTTATTGTTACAAGTATATACTTCGTCTATTCCAATAGATTCTATACGTTTTACTTTTTTGATATTATTCATAAGTGTCTAGAATCTTCAATATAACTTCTAAAATATAAAATAAAAAATAGTCATGTGTGATATTGTTTTAATTGTCTGTATATTATTAATATCAAAATTTTAAAATTTTCGAGAATACGAAACCAAAGATATGAACGAAACAAAACGAGTATTAATATAGGTGAATAAAGGAAACGTATAGAACGTATTGAAATGGAGGAAGTATTATACATGAATATATCCACTTTGAATCATTCAAATTCTTAACAATCAACTATTTTTTTGATAAATATTTTAGTCAAATATCAAAAATTAGACCGATCAGAAGAGAACGGATTCTCTGTCCCATTTTCATGTCCCACTTCGTGTCCCATTACTACAAATGGTAATATATCTCGGATTTATTGCTATATGAAGTAATGGAACACCAAGTGGGACATAAAATGGGACAGAGAATCCGCTCTCCGATCAGAGGGCGTACACGATACAGTTGCAAAACCCTGTTCACGGAAAAAACGAGTTTGTCTAATGCTATCTACTTCTGCTGATACTCTTTGATCTCCTGTAAGAGTGTTTTGATATTATTATATGATGATCCTCCTTCTTCCACAGCTTTATACGCCAATTCGCTAAACTTTTTCGCCGTTTGTCGAATATCTTCTGTTGTCATCAATTTGCATATGGCCGTCTGTATCTTTTCTTTCTCGACTAACTTAGACTCGTCTGTCGCCCAAGCTTTCCACGTCGAATTTCCTACTGATACACCTATCTTTATTACTTGAGTCACCAGCTTTTCGTTGTGGAATTGCTCGGCGAATACGGGCCATGTAATTAAAGGCACACCTGCACACACCCCTTCGAGTATCGAGTTCCACCCACAGTGTGTCATAAACCCTCCGATTGCACGGTGCTCCAGTATGACCACCTGTGGGGCCCAACCCCTTATTACGTAACCCTTCCCATTTTCTTGAATGTCGTCTTCAAAACGGTCAGGCAACCAAAATTCATCCGAAACGTCGTCCTCTTTTTCGTCAGAAGATTTCATGACTTTTCCTAACACCCAAAGGAAAGAAAATCCGGAATTTTGAAGGGCGCTCGCCATTTCTATGATTTGAGCCTTCGTAAATCGTGTTAAGCTTCCAAAACAAATATAAAGCACGGATTTCGACTCTTTAGAATCTAGCCAACTTAAGCAACTATGGGCATCAACTGTCGTGGTCTTCTCGCCTCGTTCAAGTTTATCATCCAAAGTCCTATTGAAAAGCGACAAAGGCCCGATATGCCACGACTTAATTCCAATCACATTTCTATAATAATCCGCGTAATTAGACTCTAACTCGTAAAAACTATTGATCAAAACCCCAAAACTCGCTCTCTCAGCCTCTTTTAATCTGTCAAACAACGCGCTAAAACTCGTTTTCCCCTTAACCAGGTCCTGTAACTGCAACTTCGCTATGACTATTTTATCAGGCAAATTTGGCACCACAAACTCCTCGCTTTCCGACTCAACCTCGTCGTGTGGACGATACTTCTCGAGACTGTAACAAATACACTGATTAAAATAACAACTCCCGCTAAACGCCAGTCGTGGAACTCCAATTCTTCTCG
The DNA here is from genome assembly GCA_023091065.1 of Dianthus caryophyllus. Lineage (NCBI taxonomy): Eukaryota > Viridiplantae > Streptophyta > Magnoliopsida > Caryophyllales > Caryophyllaceae > Dianthus > Dianthus caryophyllus. Next base: position 5,760,591 of record CM041517.1, read on the forward strand.
CGACCTCAACAGTCCAAGGGTAAAGGTAATCCGAAACAATACAATTTGGCCTATTTTCGATCAACATTGTCTCAAGTTTCGGCTGAAGCATCTCTATGGCCTTAAACAGTTTAAAGGTAGTTTCACGTGTTTGGGCCGACACGAGGTTTTCACAGCCCTCTGGTAGGCCCACTTCCTTAGCAGGAAGCGAGACCGTCAGGAACGTAATCTGATGTCCGATTTCGTTGTCTCGTTTAATCGTGTTTTCGAATCGAGTCATGTTTGCAGGGGTGGTGATTATGGTTGCCTTAATTCTGCCATATGAAGCTAATGTTCTTGCTATTTCTACCATAGGCATCATATGACCTGGTGCCATGTAAGGAAGAAATATTATATGCATTTTTTTTTTTTGTTATAATAAATTTTTTATATAAATTCTTGAAGAAAATTCATGTTATTTTCTTTAAGTTTTTGTGATTGTCAATAAATTAAATTTGAAATTCATCTTCTCTAGTAGAGATAATAATAAGAAGAAAGAATGTTATTTATTTTTATAACAATTTTTATTTTTATTTTTTGGTGTTCACTATTTTGTTGGAAAATGAATCAAAAACCAAACAATTGGTAGGAAGGATTATGACAATTTGGTTATTATTCTATATTTGCACAATATAAAATCAACGCGTATAAAGAGCGCGTACGTTTTTTCTTAAAATAAAGTCAAACATTGGACGTTAAAGAACTTAATAATGAAAAATAAATTTTAAATCAATGAAATATATATATATATTTAACAATTACCAACTTAATTTAAATTTATGAAATGTAAATTTTAAATTTTGAAATAGGAAATCACATGGTCCATGTTTAAACTTACGTGTATTAGAAAATCAAAATATTTAAAAACATCCATAATCTATGCCTCTATGGATTACTCCATAGTAATTTATTATAAAGCGCTCAAATGTAATATTGAAACAAGACAAATAGAAAATAAACATAGGAATCTCAAAATAATAAATCTCAAAATGTAGTTTAACAAGTTGAAGAAGCAAAAATAAAAAGAAATTAATAAGGTAGTTTTACACGCGCGGCTTGAACCTCTACATTCAGAAGAACCGATGTAAATGGAGAAAGTTTAATCTGAACTTGAACCCCTTCCATTAGATTTAAACTCACGAAACACATACTAGGGTAATCAGTTGAGTTTTATTCTAGGATGCAAATTACGACCGTCCATAATATCATATTTATGGTATCCTTTTCACGAGTAGCTCAAACCTAATAGTGGACCCCACTACAACACTTATAGGTGATGATCCTTCGAAAATTATTCACGATCATGTAACCGGGACCCTACAGTAATGTCACAAACATACTTAATCTCCAGATTGGTACGATTGAAACGAGCACTTGTCCTAAAAAAATTCGAAATAACTTAATTGTTATAAACAAGCAAGAAAGATAAAAGAATAACGTAAAGAAAATAACACGCAGAAAACAAACAAACAATTTTACATAGTTCATTATAATTGTGATGGCTACGTCCACTAGTGGAAAGGAAAAATATTTTATGAAATATTGAGGAGCGCAAACTTTCAGATTCAGATTACAACGATATGCCTGATTATAGTGAAGGAAAGAGAGTAAATATAAAAGAATAACTCTCTAAAACCTTAATAAGAAGTGGACGTATTCCACGTACATACAGGACTCTAGAACAAAACTGAAAGCACCGTTTTAGATATTTTGGGGGCATTACCCCCGAACCTACACCTGGGCGCTTCGCCCTTAGATCCCAACTCACGGACCAGACAAGATGATCCCGATGATTGTCGTTCGAAGTGATAACTATGAGATTTAAGGCATAATTCAACATTGATACATTTGCCTTTTTCTACATTTGTATTCTAATCCTACAAAATATATATATAATTTAGATATGAGTAGATCCATATGGAATTAAGACCCAAATTTATTTATTCCACTATATAGTTTGATGATACCCTCACCTTTTCCTATATTTGTATGTGTAGTGTTTGCTTTTTAATCTAGTCTTTATACTTCAATTAAGTGGTAATTACTAATTAGTGTGAGTAAATCATAAGCCCTATTTCAAAGGAGATACATGTAGCACTCAAATACATGAAATATTATTATACAATGAGCGTGGACTTGAGTGTGCCCTTTTACCTTAATTGTAGCTTTTAATTAGCCTTTAAATAACTTTAATTTAACATAACAAGAGCTTAATAGTCAAAAGGATTACACCCACCACTATCAACAACAATGGAGTAAAAAGGGACTATGACAGTTGCCAAGCACCTTCTATAATAGTAGTGTGATATTGTCTTTAGGAAAAGTAAGAGAATTACTATTACAATGAAAGACATCTTGTCTTTCTTCTTTTCCTATGAAGAATTTGGAAAAGAAGAAAGAAAAGCAAACTCCCATGATTAATAAAATATACTCCGTAGGACATAAGGACAATGATAAAATGCCACTAGGTGCGGTGTTGCTAACTATCGAGTTTCAGTACCATCCTCTCACATATTTGACGTTATACGCAATACGTATCAATTATAATGTGAGAAGGTGGTGCTGCCACCGACTGATCGACAATGATACTATTACATTTCCCGGCCTATGCATAGGACGTCACTAGGTACTACCGAGTACCAACCTCTCACATTATTGACATATCTTCATAAGCCGAAGAGATTAATATCAAAACATGTGAGAAGATGGTACTGCTACTATTACTGCTACACATACAAAATGACGTCATTATTATTATTGTACACTAAATTATCATAAAGCGGTTCCTTATTCATCGTCGTTCGGGATGCAATGGGAAGAGCTCTAGGGTTTGATCACCCTCATAATCTTGGTTCTTTTTCTTGACGTTGTTATCTTCGGTAGTATATTCAAATGTCCATTCACGTAACTTCCTTTTGTATGGACTTGTCTCTAGCTGCTTCTGCTCATTTTCAACCTATATATATCCACATTGACTATTATTTTTTCGCATTGGAAAACATAAATACTGCTAAAAAGAGACTGTTGGTTGTTTATACTTTAAAATTGATCACTTTAATGCTTTTATGACACGAATAAGTATTGAAATGGTCACATAACAAGAGTCAAATAAAATTGTACAACCGTCTTATAATAGAATTACTGACTGGGAAAAAAAGGGAGCAGTTTGTTACGTACTCGAGCATCGAAAGATAATGCTAAAATGGACGCATCATTATGAGAAGTGGGAGTAGTTGGAGTGGTAGTCGTAGTAGTAAGAGTAAGGCCAAGGATGTTGCGTTTTTGCTTTTGACGTTCACGAGCCTTGTGGTTTTGGAACCAATAAAACACATTTTTGCCTTCAATTTTGCCGTACTTAGCTAACTGCTCCGTTATTTGCTCTATTTGTTGAGCGTTAGGTGTTCGCATTCCTCCTTTGTACAACATCTCCAATATTCCGATTTGCTCTTGTGTCGGGTTCCAACGTGTCCCTCCTGGGTGCGTCTCTACCGATTGTACCTATTTAATACGATTATTTATAAGTTACACTAAATGTTACTCCGTACAAGAATTGTAGTCCCTTCGTTCCAGTGATTTGTTTACAATTTGACTTTTTTGTGATGGAGATTTGAGAGAAGTGTAAACAAATGACTGAGACATGTAGTAATTTTAAGAAAATCATTTGGGAAAAATTAATTTTATGGGGGCCATAATTTATGATTAATTACCCTTTCAAATATTTACGATAAAAAATTTCTCACAAAAAAGTCAAACTGTAAACAATTCATTGAAACAGATGGAGTATGATGATAACATTGTTCAAAGATGTAAAACTATAACATGATTCATGGTTTGGGACATTATTACCAAATAATCTACTTCTTCAATTATTAAGTGACTTTATCTTTATCATTACTTTTTTATGGAATGTGAGAGGCATTTAAATTATGCATGCATGAAGTACAAAGTGAATTGAATAGAAGCACATTATATATTATTGTATTTTTAACATACATATAAATTCAAATGTAAATGCATGCATTAAATTAAAGAATTGGATGATGAGATAAACTTTACCATGAAGTTAATTAAGTTAAGTGAAAATGATAAACTTTACCATGAAGTTAATTAAGTTAAGTGAAAACTCACATGATGATGAGAAGCTGAATCTCGCTTCTCGTCATAAGAAGCAAACTTTCGAATTTCATTCTCGGGCTTAATAAAGCTCTTAAGATCGAAACTATTTCCATTTCCAGTGACATTGACATTGACATTGTTGTTGGCATTGAGCTTGGGAGCAAGCGGTCGAAACCGCTTGCACCCAAGCGTGAGGGAGGGGAGATCATGTATCATTTGTTGTTGATGAGTATTATTAGTATCCCAAAACCCACGTGCAAATGTGTGCACCTTCATACTACTACTACTTCCCATAGACATGAATGTAATGTGATATGATACTCTACTAATAATAACATATATAAGCACTTAATTATCTATATATATATACACATGTAATATAATGATGGAAGGGGTATGTAAAATAGAATGTTGAAATCATGACAAATTATAATAAAGTGAATTGAAGAAATGAAAAAGAAAGTGGGAAATGAGGTGGTGTTTGGAAGAACCAAGACCAAATGATGAGATGAGGTTGACTTATGCATCATTTAAATCTTTTTTCCTTTTTACCAAAAAGAATTGAATTTGGTGTGGAGGGAAATAGATTAAAAGTGACTTCATTTACTACTAATGAGTGAATCAAATAATAATAATCATTATGATGATAGTTTTTTATCATTCAAATATATAGGCAATTAGGCATGCATGGCAATCAAATTTGTTTAGGGTGAGTCATCTCACTAGTTAATCAACTCATTTGTATAGTACCAAGTATTATTAGTTTGTTAGACACTTAAATTAAAGCATGCACTAAGCAACTACTCTATAATGACCAACTAATTATACTAATTAATAAAATCGTAGAGCATTGCTGTTTATTTTCTCTTAGTTGCGGTTTCTTTAACTTTCTCCTCAAATAAACACTTTAAAAAAGGAGTATGATATTTGTATATTGACCCACTGGACGGAGTAGTTATTTATTTGATTCTGAGAGAAGGAAGAGAGACTGTCCAAAAGAGCATTACTCTGAATTCGGAAAATGTAAGACAAGAATGTTAAACAATGTCTTGAATATTTAGTTACCAATTCAAAAGATTATCACGGCAGTTTGAGTTAGAGTCGGAGTCTAGCGAAAAAATCTACTCCGTAATATTGTTTATAATTTGGGGCTAGTTTTATGTTTTGGGCACCAATTCTGTGTTGAATAAGTCCACAAATTTAATTAGAATTTTAGAGTGTTATATATATTATGTACGTGTATTTATTCTTTTTTTTTTCTTACCCTAACAGTTATGTCTATAATTATAATATATATGAATCTAAAATTTCTTTAATATTATAAAAATATCTCTTTCTTTCGTTGGCATGTACTGTGTAGTTTTAACATTCATCCATTAATTCCTGATAATGAAAGTAAGAGAGCTACTTTAAAGAAGAGGAAGACATAATAAGTGATGATATCTAATTATAATGCTTAATTTGGATAAGAATTACTAAGTGATGATATCTAATTATAATGCTTAATTTGGATAAGAATTACTATATATACTTCCTTATCTTCAAAGTATATATCAGATCATAATGTTCTTATCATCTGTATTGTACCTGGCTCTAATACCAAGTTAAAGACTTACTTGTGAGTTGTGACAGAGAAGTGGGATGAATTTCTGTATATTAAATCTGTGTTTGCAATACAACGATACAACCATATATAGCATTACACTCAACCGACTTTGGAAAACCTACTTGCCATAAACACGTCCTAGAATATTACAAAGAATATATTATTGCCTAAACTCGGAATATATGGAATATATTCCATAACACACTTTGATTGTACTCCCTTCATTCTACTTCATATTAATTTGTTTTCATTTGCTATAGGCATGCAGACTATAAAATTTTTAGAAAAAAATATTCAAAATGTAAGAAGAACTTTATTATTGATGTGCTTGTAAACAAACACAAAACTAAGAATTACACTGCTACTATTGCTCCAAGGTTACGGTTTTTTTTTTCTGCTTAACTCAAACTCTTACAAGTTTAACTCTTTTTCAACAAACAGAAATAATTTAATTTAGCAAATTCATTTTTAACTCCTGAAAGTTAAACTTTTTTTAGCTCAACTCTAATAAATCGAAAAGAAACCGAGCACTACATGGGCATGTGAAGGATCCAACAAATTCAAACATGAAGACCAAAACGTACATGCAATAGGACTATACGTTGGTTGAAAATGGTGATGATGAAATATAGATAGGAATGACTAATGAGCGTGTGGGTAAAATAAAATGGTAAAAAATGATATGCGTATGTGGTTGGGAAGTCCAATCAATAAAATGGGGGTTAGACGTGTTTTCTTGCTTTCATCATTACTTAAAGTTTGTGCTTTTCGGTGCGTATGCTTGCCTCTCATATTGTTAATGAGTAAGCCGTTAACGTAGGCCATTTAACAGTTCCAACTTTATTATTTCCATGTTCACAAAAAAGTCATAAAGAATTTTGCTTAAGAAAGTGTATGATTATTCCTCCTCTAATCCCAAAACTTTAAATTAGAAACATCATTAACTTTATAGGATACGATAGATATTACTTTATTATAATATAAAATTGATTTTGAATCTTTAATCATTAGTTGGGACTGTTTCTTTCCAAATTTATTTTCAAAGACATTTCGATTCGATTCACCACTTCGATGGGCTCGATTCACCCATTCTGGGCCTGGATTCGATTCAAAGACAACTATGTTATTTAATTGAACTTTATTCGATTCGATTCATTCGATTCGATTTAGTTCGATTCATTTCATTTCGATTCGATTCAATTCATTCGATTGATTCGATTCAATTCACAAAAGTCAGAATGAATGGGTTACTTCTTAGTTGAGTTGGTTTTATAATGATATCAGAGTCTTTATGGCCAGAGGTCACGGGTTTGACTCACCACTCACAATCTCTCTGTTTTAAGTGAAATAATATAGTATCAGTACATTCGTGTGAGGTAACATGGCAGAGTAATATATATCGTAATAATGAGTATTATTGTAGGATCATTTTGCTAACCATACACGTGGTATCTTTATCTTAATTTTGTTTTAAAAAAACATGACATATAATTGTCCAGCTCATTACAAGTTCAACATTCAATTTATTTTTGGTCTAAATCGATAAGCTTATTAGATCTTCCAGTTGATACAAAAAAATGTTACATTTGAAATACATGAGCACAATATTTGTTCTATCACAGTTTTATTAGCGAATAAACTTTAGCTGATCATATCTTTGGCATTAAAATTGATCTGTCTTCACCGAGATATACACTTTAGAAAAGAATACTCCACTTATTATCAATTTTAAACTCGTACTTATAGGTTATAAAGAGTAATGGATTACACTTCTTCAACTCGAAAATAAAATACTACGTACCAAGTGATAAATCTCAAAAATAGCGTAGATATTCTTTTATTATTAGAAATAGAAAAGAATAATAAAAGAATATCAACTAAAATATTGGGTAGCAAAATCCTAAAATATTCCTAATACAATCATATGAGAATATCTACAATATTCTTTTATTATTCTTTTCTATTTCTAATATATTCTAATAGAAAGTACTCCCTCTGTGTCACTTGGTACGACTTTTTTGCGGTCTTCAATATTCGTCTTCTCATTTTTTCATTCATTTATGTACGACTTTTTTTGGTCGAAAATATAATTATGTACGGAATAAAACATATTCTGACAACAAATGTAAATCATATTATTGTATCAAAATTATTTAGCTATTTTAAGTTATACACAATTAAAGTTGCGAAAATTTGACTTTATTGAGACTAAAATTGTGATCGGACGAAGTACTTTTTTTTCTATTTTTTTAAAGTGAATCACGAATTTTCATATAAAACGGGTAACCCGTCTTAAGCTTAAGACGGGTCAAATAGTTATGATAAGACAAAAGTAAAAAAGTGTAGGAAAAAGTAGAGTGTTTGGTCTTATGTGTGCAAGGGGATGAGTACTTGACCTGTTTTAAACTTAAAACGTATAACCCGTCTTAAAAGAGACTTATCGTGATTTGTGAGAGAATAAGATAAGATACGGATAGATGGGTGAAATAGGTGAAATTACGGGATACAGTGGCTGTCAGGTAAGGAATGTTGAAAAAATTCCACCTGAAAGGCATCTATTTTAATTTCCACTTCTTTTTTTTTTTCCAATTTCCCAAATCAGTGTGAATCCATGTACAAACTTTTGGCTTGTAGCTATTCTGCATAGCAAAGTTCGTACTTAATTAACTTTTGTAATTGTCTATTAAAATGGTTTTAAAAAAAATACAAAAATTCGTATGCCAAATTGGTAAAAATTTATAACTCTTGCGATATAGTCCGTACTCTGTATTGATACTCTCATTTCAATCAACTTTTATACTCCGTATGGTTTAAAATTTTATCTCTTAGAAGGCAAATAGATGGTAATATAATGATTTTTCGTATACGGATTTTACTTCCGTTGTTTACTCTTTTTTATTTTATTTTGTTTTCCAACCTTTCCCTTTTTTACTCCCACTGTATATAAAATTGTTTTTTTTTTTTTTTTCTAACTTTTCTTAAACAAAATTCATTCAATTTTTCAATTATTAATTTTGATAATCAATTTAATTAACTACGGAGTAATAATCAGATTCAATTTGAATTCTTTTTCATTAAATTAGTGTTTTTTTACTGATTTTTAATAGAATTAAGTTATATTTAAAATTAAGGTTTGTAAGAGGAGAGGATTAGGGTGGCGGTCGGCGATGGGAGGCGGCGGCGAGGGTGTAGGAGGCAGTGGGAAGCTGCAGGATCAAACTACAATTATTGATGCCTACTCGTGGGACATGGCAACCAGAGACTTACAAGTTGCTACATGAATATTAAACGTAATCATCAAAATAGTAGTTTGAGCATGATAACAACTAGAGATGGCAATGGATGGGATATGGATGGGGTGAAGCATTATCCATATCCATATCCATTTAATTTATCGTCATCCATATCCCACCCTAATCCATTTAATATTTTTTCATCCATCCATATCCATATCCACCGGATGGAGCGGGTGAAGCGGGTATCCGTTGGATATTTGTACGCGCCAAAAATTTAATTGTTATATATCGTAAACAAAAAAATGGGACGATAAAACTAATAGGTGTACGTCACTGAACTCATCAACTTCTACATATATGAGAAAAGAATAAAAAAAAAAAAAAACCCAAAAAAATTAGTTTTGTTAACAAGATGTATACCAAATAATTAGGACAAAATTTGAGATTTCACATCGGTGTATCGATAAATAGTAGCGATATAAGTAAGTGGTGCTAAACTCTTCGAGGACTAAGGATTACATTTACAATAGATTTTTAATAGAGTTTGCAATGTATTTTGTAAGAATCTTCAAGGTTTTATATTTTCAATCAAATTAATTACTACAAAATTTTATATAATTACATATAAACATTAATTAAGGATATCCACAGGGTGGTTAAGCGGGTGATAAACTATAATCCATATCCTACCCTAAATTCATCCATATCCATATCCCACCCTAAATTAAGGAAAACATTATCATCCATATCCCATCCATTTAATTTCGGATGGATGGATATCCACTGGATTAGGGTGACGTTGCCATCTCTAATAACAACCTACAACCACTTGACCCGGCCTTCCTCTCGCCGACGCCGTCCGGTCTTGTCGCCGCCTCTTGCCGCCGGCCTCCAACCCAATTCCCACCCCTTCTTATAAACCCTAATCTCAACTTTAAGTTAAATCTATTTCAATAAAAATCACTAATTTAATGAAAACACTGGAATTAAATCGATCCGATCTTAATTCATTAAATTGATTATCGAAATTAATAATTGAAAAATTGAATTAATTTAGTTTTAGAAACGTTAGAAACAAAACAAAGAATTTCGTATACAATGGGAATAAAAAAAGGTAGTTTGGAAAACAAAATGAAAAAAAGTATACAACGGGAGTAAAATCCGTATACGAAAAATCAATAACGTTTTAAAATATCACCTTTTTAAAAAAAAATTATAATTTGATACATTTAAAAAAAAAAAAAAAAATTGTCGAAAATGATTTTTTTTGGTCAAAATTTGATTAGAGTTAAGTAAATTCCGACATTTAACTTAACGAAGCATGTAATTTTTCCTCTTCTTCTTAACTCTTTCAAACCTAAAATTCATCCCAAAACAAATACTCCGTAATATTCTCCAAATTCCACAATATTTCCCTTCATTTCTTCTTCCATTTAGTATTTGCTAATACTCCATAGTACATAGGTTATATTTTATCATAATTATACTTTACGGCATCAACTAAAACAATATTAATCAATGAATAGATTAATTTGAATGCGTAAATGAATATAGTAATTCGAGTGCATTAGAGGTAATTGACCTGACCAACGCCACGCCGCAACCGCAACCTAATAAAACTTAGGCCATTATGTTAATAAGCCCCAAAAGGCTTGAAATGTGGCTGGACCCAGAAAATAAAGCTTGATATATATTTTGGGCCGGGTTAGAGCCATTCACTTAGCCCGAAATTAAGCTCGGCTCGACACATATTTTTGAGAACATTAATCCTTTGTTAGGACTATCTTATAGCATAAGACTAACCAATTCAAATATTCCATCCGTATTAGTGATTTGTTTATAGTTTGACTTTTCTGTAAGGGAGATTTGAGAGAAGTGTAAACAAATAACTTGTCACAGAGGGAGTAGTTAGCCCAAAAGTAATTAAACATTAGTTAGGAATTACTCCGTAATAGCTTCTCTTATTTTACTAATAACTCGTCCTGTAATTTAAATGTGAGTCTCATTTTTCGATTTCTTATAGGTTATGTGACCCGAGAGGCTCGATCAATACCGCTTAGATCGCAATTGGGCTAAACAATCAGGTCCTCATTTTTGGCCCGACCTGGCTAAGCCCTAGTTTTGGGCCAATTTTTAGGCTCGCCCTGACCCGAATTCGATCCTACCCCGACCGTGACCGAAATTAAACTAAAGTACGGAGTACTAAACTAGGAGTAGTTAAGTTATAAGTATATTTAACATCAATATAGAATTCTACCTGATGTACATTATAGTATTCACCAATTGCTACTCTAAAACAATGCAAACAATATATTTTAACACAAATAATCATAGTAATCAACTATTGCTGACTAAAATGTATTCCGTACCTAGTTTAAGGTTTTTAGTGACTATTTAACATTAAGGTTTCATGTATTAAGTTATAGAACTTTTGGAAATTTTGAAAAATTGTGAAGCTATCATAATTCTTTAGACGTGATTGATAAGGTAAGTAAATATAAGATGAGGAGATCCGGCTGTAAGCTTACTACTGGTACTGGTAGCTCTAAGTAACAACATTTTTTCTTCTTCCCTTTGAAATTTCAAGTCAGGAGCGTCCCAAATATTTTGGAATCCTTGTGCAACACTTTGAAATAGGGCCTAACAATCATTTAGATGTGTAAAGTTTAATGATATCATTATCAATTTTGCCACATAAATATCAAATATATCGAAAAATAAAAATGCATAGCAAAAATTTGTTTGATTGACATTTTACAATATGCGAAATTTATTTCGCCACATAGATTGCTTGTTTATTATACTCTCCCCATTGAACTTCATTCACAACTTTCAGAAAATTGACATATATAATCGCATTTAACACATTTTAATGAGTCCAACATTTTTTTTTTCTTTTGTAAGTTTTTAATTAAGGTAGAACAAAGTGGGTTCTAGGAACAATTAGAGCAACTCCAATGGTGGGCTACAACACATTGTAGCTTAATGAATTTTCAAACAACGAGCTTTCTAGCTACATTCTTCTCCAATGGTAAAATAGAAATTTTTGTAGCTTATACCACCCCACATCTTCATCATAATACTCCAATCAAAATCAAGCAACACAATTTCAAGCTTGTAGCTTGTCTATGCTACAATGGCTTTCAAGCCACTCTATTCTTTTTAACTCCAATGGTAAGCATGTAGTTAACATATTTTAAGAAATTGCAAGCTAGTCCTTCTATGTAACCATTGGAGATGCTCTTACTGCTTTACATACAGTTGTTTTTTTTTATTCCCTTCACATCTTTAAATTTTATTTTACTTTATTTTGATAATATACGGAGTATCTGTTAATTAAATTAATGAATGACTATGATTGGAGGACTGCACAACTGCAATTAAATGACAACTGCTGTGAATCTTCACACGAGTTGTAGATTGAAAAAATGGATCAAAACAAACCATTCAATCCCACCAAAATTCGAACCAAATCTATATATATGTATGATCATCGTCCTCACTTTTTGAGATTTCAATTTCAATTCAGCCCGCTCAAAGACCAGATAATATAGACTCAAAATATCAAACCGACCCATTCAATTACCCATACATTACCATTACTATTCACAATCACTATTTCCTGCCCCCTTATTTACTATTTATCGCCCCTTTTTACCATTTTGTTTATTTATTTATTTGTTCATTACAGTCATTTCACTCAAAAAAAAAGGGGGCGATAAATAGTAAAAGGGGAGCGATAAATAGTAACTCCCTTACTATTACCATTACAATTAGAATTACAATTCCTAGAACAATAACAATACCAAATTTTTGACAAATATATCCACCATTAACAATTTAACACATAACAAATCATATATTTATAAGAAATTCATAAAATAATTAATTAATGATAAAAATCAATAAAGTAAGAGAGTATGTGGTTTAATTTAGGCTAAAAATTGCAGGTTACTGACCCATCTCCCTTCTTTAATCATCCTCCTTCTGTCTCCCTCTCTTCTCATCTTTCCACCCCCCTCCTCTCTCTCTCTCTCTTCCTCCCCTTCTTCTCTCAGTTTTTTTTTTTTTTTTTCTTAGTTTATTATTATATACTCCGTATATATTTTTTTGTAATTTTCTTCAGTTTAATTTCATCATTTTTTTTGTTGGTTATTTTAGACAGATCTATCTGGGTCTACTCTGGTAAGCATCAACTGTTGATTTTTGATTTTATTTTTTGTTCTTATTTGCTTTCAAATTTGAGATTGTTTTCTGGGTTTTAATATTTTTTTTTTTTGTTTTTTTTTTTTGAAATTTCTTGATGATGTGAGTGATTACCCAGTTTACAGCTCAGTTTTGGGTTATACTTATGCTTGTTTGATTACTTGGTTTTGTTGTAGAAAGTTCAAAACTTCTGGTTTGTTTGTGCAAAGTTTCAGTCTTTTTGAAATTTCATTTGTGTATTAGAGGATTATATATAGGGTTTCAGTACTTTTGACCCGTTTTTGAAACGGGTATTTGTCATACTTCTTATTTGATGAAAGGTTTAAGTTTGTAAAATAACATAAGAATTGCAATCACTTAGATAGTGTTATTGGTAAAGTAACTATATTTGGTATGGACAGTTTATCTGATGATTGTGGTGGCAATATTGTCGATAAATTTTCGTGCAAAGTTGCAATTTTGTGGTGTGGGTTTGGTTTATGCTTTGTTTGGTTTATATGCTACTAATCCCTTGATGCACATTTTACTTTCTGTGATGTTTGTTGAGATTTCCGATGTGGGAACTTCAAGTGTAATGTAATTTTATAATCACTGTAACGTCTGTAAGTGTTAGAATGCGTCAATTGTGGGGAAACGCGTGATAGACTGATGATATTTCATAGTTTTGATGATTTATTTAAAAGTGAAAGAGTTTCAATGTTTGGTCTTTGGATTTATGATGGTTTATTTGTGAATGTACTCTTACACTTAAAAGTTTCTGAACCATTAAGGCAAACAGCTATCTTTTTGCTCCTGATTATTATCATGCCTAGATCATATGTGTCGTCTTATGAATCGATATAAATTTTGTGTGTTTGGTGGATGTTGCTTTCTTGGAATTTGATCATCAAATCGCCTAGACTTTGTCAAGCCACCTCTAAATTTGAATTTAAGATTGCCTGAAAATCTGTCAAACTTTTGTTCTCTTCTTACTTTTGGTTGTGCTTGCAGAAAGTATTCTTCCAAGGAATAAGCGCAGACGAAATAATGCAAGGGCAGAGGAGCACCATTGGTTCCCTGCCCGATTCAATAAATTTTGATTACGGGTCTCCATCTGGCAACGTCGGTATAGACCCACAAATTAGCTGGAATAATATACGGAATTCTGCTGAAAGCAGGATGCCTGATTATAGGACTTCAGCTAGCAATTCTGACAGTTTGTATATTGGCGGTGCAAATCAAGAACACCGCAGCTTAGGCAGGTGGAATGTGGGTGACTTGAGTTTTAGCAACCCACAAAACCATGTTATCCATGATGAACGATTAAATCAAAGTGGATGGGCACCTCCGAATAACTCCGTTGGTACTGGAATGAGGTTGGATGTGCAACAACGTGAACCTGCAAATCTTGTTTCAGAACCTGGTAGTATTAATTTGAACCTTAGCACAAATCACGTTAATAACCATCCCACATTTGCGCCAGGTTCTAGCTCTAGTTCATCTCCTCAAAATTTTGATCTGAATGAGGCACGCTTCCATCAGGTTGATGAGATGGACTGCCCTAATTCTTCAGAACCTAATGGATTCGAGAGTAGATTTCACCTTTCCGCTGGTTCCTCTTCTGATCCTTTCGCTTCTTCATCTGGTAGTGGTGGGTTTTTCGACGAAGATGATGATGATAGCAGACCAGGCTGTTCTTTGGATGGTCGTCGGTTGAATTGTAAGAGGAAGACACTTGATGGTAACGCCGGGCAATCATCGAGTGGTGGAAACTGTTTTCCTGGGGCAGAATCTAGCATGTGGGCGCCAATCCCTCCTACCTTCGGTATACCCGAAAGTTCATCAAATACTAACCTTCCTGAACAGGTGAATCCAAGACTTGGATTAGCCATGGGTTCACGAGGTCCTTCCGACAATGTTCGTCCTCAAAATGTGCCTAGTGGGTCAGAAACTTCTCACAGGCCTTATCGGTCGAGGATGAATCTTTTGATTCAACAAGATTCTATATTAAATAATTCTTTTGTACCTGCGTCTTCTAGTGAAGCCAGGCACCTGGAAATCCCGTCAGCTCATCAGCCTTTGAGATTTGTCCCCATCAACCCTCCCCTTGACTTGATGTCACCTATCCCACAAGAGAGCTCAGTCACACAGAGCCAGTCTACCCTTTTCCGTGCACCTACTATGCGGCGAAATAGTCAATCACATAGGTATAATAATCTAAGGACGATAAGTTCATCAAGCTCTGCTGCGCCTGGAGAGAGAGACGATATGTTGCCTAATGATTCTAGCTCTAGAAATGTGCATAGAAACACAGGAGAACATCCTATGTTTGCACCTTCTGTTGAAGCTAGGAATTCGGCTTCACATCCAACTAACTGGAGCCTTAATAGCGATAACACTGGAATTTCGAGAAACGCAGGGTCAAGTTCCCGCTCAGGGTCCAATGTTGGGTTGCATTCGTCAGCAGGACCCAGTTGGGCCTCTCATCGCCATCCACCATCGCAGTACTCTCGGAGATTGTCTGAATATGTTCGTAGATCACTTATGTCTACTGTTGAGTCTGATATTGCTGGCCAAAGCAGTGGTAACAACCAACATCATCCACTTCCAGCTTCGTCACAAGATGGCGAACTTCCCTCCAGTAGTAGAAACCCGGTGCATAGTCGCTCACTCGCTAGATCAGCATTATGGATGGAGAGGCAAGGTGATGGTACAGGTGGTCTTCCGTATTTGCGAGCTTTAGCGTCTGCTGGTGAAGGAAGAAGCAGGCTTGTCTCTGAGGTTTGTTCCGTTTGGCCTTTTTTATGTTACTCTTAGTTTGATTGTTTTCTTTTCGTTGCAATATTAATGTAAGCTTGCTGTCAGATATATCTCTAAATCCGTGATCGTCTTTTTTCTTGACATGAGTTGACACTTTTGCACATATTAGGAGCTGTTTTTGGAATGCTTTCAGGTCTATAAAATCATCATGATACCTGGAATCGTCATTTTACCTATACAGACGTTGATACTTGATCTGTTGTTCTATTGGTTTCACTTGTTAAATGAATGATTGGTTATTTGGTTCTACGGCGCATTTGAAAATGCTGTATGTATGTTTGAGGCCAGTAGAGTGACATTAGATTAAAATTGAGGAAAATCAAATTAAATTTCAGATCTTAAGAAGTGAAGAGGTAACACTTCTATTATGTTACACTAGTGACATGATCTGACATCTAATACCACGACATCATGGACTTTCCGCAATTTATTACCGCAGTGTGGTACTATGGTCATAACTTGTGTTAATTATTGCTGAATGCTGAGGAAAAGATCATACTCTTGCAACGCAGACTTGCAGAATGGACTCTTGAAGTCCGTTGAATTTCATTTTTACTGCTGCTTCTTATATATTACTCCATATCTGGCAGTCAATTTCTTACAAGCTTGTGTGTATTAGTGAATACTCAGTTTTTTAGTATTGGGAAATGATAGTGGTTCATATATTTCTTGAACAGATACGAAATGCGCTGGATATCATTCGTAGGGGTGAAGGGTTACGAATGGAGGTAAGTTTTTGCATGCCTTTTTATTACCACTCTATAAGTAAGCACTTTTCTGATGGTTGTGCACTGATTTTGATTCTCTTCTTTATCCGTCATCCTCAGTCAGTCTGAGTACAATTTATTGGAAATCTGTGGTGGATTAGTTTCTTGGAAGTTGATTTTCGTTTGATCATAAATGTCTATAGGCCACCGTCATTTTAGAATGTTTTTATGTTTCGTAGTTGAACTTTTGAGGTTCCTTCACTGTTGGGGTTGAAGTGTTGAACGGAGAGGCGAGCATGTAGCTATCTTTCGTATCTACTTTATATTTCCCATGCACTAATGTGAAACAATGGAAAATAGGCCATCACCTAGCCTTAGCTTTTAATTTAGCTAAAATACTTCCCTTAACTACTGAGTCCATCGATTTGCCATGTTGAGGTCGAGTGTAAAGTTGAACAAGTTGGAATTCATGCTATGGTAATTTACCGAGGCATCTACCAGCCTATTTCAGTGGAAGTTGAATTGGGCCAAATGCAATACCCATCGTATTAATGAACTGAACGATGTCATCTTGAATTTATCTTGTGAATTTGTCCATAACTATGACCAAGAAACGGATAATGGAGTGAGAGTATGCCCTCCACTCATTGTAGGATATTCTAGTGTATAGACATAGCTAGATGTATTGGGTAAATCTAACAACAGTTTACAAAATTACCCAAGTTGACCGAGTTGAATCGTGTATCGCCCAACTCGGTCCATTTTGGCTGTGATAAGACCGAGATTGTGATAGATTTTCTCTCATCTATCCATGTCCATTCTATACTGCCTCCTTAAAAATGAAGGATATTAGACGTCAACATTTTTCTTGGGCTATTTACTCATTAGCATGATAAGAAATAGACCATGATTCCATACACACTAAAAAATTAATAAAACCTATTGAAATAATTTTCCTACAACAATTGAGATAAGGTCCGCGACAAGTGTGTCGAGTCCGATTCCGTGACATATGTACTGCTACCGTGCCTATACTGAGATTTCAAATCATGCACGCTAAGTCACAATTGATCGCAATGCTTCACACACACATGTATCTGCATGAAGCGGAATCTATATTTTCCTTATGTTCTTGTTATGCAGCCGCTACTGGTATCTCGTCATTGTATGTAGTCAATGAGCTGTTGCTAATAACGCCTGTCGGCTAGATACTTGAGACCAACACATGTATTTAACTGTGGTTTGGGGTGGAGCAGATCTGGGGTGTAGTGGGGTTGTCTGTGAGGTTGAAGGGTTACTTTTTAGGTGTTGATTTAGGTTTGGTTTTTCCAATCCTACATGGACCCTATTTTACTAAATATTTTTCATTCTCACCCTAGACTCTAATTTTTTAATTTTTCAACATAATCTTAATAAAAGTTTCATACGAAACCTACTTTTGACATCCGTGGATTACATCTGCCATCATATAGTTTACTTAACTTCTAGTGTTACTTGCTGGAGGATGTTATTTTGCATGCCGTCAAGTATGTTAAGCATAGTTTTAAACATCCTCATTAGTCACGGTTGTGGTATTGGCATTGGCAGCTGAAATTTACTATGTTCGGTAACTTCGGCTAATATCACTTCACAATGCTGTAAAATACAATTGCAATGATTTTCAAAGCCTCCATAATGCGTTCTCATTTTGGTGCTGTGGCCTTTATCTATGGCCATATAGCTAAGTAGTTGATTTTGGTGCAATCAAGTAACATGATATGTTGTAAATTTGCATACCCCGAAATTTGTGTTAATTTGTTGCTATCATTTACGTCCAATCTACTAATTTGCAGGATGTTATGTTACTTGACCAGTCAGTCTTCTTCGGAATGACTGATATGCATGATCAGCATAGGGACATGAGACTTGACGTTGATAACATGTCGTACGAGGTAAATTATTTTCTGTGAACTCTTAATTTTTGTCGTCAACGTCATGTTCACTAATTTTTTATTGTTTTTGGGTCGGGTTTGACATTTTGCACTATAGGAACTCTTGGCTTTGGAAGAGCGCATTGGGTACGTGTCCACTGGATTGAGCGAAGAGAAGATTTTGAAATGTATGAAACAGCACATGCATGTTCATACAATGAGTGATGATCTGACAGAAACTGAACCTTGTTGCGTTTGTCAGGTAATTTAGTCGACCTTCTATTAGAATCGTATTACCTTGTTCAACTCTTATTAACATTAACCATTAATTTTTTAAATATACGTGAAAATGTTATGGTGAGAGTGCGCTGAGAAAGTATGTCGTCAACATTATTGGAGTCTATAGATGTTATGGAGGGACTAGTAAGTTATGTTACGAGTGGTAATCGTAGTAAAGGTCACGAATCAACTTAGCTTATTGCGATTTGGTAGTGCGGACAATCGCGTATTATGGCTTATTTTACTTGGCATATCTCTGTTTGCCATATCAATCCCACTATTGTGTATTTTTTTGAAAGGTCTATCGAAGATCGTAAAGTATTTCTTGTCTCATGAATTTGTTTTTTTTGTTCTTTTGTTGCCATTGCCAATGATCCGCCTTCTAATGACTTGAATGCTTGATTACTATTTTGACAGGAAGAGTACAAAGACGGAGACGATATTGGAACCCTGGACTGTGGACACGATTTCCACAAAGAGTGTATCAAACAATGGCTGGCACAGAAGAATTTGTGTCCCATATGTAAAACAACAGGCCTAACCGCCGCATAAGCGAGGTTACATCTATTTTGCTGTTATTGCTCCTCGTAAAGAGTGAAAACACAGGTTATGCTTACCTCAGGAATTCGACAAATATTGACTGATTCATGTCTATTGTCCTAATTATCGGTACAAATCTTTGAACGGCTAGCAACATTTTTATGCCACCACATACTTATCTGCTCGTATTCTTCGTTTTTGCTGCTTTTTGCTTGGTGTCCGATGACTTTACTTGAAATCAAAGAGTTGTGGTATGTCATGAACGCTATGTCGCTACATTACATGTAATGAGAATTTCTCCCAAGGCAGCTATAATAATTCGACTACAATCGAGAATGTCAGACTAGTTTGATCCTTACGTGTTCCAGAATCCAGACCAATATGTCAATCGGGTCGTTACATTGTTTATGGGTCTGATAAATATGGGTCTTTAGCAAGATGTAGGGCGTCGAACATGTGTATTTTGGGTTCGGGTAGGTGGCTACCTGGACTAAATGACTTGGATTTGATAGTAAAATTCTATTGAATCTAGATTTCAAAGATAAAAGTAACCATGATGAAGGAATCGCTATAACAAGACTTGACAAAACTGACTAGATTCAATTTAACCGACCCGATAACGGTAACTCGAAATTGACCTGAGACCCGAATTAATCTGACTCGGCCCAGACCAACCCGCAATGTCTTGACTCGAAATTGACAGAAAAACCGAATTGACCTGACCCGAAACAATCTAACGTGAAATTAATCCGATACAAAGCACACTAAGGGGGCGTTTGGTTCGACGAGTTGGAATGGAATGGATTAGAATGTCATACCATGAAGGTATGGATTCCAAATCCCATACATGTTTAAACTTGTTTGGTTCATAGTTGGAATGAATTCATATTCTTGTTTTTTAAAATCTTTATTATTATAATAATTATTATAAAGTTTTTGTTCATGAAAAACAAAATTATTTTTTGACCAATACAAAATGAAAAACATCCAAATTATTTCAGAACCAAAAGTAATTATTCTAAATTTGTTGAAAAAAATTAAAATTTATAATTTTAATGTTCTTTTATACATGTTGATATAAAATATAAGAAGTAAAAGAACGGCTAGAAATTTAAATTATTGCATGAATTTGATTGACAATAGTAAATAGATATCATTTTCAACAAAAGGTTTATAATCAAATACTCGTCTAATAATGTTTTTAAAATCTTAATATTTATATTAAGACTAACTTAAAATTGGATACAATTGTGATAATATATTATGAAAAGAATGGAAAATAAATAAAATAAAATAGTTAATCTCGTTAATTTATGTAAAAGATAAATATGTTGTGTAAATTAAAAAAAAAAAAAAAAAAAAAAAAAAAAAAGTTTGGAATGGAGTTAGAATCATAGGGTGTGAGGGGAGAATGAGATTGAAGGGGATTAGGGTGGAGTTGGATTCCATTGGGTATCTAACTCCATTCCTAAATCACCCAACCAAACACAAAATTGTGTCAACTCCATACCATTCCATTCCAACCCCTCCAACCAAACACCCCCTAATTGACTTGAAATTAATCCGATTCAAAACACACTAATTCACTTGAAATGACTTGAGAATAAAACTAATTTGAAACTAATTTTACCTTACATTCTTTTCTTCTCATTTTCCTTAATTCAAAATATTTCACTCTTTTTTCTCATTTTAATTTTTTGACAAAGTTAACTCAACGGTAAAATTCGAACCTGCGACCTTTTATCACAAGACTCTGATAGCATGTCAGAAACTAATTTAACCAAAAGTTTAAGCTAATGGTTGAAGGTTTAAGATCGATTATATATACTCTAACAAACTTTGTTAAAAAAATTATCCTTTTACTTTTGATTCATTTAATGTTGTTTTAAGTAGTCCTGACAAAGGGTTTAATTAAATCGGGTCGATATTGAGTAATTTTATTAACCGTCAAAACACATAAAACGGTGTCGTAATAGAATAACTCGGAAAAAAAAAGGGTGGTAGTTGGCATACGTATAGACAGCAAAACATATTGACAACTGTGCGTAGGCTGTCAGATCCTTCGGCGCATTTTAACCAAACCCCCTTCTTCTTCTTTACTCTCTCCCTTTTTTCTTCTTCTTCTACTTCGTCTCCACTTTCACTCAAACCGACAAACTTCTTCACTCACTCACCCTTCTCTCCTCAAGTCAACCACCCCACACTCTCACTCCACGCGCGTAAGATGCACGCCAAAACAGATTCCGAGGTGACTAGCCTCGCCGCCTCCTCCCCCACCAGATCTCCGCCGCGTCGTCCTGTTTACTACGTCCAAAGCCCCTCGCGTGACTCTCACGACGGCGAAAAAACCGCCACTTCCTTCCACTCCACCCCAGTTTTGTCCCCCATGGGGTCCCCACCTCACAGCCACTCTTCCATGGGTCATCACTCTCGCGAGTCCTCCTCCACGCGCTTCTCTGGCTCCCTCAAGCCCTCCTCCGGTGGCTCCCGTAAGATCTCCCCCGCCGACGGCGTCGGTAAGAAAGGCGGCGGTGGGAAGAAGCGACACCAGCAGAACCAGCAGCAGCCGCCGTGGAAGGACTGTGATGTTATTGAAGAGGAAGGTCTTCTCGACGACGAAGAGAATCAGAAGCCCCTTCCTAGACGCTGTTATGTTCTCGCTTTTATTCTCGGGTTTTTGGTTTTGTTTTCCTTCTTTGCTTTGATTCTCTGGGGCGCTGCTCGCCCACAAAAACCCAAGATCACCGTCAAGGTTAGAATTTAGTTCCAATCAATTAGAACTTACATAATGTCATGGATCAATAGCAAACTAGATCCACGACATTATGCAGTACATGTTAGCAATTAGTACATGATGCCGTGGATGATTTGATCCGCGGCATCATGTACTAAAGTGTTAGCAGTCAAATGTTAGTAGTATACGGAATAATTGTAGTGTAGTATAGTGAAGTATAATTGAGTTAAAATGTTTGAAGTGTTGAAAGGGTTTTAATTTTTGATGATGACAGAGTATAAAGTTTGAGAGATTTATAGTATCAGCTGGATCAGACAGCACTGGAGTGGCTACTGAGATGGCGTCCGTTAACTCGACTCTCAAATTTTTGTATCGCAACACTGCTACGTTTTTTGGCGTTCATGTTACCTCGACTCCAATTGATCTTTCGTATTCCCAGATCAGCGTGGCCTCCGGGAGTGTAAGTGTCAAATTTCAACACTCGTACTACGTACATTTGTTAGAATTTTGATCGATTTTGCTAATTGTTGTGATAAAACCATTATGAATTTAGTTTACCTGATTGATCTCTGTAATTTCGGCTTATGTTTTTGGGGAATAAAACGAGATCTTATTTGTTGAATTTGGTTATTTGATGCAGATGAAGAAATTCTATCAAGCAAGAAAGAGTCAGAGAGATGTGAATATCCCGATTTTCAGCGATAAAGTTCCGCTGTATGGAAGCGGGCAAAACTTAGTGGGCACAGCCACCGGAATTCCCACAGCACCGGTGAACATGACTTTGAGTTTCACAATTCGGTCGAGAGCGTATGTTTTGGGTAGTTTGGTTAAGCCTAAATTCTACAAGACGGTGCAGTGTGTAGTTAGTTTAGATCCTAAGAAGATCAATTCTGCTATCTCTCTCAAGAACAAATGCACCTATCAATAGTCGTCGTCGTCGTTTCAGCCTACCTACATTTTGTTACTGTAGTCGTCGTGATCGGTGACAAATCCTCAGTTTCCGGTCCACTTTTCTAAGTCGACGAGGGAGGGGGTGTGAGTGTCGGTGTTCTATACCGTGGATTTGTGAGTATTCTTTTTATAATCGATTAATTTATTTATAGTTGTTACAAAAGGATGTAAGAAATGTAATGTGATGTACAAGTCAAATTATTTGAAGAAGTATTTGATTATGATAGACAAACACTCAAACAACAACAATAATGGAAGGTGTAAAATATTCTTTTCGTGTTTCATGCCATGTTCTTGCTTGCTTGTTAATCTTTGTTTGTGCCTTGCTATTATTGACTGTCGGCTGCACACTACAACTGCAACAATTGGTACTCTTTTTATTTGCACATTTTAAACAAGTTGGTGTTTGACGAGTCGAGTCGGTTCATTTTGGGCCCACATTATGTCGGTTTGAAATCCATAAGGTCGGGTTAGGTCAGATCGGGTTGGGTTTTACAGCAACTGTTATCCTAAACCTCTAGGGCTTGGTGTGGTCTCGAACCAAGACGAGTTTGTAGTTTTGTACTTTTTGTTCTTAATCTTGGTCCAATTACAACTTGACTCAATTAAGAATAGTTGAAACTTGAAACTACCTAAATAGACACCATTGAAAGTGAACAAATCCAACAAAAACCCGACTCGATGTCATCGATAAAGGTTTAAAAAATTTGATTTCTAAATTTGAAAATTCAATTTATGCTCTTCTTACTTCATCTCCAAGCATACCAAAAAAAAGCAAACTCCACAAGTGGTACGTATCATTGAGTGAAAAAAATAAAGCATACTCCACAAGTACTATAGAATCACTGAGTATAGACCAGTAGTGATTAGAGCTGGGCAAGTCTGACCCGACCCGAAACCAAGCAAACCCGACCTGATAGATACCGAAAATATGGTGACTCGAAACCAACTCAACCCATTATCCGAAACGATCCGATCGGTGACCCGAACCTGACCCGAAGACAACCCGACCCGATTAAATTGGTGAACCGATAATTATTAAACTTTAAAATTGATTAAATTGAAACTAAATTAGTACGAAGCATTTATTTTGGATGCCTTTCACTTAATAATGAAGTAATTAAATTAAATAATGGTCGAAGTAGTAATTTTAATGGCTAAAAATGGAAGTAACTCGATAAAATCGCTGCATTCTGGATAATGACCCGATCCGATATACTATTTGACCCGAACTGATCCGACCCTAACCAAACCTGACTCAACCCGAAAGGGCATGTTGAGCCGATATGACCCGACCCGACTTAACCCGACCCAAACCCGATCCGATTGCCACCTCTATGAAGACCACCTTAACTCTTAATCAACCCTTATACTAGAGGGGCAATAGTATAGCGTAATCACTCTATCGAATTTCAGTATCACCTTATCACGTATTTTAAGTGGTGCCATAAACTGGAGGGGATATATCGACAACCTTTGAGAGGGTGGTATTTCCATCAAATGATGACATTATTTTATTTCTCGTATTACGACACAAGTAGTTTTATCAACGAAACATAATGAACATACAACGCTTTAAATTTAAGGAAAATGGGTTAATCTTGTGAAAACTTGGTTGCGACGAGACATAACGGGTTCATCTTATGTGTGACGATCCCTGGAAGCGTGTTTGTATCGACATCGACCGCTTCAACACCATCGGGCAATTCCCAATTGAAAAAGTACAACAAATTCGCAAGTCCGAGCTCAACGTTGAGACTACCAAGGTGCACACCGGGGCACATTCTTCTTCCAGCTCCAAAGGGTAAAAGCATAAAATCTTGACCTTTGAAATCGATCGAACTCTCTAAAAACCTTTCGGGCATAAATGTTTCAGGGTCGTTCCAATATGTCGGGTCTCGTCCAATGGCCCAAACATTCACAAAAACTATACTTTCAGGAAGAATGTCGTACCCGTGTAACTTGCTTTTCCTGATCGCTTGGTGTGCGATTAATAACGGAACAACTGGATGTAGTCGAAATGTTTCTTTCACAACGGCCTGAAAATATTTTAGATTTCGGAGATCGTCTTCTGTTACATATCCTTTGTTACCCATAACGCTTCTGATCTCATCTTGCACTTTTTTCATGGTAGTACGATTCTTTATGAGCTCCGTCATTGCCAAAACTATTGTTGCGGAACTTGTATCTGTTCCTGCTATAAACATGTCCTAAATACACAACACAGCGAAAATTCAGTTAATTTCGTACTACAACACTGTTTTTTTCAGTTTAATTTCAGCTCCTATAAGTTCAGCCCAACCGTTATAAGTTAAGTTCAATTTTAATAAGTTCAGGTCTTTTAAGTTCAACTCCATCTTATAAACTCGGCAACTCGGCAAGTTTTGATTTCTACCGCTTTCATTTCTCACAAGTTTAGCTCCTATTAGTTCATTTAAGTTCCAATAAATTGAGCTCCTATAAGCGGGAAAGAACCGGGTCTACCTCTACCGAAAACACAGTAAAAATACTACTAAAAATCGAATGTAAATGCGCAAAAGAAAGCACTTCAATTACCATTAAAATTGCTTTGACATGATCCAAAGTGAAGTCGAACGTAAAGGAACGTTCTTTACGAAGGTGAAGTAGGACGTCGACAATGTCTTCTCGATTTTTATGATCGGCTTTGTGACTGAAGGTACGAAGATGGTCTTCAATGATTTTCTCATAGAACGCATCCAAGTCCCGATACACTTTGTCGAGGGTAGCGGACTTGCCAACAAGCTTATCAACGGCCCATCCAAGTCGCGGAAAATAATCAGAGAATGCAAAGTCTATAAACATCTTCTCTGCTTCGTCTAAGAGTGTACGGAATTTGTACATCGATCCTTCATCGTCTTCATAGCTATCAATACAAGTATAGGTTTCTTAGCACCGTCTCCAATGTAAGGTAATTCATTATTAAGCAAGTCTTGAGAAAGATCATCTTTCACTAACAAAGTGAAAGACGAGTTTTCTGATACGTAAAATGTGACCATTATTAACTAAAACGTGATCGCTTTTATACCATAGCCTAGATAAGGTCACTTTTCTTGCATCAAAAGACCGTCTTTCTCTTTCTTAGTGAAAGACAATCTTTTTTAAGACTTTCCTTCATTTTTTGTTATCTGCTCGCCGTGCATTTAATAACATCTATTCTAAAAATATATACTCCCTTTGTCTCAGTCATTTGTTTATACTTTTCTCAAATTTCTCTCACAAAAAAGTCAAAGGGTAAATAATTCACTGAAACAGAGAGAGTACGTAGTATCATCGAACCTCCGACCAAATGCAATTTTGCATATAAGTCTGCACGCAAAATCGGTCACCAAATTGCTAAGATTGACAACACCCGAAACCAAAGAGATTGACGAGATCTCATTAATCATCCTTGCGATTTCGTCTTGTTGAATCGGAGCAAAAGACTTAACTCTTATGGAGCTAAGAACATGAACCACACCAATCTTTTTCACCTCCCTAAAATACTCATTATATTGACTAAACGATATATCCAACCCTTTATAACTTAATTTTTGCATGCCCGTCATAGGCGGTCGAGTGCAAAAATTTAAGTCCTGTGTTTTCAGTACCTCTTTAGCTAGCTCAGCGGTTAAAACCGCAACCACGTTAACGGACCCTAAACGTAACGACACAATTGGGCCGTACGCCTTGCCTAGGTTGGCTAGGTAAATGTGCGGTGTCGAGAAGTCGTATTGGTGTAAGTTTCCTATGATCGGTAACCCTTTTGGGCCTGGTGGTGCGTGAAGTGACTCCTTTTTTCGATTCTTTGAAAGAAAAAGAAATATAAAAGATATGGAAAAGATTATAAATAGTAAGAAGATCATTTTTTATTTTTTTTTCACTTGTATGGTATGTGATTAACTGATTATGTGGTATATGAAATTGGTTTTTTGGATAAATAGTTAAGCAGTTGAGCTATCAATAGTGTTGCTCAATAATATACTCCGTAGCTTACTTATGTACATTGAGATGTGAGATATTTTAATCATGTATTAGTGGTTATTGGTTAAGGCTATCGGGTCAATTTTTATGGTCCAAATAAATTATATACTCGCTTTATTAAACCCTATTTTATACATTGACGTTTTTATAGTTGTCGAGTCAAATGTTAGAAGGACGATATATAGAGTTTTGTATTACGGAGTATTAAAAATACTAAAAAATTAATATTCTTAATAATATTCCACATGACGATATATTATTGTGTATAGTGTAAAAAATTTAGAAAATTCTCTCATGAAGCAGGTAATTAAGTATATAATTTACATAATAGTGGTGAGATAATATAGAGTTAACTCTAGTAGGAGCGCTTTTATGTTGGGATCCTGATGCGATATATACCACTTTAAAAGTGAGGGGTGGTGAGATTCGAAACCCGTGATTTCTAGTCACAAAGTTCTAATACCATTAGATTATCATATAGAACAAAGAAAATCTCACCCCAAAAGCTAGCTCAAAAGATGCTAAAGGTATTGTCTTATATAAACTCTGCATCAACCTCTCATACGATCGATATGAGACTCTTGCAATGACACAGTCTTATAACATCCGTCCTTTCTTCATGACCAACGTCCCTCGTTGGGTCACAACAGGCTCTTCCATGTCATCCTCTGCAGGCCACCCACTCCAAGTTTGACTTTGATACTTCAGAACTAACGTCCTCGTTGGATCACGGTTACGTTGGGTCACCGAATCACAGTAGGCTCTTCCAGATTGGCTCTGATACCGATGATAGAAAACAAGGGAAAACCCAGCAAAAGTTAGCTCAAAAAGTAATATATAGTTAGTCCATGTCCTATGTAAACTCCATATCAATTTCCTATACGATCAATGTGGAACTCTCGTAACGACACCTGTCTATAACATATTACAAAACCAAACGGTGGAAACTTTGTGGCATCATTAATCTGCTGACAAACTGTTGCGGTGTAGAAGGAATCATCAGTATACAATGTCGGTCCCTAGCAAATAAATTGATTTGTTAATAAGTCCACACATATCATACTTTCTGCAATCAATAATGTTAATGATAACAATTAAATCAGTGGTGTTTGTTGACACTAAATACCAATGCAAATAGTTGACGAAAACGATCTCTTACGTGCCCATAATAATAAGCATGGAATTATTGGAATTATTATTGCTTCGCTACATTCTTAAGTTTGCCGCTTTACTAGTACGTACTTTTTTTTGTTATATTTTAAATCGTAGCTTTAGAGCATACACATTGATAGGGTTCCCAAATTTTTTTCCCTCGTTTCTCATTCATTCACTCATATTTTACTAACTTTATCATTCATCCTTTCCATTTTACATACGGAGTATATTTCTCTGCATTAAAGGGTTCCTCATCCAAATTTTTTTCTTTCATTTTTATGGTCCACCCTAATTTTTATACTCCATCTGTCCCAGTCATTTGTTTACACTTCCCTCAAATTCCCCTCACAAAAAAGTCAAACTGTACACAAATCACTAAAACGGAGGGAGTATTTATAATCTAATACTTAATTATTATTATTAGAGTAATTTGACGATTACACCCACTGATTAGTGCGTTTTTCAAACTTACACCCACATCGTTTTCGACTTTATAACTACTACCACATTTATTGGTTCGGTTAATGGCTACTACCATTTTTTATCCGAACCTAAAAAAGACACATGAAATTCCTAAAATACCCTTCATTTAAACACAACCCTCATATTACCTTCATTTTGATTTCTTTGTTAAGTCTCCCATTTTTTTTTTTACTGTTTTTGTTTTCTGATGTTAACATAGGGTTTTATTTTTTTTACTTTTTACATAAATTTTATTGAAATTCCACAAAGTTTACTGAAACTTCCCAAGAATTCGTCTTTGATTTAGGTCGTCTTTTCCGTCGAGTATACAGAAATTTGCAGCTGACGATAGTCTATATAACCCAGAAATTTTTACACAGAGGAGAATACAGAAGTTCAATTTTTTCGATACAAACCCCAAACCATACAAATTCAAGCAAAAAAAACGAAGACGACGGAATAAAATCAGTGGAAATTTTTACACAAATTCAAGCAGAAATTTTTACACAGAGGAGAATACAGAAGACGACGAAGGGGTTAAAAAAACGGTCCACCAGGGTACGCTGGTTCACCGGAACCTGATAACCCCTTTTCCAACCCGAGGAAGTACTGCTACCCATCGAACCAGGGTTGTACCGATTGTAAACGATTTGTTCAATGAACCCCATCAAGGCCATTTCGAGAACGAATAAGGTGTAGTTGTCACCCAAAGAGTTGTATGTTCTGCGCAGGGATTACGCTGTTTGGAACCACGGGAGGCGGTTTCTGCCGAATTAGGCCGAAGTTTTCCAAGGATTTCAGGGCAATTGCGCCACCGCACCCAAAGACGCTGCGGCCGTTGATAATTTCACCGTAGGCTAACCATTTTGGCTCGATGAACCCTCCTGTGCCTTCTGGGTCTGATAGCCCCAATGGGTCAAACCCAATGACCCACAACATATTCAAACATAATCAATTCGATTAATAAACCCTAATTTTGAAATCGATTAATGCTGAAGTAAACAAAGGTTTGGTAATGGTGAAGTAAATAAACCCAGAAATTGATAACCCAGAAATATGATAAATTAATGGTGAAGTAAACAAAGGTTTGGTAATGGTGAAATCGATTAATTTTGAAATCGATTAATGGTGAAGTAAATAAACCCAGAAATTGATAAATTACCTAGAAATATGAAAATTACATAAACCCTAATTTTGAAATACCCACAAAGATAAAAACTTACACATACCTGAAAATGGTGAAGATGAGGAATACCCACAGAAAAAATTTCTGAAAACTGGAAAAAAAAAAAAAAAAGTAAAAAAGAAGATGAGGAAGAAAGAGTGAAAATGTTGAGTGAAAATGGTGAGTCAGTAAAAGGGGCAAATAAACAATGAAAATGGTGAACTAAACAAAGGTTTGGTAAAGATTAAAACAAGGGTAAAATGGAGATAAAAAACATCAACTAATTAAGATCAACGGCTGAGATCGATAGTTGTTAGGTTCGGGTCCGTACATGGTAGTAGCCATTAACCGAACCAATAAATGTGGTAGTAGTTATAAAGTCGAAAACGATGTGGATGTAAGTTTGAAAAACACACTAATCAGTGGGTGTAATCGTCAAATTACTCTTATTATTATTACAATATAATAGGTCGGTCATAAGACTCATAACATTTGAGAACCCTCCTATTTGAGAAACATTTGGGAACCCTCCTATTTGAGAGTTCCCAAAAATATGAGTCTCATTCCATAATTTGGGACACTTCTCATATCAATGGACCTCCCCAAAATGGTGACATGGCTCATTTTGATCGATCTCCACCAATGTAGGTGCTATTAACTTTAATTTATGAGCTAAAAATGATGCACTTATTTATTTCTAAATTATACTTCGTTGTACTCCCTCCGTCTCGGTCATTTGTTTACACTTTCCATTTATGGGTGTACGGGTCATTTGTTTACACTTTTCATAAATGTCTATGGTGACCCACTTGTGGAGGTGGACCCAACTTCCTTAACCAATCACATTGTTTTATTTTACCCACTTTGTACTTATATTATTATTTTTATAGTTTTTTTATTTACCTCTATCCTCACATCGATAAATATGTATAAAGTAAATGTAAACAAATCATCGAAACGGAGGGAGTATATCACTTGAACACAAACACAACTAATTCAAATATCAAATTGATTGGACTCTCAACTTGTGATATGAAAATATGATCGATCAAAGTTTATTTTCTTCATCAACAGCATTTTGTGAATTGACTCATTTACATTTGTCAAAGAAAATGTCGAACATTAATATATATAGTTCAACATTATGTAAAATATTAAAACGTACTCATATATAGCTCAAGTGGCAAGAACATTCTTACGATGCTCTATTGTACTCCATATATAGAATCACCCATAACTATATTTTAAGCCATATGCACAAAATGAAGTTGAATAAAAGGAGTACATGTTTTGAATGCGTCAAAGTACCCCATGTACAACTTTTCGCGTGAATATTGAAGATTAGTTATATACTTATACATCATATTAGTGCATTTGTTATCTGTATATATATTTAAAACACATATTTAAATGAAATTTATCTAAACTTAGATTAACGTAAGTACGTAACGTTATTAACTCGTATAATTAAGTTTAAAAATGTTTAAAGCGAAAGAACGAGTTTTATTCCTTGGCAAAAATCAAACACAAAAGTATGCAAGCAGCGTGGAGAGAGATACGCGGATCAGTCCTTTGCAAATTGCAACTTACACAATCATTTTGCAGAAATCATGCTTCTACACATACAATGATTACACCAATCATCTTTATTTATATATTCAACGAACGTATTTCCATTTTCCACTGCTTTCTAGGCTCCAGCTATTTACCCTTTTTTTTTCTTTCTTTTTTTTCACAAATTCTCATATAAAACGGGTAACCCGTTTTAAACTTAAAACGGGTCAAATAATTAGGATAAGACAAAAGTAAATAGTGTAGGAAAAAGTAGAGTGTTTTATTTTATGTGTGCAAGTGGATATATACTTGACTCGTTTTAAGCTTAAAACGGATAACCCGTAAGAGACTTATTGCTTTTTTTTAGCTTACACAATTCTTTTTTTTTTTTTTGGTAACGTGGGGAACCCGCAGCCGCTATCTTCGGTCTTGAGAAACCCGAAGCGTCATTTATAACAGAACATACATCGCCAAGTAAAGCCGCTTTCTGCAAGGCGACAGGCTCTGATAAAGGCGTAAGCGCCGTTCTAAACTCACAAGATTCTTTCTTGGAGGGAATCGAACCTGAGACCCATGGGAATTTCACCCTTGTATTATCGAAACTCTATTTTTTTCCATCAAAATCTTTCTAATTTTGATTGAGACATAATTCTATCCTCCACAAAAACTCTATTTTTTTCCATCAAAATCTTTCTAATTTGTATTATCGAAAAATGTTTTGATTGAGTGGTTAGTAACTTAGTATGTAGATATTTTTGACGTCAAGTTACAAGTTTGAATGCCCTTTCTTGTTGTACTTCGTTCACAAATTTTATACTTTGTAATTTTTTATACTATCATTCTGTGTTAATCCAGACTGATATTTATGAATGAAATTGAATAAATAGAGTATAACATATTTTGTTAGGCAATATTACAATATATGTAATATACAGATTAGGATCGTAATAATATATTATAGTATGCTATGATATTTAGGTTTCCTATTTTATAGAGTAATATTTTCGATTTGTTTAGCCTTAATTATCTATTTCCTTGTAATTGTCACAATTCTAATCAATAATAATATTCTCTTTTATGATTTCTTCCTCTCTCAGATTATAATATATTTACCCATTTACAACCAAAAAAAAAACCCCTTTGCATTATATATATATTTATATACCAACTCACATATATTCTCATTTTCTTAATTTTTTTCAACTCCTCCAAATATATCAACCACATTCTTCATCACCACCTTATCTTTTTTTTTTTTTTTCCCCTCTAAAGAAATGGTGGAAAACAAGAACCAACCTCAACCAACCCTACCCACCGAACCGTTAACCCGAACCGTTAACCCGAACCGAAAATGTTGGAGCTTACTGTGCTTACTAGGCACATTACTTACCATAATCACACTTATAATAATCCTATTTTTCACCGTTTTCAAGGTCAAGGACCCGATTATGACCCTAAACAGCATCCGACTCGGGTCGGGCAAGCCCGGTGCGGGCCTCGCTTTCGTGCCCGGCTCCAACATCACCATGAACGTCGAGGCCTCGGTCAAGAACCCGAACGCGTTCGACTTCCGCTTCAGCAACACGACGTCCACAATTCTCTACGACGGTATCGTCGTGGGCCGGGCCTACGGGCCGCCGGGCCTGGACCGGGCCCGGAGGAGCGTGACGATGAATATTAGTGTTGATATCGCGCTCTCGAGCCTTTTGGGTGCTCCGAGCTTGGCGAGCGATATCGGGTCGGGTATTTTTACGATGGATAGTTATACGAGAGCTCCTGGAAAAGTGAAGCTGATTGTCGTGAAGAAAAGTGTTGTTGTTGTGATGAATTGTACGGTCACTTTTAATGTTACTAGTCAAGAGATTCAACGTCAACAGTGCAATAGTCGCGTTGACTTTTAGTTATTTTAACTTAGTACTCCGTATAAAATTAAATTATACTCCGTATTATTTATATTTGGGTTTTTTTACGGTGTACCCTCTAACTTTTTTGTTTTCTATCGTATACCCCTATTTTTTTTCACTTACACGGTGTACCCTCAAACTTCATTATCCATTCTCAATGAATTCAAAGTTCTTGCTTAATCGATTAAACACTAACATTCATTACATTGCCTCTCATTTCTCCCTCTTTTTAATATTTTCTTCTAAATTTATGAATTTCAAATATTCATGATTATTTTACGATAAAGTAAATCAATAAAGTTTATAGCTTTTAACAACATTTTAAAAAAAAATTATATACTATAGAAAAAAATGAATAAGGATGAAAAATAGTGGAAAATTAGAAAAAAGAATGGAATATTTCATAATTTTGAAGGGAAAACATAAAAAATAGAAAAAATAGGAGTTTATTCTAACGGTGTTAGTATTTAGTTAACAGTTTAGTGACATTAGGTCATCTTATAGAATGAGTAAAGAAGTTCAAGGGTACACGGTATAAGGAAAAAAAAATAGGGGTACACGATAGAAAACCAAAAAGTTGGAGGGTACACCGTAGAAAAACCCTTTATATTTTATTGCACATTTATTTAGTAATCAATTATCTATGTTTACTACTTATATGATGATATGATTTGATTTGATACCAATTTTATTATCTTAATTAAATTTAAGGCAAAATTGTTAAAAATTACGAGTACCTTATAAAATTATTTTTTTTGCAAATAACTACCTTATATAATTTTCTTTTGCAAATAACAAGATCACTACCTTAATGGGACATACTCCGTATTTTATTTAAATCACCACTCAGTCACCTGAAACCGTCAAAAAATTCAAAACTTTTTGACCAATTTGATATGTTTCTTTTGTTTAGTTTGAAAATATCCTCTGGAGTAACTCTGCCGTAGAGTTACTCCATTTTGTTCATATTATTTGCGTAGAACAAAAAAAAAATTCATCAATCACCCAAACGGGTTCACCAATTTTATGTAGGGTATCTTTTGGTTCGGATTCGGCGGCGAAGCCGCCGGAACATCCCGAAAAAGGTAACTCTAGAGGATCCTGACACAAAAATAACACTTGAAATACTCATTTACACTTATTTAATAGCATCTCTTCTTCATTCATTATCTTTAACTTATTATCCTCCATTGATAGTATTTTCAATTTTCATCTATTTTCTTCATTATTTTTCTTTTCCTTTATTTTTTTTTTTTTTTACCTTTTCTTCATCTTCACTTCCTCCCTAATTGTTAGTCATTTTTTTTCCATTTTATCATCCTCATATCGTTCCTAATTATTAGTCATTTTTCCCATTTTTTTTCTCTCTTCTTTTTCATCATCACTTCAACCCTAATCATTAATGATATTTTATCTCTCATTTTTTTTCCCCTTCATCCTCACTTTCCCTACAACAAAACTTACAAAATTAACTCAACAAAAACTCCAAAACGATTAATCTCAAAAA
The DNA here is from genome assembly GCA_023091065.1 of Dianthus caryophyllus. Classification (NCBI taxonomy): domain Eukaryota; kingdom Viridiplantae; phylum Streptophyta; class Magnoliopsida; order Caryophyllales; family Caryophyllaceae; genus Dianthus; species Dianthus caryophyllus. Next base: position 5,795,421 of record CM041517.1, read on the forward strand.
TTAAAAACAAAAAAAAATATAAAAAATTAAAGGCACAATATTTCACAAATTTGAACACTTTTACAACAAATTCAACATAACTAAATACAACATAATCTAAAAAAAATAAGGCAAAATCGTATTCAGAAAAATCATATTCAGAAAAACACCCATTTCATAAATTAGGTTTTTCAAAACACTCTTTTACGTTCGTAAACAAAATCAAAACAAAAAATGTTACAATACCAGATACAATTCGAAAATCAAACCTTGAAAATAAAGATTGAGCAAGATATCGTTTACTTAATTGAAACAAAAACGAAAAATCATACTCCGTATAGTTTAGAAAGAAATTTTAGAGGTTTTGAGGATATTTAATTTAACGGTGTGTTGAAGAAGTAGAGAAAACAAGTGAAATAAGGGATGTGAAAATGAAAAAGGTTGAGAAAGGTTAATTTGAGGGGCAAAACGGTCAATGTGTATAAATTTGGGGTTAATTGGATTTCAGGCCAACTAGTAGCATTTTGAATACAAAATGACGTTTTAAAGGTAGTTTTTTTGCAAACAAAAAAAAATTATATAAGAATTATTTGCAAAAAGTTGGTTTTATAAGATAGTTTTTAGCAATTTTACCTAAATTTAATTTATATTTTTTTTTTCTTTTTTTGTATAGAAAGTTAGCTCATCTTCATTTCATCCAGGTAAACTAAATGTACAAATACAAATCAGTGCCTATTGGAAACTAATCAAATTAAAGACTAATCAAATGAAAGACTTGAGCAAATTGTTGGGGAGTATGAGTAGGACAATTTTTTCTAACTTATTCTCAATTGGAAACTATAGTACTCTACTACTCTCGTCCCTTCGTTGGAAACTATAGGATATTTCTAAAATATCTCGATTGGAAATTATAGGACATTTCTAAAATATCTAATTTTTTAGAAACTATAAGACAATTTTTTCTAATTTTTTATAACTTATTCTCAATTGGAAACTATAGGACATTTCTAAAATATCTCGTCCCTTCGTTGTAATTGCACCATTTCAAATGTGGACAAAAATTAAGAAAGTACGGAGTAATTAATTGTGAGTGAGAAAGAAGAAAAAGTGATGGGGTATAATGTGTTACGGAGTATATGAGAGACATTTTAGAAATGTTGCAATTTCACTAAATGAGACGTTTTTGGTAAATATTGCAATTTCAATTAATGAGGAGTAGCAAATAAAGTTATTGATATACGGAGTAATAACATTCATGTATAAATGGAAGACTGAAAGAGTTAGTATATGTTGTATAGTACAAGTATACCTTGATTAAGTTACTCCCTAACATTGTTGACTGATTCGATCTGTCATATGATATTTTTGGTAGCTCTTAAACGGACTAATTAGGTCATTCATATTAAGTACAAGGTAGCTCTAGTATGAGTCAACTTAATGACTCCTCCTCCATTTTTTTTTCATTTGGTCCTCTTATCCTTTTTACAATTTTTTAAAAAAAGTGAAAAATGAGGGGTAGAATGAAGAAAAAATAGAATAGTTTAATACGGAGTAATTAAAAAAATTGTTTGTGAGGGAGAAAAAATAATTTTGTGTGATAAAAAAGTAGTGTAGGTTAGAGAAAAAAATTTTAAAAAAGGAAATGAGGCTAATTGAAAAAAAAATTCTGTAAAGGATATATGAGACTAAATGTAAAAGATGGAGGGAATATGAGATTAGATCTAATTGATTATGTGATTCGTGATGATATCAATTTCGTGATGATATTAATTTCGTGATGATATCAATTTCATATAGGGAGATAATATGACCTCCAAATAGTTGATAATTCAACGGCTACTAGGCCTTGGGCGGGCCAGGTTCACTAGGCAAAGCCTATTTTAACCGGGCTACAGCCTACGGAACGTCTCGGGCTTAAAATTCAAATCCCAGGCAAGACCCGAGGGTCTATGGCCGGACCTAATATTAACGGGCTGTATTGAGCTTGACATTTCGAGGCGAATGGTCGTGTTGAGCTGGGGGCCGACCCGCATAAATAGCCTTTTATACTAATAGGCCATCGCATACGTAAATAAACTCATATACTCCGTAAGTATGTGTGTGTAATTGTGTTCACCATATCAACCCCCCATCTTCACAATCCAAATTGTAACCATAGCCCATTCTCTTTCTCTTATTTGTGATCTTCCAAGCCCATTTTGCTGAAACGATCGACCTCTATTCTAAGAGTATAATTGAAATGCATATATTCGTCGTAATTATAAATTTATATATCTATAACAGTTGGTTATTAGTTCCGTTTATTACTGCAAAATATTCAATTTTCAAAATAAAGTCACAGTTAAGACACTCTTGTATAGAACTGCCAAATAGGTTAATCGGCCATATTATTTCGGGTTAGGGTGATTTTGGCATGTCAAACATATCAAAATGGGTCAAGTAAATTTTTTGAGTTTGTTATTGTTTGATAAGTTCGAGTTTGGATCAACTCAAATTGAGTTGGGTTACTTGTTAAACAAATTATTCAAATTTGCTCAATAAATGAACTATCTAATGAAAGCTTTTTGTTATTTTATTCAAATTCAGATGTTAAAAGGACATACTCCCTCTGTCTCAGTCATTTATTTACACTTGTCTTAAATTTTTCTCACAAAAAAAGTCAAATGTAAACAAATCACTGGAACGGATGAAATATTTCAATGCGATCAATTTCATATAAGGACTTACACTTCGTAGTCGTTCGAATTTTGGGTCAGTAAATTTCAAATGAAAGGAGAGAGTCCGCTTCATAAGGTCTAGAGGGTTCCTTGGGCTCTGATACCATGTAAAACCAGAGACGGGTCCGGGCCACACCTTCAAATGGAAGGAGAGAATTCGCTTTATAAGGTCTAGAGGGTTCCATTAAAAACTAATTGACAATGAAATGAGTAACCTCTAAACTTATAAAGTGAACAATTCTTACTTTCATGATCAATGTGGAACGAGAGGAGTAACTTCTAGACTTATAAAGTGAACAACTCTCACTTCCATGATTAATGTGGAACTTACATGTGAGGTTATAAGGGCTTTTTCACACATTCAGTTTCATTTAGTTCAGATCAATTATGTTATGCTCCATTAAATCTAAAAAGACAAAACGTTAATAAACTTTTAGTTGCAGATCGTGAGACGGAATCACAAAAAACGTGTACAAAGAACAATATACTTGGATGTACAAAAAAAGAGTGGCTAAATCCAAAGCTTTATCCTCTTCCATTATCTATATACACTAGGCACGCTTCCTCCTTGGCTTCCACCTGCAAGAAAAACACATCCTCACATTTGAATTACCATGAAAACGACAACCTCAAACTATAAAACAAATACTGAAAACGAAGCAAGATTTTATGGAATTTCGCACATTGGAATAAATCCTTTCACTGTTCTATCACCATATATATATTCCCATGTGGATAATCATCATCTTCTTCCTTTTTTTTAATTACCAAAAAAATTAAGGGATATTTCCCACGGTATCCTCGAACTTTTGCAGATTACACATGGTACCCCATGTGTGAGATTTGTTCGCATGATACCCCTAAACTTTGTGAATATGTGCCCAATATGCCCATTTTGTGACGGAAAACTTGACGACGTTAATTTTATGGAAGAGCGCACCATTATGAGTTTAAGAGCATTTAGCCCACATTATTCCTCGATTAAACGCTTTATTATTTGTCTCTAATCAACAAAATTTATACTAATTAATCAACACATAATAGCATTTAATTGAGGAATAATGTGGCTTTAATTCTTCTAAACTCATAATTGGTGCGATTCTTTTTAAACTTAACGTCGTCAAGTTCCGCTACAAAACGATATGCATATTTACAAAGTTTAGCAATGTGAACAAACCTCACACACGTGCACTACGCAGATCCGCCAAAAATCGAGCAGATGAAATATCCCAAAAATTAAACACTTGTGAGACAATTATTATATTCCTTCTGTTCCAGTGAATTGTTTACAGTTTGACTTTTTTTGTGAGGAGAATTTGAGATAAATGTAAACAAATGACTAAGACAGAGAGAGTAGGAGTAATGGCCAATAGGATATTGTTAAATATATATTTCTGAGATTAATTTATTTATTATGTGTATGAGATGGATAAGTAGCTAAACAAAAGAATATTTTTAAAACTTTTTACATTGAAAATTTAAAAATGACAATAATTTTTTTTTAAGTGAATAATTTAAGAGAATATTCTATCTTTTTGTTTCTGGTCCGATGCACCCTGTTAAAAATTTCGTTATGAGACATACTCCGTATATAAATAAGTTGTTGAGTAATTTTATTGACCGTTGTATACATACAACAATTTTACAATAGAATTACCAGTTACTTTGTATCTTACTGTACCTTTTAACATAGTGCTACAAGTTAAGACACTAGAATGATTATCGTAAGAAATTAAAAAATAAATTAATAATTATCACATCTAAAATATGATAAATTGTGTACGGAGTAATGTTTTTTTTTTCTTTTTTCTTTTTTTGAAGCACTAGTTCATTAAAACGGGGAAGGGCGATTTGAACCTAAGACCTAATACTCAGGATACCTCCGTCCTGACCACTAAGGCAGAATATCTTCGATTGTAATGTTAAACAGTAAATAATGACCAAATTTTATACACAACTTCTTGTGTGAGTCATACAATAAATTATGATAAGTCAGTCTCGTTTGTACTCGATTATATAGTTTTTGTAGCATTTTATTGGTTGTAACTGAATTTTTTAGTACCCTAAAAGTGACTTTCGTAGATTTGATTGATCATTTTTTTACTATTTTAACTACAATTTATAGTCAGGTCTCGTATTAACTTGGGGTAAGGCTAGTCTTACCGGAGAATTATATAATGACGAATAAAAATTGCGCTAATTTTACTCCGTATTTGTGAATTAGGGAATTTAAATCTTTTTATGAAAAAAAAAACTTAAAATAGAACTATTTATTCATATCCTTATTCCTCTTCATCCTATCAACAAAAATAATCATAATTTCGCACCAGATTCCTCACCCAATTTCGCATATTTAATTTACAGGAATATTAATATTCTCCAAACATTTTGTCTGACGATAAAGTTGCTGCAAAAATTCGCTGATAATGACGATGATTTGATTGATCATCTTGTAAATGCGTTGTATATAAATTCGTCTGGAAAATGCGAATGTTGATGAAAAGCTTCACATTTTGCTGTTCTTCGTTACGATTTCCTTCCCAATTTTTCGTTTCTTCTCTTGCAATTTCTTCGGAAAAATTAATCAGTTTCAGTTCCAGATTTTCGGCTTCGAATTCGACCAAGCGGAATCACATTTGTTCAGGTTTTTTTTTTTAATATTGATGATTTTTTTTGCTTTTAATTATTTTATTGTCGTTGTATAATTCATTAGTTTTGATGTGAAATGTTGATTGTTTTGGTGATGTTCATGTTTTCTGGAGAATGAATTTCGTTTACAGCTCGATTTTTGTTTTGATAATGTTGTTTTCTGATACTTTTGTGTTTGATTGATGCAGTTATTTGTGTTACTGTACTGTTTTTGCACATGAGTTACACGTGTTGGAGTGTCGGACACGTACCTGGTTTTCAAAAAAAAAAAAAATTAACGTGTTGGAGTGAAGTGTCGAACTGTCAGTGTCGTGTTGAATTTGACGCGTGTTTGACACCTGACACCGCAGCTAAGTAAAGTGTCAGAGAAACGTATACTGCTGTTTTCAATGTAGCATAGAAAACGTCCGAGACTTGCTATGTACATTCATTGATTTTCTGTTGAAGGATTGTGCAGCTTCAATCTAGTTCTGAAGTTTCTGATAAGTTAGGAAGTTAGGTTTCATCAACTAAATTGCAGATTGTTGAGTAAAAGCGTAAGACCGTTGTATGAAATGATCATATACAAAACATAGTGTATGAAATGATCATATACAAAAAGTTTACGGTGGGGAATTGAGGCTTGACAAAAAGATATTTGCAAACATGGTCGACGACATGTGATTTCAATTTTACTGAAGTTTCTTGTAATGTCGACATTTGATAGTACCATCAGAGAATATTGTGAATGACAAGTTTGATTTTACCGAACATTTTTTGGTGATGACAAGTCTTATTAAGAGTCTCATGGACTAAATTTCCCAGGTCTTTTTGCAAGGTATGACCTAATATCTAGAAACGAGTTCATGAATGTATTGAGGTGAGGCGTTAGAGGCTTTGGAATATTTCGAGACTGTAGTTTGTATGAATTGTATGATGTAGGAGGGCCACATGAACTTAACTATGGAGTAATTTTATTTTATTTTATGTTATTTTTTTGTACTGAGGATGGATGTAACACCTACCAAACTGAGATTTTGGTTCGGATATCCAATCCAATGTTGTTATTACTACTGTATATATGATTTTAGTTTAAGAGGAAGGATTACTTTCCTTCTTCCTTGTCTCTCTTAACCATGTCACTTAATGTAGGCTGCGGCCATTGTATCACGAGTCCATGACTAATTTGTTAATGTTTTTAAAGTTGCGCTGTCTAATTTGGTTGAAAATTTCATTATAGATTTTACATGGTCGACTATGGGTATTAGGGAGATCATCTTGGTAATTTGGAAAACATGGGTTAGGCCATTGAATGCAATATATACGGATCTATGTGAAGTTGAAGAAATTAATATTTTGGATAGGGATGAGTAGACGGAAAATTTCTCGTGGATGACGAGGACTGAGGACTTACTTTATTACCGTTCATATTGACTACGGAGTATTATTTTGTTTAGCCATCTCATTCTTTTACTTGAATTATATATTAGTTATCTTTTCAAATGTTTCCTAGTTCCACAACTTTGAGTTCATGCCTCAACAGATTTTCTCAGGTCAAAATGGTTTACTCATTGTTTACCTTTTCCCTTTTTTTCCGCTGACATATATTTTTTTGTCTGCCTTGCTTCACTTACTATTGTGCTATTCATTGTTTGGCTGCCTGGCTTTGATGGTTCAATAGTATGGTTCATATTCGCCGTCTTCAAATTATTTGGGGAGTCATAAGATGTTCTGGGTGTAATAATTTGGGACTATTGCTGTATTGGACTGTTGCAAAAAGTAGCTAGCTAACTAGTATTCTTTCTTAACTTCGGAAGCTCTATAAAATACTATGAGCTTCACGATCTTCGAACTTAAGAGTAGTATGGTGTTGGACCAGTTGGTGATACTTCTTGATTTTGGAGATCTATTAAAACTCCATTTTTTAGGGCTGATTGTCATTCAAAATCTGTGAAAGTCAATTTGTATTTGTTAACTATTGTATATGTTCTTCACTTTTCAGTTAACATTTTTTTTTTCTCTATGCTTTTCTCGTCTTTGTTTGTGTCATCTCCTTTCAGTAATGATTCTTAATGATTTCTTATGGCAGTTTATGCTAGCTGACCCAAAATATTTTTTATAAACGATTTTGCTGTACTAGTAACTGAAGTATTATGTATTTTTTCACTCATCATCTCTGATTTGTGCTGTTCATGTATTAAGTATATCTATTGATCAGCTCTAGTTGCTTGATCGCTAATGCAACTCGTTAACTATTCAGGATTTTATAAGTCGTACAGTGGTATTTCTATGGATGGGACTACCGAACACCACCAAGTGTCAGCATCTCAGAATGATGCTAAGCAAACCCCATGCATATGGTCATCACCTTCAGGTGGAGATAACTTTCCAATGGGGAAACGAATATTTTGCAATAGATCCTTGAACATGAAAAGTATTGTTGCTGTTGGGTTTGACATGGACTATACGTTAGCACAATACATGCCGGAAACATTTGAATCGCTTGCATATGAGGGAACTATAAAGAAGCTTGTTTTTGATTTGGGTTATCCTCCAGAGGTTTATCTCGATTCCTCTATCTCTTCATTTTGCCTATTGTGATATGATGCCAGTGTTTCTGAGACGCTGCCTATTTGTTTGATGTTATAATAGACTGCTGTCCAGCAACGCTTTGTTTTTGTCATAGTTTTCAAACAATAAGATTTGACGTGCAAATAACATTTCTTGCAGCTGCTTGAGTGGTCTTTTGACTGGAAATACATGGTTAGGGGACTGGTTCTTGATAAAAAGAGAGGGAACATATTAAAGGTTAGTTCAATCATACTGGTACTTCATCATGGTGTTTTTAGTTTGAAGCTGTACTTAGTTACTTGACTGCAGATGGATCGCCATAAATATGTGAAAGTAGCATACCATGGATTTAGAGAGCTGTCGAAAGAAGAAAAGAGTGACACATATGGGAATACCTTGACCAGAGATTCTTTTGATGAACCTGATTACGCGCTCATTGATACCCTCTTTTCCTTGGCGGAAGCTTACCTATTTGCACAGCTTGTTGATTTCAGAGACAAAAATCCTGGCAAAATCCCAGCAGGAGGAGAGTAAGTACAGTTACAGAATTTGTAGTTTTGAAGCAAACTGCCTCATTTATCAGGATCTGTATCAAAATGTCAGAATTACGATGCATTAGCTGTTTATTTTCTTTATTTCAAATTCATATAATAATCAATAATTCCTGGATGCAGTTATGCTCGGATGTATAAGGATGTCAGAGCTGCTGTGGATTTGTGTCATCGTGATGGGACTTTGAAGCAGATGGTTGCCAAAGATCCTAAAAGGTGATGGGTAATTTCTATACTACAATTTAGTCGGTTAGAAAGTAATGTCAATTACCATAAGACAATTTTTTCAAGTAGGCTTGACCTTTTATGTCCATTGTTAACTTTACTGCTTGCATTTTATTTCCTTCTGCCTGCTATGTTCGTCTTTTTTTATTTTAGTTGTTGATATCTTGGCGTGTCTGAAAGCACTGCACTGATGAAGATGAAGATTAAAAATATCATTCTTTTGAATTAGAAAAAGCCAAATATAAATGTGTAGTTATAGACACTTTACTCTCTTCATTATGCTAATAGCTTTAGTACTCTCTGGCCTCTGCGAAGGTATTTTTAGAATCAATGCAAACATTGGTAGCAGAAATTTGTTTGATTGTTAAGTGCTTTAAAACATTCTTGGACTTCTCTAATCTGGTACTATGCATAACAAATGCTCTCTTTCCCTAACGTTCATCTCTCGTAGTGGGGATTTATCAATCTATTAGGATACTCTGGACTTTCACGATGTCTAATTGTGTTAATTACTATCTTTCTATTTGATGATTCTAAAACCAAACCCTAAGCCATACTGTCTCATTAGTTAGATAACTTGCAATTACTATACTCGCACATGTATTATGCTTGCCCAATGACCGCACATTATAAGGAAAATTTTTAAGCTTGAGAGTTGAGATAGCTCTGAACCTTTAGCTACTCCAGTCCACTCTTTGTTTCCTAAGTGTGGTACTTTTGAAAGTTTTTGAGCCGAGGGGAACACCTAATTCCTGGAAGCCAGTTTTTCTCACGACCTTGCTTGCACTAGTCACAATTTTAATGCTGAATTGCAGATTCCCCATTTAGTGCAAATGGTGAATTCTTATCTTTTCATTTGTTAGTTACACGTCAAATGTTTGTGAATGGCCATTGAAATTGGATTTTAATGATGCTCTGCTATGCACTTGTGCATTTATTCTGAGATATATCTTTGCAAGTTATTTGTCAGGTACATTAATGATGATGCCTCCATTGTTCCGATGTTAGACATGCTTAGAGATTCTGGCCGTTCAACATTCTTGGTGACTAACAGGTAACACCAGTTTATTTACATATGTTCCTCAGCTTTTTGTGGACCGATTCTTGTCATTCATGATGACCTCCAAATTTAGCAATTTTACTGGAGTTTGTCTTGTACAAATTGGCATCTTTATAATGAAACCCTGCTCTTATAATCCATGATTGCATGGTAGTCTCCCATGGTTTTAATGGATAAATGTTAAGAGAGAGGATGAAGAAGCAATTGAGTGGAAAGTTAGAAAGAGGAAATGTATTTGAAAGGATGAGTGGAAGGTGTACAGTGGGTTAGGTAATTGGTGACAACCACATTTTGTAAAACATAAAAAGCTGGAGGAAAGGTATGTTTAGCTGTTGGTGATGGAAGAAAAAAAATTGGAGGCTGTTTTAGCATTTGCATGTGACAGTCTAGTGAGAATGGAGAGATAGAAGCAGAAGTGTCAAATTATTGCCTCTGCTTACAGCGGCAATTTTTTTGAGGTTTAGAGAAGTAGCTTTAAGCCTTTAATATTGCTAAAAATGGTGTTCAACCTTGCCTGAATTCATTTACTTGAGAGGCACTTTTAGAATTTAGACCAAACGCATACTAAAATGACACAAACTTGGGACTAAAATGGGAAAATGACAACTTGGGATTAATATTGGGAGACCAAGCAAACTTGGGATTCTTGAGGGGTAGTTTTCCTTCTATTTAATCTTGAAGTTTAAAATTTATCGTTATTCAGGAGAACAAATGAGAATATTTTGTGCCTTTAATGCCTTATTGCTGCCATAAGAAAGCAATTGTCATGAAGCTTTTTAGCAATATAATCGTCCACCCAGTACATTGTATCTTGGCACATTATATTAAGCAGATTGTCGTTTCGTGTACATTTGCTAGTTCATTACAAGAAATAGTCCTTACTTCACCAAGCATTTAAAATTATCGGGAACCTGACTGTATCTTTATCATGTGCCCCATCCTATTCTGCAGAATTGCCCTATTTGCTTTTTGGCACAAGTATTAAGAATGGTAAATGAGTGTGAGTGGGGGGGATGAATCGGAGTATTAGCCACACCAAAGATGTTTCATAGGGTGATGCAGAAATTCCATGAATAGGCAATAATATAATATGTAGTATGCGGTAATTCTGAAGAATAGGAGGGAGTTGCTTTTATTCTTGTTTCTGATATCCCTGTTCTTTCTGGCAGTTTGTGGGATTACACAAATGTTGTGATGACTTTTCTTTGTCGACAAAGATCTGAAAATGGCAGCACCTGTCCTCCATTTGATTGGCTGAAGTATTTTGATCTAGTCATCACAGGCAGGTTAGATATATGTTCTTCTTTGATCTTTTCTACAAATTGGCTTTGCAGTGATTAGCATTTGGTTTTTGGAGATAATGAAATGTAAACTTTGGTCGTGATTCATGTCTCATGAGAGAATGTTAACGTCAAAATGAAATGCTGATCATTTAGCAGTTAGGAAGAGAATATTCGTAATTTATGTTTTTAGGTTTCACTGAAGAATGATGTATAATTCCATAATAGAGCTCACTTTAGCCTGCAGATGAGGTTTAGGGAAGGACTTTTTTAACATTTTTTTTGGTAAGGAAAGCGGTTTTTTTAACTTTTTTTGGTACAAGGAAAGAGGTTTTTTATAACATGGGAAAAAGTTTTCTATGTGAAGAACTTGATGGGTAGAGGGGATGAAATTTATATCATAGAAAGAGATATAGTAGAAGTCATACCATGGTTTATACAGAATTATCTATTGGTTTCAAGGTGTACTGAAACATGGAGGCGTCTCTAGTAAGTTCTCATGCTTTTAAACCCATCAGACTTCTAACAGAAATTTTTTATTTGATTGGCGGTAGATTCTAATGCAATTTCTATCATCCAACGTTGAGAATAAAGTTGTCTTGTCCTCACTAGGGGAAGTACGAATTATGTAGTGACTGGCCTTCCCTTGTTGGAACCTGGTCCTGCAGGGTGTAGAGAGACTGAGAGAGCATTGCTGAGTCAGTGGAAGCATAATTATTTGGGTCATCTTGGGGCTTTTTGTAATACCCAAACGCAGGTAGGAATTGAAGCTTACAGATTCATTTTGTTTCATGGTATATTAGTGACTGCTCTAATAGGTGAATATAAAAGCCAAATTTGAATTAGATAGTGAGCAGTATTTAGATGCATTGGCTTGGAGATTCTTAAATAATCAAAGACTCTTCAGTAGCTCATTGATATAGAGAAAAGTGTATCAGCTAAGAGTATTTTAACTCAAATTAAATTGACGTTTCTTTTTTATTTAGGTTAGATGCTTTGAAAGTTTATCATGTTGAAACAGCTTCTCTAAATTTTATCTATAATTTAACATGATTAGCACATTTATTTTCAGATCGCCTAATGATAATATATATATTCTACATGTGAACAAAAAAGTAGGAAGTAGATATTACAAGACATCAACCAGTTTTATACCTCTTAGTTGTTCAAGTAGAATCTGGCTGGTTCCATATCCGTTGGAGCAAATGACACTCAGCTCATTGTTTTGGATTATTTTTGGACAAAGAAACGGTGCTAAACTATCTGCTCTTCATTTTGCTGTAGAACAGTAGTTAATGCAATTTTCATAATTTACTCTATGGGTTACTAGGGAGATGTCTCTATGAGCACATATGTAAGAGTGCGTGCATCCGATTCCTATTTCCACTGTAGGCTGGGAGCCTTTGCGGCATAGGGTAATGTTGTTAATTTTGCGTTGGGTGTACTCGAGTAGAATGAGGCAGTTAACTTACTCAATGATGAGTTACTAGGAAGATGTCTCTATGAGCACATGTGTAAGAGTGTGCATATCCGATCTTTATTTCCTTGTTGTAGGCCGCAGGCCTTTGTAGCAATGTTATTAATGTTGTTGTTGGTGTACTCGAGTAGAATGAGGAAGTTAGCTTACCTGATGTTGCCCTTTTTTCCATTCTGAAAAGAGGACACTGACAATTGTTTTATTGGTTCAATGATCTTGTGAAAAGTGCAAAACCAGGCTTTTTCCATGAAGATAATCGTGCTAATCTTTTTGAGGTTGTGCCTGACTCTGGGATGCTTTTAAATACGGACAACGGAACACCTATGGCTCAAGTGAGTGTGTGGAACTGTATCATTAATGGTTATCTTTGTTTTCTATGTAAAATTCTCAATCTGATAACTTCATATTACAGGTTGGAGGTTATGTTATCCATGTGTCGTCTAAGGGAACTGACTACGCTTGTCGGGTCTTCCAGGTACCTTGATTATTATCTGAATATTTTCTGCAAGTAATTGCATGTTCAGGTGTAAACGTTTGAAGTGTGTGTCATAGGGAGCTTGTCGATCTGGTGACTTGAGGACTCTTTTGTCCTTCTGGGTGTGCTTAGTGATGTTTTTCAGATAGGCAAATTTTATTTCTAAGCTATATGCACTCAGAGGAGTTTAAGTCATCCTCTCTGGATATTTCTTTGAGTTCCAGTGTACATGGCTTTTGAAGGCTGATTTTCATGCAAGTGCTTTATATACAAGTACAATTTATACTAAAAATGAGTCTGGATTTTAATTGCAGGGTGGCAGTGTTGGTCATCTCCATAAGTTGCTAAATATTGAATCAAGCTCACAGGTGAAGTTTGTGCAATGTTGCTGATGGTTAAAAATAACTTTTAAGACAACTGTCGTTGAACTTGGTTATTTGCTGAATGTAATGAAACGGTGAAACCTCATAAGCAAGTAGCATTAGCATCTGTTTAACTGTTATATTAATCGCTGCAATCAAATAGTACATTTCTATACTTTTTTGTTAACTTGAGGGATTATATTTTTTGTATTTTCTTGGGTCACTCTTAAAATTTTCAGTCAAAGAAACTAAGTATTTGTATTAAATATGACGAATGTCGGTTCACCAAGCTTCGGATAGGGAGAAAGTGAGGCCTATGAGGGTTTTGTAATTTGTATCATATGTGATAGATTGTTGCTGCATCTTGCTATTTAGTTTAGAACTAGTTCTTCATTTGTGGGTCCCTCCCTTATTTTGCATATTGCATAAACTTTAGCAAATGAACAATAGTGTGTTCTGTCTCATTATTTAATCTCTTATGTGGTTTTTGTGATGCTTTTAGTAGGTTCTTTATGTTGGCGACCACATCTATGGTGACATATTACGCAGTAAAAAGGTTCTTGGTATGCGCTACTTTTATGTTTTTCTATAACATCTTACACAATTGTATTTTTCATATTGGATCTTCACCTTATCTTCGCCCTCTCTTCTCGGCCTGAAGAAAGAATAAAAGTGATGAAGCATATAGAAAAGTTTGAGATTTATAACAATACGTCCGGGAGGAAATATAGGGACCTAGTATATAGAAATATAGAATTTATCGAGTGTTGTATGCTCTCATGGTCTATACTTTCCATTTTTTGAGCCATTTGTCCTTAAATTGTTTCCAGACCTATATTTTTGTTTCTATTTTCTGCTCTCAGCCCATTCCTTACAATCAAGGGCACAGAGTAATCAGTGACATTGCCTGTTTATAATACTTAGATTGAGTGCGATGTTCAATTTTAAGTAAACACTTGTCCTGGATTACACATTGCATAATTTTTCCGAAAACAGTATGCTTTATTTTCAGAATTTCATTATTTACTTCTCGTCATCATGTGGTGTTACATGACTAGGCTGGAGAACTATGCTTGTTGTTCCAGAACTTGAGCGGGAAGCTGAATACCTTTGGGAAATGAGGGGCACTCGCAAGGTATGCTGTATTGCTACTATAAAGTAGTATAAACCCAGTTGCTATGATGATTCCTTTCATGTTGCTGCATTGCGAGATTTTAATTTTACATCCATGACCTTGTACGGGTGGCTGTTAATTAGCTTTTTTTGTACTCTGTGTACTTCAATCAATGAATGAGCTATATGTGCCCTCATTTGTTAAATAGATCTACAATGACTAATGTTACTTTCATGTCTTGGAACATGAGAGATTAAGTTCCTCGAATAAACGAGAGTGCTGCGGACTGGTGTGCAATTTTCGTCAGCTCATTTGGAAAAGTCTGTGTATCTAAGAATTAGGGTGCGGACATTTAACCTTTATTTTTAACGTTTAATGATTAGGATGCTTACATCCAACCCTAATATCTTACCCAGAAGGACCTTCTAGACAGTCATGTTGCTTCTCTTCTTTAAGTAAATGGTATCGTGTATAAGGTGGTTGTTTGTCTGTAGATGCTATGTTGGGTAAAGCATGTTATTTTTATCTAAAGTCATCTCACGTAATGTGTGAGTTCTTTTGAATATTACCTCTGTTCTTTTGGACATTTTTGGAGCTTCGCTGAACAAAACTGTCATGAGCTGAATTTTGTTTATTTTATTGAATAAAAATTTTGATTATACAGTTCAAGAATCCTCCTTCAATTGATGCACTGTTCTTTGATTTTAAATTGCATCTCTTGAAGTGTCAACAATTTGTTGCTAAAATATCGATCAGTAGCTCTGTACAGCAGGAGGTTTATATATTCTTGTCTGCAAAAATTGTCAGATTATCTGTTTCAGCGACTTTTTTTTTTTAAGTTCTCTTTGTTCTTGATAACTGGCAGCGACTTCAAGAGTTAAGGGTTGAGCGTGACCGGATAGAAGATAAACTCCATCATATGAAATGGTCTCTAAAGTGAGTAATTATTTTACCTTTACAATAATGCACCCCATGAATGTGTGACAATCTGTGTATGGAGGTGTTGACGATTTCATTTTATTCATTTCGATACTGTAGTGACTAAATCATTTATTTTTGATTGAATTATTCTGCAGATTCAATGGCCTCGAAAGTGATCAAAAGGAAAAATTATCCGTAGAAGTTGGTTCACTGGAAGTAAGCTATTTTTTAACGGGCATCCCTGTTTGCAAATTTTTATTGCTTTTATAGTCATTTTATTCCCCATCAACTGATATTTCTGTTTTCTCTTCGATTTTTGCTGATTAATTTGGTAGGCTCAACGAGAACAGGTTCGACTTGATCATCAGCAGACCATGTTTGACTGCCATCGAAAGGTGAGATTACCTGAAATCGCACGTGTCAACTGTCAACTTACTGTGAGCCGATATTCAGCTTTCTAGTGCCTCCTTGTTTAGGATCTAATGTAAAACATTTATTTTTGTGGTCCGTAACTTGGTAGTCTGAAATTCTGTTTCAAACAACCAATCTTGCTGGTGAATCAGTGGGTGATAGAAGATAAACTAAGCTGTGCAATATTATACTTCTTCTACACCCTTCTGATGCTTTTCCCACTCCTATTTCAGTTCCACAAGGTGTGGGGGCAGCTTATGAAGACTGGCTACCAAAATTCTCGCTTTGCACATCAGGTACCATTGATTTTTTGTATCGGGCCCCTGCAACCCACTTTGGGTTTTTTGGTTCCTGTACTGATAATTTGTATTGGCGTGCTATTGAACGGTTTTTCGAGTACTGTTACAAAATGAAGGACGTGAACAAAATAAAAAATTACTTTTTGTGTGTGATTCATGTGTTTTATAGACCGAACTTTTCTCACTTCCTTCTACTCACAAGTCTAAATGAGATTAAAATCTCTTAGTAGCTGCTAAGAACCATTAACCTGTCCGAGTCTCCTAAGTTGTTTACTGTCGTGTTACACCTATCGGCATCCAGATGAATTCTATTGTAGGTTAAGCTGCTGCTCTAACGACATCAATGAAGTTGTAGTAATTGGCTTAGAGTAATACTAGTGAATTAGTGATAGAGCTTTTAAATGCTTTAATTTTCTGTCGTTCGTTGCCTGACCAAAACATCTTCCCTTTTTTCTGGCATTCAACGATCGGAAAATGTTAGTAGTTTAACTCTTCTACTAAATACTGTATTTAATTCTTCTGCAAAATGCAAAACTATGTAAGATTATGAACTGCAATTGGTATGTGCACATAGATTGTATATGAGCTTTCTTTAGGCATTGGGTTTGGTGCACATCGAATTTCAGGGCGCACACTTCTGTCTTAGACACGGGGGATAGAATTCAAGTCATGTGATTATCGTCAAGTAAAGATATTACTGTGATAATTGATCTTATATTTTCAGGTGGAGAGATTTGCGTGCCTCTACACGAGCCAAGTGACCAATTTGAGCTTGTATTCTCCGGATAAATACTACAGACCAAGTGAAGAGCTGATGCCCCATGAGTTTGACATACTTGCCTTGTGAAGCACATTCTCTCTGCAAGTTTAAGTATTACGGAACTTCATGTACATTATGTCTGTCCGACCAAACCCCCATTAAGTGATGTCCAACCGTCTCGTCTCCACACTCTCCAGTCTCTAAAATAGAATATATTCAGATCCTCCAATCGTATATGCCACTGGGTTGTAGCAATATGATTCGTGTACCATTCAGATTATCTTCCAATGTGACGCCACACTCGGCAAATACACATCAATGGTCTGTGCACAACATAAATTCTTATTTTCGGTGGCAACTTTTAACAGGGAACAATTGATTACTCTTTTCACGAATAAAATTTATTATCATTCACACATTTGGATCAAGTCAAATAGGGCTAGTAAATTCGGACTACAAGTCAAGTTCTTGTCGTCAATTTGTGTGTGGTGTCGGGTATGGATCAGGTCATTTGGCTCAAGTTAGTTTTGCTAGGTCTATTTAATAAAAAAGGGAAGACGTAATTCCCCCTGTATTTGGAAGTGAACTGTGATAAATTTCAGAATAGTTACAGCAACATCATTTGCCCGCTATTTCAAATATTGTTGATCACGTACTGTCAAGTGGGGGGCCAGTTTTTATCGATCAAGCAGTCTCAAGTTTGGAGAAACTAGTGATTATGTCGAAGACAAATCATTTCTCTGTGAAGTTCAGGTCGTATCGAGTTACTTACTATGAAAACATACGACAAGGCAAAGGGGTCTTGGGCCTCTTGGCGTTTCAGCTACGAAAAAAGACTGGGAACCTCAACATTGCCCGTAATTGACAGCAGAGGAACATCATGATTATCACACTCATTCGAGTGGTCGACTTTGTAGTTCTATAATTATGACAGTGCATACAAATAATCTAATACAGAAGAAGAAAAAGAACGCCTTCGTTTTCAGTGACATGATTTTAAGTGATCAGCCCACTGCAGAATCGATGATGGCCACCATGGACAGCAGTGAATCGAGTTTGCTCCAAAAGAATTGATAGGATATCACATATCAACCTAGATTCATACTTCAATATTCCATGTTGTCTCAGCCATCAGTTTTGGCATCTTCACTTCCTCAGTCAGATCAAAGAGCGCAGACAGCTGGAGTAAAACATTAGGACCTGTGTTAGTCACCCCGTGTTTTCGTTTGATGTAAAGACGGCAAGAAAGGATCACACTGACTCAGCAAGTAAAAACGTTCAGTTAACAACTTCGACCCCAAGGCCAGGCCTTCACTTATACGGTTATACACTCACTGATTACAAATAATCTACTGCGTAATAGTTTGTTAAGAGATTACAACTTTGATTTCAACAACTTAAGACGAAGAAACCATACCCTTAATTACCCGACCCCCCAAGTCCTCCACCTAGGGTACCCGTAAATGGGGTAATAGTTACTCCATCTCCTTCACTTTTTACCCTCTATAGCCACCATTCACCACCATTTTCTTTCATTACCCTAGTAATGTGTCGACCCCCAATGCCCTAGTACGGAGTTATAGTTACTCTTAATCCAAGCGAGTCATAAGGATGTGTTTGGATTGAAGGGTTTGCACAAAAAGGGGTAGGGGAAGACAGCTGAAGGGATTCATTTTCCGTACTCTTAAGACCGACCGAAATCCATTCAAAAAATAGGAGTCCTCCATCCCTCCATGTTTTGTTATCCAAACAAAGCTTCCGCTTGTAATATGTAAATTTATATCATCCTCTCAAATTTCCTAAAATTGGAACTTCTACTGTTTTCTATATGTGGTTTGGCCTACTAATCATTTAACACCGAGAAACTTACAGAAAAATAATATTTCTTCCATTTTACTCGATTGTATATATTAGCTTTTTGCACATAGTCTCAGTGAAATAAAGCAAGGGGAAATTTAGTGTTTTTAGTCAATAAAAGTACTTTTATGTCTTTCATTCACATAAATGAATTGACAGTGCAATTGACGAACAATAGTCTTTCACCGACACAAAGTCACAAACCATACCATATACATACATAGAAATGTATACAATTGAATGAAACGAACTAAAAATGAAATTGTACGCATTTGAGTAGAACAAAGTAAGTAACAATATTTCCCTTCTATATACTATGATTTTTCTACACTTTTAGACAATTTTCGGGAGAAAAAAATGGGATAATATTAACCACACATTTTGAGTCAAAAAGTAAAGACAAGGATTATAGTGTATGCATTAATATTGAAAGGAAGAAAATTATAGCAGATAGAAGGGAGTATCATTTTCCAATCTAAACAAGGTCAGATGCTTACTTTGTCGTCGTATTTTCAACCCATACTTTAGGCAAAATAGATATAATATCCGAAGTTTTGTAGAAAATTAGGCCAAAAACAAACTAAAGAAGTTCATATTTCTATCACAATTATGAATGCTGCTCCTAACAGGTTGTGAAACTGTAAAGCGCCATGAGATATAGCAACGTAGAAGTCAAAAGCCAAGCTTTAATGATACATCGCATTCACCTAAGTGAAAACAGAACCATTTATCCAAAAGACGAGCAAAAGAAAAAGATGGGATACTAGGACAAGTTGCACAAGTGTGGCATCTGTGTGATTCACGTCCAGAAACTGAGCAACGGAAGTGAATGTCTATCCAAATAAAATATAGGTTTGGACAGTGTGAAAGCAAAAAAAAATGCACAAAACTAAGCAACAAAGAACAAACAAACTTAGTCATCAAAGCATGCACATAAAGGTAAAAGCGCTAATACACATACCTTAAAAGTTCCCATTCTCTTTGTGTTTCTCGACCACTCAAGCCCGAGCTTACGGTTGCTTGTCTGATATGAAGCCTTGAGCAGATCGTCCCCATAAACCCTCCTCGACAACAAAAAATCCCAAGAATTCTTACCTAGATCATAAGACGGTTCAAAAGTAGTCAGCCCTTGGTGCACATAGGTGTACTTCAGTTTCCCATTCTTTGAACCCAGCATATGATTTGCAGAAATTTTGTTACTCGAATCCAACACCAAAGATCCATCCAATATAGTACGGTTGTCTCCTCTGTTGTGAATGTAAGTCATGTTGAACGGCTTCTCAAGAACCTTAATTGAATTCATGAACTGAAACCTAAAATCCTACATTAAAAAAAAAATGAAGCAACAAACATTCGTTATACTTCCAAAGACTGGATGGCTCAGAAGATCACAAGTAATGTACACAGCTTAAAAACTGCTGGAAAAATATCAACTTTCAGCAAGTGAAGTTCATTTCATCGAGCAACGAATTTGAGGGTCAAATATCAGAAACCTAAGCACTGACAAATCTTCCAACGAAGTCGGTTTAGCTTACTACAATTGGATAGTAAACCCACATACAAACCTTTTACATCTCACAAGCGAACAATGTACATAATATATTTCATCGGTTTCAATCAAAATTGATTGGCTTTTGATTTCGGGAATGAGTATAAATTGATTGTTGTATTTGCACAAAATCACCCAATTACTCCATCCCAAAATGAGTATAAATTGATCGGTTTCATCTACAGCTTTCACTAACGTTCACCTCCTCTGCTAAACCCTAAACCCTAAAACCAAAACCCAAAAACCAAAAACCGAAAATCGAAAAAAACCCTCAACAATCATTTCATCAGCACATATGAAACACACACCACCACCAACAACAACAAAAAAATGCAGGATTACAAATTACAAACAAAAAAACAAAAAAACCCACAAATCACAAACTAACTATGCAATAAAAGATTGTAACTTTCAAATGAAAACAGAATAAAATTCCGAAAACATAATCAAAAAAAGAGAGAGGGAAACCTGCTTGGGGACGTCGAAGTCGAAGATGAAAGCACCAGGTTTCTCAAGGGAGAGAGAAAGGCCAGAAAAGGAAGGACCTTTGCGAAAGGTGGCGTCTGAGAACGACGCTCTCATCTTAAAGTCTCCGGCGGGTATTGCCACGGTTGACACGGCGGATGTTGCGAAGTTGTCGGCCTCATACTCGTACTTTCCCTTCACTGCTGCCTTCATTTTGGCTGTACTTACGGCGGCGCGTGAGTGACTGAGTGACTGACGTCGTTGACTGCGACGGCGGAAGAATTTTGGGAGAAATGAAATTGGATGAATCGGTTCGACTTTGGACTTTTGTTGTGTGTGTGTGTTTTTGTGTACGAATGGTGTTTTGGGAGGTTGGGGTTGGTGACCACCACTTTTTTTTTTTATTCGGATATACGAGTAGATGATAATGCGTGAATTTGAATTGGAATTGATTTTGTATGCGTGAATTGGATTCGATGTTAACTTGGTTTAGTAGGGGTTAAAATTTTAGGACCCGGATTGAGGTATTTTGTATATTGATCGTGTTTAGGTGCTCTGCGGGTTCACTTTTATTTGAAAATTTATCGAGTATATAAATTGGTACTTAGTATATTAATGGAAAAGATGATATACAATTAGGTTAATGCGATTCATGACACGTGTAAGGGTAGGGTGTGTTTAGATACCTAAATAGAAGGGAAAAGGAGGGGAGGAGAAATGAGAACAGAAGAAGGAAGGGGAGGGGAGGTGAAGCGTTGACATTTGGATACCATTTTCCATCCAAATAGATTAACCACCCTATACAACCACCACTGCTAGGGGTGTTCATCGGTCCAAGACCGGACCGGAATGGACCGAAGCCGTTTTAGACCGGAACCAGATTGTTATATTTTTAATGGACCTAAAACCGGACCGGATTAATAACTACCGGACCGTAAAATTCCGGTCATTGACCGGACCGGACCGGTTATATGAAAAATTGACCTTAATGATGTAACATTTTTTATTTTTCTTAACTTATGATTAATATTTTAACTATGAAAATAAAAATAATATGTTCTTTTTTTAGTGTAGTAGTGTTACATAAGAAAAATCTAAGCAACTTTTGTAACTAATCTTATTGAAACTATAGTTAATGTGAAATATTGATATTATATTGGTCTTTTCAGTCCTAACCGGTTCGGACAGGAAAAAACCGGGCTTTAGACCAGAATGGACCAGGAACCGGAATCATATAAAACCTCGGACCGAATACTGGACCGGAATTCTAAATGTTGGATCGAAACTCGTCAAATACGGTCCGGTCCAATATTCAGGTCCGGACCGAAACGTGCATACCCCTAACCACTGCACATCGTCTACTATACAATAACCAACATCGGCCACCACACATACAGTCACCGCCAAACATCACCTCCCTCGTTGGCCACCCTTGTGCATCATCATTAGGTAGTTTATGAATGTAATCTGGCTTAAGAGAAGGAGAAAAAAATGAAATATCCATACAAGTTTTTAGGGGTATGATACTATTTTCCTTTTCTGAAACCATTTTATCAAACTTCTAAAAGTTTGACCGTCAATAACTAAAATTATAAAATAAACTATATTATAAAACCAACATATTACGATTTGTCGTTAAAATATCTTTTACAAAATTATATTTTGATCGAAAAATTAGTGTATCGATATAAATAAATACGGTCAAAGTAACACCTAGGAGACCGCGAAAAAGTAAATGGGAGAAGAAAAAAAGTGAAGGGAGTAATTATGGTAAATTGTGTTTATTAAATGAGTTTATCATAACTGAGAAAGATTAGCCTAGTAACAAAATAAACCAAATAATTGTGTTACACGAAATATTATCTTGATAACCAACTATATGAAGTTTTTTTTTTTTTTATTATGTCAACCAATAAATATAAGTTCAATAATTTCAATTTAAAACTATGTGCAATCATCGGAGCCACATATTTTTCAAACAAAAACAAATTATGAGAAAAATAAAAGGACAATTACACTGCTACTCCGTACTATACCTTCTCGAAAAGTGTTTTTCTTTTATTTGTACCGTATTATTATATATTATAGTAAGAGTCCACTAATATCCAATGAAATAACAAGATAGAATAAAAACCATGTTTATTTCAACTTAATTTAAGTTTGATTCAGTTCAATTTAACTCTAATATATTCAATACATCGAAAAAAAAAAAAAAAAGGGGTTCAACTCCTCTAAACAAATCAATGTGTTGTTTCTTACTGTACATAGTATCCAACACTTCGTACCTAATTACACGATTAACTAATATCGTAAAACCGTCTCACACTGTGTGAAATGGACAATATAATAGCTCGATCAACATCTTATTCTTTACTGGAATTAAATAAGATGTTAGACAATTTTATTGACGGTTTCTTAAACAATGAATCATGTTGTGTTGTTGACCATTGGGCTTAATGCCATTAATATATAATTGAGGTACGTACGTACAAACATTGAGTCTTGATCATCCCTTTTAGTAGGGCTAAAGTGGATGCTTTTACACCCACCCACTTAAGGTTTTCTTTTCCTTTTTTTTTTTTTTTTGAAACCAACCCAACTAAGATTTGTAGCTATGCTTACTAACACTCACATTATTCTTAGCCAGCAAGAAAAGCAAAAGGTAGTTTAAAGCTCGTGTCTTTAACCCGAGAATGTACCGGGTCATGGTTTTTTGTTCCATTATTTCTATGGACTTTCTATTTCAAACCAGCTTTTAGTCGATCGTCTTTTATAATCACTTAAATTAATATATACGTTTAGCTTATACAGAGTACTTCTTTGATTCAAATTAACTTTTATAATATAGTAACGGGAATATTATCTTAAATATTGGTTAAGATTAAGGTACCGTTGATGATAATTCCCCTTAAACTCATAACATTACCGTCGAACTAATATCTCGGTTGTGTGAGAAATGATAATATGAACGATAAGAAATACTCTCGTCATATAAATGGAAATTCTCTTAAGCTCATGAGTTCATCTTTTGTGAGAAGAAAAGTAAAATCGTAAGTTTAAATGAATAAAACAGAGAAAGTGAGGTACATCAAAATTTGAATATGAAAGGCACTATTCTCGTTACCGTTGCAATTTTGGCTTTGCAATCAAGTCGGTACAGTATTTGATAGTCCGACAAATGATTAATTAACTTGTCTTATCACTCCTATGCCCACGTGGTACCCTTCTTTCCTCTTCCTCTATACCATCACCATCGTATGTCATTTTTTTATTTATACTCCTCCCTTCAACTTTATTGTTATCATTTTTCTTTTTCACGTTTGCTAATGTTAGACATAGCCAATTGTAAGGGTCGGGCCTGGCCAGTCTAACCCGCCCAACGTGCCTCATTATGGAAGCTCGGACCGGCCCCGGGCTTGATTTTTGAGGCCCAACCCTTTAGAACCCGCCTATTTAAAAAAAATTGTTAAATGTTGGAAGGGCCAAACCTGACCTGACCTTCTCAGGTCCACCTCAGGGCCGGACTAGGGCTTCAATTTAAAATCCCTACCCTTTGGCGGGCCGGCCCAGACCGGCCTTACTTGGCCCTTGGCCACCTCTAGCTAACGCGAGTCTTCCACCTCAAATATCGTGAGCTATGTTTTTCCAAAAAATATGAAAGTTTGATTTTAATTATGTATGCGTAAAGACAAATCAAATAAGATCTCACATCAATATATATCCACTTATATATCAGGAGATAATGAAAGTTAAATAATTGAGGATGAATGTTGGCAAAAATATATAAGTGACATATTGAGTTGAATGAAAAAAGTATGCTAGTATAGTTTTTTTTGGCAAAGTTTACTACGGAGTATAAAACAATTTCATACGTACCCTGTATTACCTGTAACCAAAATATGATCACTTGTCACGGTGAATTTAGTATTTAAACCTATATATATAAGAATCCATCAAACTCTTCCAAACTAAGGCAATAATTGAAAGGAAGCAAACATCTTTAAAATATACTTTCCCCTTTTCTTACTCTTCTCATCACCTTTGTAATTTTGAAGCACCACCTTGTTTCCAACAACACAACTACACAACTACACAACTACACAACAACACTATGGTTTTGCATTTCATGTCCCTTTGTTTGACTGTTGTTATTCTCTTACAACCTCTTCCTTTTGCAAGTAAGTCCTTTTTAATCCCTCCATCTTTCTTTCCTTTGTATGCAGAAGGCTTAGAGTTTTACCGAGTATGTCTTAGCCTAGTGGTTAAGTTTAAGACTTTAAGGTACTGCTAACGATAACGAATCTATTCGTCATATGCAATTAATAATTCGTTTTAAAATGAATTTTTCTAATATGTACTCACTGAACATGAATATGTATTTATTGAATACGTGTTTTTTTCTATTTTATCGGTTTTTTTTTAACATGTACTCACTGAACACGTGTTTAGAAAACCCTTTAAAATTTTGCCAAAAACAATTTCAAGTCAAAATTAACCATAGGGTAACAAAATTCATATGCAGGATCACAACCATACGTAGGAATAAATTATGGACAACTAGCAGACAACCTTCCACCACCTTCAGCAACAGCAAAGCTTCTACAATCCACTTCAATCCAAAAAGTCCGACTCTACGGATCCGACCCGACGATCATTAAATCCCTCGCCAACACCGGCATTGGCATTGTCATTGGCGTCGCCAACGGCGACATTCCCGGCCTAGCAGCGGACCCCGCCACTGCGAAAACTTGGATTGATACCAATGTCGCCCCTTACTACCCTGCAAGCAACATTATCCTAATTTCCGTAGGCAACGAGGTTCTGCTCTCGGGGGACGCGAACCTGATGTCGCAGCTGTTGCCTGCGATGAAGAACCTGCAGAACGCGCTTGCGCAGGCTGATATTGGCGCGGATAAAATTAAGGTGTCGACTGTTCACGCTATGGCAGTATTAGCGCAGTCTGATCCTCCGTCTGCAGGGAGCTTTAACCCGAGTTATGGAGACGTGATGACGGGCCTGCTTGGGTTTTTGAACTCTACGGGGTCGCCTTTTGCGATTAACCCGTACCCGTATTTTGCGTATCAGAGTGACCCGAGGCCTGATACGTTGGCGTTCTGCTTGTTTCAGCCGAATGCTGGGAGGGTTGATTCCGGGACTAAGATCAATTACATGAACATGTTCGATGCGCAGGTCAGTCTGCACACTTCGGAATTGATTTGAATATCGAACTACTCCTTCCATTCCACTTTAAATGTGTAACAGACAAATTGCGGCGTTTTTGTTTGTTGATTCAGGTGGACGCAGTACATTCCGCGTTGGATAAAATGGGCTTCAAGGGGGTTGAAATCTTGATCGCAGAAACCGGGTGGCCATACAAAGGAGACGACAACGAGGCGGGGCCGAGTTTGGAGAATGCTAAAGCTTATAATGGCAATTTAGTAAAGCACCTCAAGTCAGGAACTCCATTAATGCCAGGAAAACCAATCGACACGTATTTGTTCGCTCTGTATGATGAGGACTTGAAACCTGGTCCGAGTTCCGAGAGGTCTTTCGGTCTGTTTAAGCCTGACCTTACCATGACCTACGACATCGGCCTTGCCAAATCCACCTCCGCTGCTCAGGTGATATATCGATTTATATCTTCTATTGTCACTGATCGGAGTAACAAAACTGTCGACAACTAATATATCTTCTCTCGCGCAGGCTCCTGTTAACGTTGCTACCTCACCAACAGCGAGTGATGTAGTAACTCCGGCGTCATCTCCACTTTCCACGACACCATCGGTTGTTACACCGAAGGCTAGTACGCCAGTTCAAGCAGTCGATCCTACCACCGTCGGTAAAGGTTTTACTGCGAGTTCCCCTCCATCTCGTGCTCTCACACGATCGCCATCAAACAATGGCGTTAAGATAAATGTTGTTACGTGTGGATTTGTTGTTGCTTTCATTACCACATTGATGTTACTGTAAATTTTATGTTGATTATATTTAGTTTGTTTTCAATTTTGATTTTACGGAGTAAAAAAGACGAGTTCATTGCGAGTTAGTTACAGGTCGGTTTCAAACGATTTCTATTGCCTGTTGACATGCCAACTTATTGATGTAAATATCGATGGCATTC
Source organism: Dianthus caryophyllus (assembly GCA_023091065.1). Classification (NCBI taxonomy): domain Eukaryota; kingdom Viridiplantae; phylum Streptophyta; class Magnoliopsida; order Caryophyllales; family Caryophyllaceae; genus Dianthus; species Dianthus caryophyllus. The sequence continues at coordinate 5,822,243 of CM041517.1, forward strand.
CGTAGTTTGTTTAAGTTTCTATTTTGGGAATCAACGTAGAGTGATCACTTTCTCATATAAAATTGATGATAGAGGACGAGAATAATTATATTTACACGATTTTGCTTAAATATTGAATCATATGTTCTTTTAACGCTAAAAATGTCAATATTTTACTCATTCAGTTAAAACGACAAACGTTGAGGAAACTTTGTGGAAGTTCTAGTGTTTTTGTGTATTGACTTGTTTATGCGCTATTCTCTCGCGTTTATATACTGAGTATAATATATATAAGTACAACTATACACAACAAAGGCCCAAAGCCCAACAACTACACTAGCCCAACACACTAATACTCAGTAACAAATAATCTTTCAACATAACACCCCTCCTCAAGTTGGGCGTGGGGATCCAAACGACTTGGACACCAAATACGTAAGTGGCGAGCACCAAGTGCCTTAGTGAGCAAGTCGACAGGCGATCACGGTATGAACATATGTCGGTCGAACCAGGACCGCGTTGAATTGCATCCAGAACTGGAATGAGTCAACCTCAATGTGCTTGCTCGCTCATGAAAAAGCGGATTCTGGCGAGATGAAGGCGGCTTGACTATCATAGTAAAGCGTGGCCGGAAGCACGGACACGAGCGCAGTATGCGCGCATGACCACTTAATTTCGCATCTGCTTGGCGACCATAGCGCGATATTGACCTCAATGAGCCGAAGCGAGACCAGTTAGGTGTTTCTTTGTTTTCAAGAAATAGGACAAGCGCCTAAGAGCACACAATATCTTAGATTAAGAACGACGGGATAAAGGACAACTTGCCAGGCCGGGATAAGGGCGTTTTCGGGTTTACTTCAAGTAGTTAGCGTGCCGTCGTCAGTATCTATCATTATTATTAGATTTAAAAATAAGTATAAAATGTAATTTTTATATATATTTTTTCTAGTTTATATATTTATCGATTATGATATAATTTTACATGATATTTAATATATGACAAAATTTACAAATATAAATCTAAGGCCGTATTAACTTTTCGGCTTTTATCGTATTTAATATGATAATTTTCTAAAATCTATGATTTATCATATTTGTTTTTCGTTTATTTGCTAATTATATTTTATAATACTTACCTAATACTATTTTTTTCCTTTAACTTATTTATTAAATCAAATATTATTTGACTTTTAAAATTCTATGAATTTCCATATTTCTTTTGCTCCTTTATTTATTTTTTATTTTTTTAATATTTTAAAATATAATTTACTTATATTTTTTTCCCTTAACTTGAATATTTAATCCAATATATTTAAGGCAAAATATGTATTCTTCAATTTTGCTATCCTACAATTTTAAGGATTCCAATTGTAGATTTAGTATTATATTTTAGATTACGTATGTTAATTATCTTCTGCCCATCTTCTTCTTTTTTCTTTTTTTTCTTTTTTTTTGTTGTTTTTTTTTGTTGTTTTTGTTAATTCATATATTACTCTTTTTATTCTACGTTAAAATGGGGTAATAAAGAAATTGGAATTTTGTCGTTAAATCAAACTTTACCTATCACTATACTAAACATGTTTTTTTTTTTGTTTTTTTTTTTAATTAGCGGATGTTCTTACATCTGAGAATTGAAATTAACAATCAAATCAAAGCTTATACTTATTAAACTAACTAAAGATATGCATTAAGCATTACAAATATTATTATACAACCATATCTAATAACTTGATTTAAAAATAAGATGTCGATAGATATTGTACATCACTTTTCACTTTCATGTATTACATATTAACACCTTTTCGTATTACATGTTCATTAGTTTTCTATTGGGTTATAATCAGAGTTTGTTCGATAAAAAACTTCAAATCTTGAGCAGTAAAATATAAATCTACAACATCTGAAAGAAAAAAAAAAATCGTGATAATTTAATCATTTATGTTTAAGTATCGAACATAGTAATTAAGAAAATAAAAATATTCAAATTTTAAACACTCTTTATCAAATCTGTACGTAAAAAATAAATTTAACACAAATTGTAATCATAATTAAAACATAATAAAGTAAAACTATTTAACATAGATGCGTCTGCAAAAAGATCTAGCTAAAGTTTTTTGATGTATATATATACAAAGGACAGGGGAACTATACAAAAATTAAATAAGGTAATTATGTGTCATATAATTGTTTATTTTGAAAATATTATTTTCTTCTCAAATTAAAAACATCTTCAATTAATTTTTTTTGGAAAGTTCTAATATAGTAAAGATTTGATTGTAGATTTAGTTTTATATTTTAAGTTACATATGTTAATATTTTTTCATCTAAAAATCTAGCAATAGTAGAATTATAAATAATACTAATATTAATTTTTTTAGACCAATTATATTGTGACAAATGTCGTATTAGAGATCGTAGTTTACTTTATATATATATATATATATATATATATATATATATTAGATAAGCCCTGTTTCACTCAAAATATCAAGAGCATATTTACGTTGGGACACGAATATACCAGTAGAATTACGAGCCACCTCAATCCCCAGAAAATACTTTAGCTCCCCTAGATCTTTCATGTGAAAACAAGTGCTCCGAATAATCTTTGACATGCTTAATGCTTGACCGCGATTGCCACGATAACGAGATCATCGGCGTAAATTAACACGTAAGACGCCATTTGAGACATAGAAAACAGCGAATAATCGGATAAACATTGTATAAAACCATAGCGGTGGCGCATCGGATAATTTGGCGAACCAACATCGGGAGCTGGCGAAGTCGTATAAGGACTTAACCCGACACGTACCTTTCACGGTCGTCCGCTGTAAAACCAAAGCGGAACTTTCATGTATACTCTTCCTCTGAGTCTCCATTACAAGAAAGCATTGTGAGCGTCCATCGATGCAACGTCCATTTGTCGGCGGCAGCGGCTAAAAATACACGGTGTAACCATTTTTCGCGGTAGGAGCAAATGTCTCGAGAAAAATCAACCCCTCGCTTGTGGCGATTACCATGTACCCACGGGCCGTGCTTTATAACGCTCTGCTGGATCCATCATTTCATGACGCCCTTATAAACCATTTATTCCCGATGACCGTCCGGGAGGAGGATCAACAATTTCCCAATGCAGATTTCGAACTAAAGCTTCTAGTTGAGATTCGCATCCATGCGTTTATCATGGCGACTTGTGGAAATAAGTTGGTTCGACCATATTATCAACTACACTTACAGAAACAACGATGGCGCTTACGGAAAATCTATCGCGATTCACGTAATGTGTGAAGGATAAAGCATACAGGGCGGGGGTGGCGGCGGAACTTGTGGAGGCTATACTCTTGAGGATCGATCCGACACGCAGGCGCTGTTACAAATTCATTTGCTTTATACTTAGACCAGGAATATGCTCTCTCTTTCCGGCCATATTCGGTGTACCTATCTTCACGCTGAAATTATCTCTCGTTTACCTCGCCATACCATCGATCTCGGCGACGTATTCTTTGTTCATTTCGGCAAATCACACGTCATTGATAGGCCGTCCTGAAAGATCGAATTCACCACTCGCCGATAACATCGACGACGTCGTATTCGCTTTACATTATGATCGGCATTTTGAGCACGAGTAGCCGGCTGGAAACACATTTTCATCGAACCACGACATCTGGGATCTGAAACTCTTTTGACTCCACATCATAAACCTCCGCGCTTTCTTCCAGAAGGATAACCAATAAAAATACAGCGAGCCTCAAAGTGAAAGCGAACATCATCCAGTCGCGTCGAGGATGTAGTACATAACACAAACACCCAGCAGCGAATATTATCATACGGGAGGTTTGCAAACAACATTTCATAGAGTTTTACCACCAAGAAGCATGGAAGGTGTCGTGTCGGATAACACTGCGGTCAGCGCGTTCTCCCCAGAAAACTACTGGGGGCGGATTGAAGCCGTGCGAGCAACATTAAGAATGTGTCGATATTTTCGTTCTGCGAGCCATTTTGTTGCGAAGTCCAGTGATGCGATGTATTATACCATTTTCCAAAATAAGATTGTGCAAACGAAGTAAACTCGGTGCCATTATCAAAATGCGAATCACTTTGACGTCCGCATTAAAGCGGCGTCGTGCCGCTATAAACAAAATTTTTTAACAATTGTGACACCTCATCTTTCGTTTCAGCAGTAAACCCGAAGCGACAGCGAATGTCGTCGACTATAGTGAAAATAACTATTTATATAAGTAGGCGAATACGATAATCGCACAAATCGCGGTGCACGATTCAAAAATATTTGCGACTTTATTCTCACTAATAACAAATTTGTCTCTTGTTTGTTTTGCGTAGGCAAACATCACACAATTGAGCTACTTGACTATTATCAATTTTATTAATAAAGGTAAAGCACATCTGACTTTTAGAGGATGACTAACCTCTCACGGTGCCGTTTATCAGAATCACTTTCCACCACTTTTGTAGCGGCTTGTCAGTGTGTCACTTTAGGAGAGTGCGGTAGCCCTTTTTGTTCACCGTACGCCAATCTTCGTCCTCGTCGCGTGATCCTGTATAACACTGAAATGCATTAGTGGCGAATAGTGTAGTCGAGAGGTTTATACTCGGCCCGATACACAAAGATAAGGTTCTGATGAAATGCGGTACAAAAAGCACATTTTTAAGTTGGAGTTTGCCTCCTAAATCGACACACGTCCTTCCCGGTATTGTCGATTTAGACAATTTACCATTTGGGAGGTAATCATCTGAGGATCAATCTACCGAATATCACCTGACAAATTCATAACGACACGTCGTATGGTGAGTTGCACTGAATCTAACAACCAAAGTACTTCATTATCTTTCTTGCGGGTCATTCTTGTAGGTCGTGGGGCTTTAGCATGATTAACGTAAGCACTCAACATTCTTTCGAACTAACGTCTTGTTCGGTTGTCTCGATGGCTCTTCTACGCTTTGCCGCGCTTGCGCTTCCCGCGGCCGCCATGGCACCAGCTGCACGCCAGTATCTTGTCATTATTGCCTCCTTAATCCGCGCAAAGAACCTGGCGATACTAAACGGCGTGAGCAGCCGGTTGGTCTGCCCTCGGTTAGTAAACTACTTACCTGGACTCGCTTCCGACCCAGGTAACCTTGCTTGAATTAAAGCGCGCATATGCTTTATTAACGGTGGAAGAGGGTCTTGCATCAAACAAATTAGGCAGGACGATGAAATAGCGGATCGAGACCAGTAGAAATTCATGAAATTTACCCGTCCCTCTCTTGTCTAATTTTGCATTGATACCACGCTTACGTACTTCTACAAGTACCACGGCCAGTTTTTATCATACTTGTCAAGGTCATCGAGGCGTTTAGTCGACCATAATAATCGACCCACAGATTCTTTGTCTCCTTGTTTACAATGGCGAAATCGATCCTTTAATTCGATGAAGCTTTGGTCCGTTCAAACGATAAATGTCGTCCTTGATGTCGTCCCCTGATGCCTTAGCTTCTTGACATCGTTATAGTCGAGCCCGACTCTGGCTCAGTGCGGCCCTGAATATCACGCCCGCTATCATGGCGTTTACCATGTACGATCCCTCGATTTCTTACGATTCTCATCTGGTTTCTTTATCCGAACCATCGATAAAACCGTCTTCTTCTTTCTACCACGGAGAGCACCACGAGAATTTTATTGACCACTCGTCATAATTTTCCGCAGTTTACCGCCGGGCGTGAATTATTTTATCTCGAAATCTTATCATTTGTTGAGAGAAAATATGGACTAATAGGCGTTTGCTTTCCTTGTCTTTGGACATGACAACGGCAAGCGGCGACGATTGGCCAAGTCTGTCTCGATGCCAAGTTAAAGCGGCCAGGCGTTGAGGAAACTTTGTGGAAGTTCTAGTGTTTTTGTGTATTGACTTGTTTATGCGCTGGCCCTGCCGGCGTTTATATCTGAAGTATAATATATATAAGTACAACTATACACAACAAAGGCCCAAAGCCCAACAACTACACTAGCCCAACACACTAATACTCCGTAACAAATAATACTCCGTAACACATTCATAGCATAGAAAGGTAAAAAATGGCTTAAGTCTCAAGAAAGACCATCTTTCACTTTATTTTTTGTTTTTTTTGAAAACCCAAATGGGTAGAAAAACTAGCAACTAGTCGTACAATGATCTCCCACAGGTAGTTCGTCGAGCCACACCGACTTTCCTAAAACAAATGGTTTGATATGCGCTAGCATATGAGCTGTCGTATTATTTTTCCTACTTGTAAATGAGAAAACGCAATTGGAAAAGAAATTATGAACTCGATTAATGTCACCAAGAAACACATAAAAGTAGCTATGTCCGGTCTTTCACTTTGTTAACGAATACACGAGTCTTCTTCAGCATAAAAAAAGTGACCACATCTAGTCTTTCAATTACCATTATTGACTAAATTGTGGCCCCTTTTTTTTACCTCTCAATAAAGATCACGATATACTCAATAATGACCCCCATTAACCTAAATGTGGTCACTTTTAATGCAGCAGTAAACTCGTCTTTCACTAAGTGAAAGACGATATTTTTTAAGACTTGCTGAAAAAATGACTAAATCAAAGAGAATAATTTTTAATAATTTTAACACAATTGAATGTAAATAAAAATATCACTAAAAAAAATAGTACGTTCAAAAGACAAATTTCATAGGTACAACGAAAATCAAAATCAATAACAATAGTATATTTTTGTATAGGAACTATACTGTAAAATATCGAGTTAAAGTTAGGCCCTTCTTTTCAGTTTAATTTCAACACTTAAAATTCAGCTTACTTCTTATAAGTTCAATTTCAATTTCAATTTCCATTTCCTATAAGTTCATTTCTTACGCAAGAAAGAGCAGTACACTTTTAAAATAGATCGCTCATTTCACAGGTCAAGCACATAATTTTAATTTGAAAATCCGTATCTATAATAAATTTTTGGGTTATTCTACATGGTAACCCTGGGTATTTTTTATTTTTCTATGTTGTAATCCTCATTTTGGTCAAAATACCTTTGACTGATCATAATTATCGAACACGATTTTTGAAAGTGACGTTTTTTGTTTCAAATCAAAGATATTGCATAAATGAACAATTGAGAACAAAAATTATCACATTGAGAACTTGTAACAAAGAATTATCATCGGTCAATGTTTATACGATCAAAAACGTTTGACCGATCATAACTCGTACCACAAGTTTCGAAAATGACCATTTTGCATCTCAAATTAAAGATGTCGTAAATATGCTGAATTTGAGGATTGTTGTTTTTGAAACTCGTACACATGAATGATTGCAAGTCAATGATATTGTGACCCAAAACAGGGTTACCAAATGGAAAATAAAAAAAAACATAAGGTTACCACGTAGAATATCCCATTTTATTACCAAATCGATAATTATAATTTTGAAAATCAATAACTTTTTTTTAATTTTTTTTTGAAGTACGGAGTATTTAATTTATAAGTGGGCTAAGTTATAATTAATGAAAATAGGCCCATAAAAAAAAAAATGAAAGCCCAAAAGGTTGTGTATATTCAGACCATGAGTAGGCATCTGAGCTCTCTCCACATACGCAACCACCACTCTTCCAAGCAAACTCCCCCACCCTCTCTCTACTATTTTACGACTCTCTCTCTCTCTCTCTCTCTCTCCTTCGTTCAACCTCCCAAAATGGCCGCTTCCTCCGCCGCATCCGCCACCGTCTCCCCCACTCCTCCCACCGTCTCCGCCGCCTCCCAGATCTCCAAAGGTTTCTCTCTTCCTCGATTATAAACCCTAGAATTTCATGTTTAGGGTTTTCTTTTTTTTTATTACGGCTGTTAATTTCTTCCGTTTTTTCAATTTTTTTAATGTCATTCTTTGTAAATGTCGTTTTTTAACCGTAACTTACAATTACATCTATGAAGCTCCCAAATTTTTACGCTAAAATATGTTACTGTGGAGTAGAGTATTTTTTTTTTTTTTTTGTTGTTGAATTTAGATTGACGGTAATTGTTTTGAGATATTTGAAATGTTAGATGATATTCTGGATTGGAATGTTGAAATCGATTTGTTTTAAGCTTCTGTATTTGATTTTGAGTTTTGGATTGTGCCGTTTTATCGGAATTGTTTTTTGTGTTAAAAATTTTAGATTTTTGAATTTAGGCATTTTTCTGTGTTACACATTTTGGTTCACTAGCTGTGTTTCGTGTTTGTATATCGTCTGTCTGTGGGAAGCTGGGCTAATACGGTCCCAAATTGTGATTTTATGTGCCGTGTTGAATGATGCCGTCTCAAATTGTGTCTTGAAATATAGAGCAACAACGGTTTATGTTTACCGGTTTTAGTAGCTGGTTGGCCATTTATTCTTCTTTTTGATGGAGGTTATGACTCTGAAATTGACCTTTCAGTTCACTGAATTTATGGGGTGTTACGGGGATTTTGTTTTCGTGTAGCTCATTGTTCATTCCTAGGGATATTATTTGTGTGATAGACGAAGTATAGTTATAGGGTTTTATTTATTTAGTCATTTAGCTATTCATTTCTTATTTTTTCGCTTTATATCATTATTCTTAAATTTTAAGTTTGAGTAGTGTGTGGTTTTTTTTATTTTTTATTTTTTATATATTTTTTTTTTGTTTGATGTATTTTATGTGGAGTATTTATTTTCTAGTATAACTCTTCAAAATTCTATTTATCTCATTTTTTAAGGAATGCGCTTTATTCATTTTCTTTTTACTCTAAATTTAAAAATTTCACACTTTTTATTGATATGTGAGTGAAGCACATGGTAATGCTTAGGATGTCTGTTCTGCCATTAATACCCAGAAGTAGTGAGACGTGCTCCCTCCCCTTTTATTTGTTCTTCCCACTTCAATATAACACTTCTCACATATATTAGGGCAGCGAGAAAAACAACTAAATGAGAGGGAGTAGCTGGTTTATCTTTTGAACTAGAAAGCTGAAATATACGAGTACTTTTTTTTAGTCATAGCCGTAATAGACTTTATATTGCACTTTGGACCGTAATAGATCTCAGCCACTGTGCGAGCGACCCATTTTACCTTAACGATACAGACACATAATGTGCCAGCCTGACATTGGCAGGTTCTATTCTTATGTAATGAATCTCAATTGTACATTTCTTCGTAGACGCAATAAGCTCTTGGATAATTTATCGTTCGTTATATAATTTCATAGATCGTCTTTAAGCTATTTTTGTTTTAAACATCACTTTTGGGGGACATACCCTTAATGACACAACATGAGAAATATGTAGGTACAGATCCAATACGAGGCACTTGTTAGTTAAGTACTTCAGTTGTGGGGAACAAAAAGGTTATTCTATGAAGCATGTAGTCTGGTTTTCAACAAACTTACAATGTACGGAGTATGTTTCAATCATGTTGACGCTTCACTTAAAAAATGAATTTCTTCATATAAAATAATTTGTAGTGAAGACGTATTTACGTACCAATATTCGTTTTAGTTTAGGAGAGTCCCCCTGTTTAAAATTCCATTTTGAATCAGAGCGGATCCAACACTTGGATATATACTTACTAGTGTTTGACACTCGTACCTGAGTTCAATTTTACGATTACTATTCTACACTAATCTCATCTACTTATCCCCGTGTCATAAGTAGGGGTGAGCAATAAAAATGGCCTTATGATTATGTGATACGAATATGATTTATGTTGGGTACTTGTCATAGTTTTTTTTGGATATTGTACTATATTATTTTGTATTGAGAGATTATGAAACTGTATATACTGTTTGCGATACCGTGTTTGGTTTCAAGCAAAAAACTCAAATTAGCCATATTACCAAATTCTATTATGCTGTGAGAACTTATCATGTACTTCCTCCTTCCTACTTTTTTTTCCCAATTCTTTCCGGGTGTTACAGTTGTGGAACTTTAACCATATATATTTTTGAAACTAGAGAAAGTAATATTTGTTGTTAAAATATTCATATTTGTTCTCAAAATATTTCACAAAATAATATTTATAACAAAAAACAAGTAATATATGAATGCTGAAAAGAGCGTGTAAAGTACTGTGTTGGAGACCGCATAATGGAGTGGGAAGAAAAGAGTAGGAACTAGATGCAGGCGGTATGTGTTTTTAGCATCATGTTTATGATTTTGTGAGCATAATTAGAACATCGATGATAGGATTTATTCTTATATGACAAAAACCATATCCTTGAATAAAATAACTGTATATCCAAAATACATTTCTATGAAAGTAGAAAATCGTAGTTGCTGTTTTGTATCCAAATACCAAAACGGCAATACAATTGAAAAGTCAAACGTCATATATATCGATTAAACTGTATGTATCTATGTATTGATTTTACAGAATTTGGAAATCTATATCCATGGTAATATACCGAACCTTCGTATGCATGTTTTGCTCCCCCCTAGTAAGATGTGATATTTCCTTATGTCTCCCCTTCTTAATTTTTTAATGAAATCATTCACTGAACTTTGCAGAAATGGCAGGGTCCGACAATCCAATTCCGCTTTCACCTCAGTGGCTTCAACCAAAGCCAGGGGATAGTAAGGCTGGGGCCGCACCTGGGGTTAGTATTTTTTTAGTTTTTCTTACTTCTTTGAATATCTTCTCAAAAATGTATATGCATCTGAGCCTCATAACAAATGAAGAGTTGCTAGGTTTTGTCAAACCTGTATTCTTGCCTGATGATGTTTATTTTATTCAGGATAATCGCTCTATCCCATCTGTTGGTTATGGTGATCGCTCAGATGTCATCAATTCTCCCGGACACGAGGACGAGATGCGCGAAAGCCAGAAGAAAAATGATGTTTTCAGGCCAACCTTTCTTGATATGGAACCTGGCCGTCGTGGGCGTTGGCGAGATGAAGAAAGGGACACCAATCTATTTGTCCGCAAGGATCGCTGGAGGTTGGGCGACAAAGAGACAGGTGAAAATCGCAAGGCTGACAGTTTGGCGGATGACTCTCCTGCGAGACACACCAGAGATGCTCGTCGAGCCCCAGCTGACAAATGGGCCAATCCAAACAGGGAGACTGATAATAACCAGCAACGTGAAAGCAAATGGAACACTCGCTGGGGTCCAGGTAACAAAGATATGGACAAGTGGACCGATGCTAGCAAAAATAACGATACACCTTATGATAAAGGACTTTCACATTTGCCAACTCCTGGGAAAGATGAGAAGGAAAGTGATCGCCAGCGCCCTTGGAGACCCAGTTATTTGCAAGGTCGTGGTAGGGCAGATCCACCTCATCACCCTTCGCAGACAGTAGGCAAAGAAGTTCCTAAATTTGACCATGGCAGAGGGCGTGGAGATAATGCCCCGTCAACTTTTTCTGCTGGACGTGGTAGGGTTATCTATGGTTCAGGGAGTAGTAATAATCATTCTAGTCATTCTGACTCTTCTGGTTTCATGCCTAAAAGAGGTGAATATGGCATACAAGAAGCTTCCCCTTACAAATATAGCCGGACACAGTTGCTTGACATACTGCGGTCAACTGATCTAAACTCTCCAACTAATGTACTGGATGGATTGGTACAAGTTCCTTTGCTAACTCAGGAAGAACCCTCTAAGCCTCTAGCATTTTGTGTGCCTACACCTGAGGAATCAGTAAGTTCTGCTTGTCTAGCTTTGTGTCTGTCTGTGTTATCATGCTCATTCCATGTTGGCTGTGCAGGCGATTCTGAAGGGCATTGATAAAGGGGACATAGTCAGCAGTGGTGCCCCCCAAAGCTCCAAGGATGGATCTTCCGGACGAAGTTCTGGGGATTTTACGATTTCTAGGCAAACAAAGTTTGGTATGATTATTATTCTACTTTTTGTTGTGCTGCAAGTGTATTCTCTTCCATTTTGATATGTTGTGTGAAGCATTCTATGATGTGCTTCAATCAATTCGTAACATGCTTTGACAGGAAGCCGAGAAGATGTATCTTCTGCTGCTGATGATACAAGTGACAAGGTTGATGCGAAAGGTGAGTATTAATTCAAGAGTTTCCAATTGCTTACTTTCCGTTTTCAAAAAGAAAACGTATGCGTATGGGTTTTGTCTTAATACTCTTATGAGTTAAATAGATAATTCCCAAAATCTCTGAGAATAAATTCAGTGTTGTAAGTGAGTACTCCGTACCTCTATAATTAGGTGTCACATTCTTTGAAGTTTAAACTATAGTGACAGAATTGAACTATACACCTTTCATAATATTGTGGCTTTGCTCTAAATATTACTTACTGTAACGGGTTCTTTCTATGATTTGCGAGTAGAGGCAAAATTAAGTAATCAGTGCTAATACTTCTGCATTTGAATAGATTATGATTACGGAGTATTTTATAATAGTAGATTCTATATTTAGGCATATTACTATGTGTGGAACCTGAAAAGTGAGCAAGAACAGTTATTGATGTCTGGTTGTACTTTACTTACAATCATTGCTTAATATGCGTGAGGGTGTTTTTAACAGATTCCTGTATGCGTAATCTGTCTGAACGAACTGTGGAGAGTATCAATAGTTTGTGAATATAAAATTAGTACCCTCTTTTTCTTTTGCATGATAGAATAATGATATACTCCCTCCAATCAAATTCAATCTATCCATGTTTACCTTAGTACTATGCATGTTTGTACAAAGATTTAATCATTTAAGATCTTGTTAGTTTTATCTTGATGAGTACCGTAAGAATATCGAATATGTATAATTTTTAACGTTTAACTAAAGATATTCGCCTTGCTAAATGTTTTCTGGCAAGTGTGATAGAGTAGAATAGATGTGAAGATTGGATTGGATCGGAGGAATTAGTATGTAGGAAAATCATAATCATAATACTATAATTTTTTTTTATTTTTGTTTGCCTAAATTTTTTCTTATGGCGACTGATTCACGCCTAATTAGCTAAATTAGGCAAAGCATTTTTGTGAATTTGACCGAATAGTCTCTCAAGTTCATATGAACCATTGGGAAGTCTGACTAAAGAACTTGCATTTGAATCGAAAAATTGATATGTGTGAAACAGTTCTTGGTTTATTTGCTACTTGAATGAATCTGGAACCCTATTGTTTGTTGAACAAAGATGCGGGGGGGATTCTAGCTATATATACCAGCAACAACCTTCTAAGGAGGTTTGATCCAGAGATGAAATGCTTGGATATATGTTCATTATGTTTAGGGATTTATTGGTCCAGTAATCCCTCATTTCCCTCATTTTGATTATTCTTTGTCGTTAAAACATGTTTCATTTAACATTGCAAGTTCCATTTCTTTTGTTGTTAGCCAAGCTTGAATTTAAATTTCTCTTTCATTAATTTTTCGTTTTGCTACCACGTCATCTTAGTTTGTTTTCTTTGCTTGCATTCAGTTACCATTGGTGATGCTGCCAATAACAACAAAGGGGATGATGTCTTTGACAAGAACGACATGGCCCTTAAGGGTCGTGCTTCTGCTCAGTCGGAAGCTCCTTATCAACCGCCTTCAATTGTGAAAGGGTCTCGATGGGATTCCAATTTGACAGATCCTTCTTATGCTCATAATGAACTAAAATTTAAAGGCGCAGAAGATTCTACAGCCTGGAAACGTCCATCTGCTGTAATAGACAGGGAAGCGGAATCTGGAAAAATTTTGCAGCCTTCTCCAGAGGACCTGATCCTCTATTACAAAGATCCACAGGGCCTTATTCAGGGTCCATTTTCGGGTGGCGATATTATTGGATGGTTCGAGGCAGGTTATTTCGGCATTGATTTGCAGGTTCGGTTAGCAAGTGCTCCAAGTGACTCCCCATTTTTGTTACTTGGTGACGTGATGCCGCATTTGCGAGCTAAAGCAAGGCCTCCACCTGGTTTTAATACAGCAAAACAGACTGATGTTATTGATGTGCCAAGTAAGATAAGCTTAACTGGATTTGGGAATGTCCTTCCTGGTGGGGTTGATTTGATTGGAAATGAGCGTAGACAAGGGCATGGCTCGTCAGTTGAAGCTGAAAACAGATTTTTGGAGTCTTTGATTTCTGGAGAAGTCAGAAGTTCTCCTCTGGAGAGATTTGCCTTAAAGGAAGGTTAGTTTCGTATTATTACTTTGTTACTTATATTTAGCGTCGCTTTGTTTGTAGTCCATGTTATTATCTAACTTTGTTGTTCTCCTGACATGTAGGTCTGCAAGGATTTAATGGCCATCTATCCATGGGTATGCCTTCTGCTAGTGCAGAAAGTGGGGAGGCCCTTAACTTTCTAGCAAAGAGGATGAACCTCGAACGACCAGAATCACCATCTAAGCCTTATCCCCATTGGCCACCAAGAGATGCTGTGCCTGTTATCTCTAGCCCCAACGTAAATAGATATCCTAACATACCACAAGGGAATCTGATTCCCTCAATGGCTGACAGTTCTCAACAATCTCATCCTCAGACTGCTGAGATGATGTCTGTTTTACAAGGGTTGTCTGATAGATCTTCAGCTGATGTGAACAACGGACTTGGTGGTTGGCCTAATCTCCACGGAGGCAGTGACTCATACAAAAATAAGATTGACGTCTCCTATGGTCAAAATTACCCTCAAGCTGTTTATGGTTCACAACAGCATAACCTGCAGATGCTAAATCAGCCGTCTTTTACTAATTTACCGGGTCAGACATCAAATAGTCAGGCCATGCTGACTGAGAAGCTACTTTCAACTGGTCTACCTCAAGACCCTCAGTTATTAAATCTATTACAGCAGCAGTACTTGCTACAGTTGCAATCGCAACAATCCATTGGTGGCCCGCAGCTGTCAATGCTAGATAGGATCTTGTTGCTTCAGCAGCAACAGAAGCAAGAGGAGCAGCTGAAGTTGTTGCAGCAACAGAAGCAAGAGGAACAGCTAAAGTTATTGCAGCAACAGCAGTTATCACATCAACAGATGTTGCTTTCAAAGTCTCTTTTAGAACAGCAACATATTCAGCAGCTCAGCGGTTTATCTTTTGGGCAACAACAGGCTTCTGATTCGGTCGTTGGAAAGGCAGCTGCTGACAGTTTACCCCCTCAGCTCTTAAACCAATTGTTCCAAGTTAATCCTGAAGCCTCTGAGTCTAGCAATCGGGGTGATAGAAATACCAATGCTACTAATATGTCCCTGAAAGATGCCCAGGCCCCTTCTGAAAGCATCTCGTCTTTGCAGCTGCCTCATCAGATGTTGGGAGGCCTTCCAATAGGTGGTTCCTCATTTCAGGAGCATGATAGCTGTGACAAGTTTGGTAATATAAACTTTGCTTCATCAGAAGCAGAGAAGAAATCTCAGTTTGCTATGTCCTCTATTGAGTTCAGCGATCCATCTTTGATATTACAGAGCAATTCCGAGATGATCGAATCTGCTGTATCATCTAAAGGTAACATGAATGAGGCCCTGAAGGGTGATGTAACAAGTGATGCTGAGGTAATCTGCACTGGAATATCTGAGGAATCATCTGTGAAAGAGTATAGTAATGACGGTTCTGCAGTGAAGGATGCAAAAAGTGTTGAACCACAGCAGTCGAAGAAGACTACTGAGAAGAAGTCAAGAAAGCAGAAGTCTTCCAAGGCTCAGCCATCTATTGATCAGGTGAAGGCATCATCTAAAGGCTCAAGTTTGCAACATTCAATCCAATCGTCAGATGGACAAGTTATCACTGGAGATCAGTTAGATGTGACTGTTGCTGGTGCTGGTACATTGACTGGAGCTCCTGTTCACAAAAATGGTGAAGATTTATCTTTACAAGATGAGCCTATTGTCTCAGCCAATACACCTTCCGCTTCTGCTGATATTAATGCCAAAGGTGACCAGTCTTCACAAAGAAATTCTACGCAAAGAGCTTGGAAGCCAGCTGTTTCTGTAAAGCCCAAGTCACTTCTTGAAATTCAGCAGGAAGAGCAGCGTAGAGCTCAAATGGAAACCGTAGTCCCTGACGTGGCTCCCGATAACTCCTTGAATGTTTCAAATCCGTGGACTGGAGCTGTAGCCCACTCAGAGCCTAAACTAACTAGAGAAAATTATTCTGGTGGTAGCAATATTGAGGGCGGTACGGGGATGTTGGAGTCATCAAAAATCAATAAAAGTGGACTGCATGATCTTTTGGCCGCAGAACGTTCAGCAAAGTCCAGTGATAAAAATATAGAAACGTCTACCATTTCATTTAATCCTCCTCCTTTGCCAGCTATGGCTAAACAAACGGAAACAGATGACGATGCCAATTTTATTGAGGCTAAAGATACGAAAAAGAGTCGTAAGAAAGCAGCCAAGGCTAAGGGTTCTACGACAAAAGCTTCAATGACAGCTGAGTTGACAGTCACAGCCAGTCCTGCTGAAAAAGGAAAAGGTTCAAAGCAAGTGCAACCTGTAAAGGAAGTATTGCCCGCACCACCATCTGGTCCATCACTAGGTGATTTTGTTCCATGGAAAGGAGAATCTACAAGTCCTTCACCAGCACCTGCATGGTTGTCTGAACCTGCAAAGTCCCCCAAACCCACATCACTGAGAGATATATTAAGGGAGCAACAGAAGAGAGGGACACCTGTTCACTCACAAACTTCAATTCCTGAAAAATCTCAGTCAACACAAACTCGTGGAGGTTCGCGGACAGTTTTATCATCACCACCTCCTAAAGCTGCAGTGGCGATTAAGATTCCTTCTGATGTGTCTTCACAGTCGAAGTCTAAAGGAGATGATGATTTATTCTGGGGCCCGCCTGAACAACCAAAGCAAGGAGCCAAACAGTAAGTTTTTACGAAGCTATAGATTTAATTTGATGGTTACGGTTGATGTTGACGATAAATAAAGCTCAGTAAATTGATTCCATGAGAATGTGCTGTTATGCATTGCAAATTGCCCAATTGCAGAGGTTGGGTCTCTTAAAGAATGAGAGTTGAATACTGCTTCCTTCTAAATGAAAAACATGTTAAATTTCTTTAGGAATGAGGGTTGAACAGTGCTTTCCCTAATATTACTTTACACTCTAAGGGACTTCAAGTGAGGCGCTCTACTGTAATTGCCATCTTTTGTGTTCTTTTTGTTTTTGTGGTTGCCACACCCGTATCTCGCCTATGGTATTATAGATTATGATCAGCATGACAGTAATTCCCATTTTAGAAGCGTCTAGTTTATGAGATATTTTAGGTCGGGATTAGCTTAGCCATAGATTGTTGTTTTATTATCTGATAGCTGTGGGAGAAAAGTAGGAAGGCTTCTTGTTTAAATCATGCGTGTGTCTTTTTCATTTATTTTTTTGGGGGGGTGGTTGTGACTAAAGCACAATGAGTCAAAATATTCAATCCTTTGGTCATGGATTGTGATAGTCATCTAAAAGCAAAATGGCTCACTAAAGCGAATGTGTTTCTTTGTTTATTTATTGTGAAGTAGCAGTTATTTAGTCGACCTGGCTTCAGATGGGTGTGAACGTAGGAGAGTGGTTGGTTACATCTAACCTCACTTGCCCTTTCTTTATGATGCTTTTGGTGTAGCATTCGGTAGAACCCTTATTAGGAAATCAGGTTGATATTACTGAACTGTTTTGTGTGATTAGGGCTGACTTTCCTCAACTCGGAAACCATGGCGTTCGGGTGGCCAAAAGCACTCCTGCTAAAGCTAGTCCTGAAGTTTCTCTTGGCAGACAAAAGTCTGGTGGTAGGGTTTTGCAGCATAATGTTCCATCTCAACCTACATCCACCAAAATTTCCGCAAGAGGGAAAAGTGATGGAAGTACTAAGCTCTCAGGTGAGTTTAACGCAGCTTACACCCTCAATGTGTATTTTTCTTTTACTAATTTGTATCTTCTATACATCTTGTTCATTGCCCCCTTCCTTCTCCCTTTCTTTTACAGAAGCGGTCGACTTCAGGGATTGGTGTGAGAGTGAATCTTTCAGGCTCACTGGAAGCAGAGGTACACTCTGAAAAATTTCATGCGTGCTATGTGAATTTATGAACTGATGTCTACGCTGTCTGTTTGAGTGAATTTGTGTTAATTATTCCGCATAGAACTCTGCTTAGTTGTGTAATCTATTTGTATTAGTGTATTGATTGTTTGAATGTGTCTCGGCTTCTCCAGACACAAGTTTTCTGGAGTTTTGCTCAAAGCAGACCAAGTCTGAGGCCGAAAAACTTCTCAAGGAAAATCTTGGGTCATTTGATCCTAATCACGAATTCATCGAGAAGTTTCTCAATTACATGGAGATGCTGGCATCGGAAGTCCTTGAGATTGCCTTTCAAAGTCGGAATGATCTCGGTGCATATAACAATGGAGCGAGTGACATGATTTCTGACTATGGCGGTATTGGAGACTTAGACCGAAACAGCAGAGCAAGTACCGAAGCCTCCGCAAAAGGAGGCAAGAAGAAAGGAAAGAAAGGCAAGAAAGTTAGCCCCTCGGTGTTGGGGTTCAACGTTGTCAGCAATCGAATAATGATGGGCGAGATCCAGACTCTGGAAGACTAAAGGAATGAACTAGGTTTCAAATACTCGGAAAAATGTTCTCTCTTTTTCATTATTTCTATTATAGAGCCGCAACTGTAGAAACCAGTAAGTACTGTGGTATTTTGTTCGGCGTAGCCCTGAACATTCGGCGTCACGGTGAATTAACAGAGCTTGTCTCAGTCGAGTAGATACAGCTTCTTAATATTTGTGCTGTTATCGCCGTATGGGTGATTCCTTTTGTGTTTTGAATTGAACTGATCCAAGTGGGGTCAGAGTTCTGAAAATTTTGTATGCTGTAAATATTTGAAGAGAATTATGGAATTTTAGAAGACTCAGTTACTTGAAGCTGAAATTGCTAATTTCCGAAGTTTCTTGCTCCGTAGTTATCATGTATTAATAATCCAGCTAAATCGAATGACGGGAGTAGGATTGCAAATTTGATTTTCTATGAACGGACAGGAAAACCGTCTTCGTTGGCTGTCACTGTTCCCTCTCATAGATGGAGTCGATGGACAATTTTTTACATGTATTCTCACATCCTCCAGGATTAGGCCCCCTTTATCAATCGACAGTCGATCTATTTGAACAAAACTTTGATATTAAAATCCTCGAAGGTGTTGACTTTCTCATCTACAAAAGAACATGTGAAGGCAATATAGGTAAAATCCTAAATTACATAGGAAGTTGAAATTTAAGAGATTTATATTATTCACCGTATTCTTCTCACCATTATTATGTACAACCATAATTCAAATCCTACAACATTTATTAACAAATTAAAGTATCAAGCTTTGTCATCACTCCAGTCTCGTCAAAAACCGACAATCTCATGCTACAATCTATTCTCGCGATTGCTTGGTCCTCAACCATATTCGAAACTTTGTAATGGTCACTGGCGAAAACATTAATGGTTTTAATGTTTGTGATTGATGAAGTTTGTTAGTGAGTATGAATTGATGGTAGTAGAGATGTGCACAAATTGGGAATTTTTCGTTGTTTAGAGTTTGTTATAACTCGTAAGATTTGTTTCTGATACACATTTTTTTCTAATAAAATCCGTTACGTTTTAGGTACAATATGCTTACATTTGAAAGATAAAATAGTTACATTTTAGGTTACTTTTAAGAATGTCTCATACAATGAGACGACCTCACCTTGGGGTCATAATGTGTTCGCACGTGAGAGATACATCGATGGTACACATCCATTCAGTATATCTAATACGCACGTGATACTCGCTCGTACACTGAAATCTGGAGATTGATAGAACCCCTTTGCATTCCGATAATATCAACATCTGAATAACCTTCAATGCTATCTTTCGCTAGATTCACTGGCTTCATATACTTGTTCTTTTGTCGCAGGAGTTAACTCTGCTACGCTAATAAAACCTGTTGATGTTGCTGTGCTACTAGTTCCGTCTGTTCCATTGACTATTGACAAGGTATCCGGAGAAGGCTGTGTGGGATTTGCAGCAGGAAGTTTCTCGTATGATGCATTCATATTCACTTTTATCCTGAAACTCACAAAAGAAAGCAATGTATTGTCTTCAATCATCAATGTGACATGATCCATTTTGAGTAAAATTTCATTAATTATTTTCCGCGGAGTGGTAATAATTCATTCAACGAATCAAGTTTAACATTTACGCACAATTATGCTAGATATGTTCTTTGTCAACAACAAAAATCAACTTTGAACCCCTTTTCATAGTGGTGGAGATCAGCAACACGGTACTTTGGATGTTTGTAGTTGCAAAGGTAAAACAGGAGGCAATGAGAGCGGCCAATTGGTTATGATGACAGGATAAACGTAGGGACCACGGTACTGATTACTGAATCTTAACACTAGATTTCAGTCGATGCGCTATAAATGCAGCTGTTACAATAACCTCCAAAACCTTGAAACTCTCGACCAAAAATTGAAACAGTCGAAAAAAAAAAAAGGGAATTTTAACTGATAAGAAAAAAGGATTAAGTTGTCAATAATCTCTATAATATGAACTACCTTATGTTTTGGGTGATGCTGTTCACATAATCGCATGGCTGTCACCTCAGAACTAAACGCCTAATTCAAGATTGATATCTCTGGATATTCTTAATATACCGGCTATGTAAAAACAAAAGAAGAGGAATATATAGCTTCTGTCAAGATTTTTTTTATGCGTTCATGGATAAAATGTCGTATGAATTCATGATTTAAAAGAGGTGATCCTATAAAAGCTTGGCAGTTACTCCGTAGTTATCTACAGTTCATCCCATATTTCAAAGAAAATAACAACTTACATGGAAGAAAAAAAAGGATGAAATTACGTACCTGTTATGGATATTGACATATTCATCAGTTTCATCCAGAATTTCCTCCTGCAGCGAACAAGCGTTAGTGACACAGTACATCGTCCAAGGAAATTTTGGTACCAAAAAAATTAAGATAAAAATGCCAAAACAGAGGAGAAAAAAAGAAGGGAAAAAAATTAAGATTGTCGTCTGCATGTGATAGATTTAAACTAGGATCGATTGTGTTTACAATGTCGCATAGAGACGACATGGGACCGAGGACTGATCACCTTCCTTTTGTCGTCTCACTCAGGTTGTCTTGGGTAAATCTCTTAAAGAGTACTGACGCTTACGTTGTCTTGGGAAAATAGCACCAATATTTTCCTATGAACAAATTATTGATTGGGCGTTTCAATTGATAACAACCCATACCTTGAGAAGTTCTTCGATGACATCTTCCATGGTAATCACACCAACCACCACCTGATTAGGTGGAAACTCAGGAAGCGGAGCATTCTCAACGTCCAAAATACAGAAAGAACAACCTTTATGTCGTTTGAAGGCTGTCGTAACAGGAACTTTCTTGACACGCTGCACTCCATCATTCGTAGCAAATGTGTGTATGTTCTTAACCTCTGGTTGCCGACCTACACCAGTTACTGAATCATCAGCGGCATCAAAATATGATAGAGAGAAGAAAATGTGTACTACACCGATGATACTATTTCAAGCTTTCACTAATATTTGCAAATTTCTAAGATGACATTGATCCCCGAGTTCTGTGTATGTCACTTTTCCTGACTAATACATGGTATATCTATTAAGCCCTGTGTAAACTTCAAGGATTTGAGTTTAAAACACAACATTGGGCTATACATCTCGGTATGACTCGAGAGCTATAAATATTTCGACTTCAACTTGAGCACATGCTAGAACCTCTTCTCCGATTCCACAAAATATATACTTATTTGAACCATTAAAATTGCCAAATTTGCGGTAGGAAAAAAATTTCCATTTCTTGAAATGAGAATCCAGATTGGCGAAAAAATAAATCGCCACAACCAAAAAAAAAAAAAAAAAAAAAAAAAAAAAAAATTGCTCCTGTTTGTGAGATCTTAACCTAAATCTATTTCATCTGCCTTTTCGTCTTCATTATATCCCTCACAGTCCAACATTGAATGGTTCAAGATGATTACAACACACCTCCGTCCGACAACCACGTCCTACATCATAATTGTCATAATATGTCCTACCTTTTATAGAGTAAATGCAGTCCTGCAGCCCATATAAAGCCTCAAATACTTACCATCCGTAGGCCTTCCATTTGTCTCATTCAACTCCTTGTAAACAGCAGCAATGTGACTGTGACCTTTCTGAAACTCATTTAGGATATCATACAGTGGCATATTTTCTGAAACCCTGAAAGAAGGTGAAAAATATAGCCGATTTTCATGCATTAGATACAAGAAATGATTATGCTTTATACAAAAAAAAAATCCTAACAATGGAAAACGAACAGAACAGTTAGCATTCAACAAGGTTAAAAATTGTCATATGACTCGCGCTACCTTAGATTGTGCATGTACTATGTGGCAATGTGGTTCATGTAGATGCACAGTGTACATACAAATAACATGCTACCAGAAATAATGTTACCCAGACTAGAAATGAATGAAAGAATACGAATCATGATAATCGAACACGCTTATTTTAATGTGAAGGCATCATGTAACTCGAGCTTCTTTTATTGTGTAAGATATGTGGTTGCAAAAATGCAGTGTAAATATAGACAGATAAGTGTTTCTAAAAACTAGCTTTCTTATCTCCACAGCCTTCAACTAAAATTAAAGTTTTGATAACAAAACAAGCTTATTTCGCATCAAACACATTTAGATCAAATGGTCTTTTTAGTTGACACTGCCACAGTAAAGTCATAGGCAAAATCTCGATTCCTTGTCAACCCAACGAGAATCAATCCAGTTAAGTCATGACAATCAATGTGAAACAGTCCCAGTTTGTGACCTAAGCTTGAGCCATAACTTAAATTTACAATCATATACTCTATTCAAGATATCGAAACCATTACCCCTGCATCTCTCATAGATGGGTAAATCCAGAAAAGAGACCACCTCTAGCCATTAAAAAAGAGTCCAGAGTAACGGCTTCAGAACATAAAACTGAAATCGATGCGCAATAAGATACTAGGATAGTCTCTAACATAAAAGTAGATATACAGTCAGTACATGCGCTTTTGAACAGTTCAACGAAATCACTATTACAGGTCCAGCGCCACTTATGAAAGATTCTCAGTTCACCATCAGGCAATGCATGCATGAACATTGAGGGAGACCTAATACCTGGGAATTTTCCGTATAACCATTTTCCTTAGAGGGACACCTTCATCAGGATCAACTCCCAATAGATTCTTAACCTGCAACACAGATGGAAAAATAAAACTTTTTACAAGAGGCTAGAATAAAAAAACAAGACTGCAAAGCAAAAGAGTCCTGCAACATTCCCAAATGATGACATAGCCTTAACATACATAATGAATTAGTGATGGGCATACCAGTAAGGCTACAAGGGAAAAGATCGAAAAAAAAAACCATAACAATCTTATTCTAAACATAACGCTTTTGACATGCTTAAGCACAAGGCCAATTGAGGCACTCGCATATTTGAGGCACTAGCAAATGTCATAAGGAGCTTTAGGCGCGCCTTATTAGTAAGGCCCACCAAGAAATGCACACTAGATAAAATTTTCATATTTTTTTACCCTAAATCTTTCAACCAGAAAAACCAAGCTTGGATCTAGATGGGCTCTTGGATATTGAGGGCACGCCCAAGGGAAAGGAAGAACGGGAGGAGAGCTAAGGCAACTTTGAGGGTCCCCAATTAGATTTTAAAGACTAGTAAAACAATCAGGTAAGGGAAGACAAATACGGAAGCCAGGAAGGGGAGGCACAAAGCTATCACACCACAGTGTTAGATGGGATCTACATTTGGCGGATTTTTGGTCTTGCTATGAGCTACTTTGTTTAACAAAGCCCTCTTCTTTAATCAGATTTGCAGTGTCTTATAACTGGATCATTAAAAATCATGTAACTAAGAAAACAATTTTCTGGAGAGCTGATGAGATGCTTTGAGGATTAAGATGCTTTTTTTCCTGTATATAATGACTCCAAAAGTCAAGGTGTCTATTAACTAGGATAACCTTCATTATAAATATAACTTCAGAACCCTCTTTAGTTTACTTTATGGTACATTTACCCAGCCCTCAATACCAGAGACAGCATATTCTTAAAATTGATTTTCCAAGCAGTACAGTACAGGCATCCAAAATGGGATCTTGCCGAAAAATACAGCCATCTAACAATATTAGGGTATGAGAGGAAACTATGCACATAGGTTGCATTCAACAATCCAATCTTAACACAATATGAAGAATAATACCAGCACCAATCCAATCATATTCAACGGATTCTGGTAATAGACAGGAACTCTACTATGCCCCATTGCCATGATAGAATTTAGCGTCTCCCTGAAAATAAATAAATGAGTGAGATTAGAGATGAAGAAAAGTGATCCAGACGCTAATAATAGTCAACAATGATCTACAAACCCACAAATTAAGAGTTGCATCCAGATCAAGGGAAAATGCCTTCGATATCAGAGTCATTGCATCTTTTGCAGTCTTCTCAGTCAGTTCAAGAGCACCAGTTATGATAGTCGTCTCATCATGTGTCAAATCCCCACCTTTCCCAGCCTAGTTAACATTTATTCAGCTGTGAGACCTGTTCTCAACAAAATGCCTTGAAATCACACAAACTACATATGACTCCTTGATGAAAATACTCACAAACATGATGTACCTCATTCCCGTGGAAATTAACAAATGTTTTGAGCTCCGCTCTCCTTAGAAGTGCAGATTGGCCTTTGCCTAACATCCAGTCTAGAACCTGGGCCAGCAGGTAAGATTAAAAAGTCTGCAATTTTGCCACAAGATGTGAAGTTGTCTTTGACCCCTATTGAAGTCTTAATGCACGTATTTATTTAGATGGGAGTAGATAAAACCAAAAATGCTCAAACAAAATGAGAAGGTCTGCCATAATTGGCACAAGCCACAATTATAGCAAGCCAATATGCATCGTATAACAATTACTACTAGACATCCATTTAACAAGAAGTTAAAATATTGCAAGCCAGATTATATCTCCTCCCTGTAAATCGAATTGCCCTATAAAGTCAAAATCCCTCTCACCAAAAGAGAGGAGAGAGCTGGTCACTTTATGAGAGTTAGAACTGAACAAGCTTAGGTTTGATAAGTTAACTCTCTCTCATTTCTTATTGTACTGCCCTAACCACTTTCATACAGTAGCATGGTATCACAACCCAGATACCAAGATTTTTTGAATTCAACAAGGTTTTTTTATGTCAGTGTAATACCCGCCTTTGCCCAGGTTACTCTAGTAGTGGCCACCATTTAACCTGGTGGAAAGTTTTTGTTAAGGATTTTTATTTGGCTTATTAAGTCAGATTTCGGAGAGATCTCATGTATCGGAGTAATGTTGGTGTGTGTTCATCAGATTGTGAGCGTCCACCATTGATTACAGAGAGAAAGTTTATCCCTTTATAAAACATATAGGAGCTAGTGAGCTACTCTTGTAGCCATATAGTTTTAACATGAAACCTCCCTGGGCTTGTGAAACAGACTCCCTTTTGAAAAATTTATAATTCACATATCAAGTTTACAAAATTATTTCTGAATCTATTGCACGAGCTACAAGTCTGAAAGTTACTGATCAAAACAACCAGTTGAAATGATATTATACACCTTCACATATATTCTAGTCTATCAGAGCAGGATGAGAGCATACCTTGCTGATCGGATACGCGATAGGGTAAAATACCCAAAGGAGAACACGCACAAAAGGGGCCACAGTGGCACCAACTACCAACCCATAGCGTGTGCAGATTGCTTGTGGCAGTATCTAAAAAAGAAATAACATTTAGAAACTAGTTAATGTCACATATGAAGGTCAACAGGAACTATGTTACATCGAGTCTCCACTAAGTTTTTGGGCCATGTGTTTGACGCGACACAGTTTATGTTTCTGACACACCAAAATCAGACATGACACAAACACTTAGCAATTACTGTCATTAAAGTTTGACACAACTTAATCAACATATTGATTTTCACCAAGTCAATGAAGGCACGAGCAATTAACACTTCTGATTCCCGAAGAACTTCAGGAAATATCATAATGTCTCCAACACAAGATGTGAGACGTACCCATGTATGAGTACAAAATGGTAAGAAACTTGTCTGACAGTAACCCTAATGTCACAATATTTTGAAATGGTGTACCCGATACTCAGGCACTGTGTCAGACAATGTCAATGAGTCTACATAATATAGACTAGGTTTCATATGAAGTAAGAATGGATACGATTACCTCTCCAAACATGAGAATCAAAGTGACCGAAATCAAGATTGCAGCCCAAGGAGGGACAAGTCTATCCAAAAATATAGGAAGAGCCTGCTCAAAAACACAGCATGATGCTATACAACTTGAATAAGATAGCAAGAAACTCATAACAGTTGAAGCTTCAAAGAAAAGCAAACACCTCCATTGCCATAGAATTCCCAATAAGTAGAGTGCAAAGTATGAGATGTTGATTCTTCACGACGGGAAATATTTTAGCTGCAAAACATAAACAAGGAAATAACACATAAGCGTGGATTATAATACATTAACTGACAGTTGAAACTACGACAGCTAATTGATTTTCAAATATAGTTATTGGTGCTTTATTAATTCTAACATAAATTTCATCAACATTCAAGTGACCTCAACAGATTATCGATCTCAAAATCAGTAGTAAGAGTACAGGTATATTAAACCATCGTCAGGACTCACCCTTCAACTAACAGTCTAACATACAATATCTCATTCATAGACCAATCCTTTATATTGCCCGTAATAATGGCTCAAACTTCTAGAGACGTGTAACACGAACACACTAGGTATCAGATTAGGGTTATTGCCACAGAATTGCTAAGGTTCCGAGATTAAAACCGCACCAACTGATTTTGAAAAAAAGAATAAGTTCGACATCTATTACCATGTGCCTTAGTTTTACAATGCGCGCCAAGATGTGGCACTAGTGAAAATGCCCCATGCCACTTTAGCTGCACCTTTTAGTCAAGGCACCAAAAATGAACTAAACTACTGTACCCTTTCCATATTTGTATCGTCTAAATGCTTAATCACAATGTGCGTCTTGGTACATTATGCCAAGTTTTACTCTTTCGCTCGTTAACTAGGGTTAAAATCCTAAAAATGATAAAAGTTGCCTAAAATTTTACGAAATGCAATGTAAAAGGGACTCATGTTACGACAAATTATGTCGATACCAAACCATATTTAAAATACCTCAAATATCCTCATTATAACGGATCTACGAACGACGGATTAAATCCCACCCTCATTAGATCAGCTCCATTTGACTGTTTCATTGTTAATCCTAATTTTGTGCACTTAATTTAACCAAGGAAACACATATTTCTCAACATTTGATTCCGTAAACAAATGATTGAATCAACAACTAAACTTTGCACTAATTCAAATCCACACTAAAATTCTAAATGATTATACACTCAAATGAACAGAAAACAAAACGTAAACTTCATCAATTCGACAGAAGCGATTTCGATTAGTATATTTTAGTAATAATTAACAGCTCCACGCATCAAATAACAACAATCAATCAATTCAATAAAACCCTAGACTAACTAAAAAAAATTCCCAAACTTTTGACGATTAAACTACAATCAATTAAAAAAAAAGAGAGATATAAAACAAAAACCAGCATAACGACGATGTTGAGGAAGACCAGACTTGATGAGAACTTCGAGGTCAACAAGGCCAAGTGACATGAGGCCCAAAGTTAGGCCCGCCATAAGCCCGGCGAATAAAACTAAGCCTATAATTATGAGTATGTAGAGAGAGAAAGTTGTTCCACAACATGACACGTCACTTCCTCTGCTTTCCGCCATTGTTGCACTCTTTTTGTTGTTTGTTGTTGATGATGATGATTTATTTAGTTGTTGATATATGATGGTGATGATGTGAGGATGACGTAGTGAAGTGGAATATAAGAGTGTAAAGGATCCTTTCGGCCCGTGTTTTTAGGACAGCTTTTCGGCCCGATTCGTTTAATTTGAGTTGGATCGGGATATTCCATTAATATACGAAAACATTTAACTTTAATATTTTATTATTCGTTTCAGTGAATTGTTTACCGTTTAACTTTTTTGTGAGAGAATTAAAATAAAGGTAAACAAATAACCGAGACAGAGGGAGTACCATTTATTCGATAAGTTATTCATTTTTATATTTATTTTTTCTTAAATCAATGTAGTTCAAGTAAACTAATTTTAGCTTAATAGAAAATAAAAGACAATCATATTGTGGTTTTTAAAAGTAAAGAAACACCTGCTAGTTCAAATATCAAATAATTGACTCATTTACATAAATCATCTTATTTATTAGTATGAAAAAATCGATAAAACAACCGATTGTTTCTATAAACTACCACCAAGGCACAATTGTTTACACTTCAGACTTTAGAGTATAAATGTGACATAAAATCTCTAACTGTCAACTTATATCTTTGGTTGAAATAATTTCTAACAAGCTCTATTGTCATCTCTTGAAGAGTAAGTCTTGCCTAAAACGGTTTCACGTGTGCAACGGAGTTCTTATGTGTAAAATGTGACTATTTTAATGGTTAAAGTGACCATTTTAACGCTGAATGTGACCACTTTAAAAGTCCATAAATGGGTCACTTTAAACATTAAAATAGTCACTTTTAACCTTAAAGTAGACACATTTAATTCTGCTTACAGCAATGAGGCGGTTTGTAGAAGATTGTGCATAAAGACAGCTCTTTAGGTAAAATTTGAATAAATTTTTGAAATCTATGCTAGTATGATTATAATAGAGGTAGAGTTAGAGTTGATGACAATAGAAGAAGACCACAACTAGGAGATGAAAATCAAGTAGATGCATGACAACATGAGGTGTTAAGTTAGTGAAATT
Organism: Dianthus caryophyllus; assembly: GCA_023091065.1. Classification (NCBI taxonomy): domain Eukaryota; kingdom Viridiplantae; phylum Streptophyta; class Magnoliopsida; order Caryophyllales; family Caryophyllaceae; genus Dianthus; species Dianthus caryophyllus. Next base: position 5,851,031 of record CM041517.1, read on the forward strand.
TGAAATTTGTACAATTACGAGTTAGATGTCTAATTGTCCAGGCAGTAATGATAGTATCTTATACCTGAACCGGTGGCTCACTTTTTTTAAGTAATGGGAAAGAGGATTGAAACATGCCATTAAAAGACTATACTGAGACAATTTTATGAAGAAGAGATAGATCATAGATATGTATTGTTGGGTAATGGTGTAAAGTTTATAGTCTTAGCATTAGGTCAATTCTACTACAGACCACTAGGTTATATAAAGTCATGTTTCATGTTTAAGACGTGTTTTCAAATACGAATACAAAATAATCAAGCCCAATTAATACGTACTCCGTATATGATAAAACGATCAATTCAGATTAGATTGGATTATCTTTTCCATTGAATATTTGTATCTAATTCGATATAAAAAAAAAAAAAAAAAAGGTTTTTTGTCAGATAGTACCTTTTATTTAGGGGCATTTGTGAGATGGTACCTTTTATTTTATTTTTTGTTTTCTAGTACCTTTTATTTTCCAATTTTGTTAAAAAATACCAAATTATGAATTTCGGTGAAAAAGTCAATTTTCCGGTGAGAATTCTTGTTTGCACTTAAACCTAATAAATTTTGCCTCTATTTGTTAAACCTACCTAATTCTAATTCTAATTTCCCAAAAACATAACTCACCTAAAATTGTTCCCTCTAAATTTAATCTTCTCACCCAAAATTAAATATCTTCCTTCAACTTTTTTTATTACTATAATTTCTGCACACGAATTCCAAAAACATCGAACATCATGAACATTACAAAAGAAAGTTTGTAACTTGTAAATTCTATATCTTTGATTTGAACAAGTATGGTTATGAGTTTTTGTTTTTTTTTTTAAAGTGTGTTGAAGGTAAGACGGAGTGACAAATGAATATAAGTAATAATTTGTTGATTGAAATTGAAGTCCCAAAATTAAAGTTGTCAAGCAAAAGTAGTCATTAAGAAGATCTTGTTATGTGTTAAATTGAGAATTGTTAAATTGAGAAAGGTGACGAGGGAATTGATCGATGTTGGCTAATTTGGAAGACTTTAATTGAAAGATGATAAAAGAGATGGTTAAATTAAAGAAGAAGAAGAAGAAGAAGAAGAAGAAGAAGAAGAAATGTCAATTAAGTTAGTTTAATGATAATTATGAAATTGATGCATGAAAGAATTTAACAAATTAAGTTTATGTTAACAAAACAAACTAATTAAAGGTATGATTTAACAAATAAAAGGAACAAAATGAAGAAAATTGAAGGTCAACAACCGGAAAGTTGACCTTACTTACCGGATTCCGTTATTTGGTACTTTTTAACAAAATTGAAAAATAAAAGGTACTAAAAAATAAAAAATAAAATAAAAGGTACTATCTCACAAATGAAACTAAATAAAAGGTACTACTCCCTCCGTTTCGGTGATTTGTTTACGTTTACTTTATACACATTTATCGATGTGAGGAAAGAGGTTGAGAAAAAACTAATAAAATAATAATATAAAGTACTGAAAGGGGGTCTAGTTTTGCTTAAAATTATCAAATGTAATTGGTTGAGGAGTAAGGGCCACCTCCACATGGAGCATGATTTAAATTTTGGAAAGTGTAATAACAAATGGCCAAAATGCAAAATGGAAAGTGTAAACAAATGACCGGGACAGAGGGAGTAGCTGATAGAAAACCCAAAAATTTAATATAAGTATATTTTAATACCGTGAATATTAGAATTAGTCAATTTGGAAATTTTGATATTAATGCTTTAATTATTTTTTATTTTTAATCTCAAGTTTTACTTATGACAACAAAAAATTAGGGAAATTTATCGTGTATTCTTTTACTTTTTCGTTTTCTATGATATAGCCTTGCTTTTTATAAAATTCTATGGTATATCCATAAGTTTTTATATTTTATCTGTAATATGACTCTAATTTAACTTTTGTAAATTTAACTTATTAAACTTAATCATTTTTTTAATTTACGTTTATTGATATATATGAAGGAAGTGATGATGTTTATATCGAAGTAGATAATAAATGTTTGCTATAAATTATTGATATTCAAAATGGACGAATTTGATGATTATTGGTTGTTGATAACAATAAATATCGTGATATCATAAAAATAATGGTTTAAAATGATGAAATATTGATCAAGGGAAGGAATCAGGAGCACTAACGGGTATTAATTGACAATTCAAAATTTTGTAGGGTTGAAATTAGTTATATAAACTAAATCAAAAACTTAGGGTTATACTCGAGAAAAGGTAAAAATGTCAAGGTCATTCATAAAATTCTGAAAAACATAAGAGTATAACGTAGAAATCAGAAAAAGCGACGGGTACACAGTAGAATATCCCAAAAATTAAATCACTAATCAGCAGAAGGTAGATGTTGTGCCTCAGGTTCATGTGCAGTGAGCGGCTAGAAATAAATGGCTAAACACCATGAAGATTATACAGTACTAATACCAAAACCACCTAGCTACAAAAGATGAAAAAAATCATTAGTTGCATGCACAATTAGGATACACTCATCAGTAATAAACGAAATAGAATTTTGATGCCTCACAAATACCCGATTGTTCCGAATAATTAAATTAAGCAGATTACGAGATAAGTGAAAGCAATAATCAATCGGAGTGATAATTGTTGTAAAATTAAGCCCCTTAAATTTTAATTGGAGTGATTTGACCCTTAACTAAAAAACATGCCACGAAAACATGCCACGAATGTTTTTTTGGGGCAATGTCCAAAAAAGTAATGGGAACAATTCAATTTGTGCACCTTATAAATTCAAAAAATAAATGCATACTAAATATTACTCCGTACAAAATTAAGTTGTGATTTAATATTAGATGGTTTAAAAATAAAATTATCTCGAGGTGCCACGAAATATGGTTTTTAATTTTTTCATCTCTTCTAACCATGGCGGATGACCAAGGTTAGACTCTCCCTCACCTTCTTCATCGTTATACGTAAGCTATAACATCATAACCACATCAAACATAAAACTGTATCAAAATCGTCCATCAACTCATCACGTGAAACTTCAACGGCTCAACTTGTTCACAAGTACTCGTCAACCACTTGCCAAAGGCGACTCGCGTGACCAACCACGAAGCAAACCCAACGTAACACTACTTAAGTTGAAACATACTCCGTATCAAAACAAATAAAATAAGTCTAATCTTATTATATTGACAATTTGTTATATAAATTCCATATAACCAACATTTTCAAAAAATGCAATTACTAGGTCGAAATATGCGGTACCGTCAAAGTCCCGACCACGCAGCACTGTACAGTGGCTACCATCTGTAGCACCAGAGTAGGAGGAAGTCTACAATAAAAACACATGAGCAAAACAGTATTTAAAGTAAGAATGCGTGTTTATTGAAAAATAAAGATAAAAAAGGCGCTACTTTTAATGAGAAATAAAGATAAATAAAAAGACATCTTTTGTCAGACAAGACGAAACGACGATGAAAAGATTTGAATTCGGAACAAGCTTTGCAAAGTAAAAAAAAATATATCGTATACTCGTTTTGGATACGATATATTTTTTACGGTGCCACACATTATATATTACAAAATTATGTAATTATAGAAAAAAAGAAGCCACAAACTAAAAAAAACTTGCCACGAAAACATGCCACGAATGTTTTTTTGGGGCAATGTCCAAAAATGTAATGGGAACAATTCAATTTGTGCACCTTATAAATTCAAAAAATAAATGCTACTAAATATTACAAAATTAAGTTGTGATTTAATATTAGATGGTTTAAAAATAAAATTATGTCGAGATGCCACGAAGTTAGACTCCCCCTCACCTTCTTCATCGTTATACGTAGGCTTAGTGGATTTAGCAGCTTCGGTAACAAATTTATTGGAATTAATAATGTGGACAAATTTTTTGAAATGGAGTTTTTGAGAGCCATCTGTCCTTTTGTTTTCATTTTATGATCAGAAAGTATGGATTTGATTGTGAACTTTATCATGGTTGAGTATAGTTAACAAGGTTGAACTTCTAACTTCTAATATGGAAGGTAAATATATTGAGTAAAAGACTGTATATAGCTGTAATTAAATTATAGAGTAGCATTACATTTTTACAGCTTTTTTTTGTTTTTTTTTTTTTCACCTGTCTCACGTGGCAACTTCTAAACTTATCAAGTTTTGTAATAAGGGTTTTTCAGATAGTACCTTTTATTTAAGGGTATTTGTGAGATGATACCTTTTATTTTAAAAATACCAAATTATGAATTCCGGTGAAAAAGTCAATTTTCCGGTGAGAATTCTTGTTTGCACAACTCACCTAAAATTGTTCCCTCTAAATTTACTCTTCTCACCCAAAATTAAATATCTTCCTTCAACTTTTTTTATTGCTATAATTTCTGCACACGAATTCCAAAAACATCGAACTTCATGAACATTACAAAAGAAAGATTGTAGCTTGTAAATTCTACATCTTTGATTTGAACAAGTATGGTTATGAGTTTTTTTTTTTTTTTTTTTTTTTTAAAGTGTGTTGAAGGTAAGACGGAGTGACAAATGAATATAAGTAATAATTTGTTGATTGAAATTGAAGTCCCAAAATTAAAGTTGTCAAGCAAAAGTAGTCATTAAGAAGATCTTATTATGTGCTAAATTGAGAATTGTTAAATTGAGAAAGGTGACGAGGGAATTGATCGATGTTGGCTAATTTGGAAGACTTTAATTGAAAGATGATAAAAGAGATGGTTAAATTAAAGAAGAAGAAGAAGAAGTAGAAGAAGAAGAAATGTCAATTAAGTTAGTTTAATGATAATTATGAAATTGATGGAAGAATTTAACAAATTAAGTTTATGTTAACAAAACAAACTTATTAAAGGTATGATTTAACAAATAAAAGGAACAAAATGAAGAAAATTGAAGGTCAACAACCGGAAAGTTGACCTTACTTACCAGATTCCGTTATTTGTTACTTTTTAATAAAATTGAAAAATAAAAGGTAGTAAAAAACAAAAAATAAAATAAAAGGTACTATCTCACAAATGACCCTAAATAAAAGGTACTAGCTGACAAAAAACCCTAAAAAAAATAAATTGATTATGATATCCATTTCCAAAGTTTCTTTGGATCAAATATCAAAATCAGATTGAATATCAAATCGATTCGAATATCTTACTCAACACTCTTTCGAATATAAAACAAAAATACATTATGTATATTTATATTGGACCACTCACATCCAAGGTCACCAACCGTGTGGATGTGGGTAGAGATCAACTTAATCCAACAATTTAGTTTGATTAAGGTCACCATTTTTAGATGAATGGATCAAGTGGGAAACAAGCTCACCAACTTTAGATGATATAAAAGTTGAATCTGATTGAAAACAATAAAGTGGGTCAATCGGTGATTTAGGTGATATTGTTTGGATGTGAGATAAAAATGGGTGGGGATAATTCGTAGGGACTAAGTTAAAAAATTGGTGATCCAATTAACTTGACCTTTTGATTGTTGATGATCTCATTACTTTAATATCCATCAATTGAGATACTCCCTCCCATTTCATATGATCTTTCCACTTTCTTTTTTTGGCCCATTTTATTTGTTATTCTCATTTCCCTTTTAGTCTACATCTTGTGGTTCTCATACATTTTAGCCCCATATGTTTTCTTCTCTTCTATTTTCCACCCCACATTTTTATCTTCTTAATTTCTACCCAAAAAGAAATGGAAAGAACATAAGAAATGGGAGGGAGTATTAATTATCATCTTAACCAAATTTTAATGTACAAGTCAAACACACGATCTTCTAACCAGTATTTTAAAATTTTAGAATAAACGATACCTTTAATACTTGATTCAATACACGATTTGATCCAAAAATGCGTACGAAACCTACAATTCCGTTTCGTACACCCCATCAGAATTCACAAAATCACAATTTTCCTTCTTACACACCTCAGGAAATGACCATTTTACCCTGACTCTGCTAAAGAAACAACACCACCTGTCCACCTCCTCTGGCAAATTTCCCCCAAATCAACAACATCTCCCACACAAATTCAATCCCAGAATTCCCAAATCACACCAAACCCTACAATCATAAATCACAATCAATATCAAATCTACAATGGCGAATCATTCCATCGAAAATGTGATCACCATGAACATGACGACGACGATGACATTCTCGGAATTCCCAGAAGATGTTCAGCTGTGCATCCTATCATTCCTCGCACCTTCCGACATCGCCGCCTTCGCCTGCACTTCCCGGCGATACGCCACCCTCTGCCACCCCAACAGCCGCCTTTGGTACGCCCTCTGCGACCGCCGTTGGGGCCCACTCACCCACATCTCACGGTGGTGCGACGGCAAAGTCACCTCCTTCAAACTCCTCTTCACCACCCTCTCTGAGTACCACCGCCTCATCGGCTTCTGGCGCCGCAGCGGTCCCGCAAATCCCGTCGCCGGCGGTGGCGCCGCCGCCGCCGCCGGCGGAATCATCGGGGACGCCCCGCTCGTGTTCTTCGAGTGGGGCACCTCCTGCGTCACCGGGTCGAGGGTCCAACCCTCGACCGACGGGACCTACGGCGTCGTGAAGTCGCCGTTTATTTGGTTGAGCTTGTCCGTCGACGGTCAACCCTTGAATTACCTTAAGGCCACCGCCACCGAAATGAATTCGGGCTCGAGCCCGAATTCGAGCCCGGTCAATGGGAGCAATGCTATGGATTTGATTCGAGTGAATGTGAATTTCATGGGGAATCGACACCTGGTATTGGAGGAATACGGTAATGGGAACGGGAACGGGGTTTCGTCGATGAGTGTGAACGGGGTTGGGTACGGGAGGTTGAATGAGAGCATCGAGGTGGAGGTGGGGTCGCCACCTGAGAGAGTAACGTCGGAAATGTATCGGTATTTTGCGAATAGGACGAGTCCAGGGGCGGGTGGGGAGAGGGCGTGGCGGAGACAACGACGGAGAGAAAAGGAGAGACAAGGGAGGAAGAAGTGGGAGCCTGAACATTTGGTTAAGATTGTTAATTGCTCGCCCACGCCTTCTCGACCTTTGCAGGGTCTTTGGAAGGTATATATATACTTTGTGTTTGTTTTGAATTTCGTGTGGTTCATTTCATGTTCTTGCTTTGTTGTTTGCCTCATGGTGCAGTTGTTGCCAGTAGCTTTTGCCTGTGTTGTGATTTGTTTTAATAACTCTGCGACGATTTTACTGAAAGTTAAACTCTTTTGAAGTTTGTGTTGAGCTGCTGAGTATTCATAAAACTAGGGTAATTTGATATTTCTCAACTTTTGTAATCACCATTTTAAAATTTCCCACCTTTTATAAGCTTTTTCTTAAAAATTCCCACCAAAATGTAATTATTTTTTTTTTAAAATTAAAGAATTTTTTAAAAATATTTTTTCATTACTAAAATCTATCGTGCACCGAAAACCAAAATATGAAAAAATAAAACGAGAATTTAATGTTTTCAGAAGTGAAAATAAGCGTTTAACATGGTGAAAATGAAGTTTTGGTGAGAATTTTTTAGAAGAGGTTTGTAAAAGGTGGGAAATTTAAAATAAAAAAAAAAAAGTTAAAATGTGGGAAATTTAAAAAATTGTGTTTGGAAAAAGTGGGAAATGACAATTAATCCATAAAACTAATGTTTGATACTTTGTGCTTTTTTTTTTTTTTTTTTTTTTTTTTTCTTTTTTTTTTTTTTTTTTTTTTTTTTTTGGCCTTTCTTCTCTGCTAGTTGCAAAAGCAGTTGGTTATAAACTAAGGAATTTCAGTGATTTGGTGATTGGGAATATGGAATTGATTTTGAATAACATTTTTCGAATTCTTAAATTTAAAATTTGGTTATTCAACTTTTATTTTAAATCCAAGATCATGCTAGGATTGAATCCATAAACTATCCGTTAATAGTCGATTGAATCGATGGTTAGTGAAGTTGGGGGTGAAATCGTGAATGCTCAAGAGTAGAGTCGAGACGAGGGTGTGAGAAAGGGTTTAAGATTAGATGAAGTAAGAATCGAGATGACTAGGTTGATAGTAAGAATTGATTGGGGGAATATATACACTGTGCAAGAATTGGGTGAAAATTGAAGCCAATTTCGCTTCCAAATTTTTGGACTTGTGATACACATAAAATTGTGAGATTCTAGAAATTCAATTCTTGATTAAGACGGAGTAAAAGCTACTGAGTCGTTGATTTTTGTATCCAAGTTTTATCATTACATTTGATAGTGCTGTCAAGTCAAGATTAAACAAGCTCTTCGACTTCCACCGTAATACTCCTCAGTCATTTTTATTCTTTCCCGCTTTTTCACTTATGAGATACTTCCCTTGCCCTATTAACATTTCTTTGTGATAAATTAATGGGTAATATACTTAATCGTTGCTACTATCTTTAATCTGGGTTGAGATCTGATTTTTTTTCACTCGGATGCACGTTTGCCACTAATTAGGTCACACTTGCTTCCCACGAGGCCACAAAGTTACTGTCCTAAGTTCATCTTGTTTGCACTAAATGCACACCACTGCACAACTTTATAACTGCATTTGGATGCAAAGTTGAATTTACACTGTAACCCTTGGCTGTTTAAGGCTTTTAGCTTCTTGCGGAAAACACATACGGAGTAGCATATTTCACTAATCTACTACTCTTGGAACTGTTGTCCCCATTTTATCTTTTAATCTATCAAAAATTTCAGAAACTTCATATGATTTCAAAAGACTTCGGCAAAAAATAATTTTAAAAAACGCTAAACTTCAACAACTTACGAAGAAGAGAACATGTCATTGTGATGTTTTTGGGTCTTGAAACTTGAATGGGCGTTGGGTGTGTGTAAATATTATACTCCGTAATATAGGGGCATAACCCATGATCATAAAACTATGAAATTACTGTATGAGCGCTTTCAAATCCCCACTTATAAAGTGTTCGAACTTGAAGCTGCTAATACAACTTGCCTATATGCAACGCTAGCCTTGGCAGATAAGACTTGCCTATATGGAATGCTAGTCTTGGCAGATAAGACATTAATACAAGTCTTATGCCTTCTGATTCGACCATGTAATTTCTTATTAGAAACTCCAAAAGCGGATGTAATTTCAACCCGTGGATTTGTTGTAGATGCTTGGCTAGGTTTACGACGTCATTGCAGGGACATTATTCTTGATTGTTGTCACTTCCCACATCAAACAGTGTATCAAACGGAAACTCAACTACTTCATCACAGGGAAGATTATTACCATGGTGGCAACCTGTTCTCTACCCCTCGTTGTTGTCCTTGTTGAGTGGCTTGCCAATCTATACGTTTGGGTTTGCCGGTAAAAGCTTCTTTGCTGACATTCACCTTCTGAGTGCAGGGTATAGGCGACGACATGACCCTCGACTTCTTTCATGTGGCATATGATGATATCGGGGGTGTTGCATGTCGAAGAATTGGGGATTCTTTGAAACCCTTCTCTGGATTTGCTCCTGTATTTTGGACTTCAAACGCGACTTTCGTCGATTCTCCTTTGTCCCATGAAGAAGACTATTTATATAACACTCGCATGCATCTACGACCTCCATCTGAAATGGAAGATGATAACAACGAGCTCTCACCTTCACGCTTGATGTACATTAATTCAAGCTATGAATTAGTACTTCCTAATTTAGCAGGAACAATTGCTAATCCTCGGCATGTGGAGGGAAGGATATGGCAATATGTTGACGGAACGTTTGGGTTTGGTTTCCTTCGGAACAATATTATCGTCGACTTGAAGCACATTGCCCAAAATGGCTTCATTTTGGATACTACTGAGCAGTGTAGCAGCTGATCCTTTCTCGGGATCAACTTGTGTACAGAACATAGCTCACAGTTCAGTCAATTAGGTTTTAGGGTTTGTGATTGTGGCTGTGTAACATATTTATGTAGGATATTAGAACGAGCAACCATCGTGCTCATTTGTTCTTAAGTTTGGTTTATTTTACGGATCACATTATAAATGATCCCGATACAACTTGTATTCCATACTAGTTTAATAATGCGACATAAAACTATAAAAGTTTAATACTCTCTAAATTGTACTCCGTACATTTTTTTCTTGGATGATTCTATGATTTTCACTTTTTAGTCTTTTGCGGGAGCTATTCAGATACCCTATATAAGGCGATTTCAGAACGACGGTCTCAACTATTAAAATGATGTGTTGTCTCTTTACACGCTTCTTTGTAGTGATGCTAAAGCACAAAAATAACGGCTATAATCATCCCATTATGTGAGAGGTCTACAATAAATTTAACCGTCTCATATGAGAATTTATCTTTTTGCTGCAGTATGTGTCTATGTGGAGCATATCTTATCATTTGATATTGTACAGTTGTATTGTCAGAGAAATTCAAATTGCACGTTATGGAGGTGTAAGAGGATTTCAAAATTGAAGTCATTGTCATATTAGTTGTGAAATTCCCCACAGCTTTTCTTTGCTGGTGATATGTCTGAAATTTGATGGGTTGACAAAATAAGGAAAGACGATGTATCCAACTACGTCACACTCTTTTATACTCAACGGGAATGTCGTTACTTTTCGAACTCGACAAATTCAATTTAAACAAGTACTGTCGTACTTTCGAGCAAGTCCTAGTTATTGCCACAAAAATAATGTACTTGTATTCTCGAATATGACAAACATATACGCGTGATAGTAATGTCAAATGTATGACCGGAAAATTTAACTGGCAAATCGATTATTGGAAAGAAATTTGGCAACACATTGACTTGTGAGAAAGGTTCATATTACACACCACTATAACATGAAACATAACCTCAACAAAACCACAGTCGCGAAAGCGTACACCCAGAAGGCTTGATTCTACTTATTGCTACAAAAGCCAATACAAAATGAAGGAGAAACACCCTTGAACAGATTTGACACGAGACATCAACAGTCAAAGAAAACGACAGTACTCGAAAGAACGAGAGTGAAATCTTAGGACTCTGACACTACTGCTTCCTTTGCTTTTGAAACGTTCTCATGGTCGCCCTCGAGCTGGCTGAGGTTACCCTTTTCTTTGATGAGTTGGGCGTGATGATGTTTGCAGTATAGTCGTCCTTCGTGTCCGATGTAGTTAGAAGGGCTAATTGTGCAGCCTCCTTGACAACACTTAAAGCAGCTCTTGTGATACGCGCTTCCATTCACCGTCACCTTCAAACAGACGATTACATACATAGTTTTAGTATTAATGCTAAATGAGCGCCATTCATCTGTCGTCTATACTTCTGTGGTACACATTTACGACGTATGAGGTTAGGTGAAGTTCATTAGAACTGTTATCATGTTACAAAAAGTTGTAACTTAACTTGTAACCACCAAAATTGTCGACGACACTACAACTAAAATGTAGTAATAAACAAGCTTCTTCTATTGACAAACAATGAACTACCTTCTCAGTTGGGTACGCGGTTTTGGAGCATCCAACACATTTATCTCTTGTGCCCCCGAACATGGAAGACGCTTTAGTGGGAGGTTTCTGCCCAAATCAATCCATTATTCAAATTAGAAAACGAAATATTCAAAAACACGAAAGATCAAATCGCCCATGCGTACACATCTACATTATAATTTGATTTTCGTGTATATATATATACCTCGTCTGCTGATCTCTCTGGCTTTGTTTTAGGTGTGCCTGAAATCAATTACCGCACAAATTTAACCAACATGGCTTAAAGTTGACATTGTTTAACCACCAGAATAAAAACCGCGATACCCAGTGACACTATTATTCAACAAGGTGTACCTTCGAAGCTTTTGTCGAGGCTGCCAGTTCGCTTGAAGAGCTGGTCAAAGTGCGGCCTGCAATACAACACCCCTTCAAAGGAGTTGTAATTGCTTAGCTGCACAAGACATATATAAACAATTTCACGAGTTAGTCGAGTTTATGGATCTTTAGCAAATAACGCGAACATGCTAAGGACTGATACTGAAACTCGATACTGGGTCATCTGCAGCTAATATGAGCCTGAGCCCATGCTGCAGGAGGCTGATACTAAAACTCGATATTACAGTTTTAAAACATACGTTGAGAAATTAAACAGAGTAGCAAACCTTAAGGGTACCGTTACAATGATGACAACGAAAACAGGCCTTATGATAGACCTTGTTGTCAGCAGTGAGCTTATCAACAAGGTAAACGGTTTTGTCGCAAGCCTTGCATTTCGGGTTTGTGCTCGTAATTGTCGTCATTTTTTTTATTTTTTTATTTTAAGCAAAATTGAAGAACAAAAACAAAGAATAAGCTTGTTGTTTTTGTTCTTCTTGATTTTTTTTTTTTTTAATATTTTTAGTTATTTTTCCTCGAATATATATTATGATGAGAAGAAGATGAGAATAAAAATAGGAGATTAGATATGAAGAAAGTGGTAGGACAGCAGAGGATTGCGGAAAAAACAAGGACTTAATTATTTTGTCCCGATTTTTAAGCACCCAACCACCGTTGTCAGAATTTTTTTTTTATTTTTTTCAAGATATTTTTAAAGAAGTGTGCATCTTACTTTAGCAAATACGGAGTACGACATTTGTATTTGAAAAAAAAAAAAAATTGCCGACAAGTTCAAGTTCTTCATGAAAACGATAAATTTACCGAGGATGTTATGTCCTAGGAGTCAGGACTGAATGAGATACCCTGAATAATACTCCCTCTACTCAATTCCATTCACATCATTTACCTTTTTCACGTTTGCCAAGACACATGTCGGGATGGAAATAACTATAGTTTCGCTTTACGAAAAATTATGGAAAATTCATATCATTGTGCAGCGTGAAGACGTATCATATAAGATCACACATGACTATATTTTCATTTATAGATAACAAGATATTTCAAAAACGCTTCACTTGAATGAATAGTGTAAATTTTCTCTATGATGCAAATGGACTTGAATGGAGGGAGTAGGTCTTATGTTCAAATTTTCCTCTCCGTTGTAATGGCCTAGCGCCTTGACAAAAAACAAGAAAACGATAAGTTTAATAAAGTACCGATACCTGTTTTAAGTTAATAATAACTGCTTCGTAGTATTGTCCTATTCGTAAGTCAGTTTATTTTGTGTTTTCCTTTTTAAATTGTAAGGTTTTAAGGCGGTGTTTATTTGAAAAAAAAAAAAAAAAAAAAATACTCCGTATTTATAGTGAAGGCATGATTTGTTTTAGGAAAGTTCTTAATGCAGTAGTGCAATTCAGCTTCAAATTATCTAATTATTACTCTGTATGTCATTTTCATTTTCAAGAAATTCTACTTACCGAGTACAAAAAAGAACTACTCACTTATAAATGGTGTCTCAATAAATAAATGATCAATACTAACCCGAATTACGAGTAATAAATAAGTGATCATAACCAAACTAAACTACTCCCTCCGTTTCAGTGAATTATTTACAATTTAACCTTTTTATGAGAGAAAAAAAGTCAAACTGTAAACAAATGACTGAGATAGAGGGAGTAATAGATCAGTTTACTTAGTCTTATGGATGTATTGAAATTTATACAGTGAGAAATATAATGGTTACGGAGTGTGCAATAATAATTAGACTTTAGTACGGACTACGGAGTATGTATTTACAGGTAATGATGCTGCCACTAACAAAAAGTATTCTTCCACGAAAAAAATGTAGGTATAAGAAGAAATGAGAACCAAAAATTGTAAAGCAAACACCGTGGTTTAGTACATATCACCCGCGGCAACAACAACACCCTTTACATTAAGGCAATAATGATAGTAAGCCCACTAATGTAATTGATGGCCAATTTTTCACTATTTTCTCCTCCTAGTAAGTACTCCACCAGACCAACTAAAGCAATACTCCGTATATAGAGATATTCTAAATTTCTATTTCGTCTGTCCTAGTAAATTGTACTCCGTATTGTAACAATTCACTGAAATAGAAGAAGTAATATTTTTCTTTTATGTCTGAACACAAAGAATAACACACGACACAGCTTTAAAATACAAAAATCATTTTCGAGCTTTCCATCAATTTGCAGCTCGACATTGGGAGCCAAATTCGTAGGTACGCACGAATTTAACACAACTATTCTTTACCTCCCCATCAATAGATAAGCCTTTTTTCCGAATAAATGGAAATAATAAACACGATAGGGTAGACACTTCATACTTCTATAACAGATAAGCCTTTTTTCCGAATAAATGAAAATAATAAACACGATAGGGTAGACACTTCATACTTCTATAACGTTGTTAGCTAGAGAGAAATATATTTTTATACTCCGTACTTATATATATTATATATATATCTATAATATACTCCTTATAGTGACATACTTAATCGATCTACCGATACAAAGTTTATGTACACTTGCACTCTCCTATCTCTATATAACATAAAACTAACTAATTAAATAACTAAACGATCTTCGTCACAGTCATTTGTTGTTTACCTGCGCTTCGTTTTTCTCTCTCACGGAATAAAAAAGCGTAAACAATTTACTGAAACAGTGAATAGCAGTAATAATCTTAAACTTTAGAAGCGGATGGAGACACTTCTCTTGTATGAAACCTCCAATACAAGTCATAGTCCTTAGACTCACACACCAATCTCACCACTTCACAAAACGCATTCACACTCTTCTTCCTCCCTTCACTACTCTCCCACTCTATCCTCACCCATGAATTGAACCCGCTTCTCGACCCCATTCCCGCCACGTTGCTATTAATCACTACATTCCCACTTATCCGCTTACTCCCCAACGACGACACCATCGTGTCTAGCCACGGGCACTCTGGCTGCCCGACTAGCTCCTTATACGCCGAATTCACCACCCTTACCTTGTTGCCCCGGTCAGATACGACCGCTGGCAACGCCTCCACCTCCGCCTCTGCCTCCACAGTCTCCGCCGACTTTGGTACCGGGACCGCCACCGGGTCCTCCCCAATGGGGCCCACTATGCTGATTGTGGACCCTACTGGCCTCACCGGCCTAGGTGATATAATCACATTATTGTTATTAATATTTGTGGTGACGATGTCGTGATCGTTTGAAGTGATTTGAAGTTGTAGTGACAAATAATCTTTAGCGTCGAGAGCGTCCATTATTTCTTCATCCGCTTTGTTCAAATCGATCTCGTTCGTCTTATTCTTCATTTCTTTGCTTAGCAATGGAGGACAAGAAAGAAGAGGCAATTCAACCATATGATTATCATTATCATTAATAATATTATTAATATTATTATCACTATGATAACGTGCATGTAGATTATAATCACCACTACCACTACCACTACCACTACCACCGCCACTGCCGTGCATTCCAAATGCATGAAACGATAGGTTTCTTGCATGCGAAGGCGGGAAGTTACTAAAAGAAGAGGGAAAACCCAAGTAACCCGGCCCGCAACCCGAGGCCGTAAAGTTAAGTCGCTCATTTTGCTGCTTCCTAAGCAGTGCGGGAGAAATTCCGGCAGAACGGCCTCGTTTGCGGGTTCTGGTGGGTCGAGCCTGGAGGTGAGACCAGATATTCCGCAAATAAGGCGACTGCCGGAATTTCTCTGGCACTAAACCACCTTCACCCTCACCAGCACTACCACAACCAGTGGCGGAGCCAGGATTTTAACTCAGGGGGGGCGGACCGTCATCGGGCTAAGCAACAAGTTTGTATTTCAAAAAAAATTAGAACGTAAACTACAAATAATAACTAATTAAGGATAAATTTAGAAAAAAATGCAATTTATAAATTTGAAATGATAAAATTACCTGGAGAAACATGGTACAAATCACTCCTTGGTCTTTGAAATCTTTAACAATGATCGGCGATTCTTCTTAGAAGCAAAATCGTCAATTATCGAATCAATGTCAAACTCCTTGGCAATCCCTTTCTCTACATACACTATTAATGAATCTGTTAAATAATCATCCTCCATGCGATTACGAAGTGCAGTCTTAATCAATTTCATTCTTTGAAAAAGCACGCTCTGCGATTCTTTGTCGAGGTAGAGTTAAGACTAATCGAATTAATCGATCGATAAGATAATATATCTCCCTTTTTTCAGTTTCCGCAAGCCATCGACAAAGATCAGATATAGATTTTAACCTATCTAATTGAGGGTGCTCCTTCATTTCAAGCAAGAAGAGGTCTAATTGATATTGTAGATTCAACTTCTCGTGCTCGAAGAAATCTATTTGGATAAAACTTTGAAACAAGCTTGTGAATATCATCTACTTTGAAATTTTGAAATTTTCTCTTCGGGTCAAGAGATGAACTCAGAGAAAGCAATTCAATCATGTCATCATTGAACCTATAATCTAGCTCATATAGTTGAGAATCTATGGCAGCATTAAAGACTTCGTAATGAAAATAATGTAAGTTAGAGATACGATGTTTTGGTTGTCTGAATCTTCCTCCCCCATGAATATAATGATCATCCATGTTTGGCACTTCGATCTCATGGTTGTTGCAAAATAATAACACTTCTTGTAACAAATTCTCCCACCCATCATCTCTTTGCTTTTGTAACAACATCTTTGTATTACACACGAGATGCATAGCGTTTAATATATCCTGTGATTTTCTTTGCAATGCTTGACAAAGATCATTTGTTATCCTCAAAATCAGAATCATAACGTGCAAGACAAGAACAAACTCAAAGGAAGTCATGTCATCGTAAGCCTTATCTGCTTCTCCTCTTTGTGCACCTTTTCCTCCCTTACTTACGATGCAACAGACATGAAGCATTATACATATTTAAGAAGCTAGTAAGTGATCCCAAGTGTGAACCCCATCGTGTATCTCCTGCTCGTTTAACCGTGCCTAATTGATTTAGTCCTTTCCCAGTTTCTAACTCCTCAAGTTCTATCAGTCTCTCAATCTCAGCTAAATGGGCAGCTTGCAATTGATCATGCCTCTTTGCAGACGAGGTGATGATATTAACGTAATACGTTCCCGCCTTTTGTTTTTGTATATGGGTTATGAAGCTTATGAAGTCAGAGTCAAATATTTTGGGTTTCTTTTGTTTATTTTTTTTTTTTTTATTCATAGTATTTTTTTTTTTTAAAATTATTTTTTTAATACTCATCCTACTATTAAAAAAAATTACGTTTTCGTCGGCTTCTAGCCCCCTAGTTCCGCCACTGAGTTCTATCAGTCTCTCAATCTCAGCTAAATGGGCAGCTTGCAATTGATCATGCCTCTTTGCAGACGAGGTGATGATATTAACGTAATACGTTCCCGCCTTTTGTTTTTGTATATGGGTTATGAAGCTTATGAAGTCAGAGTCAAATATTTTGGGTTTCTTTTGTTTATTTTTTTTTTTTTATTCATAGTATTTTTTTTTTTTAAAATTATTTTTTTAATACTCATCCTACTATTAAAAAAAATTACGTTTTTAAATCGAGGCGACCTTGCTAGCCCCTAGTTCATCATGACCACAACCATCAGCCATCTGCATCGCGCCATTCTTTGGGAACCTCGGGTTTAGGAGCAATGGGGCGGTAGCGGGACATGATCTCGTCAGTCTTGGAGGAAGAATAAGGCATACCACTTAAGGCCTGAATCATTATAATAAAAAATATAGAATGAAAGATAGGACTATAGGAGTATGTTTTAAAGAAGGGAGTGTGTTAGTTTTATAGTTGTAAGCCTATAAGACTATCCCCATCCAAAAATCAAGCTAACTGAGTCACCCTTCATTTTTACTCTTAATCTCATTTCACTTAACTTGACCCACTTACACCTCCCATCCAAAAAGTCACCAACTAAGTCATCAACCCAATTATTTTTTTTCTCTCTTTTTAATCAATTCTCTTTTCTCATATTTTATACGCAATAAAACTATTCCTCCGATTTTATAACTTTCACCAAGTTATTATGTACGAATATATCTTAATTTTAATATATTAAATTTTATCATAAATCTACTTTAACAGTGTATAGATTTTACTTTAGTTCGGATATTGACTATTTTTTTTTATAAAAAAAATGATATGTAGATTAAAAAAAAACGAAAGATAACTAAATTATTATAAAACTCATTATTTAGTCTATATTAATATTATAGTGATATAATAAGTTTTTTATTTTATTTTTTTGAAATCCATAATACCAAAAAAAATTACAAACTAGAGTACAAGTTAATGATAAAATTATGACAAACAATAAAATAAAAATATATAAAGAATTTAATAAATAAATTAATGAAAAAAAATAATAATAAAAAAGTCTTGATCTAATTGGTGACTTAGATCAAGTAGTGACCCAAAGTCACCCAATCACCAATATTCATTGAGGAAGGTCATGCTAATTGAAAAGGTTAATTGTCATTAACTTGACTAACCCCCCCTTGACTTAGGTCATGACCCTTGGATGGGGGTGGTCTAAGGTGAGGGTATATAACTTAATTTTAAGGAGGAGAATGACAAATGATAGAAGGGCAACTTGAGGAGCGATGAGTAAGGAGGGTGTGACATTTGGGAGAGAATAGTGGGGTACTACGTGGTCGACTCTCCTAAACAATAAGGACGACATTTGGGAGTACGTTGTAGTCTAACTTAACCTCTTTATATTATCGGGTGATGCGTATTTCATCTGTTTTAGTTATTTGTTTATATTTTTATACACTGAAATGGAGGAAGTACTTTAAAAGTGACTATTCAACGTATAATGTGGCATCATAATCATTACGGAGTAAAATGGATACATTAAATATTAAAATGATTATATTTTTATGACAGCTAGTTCAATTCGTCATACATATAAAATCGTCTTTTATTCTAAACTTATTGTTGGAACAAGATTGAAATATGTAGGTGAACGGTTCCATAGAAAAACTTTGGAGTGTAATCAATCAACAAACATTGTACTAATCGTATAAAAAAGAAGAGCAGAAGCAGATAAACTCGACCCAGCAAAGTGATTAATTATAGTAGTGGACACTGCACGAATATCAAAATAGGAGTCACGCAAATGAACCAATAAGAGAAGAGGTGTGTGGAAGTAAGAGGGGTGGCCTAAAACTATTGGGTATATACCAGAAACTGTAGGGCAGCTGGTTGGGTAATATGCTGTGAATCGGGGAAATGAACTTCTGGGGTTAAAACGGTGGAGTTTTATTAACAAACGCGTGTGATGTTGAGTCACATGCGTGCCTACACCTATCACTCTTGCTTATTTGCTTTCCTTTCTTTTGTTTCTTCCTCCTTCCTTCCCGCCTTCGGCTCTCCCCCACTTAGGTCAGACGGGTCGGGTTTATGTCGAGTCGAGTTATATTGGGTTAGGTTGATTTTTCGGGTTGTCATAGGGTCGGGTTTCAATCAATAATTGTAGGTCGGGTTACGAGTTGTCATCGGGTCGGTTTCATGTCGCAATATTTTCGGGTTGTATTTGGTCGGGCTTTGTTGGGTCTGGTCGGGTCAGCCTTGCCAGCTCGACCCCCACCACTTTCATTTTCAACTTTTCAATTTCGTCTTACAAGTGTAACTATTTTATATATTGACTAAAATAGAATAACTGCCTTAACATTTTATCCTTAGAGTCGACCGCTTCATTTAAAACCTCCAAAAGTAGGCACCTTAACTTATGTGATAATATAATCACTTTAAAATTCTAAATGTAGTCACATTATGGTTACAAATAAGTTATCGGCTTATCGCATGCATGATACGACCTTACTGTATATGATAAGCATTTGTGCTTACTTTACTAACTTTTTTTTTTAATGCAAGTGCGATATATTTACTAGTTTTATTTAAAAATCACTATATAGAAGTGAATTTCTTTTTTCAAACTTCTTACAATGTGGTATTGAATAACATATAATCATGTGGGTTCTTACTTGATACTCCACGTCTTAAACTCATAATGAGTAAATGGAACTAGAATTTGTGTTTGAAAACTTGTATGGAGTAATTAATTTGAAATATTTGTTTTCAGTTTAAGAACTTTAAATGTTGCATTTCAATTTCATGAGTTGTGCCTTGGTTGGTTGATGGTTGCGGTTAATTGGATTGGTTGCGGTCGTCCTCTTTGAATTCATGTCGTACTGCTGAACTATTGTTGCTCCCTTGTGTCCGTGTTATTAGTTTTTACCCTTCTATATAAACTAAATACGCCTCCCTCGAACTTTGGGAGGTTGAGGGTGCTCATCCCTTAAACGATGGTCTCCTATAAAGATGGCAATTTGACCCGAACCCGCAAAAACCCGATCCACCCGATCCAGGTTAATGGATTATAACCCGACTTAAATGGATGAAAGATGGATTATGGACGAGTCGGATGATGGGTCGGATTGGATTCGGGTGAGCCTTCATCCAATCCATCATCCATCCGCCACCCATTAACCACCCGAACCCGACATCCACCCGATTAAAAAATACTATTTTTTAATAATTACCAAAATCTTATAAAAAAAATAATTAATAAAATTTACAAATAAAAATAATTAAATAAATACTCATGTATATCTTATTAAAAAAAAAAAAATCACCAAAATAATAAAAATAAAAAATAAAATTAAGTACGGAGTACAGTATACAACTTACTGCCTTTTTTATTTTGTGGATGACTTACTGCCTCAATTACCAACACCACTCAAAGACTCAAGTACATTTTTTCAACTTGTATTCTCTTCTAACAAAAACCCTTTAGCTATCTTATCATATATTTTAGAAAATATGTTCATATTTCATTTGTATATTTATTTTCATTGTTTTTCTTTTTTGTTAATTTATCATCCATTGGACCACCCGATTCACCCGATTCACCCGTGGATGATGGGTGGATTGGATTCGGGTGAAGGTAAGTCGGATGGATGATGGATTCGGGTGGAGTGGGTGGAGTCGGGTGATGGATTCGGGTGAGGCTCCACCCGATCCGAACCCGATCCATTGCCATCTCTAGTCTCCTATGTGTGTTTTTTCCGTTTCTTATAATAATTTATATTGGGGAAAATATGTCGTATTCAAAAAATCGCGACAATGCTCTTATGTTACCAAACATGTTAAAGTGCGTCCTTTTTGCATTTTTGGTTTACTGTGGTTGTAGTGCCAAGGGGTTAGTCGAGAGGTTATCTTTTTTTTTTTTTGTATGTTTGCGGATGTCCAAGTTTGTTGGTTTCTTGAATTCCGAGCTTGAACACCAAGATGTAGAAGATTTTTCTCCATTATTAGAGGCGAGTTCTATGGGCTAGTTTTCCCTTTCAAATTTATACGTTGTTGGGTGTAAGTGCATCTTATTCTTATCACTTGGTTGTTCTCAAGTTTCAATGGCCCATTGGAATTGTCCCTTTTGCCGATGATTTAAGATGAAAAAGCTCGCGTCCAATCAACCGTACGTCACCAACACGATAATATTGCCCATTACTGTTAACTTTATGTGTTGTTATGCACTCACTAATGTTTTATAATGTATTTTGTATTTACGGTATAGAGAGTTGTATTATTAGTACGGAGTATATAATACACTCCTTTTATTCTTACTAAATAAAAACACTTATGCGATATTCAATTTTATTTTTTCATATTAAATCAACGACCCCTAAAAGTTACTGCGAAACTACAGGTGTTAGAGCTTGCCATTCGTACGAGCTAGCTACACGGGTCTAGTCCATCCAATGGGTTTAGATGGCACGGCCCGACCCACCATAAGCACGCTCCGCCAGGCTTCCCATCTTCCTCAATTCATAAATAAAAGGCTGGGCTCAGGTCGTAATTTTAATAAGCCCGGCCCGTCACCCCCAAGGGCCGATTTGAAACCCTACAAAGAAAGTCCGGCCCGTAACGGGCTGACCCAAACCCAGGCCATGGCCACTCCTAGGGGTGTAAATGATCGAGCCAGAAGCTGAGCCTAATCAAATCGGTCAAAGCTCATTTCGAGCTCGGTCAAGCGATCTCGATCCCGAGCAGCCGAGTTAGGCCAAATCAGCGATTCGAGCTTAGTAAAGCTCGGATCGGGCTCTGATTTAGGGTCGTTTTCTTTTTTATATATAATTTTGTCTATGTCTATACATTTTATTTTGCTACAATTATAGATTTTTTTTTATAATATCTTTAGATCGATTTTTTTTAATAGAATATTTTATTATAATTGTTATATAATATATTTATTATAATAGATATTAAAAAAGCGTAGAAAAATAATATCCAACAAAGCTCGGATTGAAACAGTTGAGCTGAGACTTCTTACAGCGATTTATTTGAATTTTTGAAATTCAGTAAATTGAGCCATTAGACTCGAAATTTTTAGTAGATTCCAGCTGCTCGGAATCGGATCGGGCTACATTCTGTACAAGCCACTCCTAGACTCCTAGTCCTAGCAGGAGTGAAGTAAAACTCTTGCCTCTCATTAAAGAATGAGTCTTCTAAGAATCTAAACTCCACTTTCCACCCTAAATACCACCACCACCACCACCACCACTGCCGTTGATCTCTGCTTCTTCACTTCTCAACAATGGAGAACACCTCACGAAACCATCCATCTTTGCCCTCCAACTACGTCTCCATTCTCGACCTCAAAGAACAATGGCTCAAAAAACAACAACAGCAACAACAACAACAACAACAACAACAGCAACAACAACAAGAAGATGATGATGTCAAAAAGACGGATAATTCGAACGAAATTACCGAGAACTCTGTCGATGGTGAAATATCTGTGAAAAGCAAGCCCAATTTTCGAAATTCTGGCAAATGGAAATCATCTGGAAACCCTAATTTGAGTCGGGAAACAGAAAGGGGGTTTTGGAGAAACCCTAATCGAAACAATAGGAAGCAATATCGTAGGGTTTTGGATGGGGAGGAGAAGTCGACGATGACGAAGCAGTATCGACCTGTTAATGTGAGTAATTCGACGGCAGAAACGCAGGAAATTAACGCCGAAATCAAAATTGATGATGAGAAGAAGATGAAGAAGAAAGCGAAAGAGGGGAGAAGAATTGAGAAGAGTGAAGAGGATGTGAATCAAATTGTTGTTTCGAATTCGACGGCAGAAACGCAGGAAATTAACGCCGAAATCAAAATTAATGATGAGAAGAAGATGAAGAAGAAAGCAAAGAACAAGAAGAAGAGGTCGAAAGACAGAAGAAGAGGAAGGAGAATTGGGGAGAATGAAGAGGATGTGAGTCAAATTACAAAGTCGAAAACTGGGGGTTTTGGTGTGAATGATGATGAGGAGACAGCAGTGATTGAAAGCAAGATGAAAGCGGTGTCGGTGGCGGACAATGTGGTGCATGAGAAGCGGAATCCAGCAGCGGGAAAGCGGGTTTACGAGACGACAAAAACCCGAAACATGTGGGTAAGGAAGAGTGAGTATCAGAGTTGGGGTAGAAGAAGTTTTTACAGCGGTGAAGGTAACAGTAACAGTAACAAAGGATTAATGTGGGTGAAAAGAGATGAAGTTTTGGCGAAATCAAAGAATTGTTGCCGTGGTTGAAGATGACAATTGACAATGTTGCTTAGTTCGTCCTTAATAACCCTGATTAAGTTTAATTCTTAGGATAATGATTAAGTTAATTCTTAAGATAATCAACTGCTTGTGATTATGATTATTAATGAAAATGGGATTCTTCGTAGTACGGAGATTTAGAGGAAATCTTTTGTAAGACGGTTTAGTATAAATATTCCGTAATAGTTTTTCATTGGTAATCACTTTAAAAACATTTTTAATTTTTTATTTTAATAGTCATTTATCTCGGTTTTTCGAGCCAACCTAGAAAAATTAGGCCGTCTACTAAAAGGGAATCAACATCCGCTTACTAATTTCTTTGGTAGTGTTTGTCAATAAAACTAATTTCTTCTGAAAAATCAGAAATGAGATCTTTATTTGCTTACGGGCCTTACGAGAGTTTGAATACAATAACTTCAAATTCTTAGATGTCTCGACACATTTATAATTGTTGTTACATGTTTCATGACAATAATATTAATTATATATTTTAAAAAACGTAAAAGCGGTAATTTACCTTCTTAACGAACACCAATTGCACAATTAGACACTTAAGTTTTAACACCAATTCTTGTTTGAGGCAGATGGCAAAAAGAACAGTCAGTAGGGGAAAGGACGAAGGGCCAGTGGGAGAAAATCTCCCTCCCCACTAGCTCTGTCTTTCCTCTGACTGCTTCTCCCTAAAGCAGAACCCGCTTGTTTTAGGCTCACAAGTTTTAATTGGAGTAGAAAAGTGTGAAAATAAATAACGTTCGCAAAATCGTGGCAAACTTTACGCATCAGAATCTAACCGTGCAAATATCCGGTCCAACCGGTAACCCGGTTCATGAAAACCGTGCTTATAAATATCTGGGTCTGCGATTCCAAAATGGCGAATAAAACACAAATTCTTGTTTAAGGCAGTAAGTCTTAAACCAAGAACGGCCAAATCTGCACAAAACAAAGGCAAGTGGGGAGAAAGTTGTTCTCCCACTACTGGTTAACTGTCTTTCCCATATTTGCTTTATAAGAACAGAACTTGTTTTAAGAGACCAACACCGAATAAAATATCTCAGAATTTTCGCAGCTGAAGAGCTTCACAAATGTCAAAAATTTTGGGCATGCAATAAAAAAAAACACGTTAATTTCATAGAATTATATGAATCTCAAATTCAACACCCTCTAATTTTTGATACATCCCAGGCATATTTCACCACCATTCTTCATTTACGATTTAAAGGTTAATCATAGTATTATTAATTAGTTTTGTTTTTTTTGTTTTTGATTTTGTTTTCATTATTGTTTTTGCAAAATTTCAACACTTGTTTATTTATATTAATTTATTGATAATTGTTTGTATCATTGCGTGTCTAATTTGTGCACCATTTGGTTTAACTAATTATATATTTTCTGGGTTTCTTGAATGTGTATTGGACAAGAAACTGTGTTATACACCGCCATTTTGCGAAAAAAGGTTGCGTTATTTTGGTTTGAAATGAAGTGTCGAGGTGTCATGTTGACGTATAGGAAAATGGAGTAAGATGGGTTGTCAATGCAATTAATGATTTACGAGATTATATAGTATGAGTCTATGAGAGGGGTCATGAAAGGTCGAGATATACGTAACATTACATCGAAAGTAAAGACGACATTTTAGTTTTGGGGAAGGTGGAGTTGTAGGATTGGAGTAGTTAGGCCTCGTTTTTTTCAACTTATTAGAGCTGACTTATAGGAGCTGGAATTAAGCCGAAATGAACAGGACCCAGTTGGTTAATGCACGGTATTTGGTAGGTTGAAGTGAGTATCCAATGTATGGATGATGAACGAACTTATAAGGGGGTGAGTTTCGGTATTGAATTAGGTCCGAAAGTTGTTATCTTTGTCTTAATTTGTCTCAAGTCCGAAAGTTGAAATCGTCTGAAGTGTACTTCTAAAGTTATTTGAAGTTGTTTGAAATTACCTGAAATCTGTTTTTTTTTTTTTTTTTTTTTTTTGCCTGCATAAAACAGATCCATCAACTACAAAATAGAACCCATAGCCTTTTTAGCTAGGTTATGGGCGCGTTTGTTGTTGGATCGAGGAATAAAACAGAGAACTAAACAATGAAAATAAGAAGAAAGCTCCGAAATGTCTTCAGCAATACTCCATAAGCAGTGATGTAGCGTTGATTTATTTGCTAGCTGATTCAGCAACTGTAGACAATCCGTATACAAAATGACATGCAGGAGCCCCCTTCCTTTAGCCCATTCAATTGCCGCTTTTAACCCATATGCCTCAGCTTGTAGCGCATTTTCCGCCCAAAAATTTAAGCTGCAATCATTATAATTCCTACCACATGTCGCAATCTGTTGAATGTTTGATAAGTTAAGAATAAATAAGATGAGGAAAAAGTCTTAGTTCCTCAATTTGTTGATGAGATGACGATGATTCATTGAAATTGTGATATTTGCTTTGAGAGTTAGGCACGCCACCAACAAAAAACCGTTGTTTGTCATTTTAGTTTGTGCGATCACTTGATAACTTCGTGTAGTTATGCTGCAAGAAGTGGTTTAGGTTAGATATTGAATTGGATTTATGTTTAGTCTTCTTTAGTAAAGCACTTTGATGTTTAGCTATTTCCTCATATTGTCATTTGGACTTGAAGAAAACTGACAAAGATTTTCTGGCAGTTTGATTTTTTGCCACATCTATCTGAAGAGATGGTCTCAGTATCCCCGAGATTCAGCGGAGTAGACGGTGAAGAGCAGGAAAATCTTTTGAAGCAACGCAGGGGGAAAAAGTTGTGGAGTAAAGTACGATACCAGCTGATTGAGTACCATGCATTGCCCGCATTTCAAAAGGACAATGAGTACATTTTGCGCCATTATAGGTCAGAATGGCCGCTAAAGCAAGTACTATTGAGCATATTCACCATCCATAATGAGACGCTTAATGTTTGGACGTAAGGATTCTATCTTAAGGACCATCTAGTGTTGAACGTGCAGTTTTTTGTTTTCTATGATTTTATGATAAGCTACTTATCTACATTTCTTGTATATGTGAGTTCTTGTGACGGAATTGTTGCTTTCTTGAATTGTTGAGTTGTGAAGTGTTGATTTTGTGTTAATAAACTGTTCGAGTGTTCGTTGCTAGAATTGTGTGTGTAGTTGTGTATGCCCGTTGTATGCATACAGCTGATAGAAGTGATACAACTCTTCTGATATAGTCTGTCAACTGATGATTGATTTTATCATCTCAGCGAGGATATTGGCTCTGATTTTTGCCTCCAGTTATAGGTCATTAAATTTCCTCAACATTTCTGGCAGTTATGAAACAAATTTGATTTCAAAAGAAATCTGCACGTTGAACAGCACGTATCTTTGTTTACTTATATTAATAAATGGAAATTGACAGCGTTATACTTAGTTACTTACTTCGCCTATAGAATTTGCACTTTAGTTATCTCTGTTACGTTTTATCTATCATTAAATCGTTAATCCTTTTGTTTAAGTTTTTTTTGTTGCTGCTTTCTCACATTACCAATGTCATTTGTTTCAGGCATTTGATTGGATTCCTCCTTTTCCTCGGTCTAACTGTGTACACAGCTATGAAAGTTCCAAATGTTCTCGATCCCTCTGTGCAGCAACGCATAGCTGAGATCTTCAAGAATGCTGGCCTGCATGACGCTCACACTAGGCTTGCGAATTGCCTTCCGTCCTTAACAAATATGCCTGGTTTCACGAAACTGCGGGATGACTTCAAGGCATCGATTCCTTCGATTAATCCTCTCTCAGCGGTTTCTGGGTGGCATATTTTGGAGCATCTCTCGAACTGTCTTCCAGACCGATTCTTCAATCTTAATCAGACTGGTGATAGTCTCATGGTAACGCTCGCTTCTTCTTTTTTCCTTTGCACAAGACCACGTCATTCATGCAATGTTATCTGAATGGGTACCCAAGTATATTTTTTCTTTTTATTTCATGAACTTGATTAAAGAAGAGTTTTTATGACATTTTAAAATGGTGTAATGTAGCGATGGCAGCGTCATTACATAACTGCTGCTTAATCTTTCTGAAATGACAGAAAATGCTATTGATTTATATATGGTCGCAGTCGTGACTCATGATATAGACACATTTTGCTACGTGGACTGTTATTTATTCGAATTTGAATCCATGTAAGGAGGATATACTTCTATACTCCTCTTAATGGAGGATATAAAAGAACGTTGTTTTGCGGAGCTATTCCTAACATCAGCTGTGTAACTGTGTTGTATTCTTGGGGCCCTGCCAGTCCTTGTGATTTGATCACATAATGTTCTAATACTTGAAGAATCGATATAATTACAAAGTAAATCTGAGAGATATTTATAATTTCAGTCTTGTTCAACTGATCTGTTGCAAGGAACTGCTATGTATTTTCCTCTTTGGAAAATCGTTAAAAAAGACTTTCATCGTCTGAAAAATCTTGAAGGAAAACGTGATGGCTGAATTCATTTAGTTAAATATGTGGTATTGGTCGTACTTTCGTCTTACACAATATCATTATTCCAAAACGCTAATGAGTTGTTCTCTTTGCAGTCAAGTATGAAAAACGATTTAGTCAACGCTATTGCTCCGCTGACATTAAACCCAGTCACAAGGTGGCCATTTTACGCCTTCATGGGAGGAGCAATGTTCTGTTTGCTAGCTAGCAGCACCTGCCATCTACTCTCATGTCACTCGGAGCGCCTTGCATACATTATGCTTAGGCTTGATTACGCAGGCATCGCAGTATTAATCGCAACATCATTCTACCCTCCAGTCTATTACTCATTCATGTGCAATCCCTTTCTCTGCAACCTTTACCTGAGCTTTATCACGATTCTGGGCATTGCAACGATTATTTTTTCTCTCTTCCCGGTGTTTCAAAATCCGGAATTCCGAACAATTCGTGCTTCCCTCTTCTTTGGTATGGGCGTGTCGGGCGCAGCCCCGATTTTGCACAAGCTGATCTTATACTGGGATCAACCCGAAGCTCTGCAGACGACTGCGTACGAAATTTTAATGGGTTTCTTATATGGCATTGGAGCATTGATCTATGCAGCACGGGTACCTGAGAGATGGAGACCAGGTAAATTTGACATTGCAGGTCACAGTCATCAGCTCTTTCATGTTCTGGTCGTTGCAGGAGCGTTTACTCATTATCATACGGGACTCATTTACCTCAAGTGGCGCGATACTCATGGTTGTTAATGGAGTGAACATCGATTATTCATGGTTATGGCTGTGAACTGTCTACAAAATCGAATGAACGTCACGAGAAACGATATAATTACTTGGTTCTTTTGTTGTAAATCTAGAGATTGCTCTTGGCAAACCACAAGCAGATCGATCTGTAACCGAACTCTATATACTACCAGTCTACCACTAGCATAATACTGCTCTGGAATACAATCAGGCAGATTTACGAGCTGGTGAAACACAATCGTATAGAAATAAGCAGACGCGGTAAGGTTTAAATCAGGGTGTACAGGAAACGGAAAGAGTATTAAAACTTTCATTCCCTTTTATTGTCGGTTTATCAGCTCATTCTTCCGTCCTTCGATGAAATGAGTTTTGTCAAGAACCAACTGAAACAAATACTTAAACTGATAGTTAGAGACTCAAGATCGATTTTACACTCTGTGACATTCCCCTTCACATAAAAGCTCTTTGCGTTAGACGTGTGATCGTAAGTACATGCTCGTCATACATGGTGCTAAGTATTTTACTATAAAAGTGGGGAGTTGTGAGATTGAGGGACCGAAGTTCTCATTCCCTAACCTACAGCTTAAAAGTCGGTGGCGGGCACTTTTACGTCGTTAATAAAAGGGCCAAATTAATCAATTTATAAATCTTACTAAGTATGCACTAACAACGTAGTATATGGTAAGGGTCTAACCCAAGGGAAGGCCGAACGATAAACTCGTTTAAACTAAAAAGTTAGACGATTTAAAACGAAATAAAACAAACAAGAACTCGTAAAAAGGGGGGGAATATGTGTTTGAATTTGTGAACAAAGACTAACAATTAAACAAGTAAAAGCGATAAAAGAAAGATAGTTAAAAGTTGAATTAAAGGTATTGATTTATATTGACATCCATCATCATAATATAGCATCAATCATAGCCAAAAACTCGATTAAACCATTGTTGCTCTCTATCGACAAAACTAAGCAAGTGAAAAACATCCATTTCCACATACCACTACAAAATCATCCAATCCACAACAATCTAGAATGAATTTAACATGAGTTGTGCGTTAAAAATGATAGACAAGAGCATGAACTTATAAAAATAATCTAATCCTCATAAAGTTCACTAATCACCTCCTTAATCAACACAACAATCCACAAATCCATGAGAAAATTGTATCAACAATATCACACAATAGATAATTACCAACAATCTAGAGGCAAAAACCTAATGACAATAGATAAATTCACTAATCATATGATGATCAAGCATAAAAACCAATGAATTAATCATAAATAACATTAATAACAAGGAGAGATTAAACAATAAGATTAAAAGATAGAAACTTGGCTCACAATGTATATTAGATGACTTCAAATCAATACAAACCAATAAGAAAGAGATTAGCCACCCATATTTGGCTTAATTACCATAAATTCTTCAAGAGAAAGACTAATTACCTACTAATTACTCACTAATTACCCACTTAATGAAAAGCTAATGATGAACTAATTGAGAGACTTCTAAAAATTAAAGATGTCTTGCAAAATAAGGTAAGTGACAGTGAGAAAAATCCTCCAAAAACAACTTAAAAACTCGTCTCAAACTAAACAAAACGATGCAGTTTAGAGTTAGGCGCCCGGGGCGCATGACTGCTAGAAGCCAATTTTGTAAAGGCCATATCTCACTCGTTTCTTGGCGGAATTAAGCGTGTGACCTGCCGTTGGAAAGCTATCGAGACGAACTATCATATCCACTTGGTCTTGCATCCATTGGAGGTCTAAAACTTGAGATATAACCATTTGAAGTTGACCTTGCGTCGGCTTTAGTTCACCTTGACTTGACTTCGACCTTGACTTCTCTTGTAACCGTAATTTAGCCTCGGTTTCCCATTTACGTCAAAAGCACCATAATCCATCTAAAAAGTGGGAATTATAAGATTTTCAAGGGCTAAATTCTCGGTCTT
Source organism: Dianthus caryophyllus (assembly GCA_023091065.1). Taxonomy (NCBI): domain Eukaryota; kingdom Viridiplantae; phylum Streptophyta; class Magnoliopsida; order Caryophyllales; family Caryophyllaceae; genus Dianthus; species Dianthus caryophyllus. The sequence goes on from CM041517.1 coordinate 5,881,575, forward strand.
AACATCGTATAAACGTGTCTTATCAGTCGGCCCGTATGCTCGTTTAACATTTTGTCTAATTTGTGAAAGTAATGGCGTTATTGACTTTTTAATTGATTGTATTTCAACGAATTCGTGAAGATAAGCTTTCTTACTTACTTGAACCGAAATTTCGGTAGTTCAATAAGTGGACCATGTTTCATTGGCATTTTCAAAAAGATTGGCGCTCATGGTGACGATTGGAAACTACAGAAGTCATTTTTTCGTTTCCAATTTTGTCAACTCATGAACATTAGACAAATTATCATAGGTTTAACTTTTTAAGAGAATGGATTAACAATCCTACGTTTCTGTTTCATATTTTGTTTCATTATTTCCCCCTTGTGACACGTCTTCTGGCAAGTGATGACACAAAGTGGAACATAAATGTGAGATAAATAACACACTCTCGGCTTTAAGGAAGAAAAGGGTTGAAATAAGTCGATACATGTTGAGATATAAATATATCAATGTTAAGGAAATAATAAGATTCAAAATCAAATACATCATATTATCAAATATCAATACTCCGTAATCAACTTTATCTATATTTTGTTTTATTTTTTTGTCTGAAATAAAACGCGAGATTAATAATCAACTTTATTTTATAAAATGATTCCTACTACTAGAACGTTGAATTGATCAAGCAAGAAGCATCAAATATTAAAAGTCAAACATGGAATTAAAAAAAAAAGCACTAATTGCATATAATAGTAATAAACAAATATAATAAAGTATTCGTAACAAAAGTGTAATGTTATTACATTACAACTATGAAGTATATGGAGTGACTAATAATGTTTGTTTTGCTTTAAAGTAATCAAGTTGATGAAACAAAGTCGTTGGCGTTTCAACTAAAGCAAACACATTACACAATCCCTGGCCTCTCTCTCACGTACAATTTTGAAATTTCTAGAGTAAATTAGTCTATTCCGTGGGTCCCACTATCTCTTAATTTTTTCCCAAATAAAAATGAAAAGTCGTAAACAAGATTGTCATTTACTTTGTAGTACTCCGTAATTCTCATGCGACACTAAAATGGTACGAAGTACAAAACATGAAACAAATATACTAAAATTATTTATGGGAGTACTAACAGATTTAGTAATAATTAATCATAATTATTATTAAAAATGGTACAAAAATCATATAATCGAGTACAAATATGACGAATTTACAATAATTTATTGTAACATTTGACTCACACAAAAAAACCGTGTTTATAATTCTCCCGTGAGGCAGAACTCACATAGAGTTGATGTAAGACCAAGGTACAAATTGCAGTTAAAAGGATACAAAAACATAAAACAAATCTAATAAAGTCACTTACGGTAGTACTAAAATTTTTTACTAACAATTAATCATGCGGACTTACGATAATTTATTGTAAGGTCTGACTCACGATAATTTATGTTCACTTTTAATATAATTGGGATTATTATTGTATATATTGTGATCACTATTTATAAAGATAAAATAATCACAGTTTAGTCAATATTATTATAATCCGTCTATACATAATATTTCGAACAGTAAAAAATTTAAGACCGTCTTTCACAAGATTTGCCCGTTAAAAATAATCCGCCAATAACGTGGACCCTCAACCTCCTCCATTAATAAGTAGTTTGGACTTTTGTTCAAAATTCTTAAATTACTTTTTTTTTTTGTTTTTCAAAAGGTCAACCCTTAACCTCTCTGTGTACTATTAACCGTCCGATTATACCGACTCTTTTAAATCTAACGGCTATGATTGATCTTTTGACTTTTACGACTTTTACTTCATCTTTCTTTAATTGATTACACAATGAATCATCAATCCACTTATTTTATTCCCTTTTCCCTCGGTTTCCCGTCTTCCCTTTCACGCCTCCCACTCTTATTATTGTGTTTCCCTATATCTTAAGTTATTTTTGATTTAGTCAAATGTAGGGTATTATATATTGGAATCGATTTAACTCGGTCTGATAATGACTTGTAATTTGACTTTATTCGTTAAAGTGTGGTTTAAAATACAACTCAATTCAACACGCGATAACATGTAACTCGAACCAATTTGATTCGACCGAGTAATTTTAATTGGCTCGAATTTTTATTTGGGTTTTTCTACGGTGTACCCTCCAACTTTTTGTTTTCTATCGTATATCCCTATTTTTTTCCACTTACACGGTGTACCCTCAAACTTCATTATCCATTCTCAACTGTGACCTAAAGTTACTTAAACGTCAATTAAACACTAACACCGTTACATTAAGCTCTCATTTCTCCCTCTTTTCAATATTTCCTTCTAAATTTATGAATTTCAAATATTCATGATTATTTTACGATAAAGTAAATCAATAAAGTTTATGACTTTTAACAACAATTTTAAAAAAAATTATATACTATAGAAAAAAAAATGAATAAGGATAAAAAATAGTGGAAAATTAGAAAAAAGAAGGGGATATTTTATAATTTTGAAGGGAAAACATAAAAAATAGAAAAAATAGGAGTTTATTCTAACTACAGTATTTAGTTAACGCTTAAGAACTTTCATCTTATAGAATGAGTAATGAAGTTCAAGGGTACACGGTATAAGGAAAAAAAAATAGGGGTACACGATAGAAAACCAAAAACTTAGAAGGTACACCGTAGAAAAACCCTTTTTATTTTCTTACGGATTTACAATGGGTTATGATAGTAAATGTTCGAAATTTTAAAACAAAACTAGACATTGTACAATTCCAAAGAAATTCGATGGATTTTTCTACTATTAGGCCTTTCACATTGCATAAATTAAATTAACCGAGGATATCCTGACCTAATGTTCAGGACTGAGGTACCCTGAAGAGTAGGTTTCAAGTTCGAACTCATTAAGAGTAAAACAAAATTAAAAGCGGTGGCCGGTGGCACCTTATTGGGACTATTTTTGAATTATTTTTAATTGAAATTATTTATAAATGTGGATATCAATTGGGAGTATTAATGATATTCCTCATATCCGTTTACATCTTTATTATACTAAATGACAGTTCTCGCTGACATCATCAATGCCACATGTCGCGATTCTGTGCATTTTTTTCCGCCAAAATGCAATGTTAACATCATTCATTATACAATACGTTTTTAAGTCTAGATTCGTTATCTATAATTATCAGTTTATCACGTCTAAATATTAATGTTTACACTTATATATGAGTAACTTAAATTAATTACGGAGCAGTTTTTTTTTTTTTAATATTTCACTTTTCATTATATATATATTTAAAATAAAATATAATAATAAGTAACTATTTCTAATATTTTGTTTATAACTCTATATTAAAGTTCCAAATAAGTATTTGAAATAGCTAATTAACTTTTTTAACAATATATTTATTCTGAATTCATTGCTTACTTATTTTAATATTTATTGTATTTAATATTTTCTAATTGAAAATAAATGTTGGGGTATTTTACCTATAAAGTCGATAATACAAAATTTATGCAGTTCATATATTGTAGTTATTTTATATTGAATCTTTGGTTATTCATTACTCTATAAGTCTATATTTGTACTGTAAAATATCAGTAAAGTGATTATTGTGTTATTTTCCTATTGATATATACTCAACTTATATTTGTATTAGATAAAAATAATATATATTTATAATAACCGTGCATCAATGCGCAGAATCTAAGCTAGTTATGACACTATTTAGAAGTGAGAATAATTTTCAATATAATTTCTAACATATAAAATAAAAAGATAGTCATATATTATCCCTTTTTAATTAGTCGTCTTGTCGAGTACATTATTAATATAAAATATCTATTTTATTTTAATTTTTTATAATATAAGTATAACTAAATACGAAATAATAAACAAAATAAAAATGTGCATCAGCGTATTTACAAAAGATCAAAAGTATATACGGAGTATAAAAAATTACACTAATTCTCATGTAAGATAAGTATTACAATAAATTTATTGTAAGACCTTCTCACATGAGGGTGGTTACACTTAATTTTTTTTTTTTTTTTTTTTATTTCCTTTATTAATAACTTTCATTTGTGACTTACGTTATATTAACGTAAGTACGGTTTTACACAGTTACACAATAATTACTCAAAAAATTAAAGAGGTTGGGTAGAGTGAGGAGAAACTGAGCCACGTGTAGGAAAGGCATTGGTGAATGTGTTTGACTGCCAGATGAATTGAAACGACAACAAAGATCAGTTGGGTCATCCCATCCTCCATCAATTTGGTACCTGTCCTTTACCTCCTCTCTTTACGATTTCATGTTAATATTAACGCGATACCTCTTAGACTATTTTCGTTAGTTAATTATTACTCCATATGTTTAATGAATAAAATGAAGAAAATATTGAAATGATCATATATTAAAATTATACGGAGTATGTTTTTTTATCACACAGGTTACAAAGGAGATAAATGAATACTCCCTCTCTAATTCATTCAATCTTTCATTTATTTTTAGAATGAAAATTTAAAATTTGAAAATAAGCGGTGGGTAACAAAAATGAGGTAAGAAATATTAGGAATTAAAAAATTTAGACCAAAAGGGAAAGACGAATATCGAATAAATTGATCTTAGATGGAAAGTGGGGAGTACATGAATGGGAGGGACTGGCAGTGTAGATGAAAATATTATACTCCTTATAATATTACTCGTAACTTATTAAAAAATATTTTGTCATAGAAATTAAATGAAAATAATAAATAAAAAATTGAATATTTACCTGTTCTAAATGTCATACTTGTGAGGAATTGAAAACCTTTCTTTCATCTTTTGCTCAACTCACCTTATTATTATTATTATTATTATTATTATTATTATTTTAATATGATGAAAAAATGTAAACTATTAAATAATACGGAGTACTTCGTAACACATAGTATCAAAAATAGACAAAAACATGACACATAAAACTAAGAGAGATAATCTCAAGTTCTCGACAAGAGGGATGATATTTAGCATTTCCTTTAAAAGTTGGTAAGGCAACATTCAAAATGACGGGAAGAGTACATTTTTAGAGTGGTGTTATGGTTATTATTTTTTGGATTAATTCATAAAGAATAATCAGGCGATCTTTATTCCATAAATAATCCGAACTTAACTAATCATGAATAATCCCAACTATTCAAGTAACGTTCCAATAATGAACTTTCACCAATTTGATCGACTCTAACACGTAGAAAAAGCGGTGAAATCGACTTCTAACTTTGTTCACTCTTATTTCAAGTAAAATTCAAACCATTTTCACTTCTTTTTTTATTGATTAAAGCATGTTAAAATTGACAAAAGTTCATTATTGGAATGTTACTTGAATAGTTGGGATTATTCGTGGATTAATTCAAGTTCGGATTATTTATGGAATAAAAGGACCAGTTCGGATTATTCTTGGCAATTAATCCTTTTTTTTTTACCTTATTTTCCACTTTCTCGAAGTATATTTTTAGCATGGTCTTGTTGTCTAATACGCCCTCCACATTTTCAATTTAGCATCATTTATCTTTTATATAAATTTTGTCCAATTAGTCTACTTTATTTTTTAGTAACAATTTCTTTCACATATTTCACTTTTTTCCCACATTAACCTATTTTTTCCACTCACAAGCAATAATTTTTTTTTTTTATGACGAGGGCCAAGGGGCTTGTGAACCAAGTGATGGTTGTCCAGTTGGAATTTGGTTAACCTGGAACAAAATATTGCTTGCACAAGCAATATTTTGTTATTAAACTATTTTACTTATTGATATACGACTAAATATTTCATAATAAAAAGAGTATATTTAACATTTATACAGAAACTGCCTATAATATTTCTAATTCCATATTTTTTTTCGGTTTATAAGAGTTGAACTTATTAGAGTTGAAATTACAAGAACTAAAGTCACTTAAAATTAAAGTTTGCTATGTTCAATTGTTCATAGAACTGAATTTATGAAAGCGAAGTTTATAAGAGTTGAAATTAAGCCGAAAATAAACGTGTCATAACTGGACAAACTTGACTTACGATGGGGCATGATGAATTAAACAAAAGTTTGACTCTCTCACCTGCCATCTCCCCCTTTATTACCTCCCCTCTACTCCTCCCTTCCTTTCCCACTCTCTCCTCCCCATTTCTCTCTTTTTTCTCTCTCTAAAATTATTCAAACTCAAACTTTGGTCAAAATCTCACTCATCTTCAACCTTACTCCACCCATTCAAACCCAATCAATCAACTAATCATCCACATACATAGTACAAACTATGGCCGTTGACTTTATGGTTGGACCTTACGCCACCGCCTCCACCACCACCGCAACCACCGACTCCTTCGCCGCACGCATGGAGGACAACGCCGTCAGAGAAGCCACCGCCGCGGGGCTTCAAAGCGTCGAAAAACTCATCCAACTTCTCTCTCAATCCCAAAATATAAATACTCGTCCTCATCATAACCACAACCAACACCAAGCATCATCTACCAGCTTTGAATACAAGGCGGTCGCTGACGTGGCGGTCAACAAGTTCAAGAAGGTTATCTCACTCCTGGACCGGTCTCGAACCGGACACGCCCGGTTCAGACGCGGTCCACTCTCACCTGCACCTGCAACTGAAACTGAACCGAAGAAGCTGATCTTAGACAGTAAGCCGACAAGCGGTTCGGCTTTCCGAAGAGTGTACAGCTCGTCGCAGATCCAACGGTTGCCTCCGCTGCCGCACAGTATTGTCAAACCGGTGGCGGCGGCGGCGGCCGTGGAGAGGAAGGAATCGTGTACGACGATTAACTTCTCGACGTCGTCGACACCGATCTCGGTGGCGACGGCGTCGTATATATCGTCGTTGACTGGTGACACGGATAGTGTTCAGCCGTCGATGTCGTCGGGGTTTCAAATTACGAATATGTCTCAGGTTTCTTCTGTTGGGAAACCGCCTTTGTCGTCGAATTCGTTGAAGCGGAAGTGTAGCTCTGTTGATGATGCTAAGTGTGGCGCTTCTTCTGGCCGCTGCCATTGCTCTAAGCGAAGGTATCATATTTCTACGCTTTCTAATTCACTCATTTGTTTACCTTTTTATTTTCTACGTGATCATATTTATTTATTTGTTTATATTGATTTATTGTAAGCAGAAAGTCGAGGATGAAAAGAGTGGTTAGAGTACCGGCGATTAGTGTTAAGATGGCCGATATTCCACCGGATGATTACTCGTGGAGAAAGTACGGTCAGAAACCAATCAAGGGATCTCCTCACCCAAGGTTTGTCAAACCGATCTCGTTAATTTTCTGTCCCACTTTTATGTTCCATCTCGTTAATTTTGATAGACTTTTAATACGAAGTAATGTTTACATCGTCAATTGAATTATACTCCGTATTATACTCGTATGTCATATAAGCTCTCAACTTCATGTATTTATTTTCAACATGATATTTAAGTAGTTGAAACTCAAAATTGACTTCATTGTTTTTACTTAAAATAAAGTAAATGAAGTAGAAAAATAGGGACCAAATTCGGTGAACCTAAAGTTGACATGGTCAATTTGTAGTTGTGTGATCAATTAATTCGCAAAACAAAATTAAAATTAAAAACCTACACTACACGGCACTAATTGATGCATGTATATAACGCATGACATAACAAACATCATTAATGTGTACGTATTATACGTAGTATTAATATTACGGTAAAAATACGGTCGAGTTTTATGAAATCTAAATACGACTATTTGGTATAAATTTTCTCAGGGGATACTACAAGTGTAGTAGCGTAAGGAACTGCCCAGCGCGTAAGCACGTGGAGCGAGCATTGGACGACTCGTCGATGCTGGTCGTGACATACGAAGGCGACCACAACCACCCGCAACACGTAACCGATGCAACGGTAGCCGCTGCCCTCGTTCTTGAATCGTCTTAATAATTGAGTTAAAAGTGAAAACTCTATTCTATTATTAAAAAAAGTCAAATATGGAGGAAAGTAAAAGAAGGGACATAAAACAAGGTGGGGTGGGGCCCATGAGACACGACATGAACGGTCGAGATACGTTGAAGATAAAAGATCAATTTGGAAGGTCGAGGCGGGGCCCCACGGAAGGGAAGTGATTGATCAGAACCGTCCAAAGATAAACGAGTGGGTGAGATGGAGGAAGATCAGAGATGAAGATATTGTTGGGGGTTTTTTTAATTTTATTTTTATTAAATGTTTAGTCAACGGGTCAACGTAGAGGAGGAAAGTCTAAGGCAAGCACTTTGTAGAAGAAGATTTAATTAAAAAAAAATTAAATATTAAAAATAGTTTTTTTTTTTTTTTTTTTTGTTTGTTTGTTTATTTAGTGGTGGTGGGTCTACGTCACCTACCTAATTGTTCTACTATTTCTACTAACAATTTTAAAAAAAAAAAAACTGAAAGGCCAAATTAATTGAATTATTTTTTATTTTATTTTATATTATTTTATTTTTTATGGTTTTGGTCAATGTTGGATGTTTTTACGATTTTGCCCTTTAGTGGGGGTGCATTGGGAAATGTGATAGTCAAGATGTATGTATTCGAAAGTAAACAAAGGGAAAAAAGTGGTATTTTTAGTGGGAAACGTCCACTAAAATCCAAGTAAAGTCACGACTATGCAATTGAAAGATTAAAGGTTGTAGTCCGTAGAATATTTTTTTAACGTGTTATTTGTAATTAAAATGTATTGTTAATTTAATTCGTACATAATTTTTATAATATTTGGAAATTACAACCGCTACTTAAGGTACCCTTGTATCCCTTTTTTTTTTTTTAGGGTGATTAGTTCGTAATCTCTTTTAGGCATTACTTTAGACCTAACTAGTAACTACCTTAAGTCCTTTAATTTACGGGTGCAATTTCAATCACTAAATTGCCAACATCCACCAAAGTTATACCTACAATTAGAACCTGTATTTTCGGACTTTTTAGAGCTGAACTGAACTGAACTGAATCGAGCCGAATTGAATTGAACTGAAATGAGCTGAAAATAACCTGTAAAGAACAGGTCCTTACTAATCCGAGAGACATAAGATGAAATTTTCACTACTACCGGATGATTGACGTGTTAATCAAAGTGGAGAAGAAAATCAATAAATTACGGTGTTATATTATACGAGTAATTAATAAATTAATTAATTAATGTCAATGGGATGACAAATAATTAAGTAGAGAAAGGATTAATGATGCGTGGGGCAGTTGAAATTTGGGTGAAGAATGAAGATCACTAAATTGAAGTATTATTATTATTATTATGAGGTGGGCATGTAGACTTTTCTCAACTTGTCTTGTATTTTCATTTAATTACTTCAGCGTAGAGTGGACTTTTAGGCCATTTTTTGGATTTTTTTTAGCGTGGCTTAGCTGTCTTTTGTTGTTGTTTACTTCTTCTATTTAATCCAACTCCTCTCTACTCGTGTTACCATGTCTTAGGTCAGATTCTCAAATCTATAATATTGATTGATTAAATAGTGTTTTGTAGATCCATAGATTTTAATAATTTATCTAGACATTTAAATAATTTGTAATAATTATCTGAGGTAAAATTTTATGATAAATTAATTATGAAATTTTTTTTATAAGAGAATTTATTTTCGTAAAAGATTAGAACGGATCTTTTATCTCGTTTTGTACCTGGTCAATGATTGACTCCCTTTAATGTAATTCCATGAGCCTCATAAACTTAAGAGAAAAGATATACGAATATAGTTGGTTGTTCTTTCCTTATTTACAATTCATTTTGAAAAGTTATGTGAGCAGTGTTTATTGTTGTAGGAACTAGTTATGAACTTCAATTATCAATTTAAACTTTTGGTTGAAATGATTTTAACATGATATCAAAGTTCGTATGCGTACCTGTTGGAGTGTTATTGCCTACATGTGAGAGTCTCACATTGATTGTGGAAGATAGTTTTGTGTGGTTTATAAAGTCTAAGAAAACTCCTCTCATTGCCAATTGGTTTTGAGAAATGTGGATACCTTTGGGCTTGTAAATCGGACTCACTCTCTTCCACTCGGGTTTGGCCAGGCCCGTTCATGATTCTAACATGGTAAGAAGGCTTACAAAGTTCTAAGTCTAGAGTCCAAGGCGCTATCATCATTTCTAGAGATATAGTTTTTCATGAACACATTTTCCCTTACATTCATGATTCCTATAAAGGATTCTTTCCCCTCCCTCCTACTGATAACATTGTTCTTCATGAGCCTGTTTTTCAGCCTCCTGGATCCCCTTTTCCTACTCCTTTACCTTCCCCTTCTACACCACCTAGCCCACCTTCTATGCCTCCTTCTCCACAGCCTATTTCTCCACAACCTATTCCCATGACAGACCTGCAACCCCATGTCCCTCCACAACCTTCCCCTTCCTTTGATCCTCCTCCTAGAAGGTCTGTCAGAACCTTTGATCCCCCTTCTTACTTATCTGCTTACCAATATAACATTCCTTCTCACCAACCAAATGCTTCTTGCAATTGTACCTTAACTTCCCTTTGCTGTCCTTGTCCCACCACCACCCCTACTCATGTCAGCACTATTTCTTGTTTGAATGCTTCTGTCACTCTTCATGTTCAGGAACCCTTGAATTATGAGCAAGCTGTCATATATCCTGAGTGGAAGGATGCCATAGCTGCTGAGTTTTCTGCACTTGAAGCTAATGATACTTGGTCATTGTGTCCTCTTCCTCCTGGCAAGAAGGCCATCCATTGTAAATGGGTGTTTAAGGTGAAACACAAGTCTGATGAAACAATTGAAAGGTATAAAGCCAGGCTGGTGGTTTGATGAGTTATAAATTACCGCAAGCGTACGAGTCAGTTGTAGCACTTACGAGTCGGTCTCAGGGAGGTCAGGGATTAAGTACTAGTGTTGTCTCGGATTACAAGTTATCTACGCAAATCATAATAGAAATATTTATCTAATCGAATAAGCATAAACATAAACCTTAACTGAATAAAGACGCGATAAAACGATAAAAATAAGCAACACTAGGGCGAAGGTATCACAACCAATACGAATCAATCGACGCACTAACTCCGTTAACGACTTATCGAATTGTTTATTGGGGTTATCTAATGACGGAATTTGACTCTCGTACACAATTCCGACTTCCGTTCACACGAAAACATACAAGTTAAGACCCGACTCTCGTACGCGATCTCAAACAAATAATCAACCATATCAACCACGATCATACAATCAACAATAAGCACAACCCAATAAAAAACTCAATAAGTCGAAGTCAATTTAACAACTAATTCATAATAGGTTCAACCAAACCCTAGTATAAAATTACTATTCAATCATAAAATTAACAATAACAGTAACAATAAAATAAATAACAAACATAAAAAGAACAAGATAAATAACTTAACTTTTTATTGAAATTGAAAGCAAAGATCGATCTGAAAATAGAGAAGAACCATGAAAGTATAAAGTTTTTCCTAAACCTAAAACTTGAACTGAAAAAGAATGTACAAGAGAAGATGATCCAAGATGCAGTCAAGTTTTTTTTATTTTTTAACTAGGCTTAATTACAAAATTGGGCTTATAATTTATTTTAAGCTCCAGCCCACTTGATTGGTTTTAGTAATTCTCGGCCCTTGTTTTGCAACTGGGCTTGTCTCGAGCTCGTTTTTATTTCGCGTCGGCATTTTTGGCATAAAATACTCCATCTGCAATAAATACAAAATATTCGCAATAAACCGAACTAGGAGGAAATATAAAACATAGCAAAAATGCCGGAAATATGTACAAAATGACGGGGAGATCATATATAAAATATAAGTAAAATATCGACTTATCATGGTTAAGGGTTTCACTCAAAAAGAGGGTATTGACTACAATGAAACCTTCTTCCCTGTGGTCAAAATGACTACAATTCGTTGCTTGGTCAATGTGGCTGTCAAAATGGGATGGTCTCTCACTCAACTTGATGTTAATAATGCTTTCCTCCATGGTCATTTAGATGAAGAGGTGTATATGTCTCCTCTACCTGGTTTGCATCTTCCTGAACCTAAGCTTGTCTGCAGACTTCAAAAGTCTCTTTATGGGCTTAAGCAGGCCTCTAGACAGTGGTATGCTAGGCTCAATAGTGCTCTCAAGCTACAAGGTTTTGTTCAATCACTCAATGACTATTCCCTCTTCATCAAATATACTGGCTGCAAGTCAGTGTTCCTGGCTGTTTATGTGGATGATATCCTGGTTACTGGTGATGACTTGGATGAAATTGCCAGGTTGAAAGTTTTCCTTGATGCCATTTTCAGAATTAAAGACTTGGGTCCTGATGTGTTTTAAATTTACCGCAAGCGTACGGTGTCGTAGCAAACGGGTCGAACTCGAGGAGGCGAAAGATTAACCACTAGTAAATTTATGATTAAGAGTTTTCTACGTCGATCGATTGGTTTGAGAGTACAAAACTACAAGCTACTAAGCTAAAGCTAAATATAAGAAATGCAAATTTTAAAATAAAGAGAAAAGTTCAATAAGAGAAAGACCTAGGGCTATGGTCTTACCATTAATATGAATTGATCAACGATAATTAAATTAAATATAACTCATCGAATCGTGCACTTGCGTGAGACTAATGTTCCGCTTTAACTTGACAAATTAAAACAATTACCAAGAACTCTCTCTCGAGATGAAAAAGGCCTTCCTAACACGTCACAACTCCTATTCTCATGGCGTTATAACATAATTAGGAGCATTAAGAACCAACATTACACTATCCCAACTCTAACTCTCGCCTATTCTCATGGGAGAGGTCGAATTTTGACTTGGGTTCTCTAAGAAGGAACTCAACTGTCGTTGTAGTTTCAACTGAGGAGGACTCAACTTATGTTAATCACAATTATGTAAAACCCCTATCAACTAAACCCAACTCTCATTGTAATCTAATCGCGGTAATTATACAAATTAGGACCAACAAAAATTAAGAATAGGCTCAACCCTAATCAACCACAAGTAACACAATTCAACAAGTACGTCGAAAGTTACGTTGATCAATTCACATTAAGGCTCGACCGAGCCCTAGAAATACGACTACTCACTACTCATAACTACGACTACAAGGATGAAATTACTAACAATAAACATTATAACAATAATAAACTGAAATTAAAGAGAATAAGTAGAGAAGTAAACTTAGTCTTAATTGAAATCGAACGAGAAATTGTGCAAATCGAACTACCGAAATTACTCCGTAAAACTCCGTAAATACCCTACAATACGCCTACTACTACGTTCTATGTTGCTGTTATTGTTTGTATGTTTTCTGAAAACCAAAGTAATTAACTGCCTAATCATTAATCCCTCCCATACCAGTAACTTCCAATGATGATGTTTTTTGTCTCCTCTGCCTCCAATTTTTCTTGTTGTTGGGCCGAGCTCCCCAAGGTTTTTGGGTCCATTTTGCTTTTCCTTTCTTCTTATCGTCTTTAGTCCGTGTTTTTCCGACTTGATCGACCTCGTTTTATTATTCTCATCATAATTAGCTCCTACCTGCAAATATTTACACTAAATCGCAGTAACACGTCCTAAAACGAAATATAATATAAAACGGGCTAAAAATGACATAAATATATATAAGAACTACGGGAAAGAGTGTATAAAATATCGTTAAAATACAAGCTTAACAGGTCCTCTTCATTACTTCTTGGGACTTGAGTTCTTCCCTACTTCTGATGGCATGGGTGTGAATCAGCATAGGTTTGCCCTCAATCTCCTATCTGAGTTTGGGGTTGCTCAGTCTTCTGGTGTGATAAGTCCTCTTGTGCCTGCCACTTCCTTAGCTAAGGACCTTGGTGACCCTCTTCCTGATCCTTCTGTCTACAGGAAGTTGGTGGGTAAGCTCAACTTCTTGACCCACACCAGGCCTGACATATGCTTTGCTGTTCAGCACCTTAGTCAGTACATGTCCAACCCTTGTGAACCTCATCTAAAGGCTGCTTGTCATGTGCTTGGCTACATTGCAGCTTCACCTTCTCAAGGGATCCTATTGACTCCTTCGTCTGATTTTTCTCTCCTGGCTTATAGTGATGCAGACTGGGCTGCTTGCCCAAACACACACAAGTCAGTCAGTGGATTTGTGGTCTTCCTAGGTGGCTCCCTGATTTCCTGGAAATCCAAGAAGCAGCAAACGGTTTCTTTGTCCTCTGCTGAGGCCGAATATCGCTCTCTCAGACGTCTTACAACAGAGTTGGCTTGGCTTACTCGTTTGCTCTCTGAAATGGGTGTCCCTGATCTTGTTCCTATCCCTGTCTACTGTGATAGTCAGGCTGCTATTCATATAGCAAAGAATCCTGTGTTCCATGAACGAACAAAGCACATAGACCTTGACTGTCACTTTGTTCGTGAGAAGCTGATTTCAGGCTTGAATACTCTCCATCATATTGGCACCCAACATCAGCCTGCTGATCTCCTTACGAAGCCCTTGGGTGGACCTCAGCATCACTATCTTCTTCGCAAGTTGGGGGTTTGTTCCACACATCCAACTTGTGGGGGGTGTTGGACTCATACAAGTTAGTTATGAGTTAGTTGAGGTTGTTAGAGGTTGTTACACCTCACTCCTATATACCAATTCATTCATTCATTCTCTCAGAAATTAATACAAAACAATTTCTATTTATATGCTCTGTTTTTCTCCTCTTTATTCTCTATTTTTCCTCTCCATTTTCTTCAAGCTTTTCTCCTCAATTTCAATGGAGTTTTCTGAAAATCATCAGTACCGTCGTAAGAACTATTAATAGGCACTAACTATCAATTTAGACTTGTGGTTGAAATGATTCTAACATAACAATTTAATGGTAATGTTATTAATTAGTATAGTATATACTCCCTCCGTCCTGGTCATTTGTTTACACTTTCTATTTTTGGGGGTACGGGTCATTTGTTTACACTTTCCATAAATGGTCATGAGTGACCCATGTGGGAGGTGGACCCCTACTCCCTTAACCAATTACATTTCATAATTTTAAGCAAGTTTTAACCCCTTTCAGACTTATATTATTATTTTATTAATTTTTTCTCTACCTCTCTCCTCACATCGATAAATGTGTATAAAGTAAACGTAAACAAATCACCGAAACGGAGGGAGTAATTAAAATTGTAAAATTTTATTAAAATAACTCATTCAGTAAAATTGCAATATTTCTAAAAGTCTCTCACCAAACACATTATACCCTCCACCTTTCACCTTTGATCACTCATCACACACTTCCAACCATTTTTTAATCTTTGTGTATGTCATTACGATTTACAAGATAAACACCACTCCCCGTGCTACTCATCGACTTCTATTCCCGAAAAATGAATTATGGTATGATTTTACAGACCAAATGAGGACACTTCAGTAAAACTTGGTGAGCCCATTCGGGTAATTGATTTAACGAGGGTGATGGGACGACTAAAGTTGGGATTCGATAAAACTTTATGGGTAGAGATTTTAAGGAAGTTTAGACGGTCTCCATGCAAGCGAATGGACATACATCTACCTAAAAATTACTCGTATTAAGCTATGTTACAAACTAGTTGAATTGCACGGGGGAATCTCGAGTAACTGGAAAAGCTGCTAAAATATTTAAAGTAGAAAATGTCGAGTTATTTTTAACTGTCCATACTCTCCAAAAACGTGATATTTGATTTGGTACATTGATTAACCATATGAAGTGTGCCCATTTTTAGATTGTAGCCATTTTAAAACCGTGCAAAAATAAACACAATTGCTTGGTTAGCTTTATACAAGAAACAATTACATGTAGAGTAACATTCAGTAAACAGTAACTCAACAATACATTTAAGAATACATTATAAACCTAATAACAATCAAATAAGTTGTAAATCTAGCAATTAATAATTAATAATACAAGCAATTGTTAAAAATTAGTTCAGCCGGTCGGAATCTCCCTAATCTTCAAAGCTATTTTTCCGATACAACGATACACGCTATTTCATGTGCAAAACCGAAACCCATTTTTCGTCTATTTCACTTGATGAGCCGCATTATACTTTTTCAGAAAAAAGAAGCAACTCAATTAGGCTTATTTTGTAATTTAACCGTCTAGTAGTAGCGCACCCCGACATATATTTCTACAGGGCTATGATGTTCCATGTTCAGGACTCAATTCAGGCGCATCCATCATGACCGCCTCCTTTATTTCGTGCAACATTTTCAACACTTGCCACATATTAGGCCGATGATCCGGAGTCGCTATACTACACGCTATAGCCACCTCGAGAAGCATAACAAGCCTACTTTCGTCCATACTGCCATTTTCTACGTCTCTAGCCGCCCTGACCCACTTTGCTATATCTTTCGGTGTCAACCCCGGATGTTCTGATGGCGGTTTCCCAGTCAAAAGCTCGAGCAACAAAACTCCGAATGCGTATACATCTGATTTAGGCGTTGATTCAGAATTCGACTTGCGTGTCTCGGGTGCTCTATACCCGATTAAATTTGGGTCGTCAACTGTTACTGAAGAATCGGTAAGAATATTTAGGCAATAGTCTGTGACACACGCTTCAAAATCGGAACCCAGGAGGACGTTCGTGGATTTTAGGTTTCCGTGGACGAGTCTCCAAGCTTGATGGATGTAGGAGAGGCCTTGCGCTACATCTTCTGCAATTTTTAAGCACGATGTCCAGTGAAGAGGCTTTGCTCTCGCTGATTTGGTACCTGCATTCAAGTATTTATATTGTCGTAGATTAAATTAAGCTGATCAATCAACATATAGAACGTAAACTGAATAAAACAAGCTCATGCGGAACAATGTTTAGTAACCTACTAATCTAGTCGCAGCCTATCAGGCTATCACTAACTATATACAAATAAAGTAAGTAGAGTTTACGACAATAATTGATCGACAACACTTAGTCAGCAACATTAACAATATAAAACATTCGTTTTTTTCCCGGTTGTATCAAGTCACGGTTTCTTACCAATGTTTTATCACATGCAAGATTCTCTTTGTTGCGTTTTGATGATACTTACCTAAACTCCAAAACTCTAGTTAGCTATTCTCCATAATCAAATACTCAGTCCAGTCCACTCACGTACCCCCTACGGAATATTTATATCAGAACCATGGACCGCAGTATAAAAATATTGCCATTATCGTCTTAGATATCGACAATAATGTCACTTAAGATAGTGGTCCCTCAACAAATGTGTATTATAATTAAAGTCCATCCTACACGAGCTTTGTTAATTAGGCGTGCACGGGCAGAAAATTTAGTTATACGACGGTCTGTATGACACAATATTTTGGTCAGTGTAGATATCGAATCACACACAAAGCACATGCCAAACCACCTTATAATGCCAGTTACTCATTTTGTTAGGGCGCAAGTCACCCTACAATGTTCTCCAACAGTTTCCACCTCCCGCTTCACTCTCTCATTTTCTCGTCTTTCAAAAAAACCAGAGTCGAGCATGTGTCTCGCCAACCTGTTTCATTGGCCGTGAATTGCAACACATCGTCATTGAATTAGCACTAGAGCCTTTTAGTCCGACAAAATTAGTGGCACCACCCATGGGATCGGACTCTACTAGTTTATACGATTGATTGTTTTAACACTACGAAACACTTTGATAACCGCATTGTTGTTGAGGGTAGTGATCGAAAAGGTGGTGATGAGCTTGGAGACAATTGACACACCATTCGATATGTCTCCCCAAAAGTTGGCTAAAAGCGGGAAATCCCACATACACAGTTAGAAATTCACAATCTCGACCTTGTTCATCAACTAAAGCCCACTTCTTAAGCATATTTCTAATGATTATTAGTCATGTAGTTTCGGATAATGAATGAATATGTCAATGCGAGGCTAAACTAACTCGTAGAATAATGTATTAAGGTTACTTTGATTAACGAGGGTTGCTCATGGGTACGAGGCTAGCTAACTCTGGGACCTAGTGTTCACGATACCTTCATCCTAACCACCAGATACACAAACAGTTAACAGTTCCACGCGTGGAGCAATAAACAAAGCGGAATTTAAATTAAACGAAAAAACAACGAAAGAGGAAGTGCAAGTACCATGGATGAGAGAAAACAAAGAGCCATTAGGGTGATAATCATAAACCAAAAGCCGTTCGTGTTTAGCTTGAAAAAAACACCTAAGTGGCACCAAATTAGGGTGTCTAAGTGCACCCACTGTTTCCATATGTCTCTGAAATACTTCCTCCGAAACCCCAACCATTTTCGCAGCGTCTATCCTTTTAACACAAACTATCAGACTGTTCTCCACCACCGCCTTGTACGTCGTCCCAATCGTCCCCCTCCCCAGCATCTCTGCTGACGCCCTCATCAGCTGCTCGACTGTGTAAACCTCTTTCTCCGCTGCACAAAACACCAGTCTCCCCCCCACCGCCGTCTTCTGCAGCTGCTGCGCGCTCTTCACCTTCTCCTCCCGCTCCTCCTCCAGACGCATCACTTCTGCAGCGTTTATCGCTGCTGAGTAGTCAGCTGCCATTGTCGGGACTGTCTCGTTGTTTCCTGTCTTCCTCCTCACCGCCATTGCGAAACAAATCGCTGAACATATCAAAAACAGCACCCCTGTCGCAAACCCTGCACTCACTGCAGTCTTATTCACGTGGTGTCGTTTACCTCTTTCCTCCACTGCTGTTAACGGCCCCGGCAAAGGCGTTGGCGACAGTTTCGGGTTTTGCTTCACAGGCGCCTCAAAGAAGGGCATTCCCGGCCTACATTCCCTACGAACGATACGACCACAAAGAAACCGATTGTGGTTAAAACTAGAAGGATTGAAACGCAACAATGTCGTCGTCACAGGGACAGCACCACTGAAATTATTACTCGAAACATTAAAAACGGTCAATGTAGTTTGATTAAACTTAGGAATCGTCCCCATAAACCGATTCATCTCGACTCGAAAGCAATACAATCTATCCAAGTCAGCCAACCAAGGAGGCAAGTCATCATGAAGCACATTGTGAGACAAATCAAGGGTTCTAATCCTACGCAACATTTGAATAGACGGCGGAAAGCGGCCCTGAAAGCGGTTATACTGAAGGTAGAGCGCCTTGAGGTTAAGGAGGTTAGAAAGGTCAGGGATGGGCCCACAAAGGGAGTTATTTTTAAGACTGAGAACCCTGAGTTGGGACAGCTGAGTTAAGGAATTAGGGGAGAAGACGCCGCCAAGTGGAAGACTTTCGACGACAAAGCGGATAACTTTGTGGTCGTGAGTAGAGCATTGGATGCCTGGCCAAGTGCAGTGAGGAAGAGATGAGTTGAAGGGTAAGAGGCCATGCAAGTCGGCATTGTGTTTGAAGAGTAAGATGGAAACCGGTTCGGGTGAGCCGAGGGAGAAGTGGCGGTTTGGGTTGAGTGAAAGGAAGCAGAGAAATGTGAGGAAGTAATAGTGAAACATTTGATGAAAGTTGTGAGGTTGAAGAATGAAGAAGAGTGAGTGAGTGAGTGAGTAAATAAGAGAGGAGGGGGGGGCAGAGGTGGCAGAGAGTCACGTGGAGGGAGGTGGAAAAGTGAGCTCAAGAGTGAAGAAGGGGTAGTGACGTGAGAGAGAGTCCGTACTTATGTGATTGTATTTAGTGTGAGTAAAGTTGATCAATCATCAAATGCTGTGTGTGTGTGTGTTCTCTATAGACTATATAGGTCATCACAAGAAGACATGTCTCGTTCTTTAATCTTTGATTTGAAATAAATATGTTTTCCTTTTCAATTTCTAGGCACGTTGCTAGAATGCTAGGAGTAGGAGTGATTGGAGGTCAGGAGGTGGGTATGGGCGAGCCGGGGTTTGGTTTTCAGGCTTCGAAACAACTCGTGGGGGTGGCAGGTCAAGCCTGAGCCAGACTATGCTTGTGAAACTAATTCAAGTTTGGATGTCCCACATCGGGGATTCGGGGAAGTAAGGTTGAATTGATGTGTTTATAAGGGATAATAAGGCCTAGTGTTTTTTGGGCTTAAGTGAGGATAACGAGTCCAAAAATATGCGTTTTACCATTAGGTGAGGCGTATTATGACGATAATGGGTTGGACTATTATATCAACGGACCGAGCCTTGAAAATTTTGGTCTAGCATAGTACTTGGGTATGCCTTGACGAGCCGTGTTGTGCCAAACAAATCGTAGTACCCAATTTTGTGGGTTGGGCTAACAACGGCTAGTATACTATGAGTGATGATTCGTGAAAATTTATGTGTTGAAAAGAAATTACCACATGTAAAGATGTTAAAAACTTAAGAGTAGTGAAAACCACAAATTGTGGCTCAAACAAAAGGGTGAATAGATACTCCATAATAAAGATTTAGACATAAGAAAAAGTAAGGAGTGAAAGATACTTAGACCATCCTCATTCAAACTTTTTAACTAGTTCATGACTCACTTGGGTCATGTTAATTACCCATTAATTACAAAATTAGTATGACTCACTTGCAATATAGATCAAGTGGTGACTTAGTTTGGTGAACTTGAATCAAGTTGTGATTTAGTTTGTGTCTACTTTTAATTGGTTGAAAATTAATTAAAAGGATAAAAAATAATTGAGAATGGTAAAAAGTAAAAAATAATTGATTGATGACTTAGATCATGACCTTGTTTGGATGAGAGGATGCAACTAGATCAAACTTGTAGAATTAAATTAAGGGTAAATTTGAGTCATGACTCAATTAGATTGAATGTTGGATAGGGATGGTCATAATAACTTTTTAGTCTAAGACAAGGACGACTGGACGAGTATTTGTTTCAGGGTTGTTTTTCCATACGGTAACTAATATTCTGTATGTAATTACATCGTCAGTATGATAACTAACCGAGTAGTCGTACCTCTTATAATTTGTAGAAAAATTTCCAAGAAAAGACATACCCATGGTCAAATTTCCAAGAAAAAACATATCAATACTCATTAGTCATGTGAAATTTTTTTTGGTAGCGGAATAATGAGATCCGTAGCAAAACAAAGTAAAATGAGTCAATTTCAGCTAAGTTAAGGTTAATTTCGTAACTTTTTCAGGACACATCTTAACATTATTTTCGATGGCATAATCAAAGGAAAAAAATAGTCCAATTATATATTTACACCAAAGATAAATGTTACGGAATACTTTTTTCCGATTGTCGTAAAATCGTTTGTAGGTGAATTACGTTTATAGACCAAGACAATAGACGTGACTAGAAACATCTGGTACATCAGAAATAGGAAACATAGAGAGCGAAACACCGACCAACTCCAAGAATAAATAATACTATTTCGTGTATATATAAAAGCAGTGCAAAAAAAACCAACGTAGGTTTCGAACAACAAATGAGAGGAGAAAAATGAATGAAACGACGACAATGGACATGGAAATGACGGAGGTTGTTCACACGGCGGACCACTCCGCCGCCGCCGTCGCGCCTCCGCCGAACGACGTCGCCGGAAACTTCCTCGCTTTGGCTCGCCAGCTCGTCGATCAAGGCAAACCTTCTCAAGCTCTTCAAGCGGTAATTTTTTTTTTTTTTTTTTTGTTTTTTTACTTTGATTGAATTTAAATTGTTCGCTTTGATGTTTAGCGGTTTTAGTTTAGTTTTGTGTTGTTTTGTTGCTTGAACGTTTGATCGCTGAATTGTTTCCCAATTTCTTCTGCAGAAATTGTTGTTGTTGTTGATATGATTGTCGAATGTTCGTTTAAATTTGTCGAAAACTCTTGAATGTTGTTTTGTAGAGTAATTAGGAGGTATAAGATTCATGTTTTAGGGTACTTGATGATTTTGGACTATAAGTGTAGATAAAAATGGTTGCTTTGAGTATCATGGGAAGATTTTTTGATCAATTATTGTTTGGAGATTATAATCGAGGAGTCGTTCATCGATTGATTGTTGTTTGGTCGACGCTTTTGCGGTAAAATCAGAGTAATTAGGGTTTGGTAACTGGTTTTGCTTCAAAGTCATGTATTAGGGTTTAAGAGTGCTCAAGATTGTGGAATTCGTTGCACATCTTTTTGGTAAGTTTGGTGGATGGCAGTAAATGATTAGGAAGAACGGTAATTCCTCTAATTAATTCCGCTTTTGGAAGATTACATTTACTATGGAAGTGTAGTTTGTCGCCTTGTCAATTCTCTCATCGTTTTGTTCTTCTTGCTGAATTGTGAGTGTACCCGAGATGAGTGAAAATTTTATACCTCTTGAATTATTCAACCGTATCTGTTGTTCCCTTGTTTAGCTCTCGTGTGTCCTCTTTGACTTTGATACTTGTTGCTTAGTTTAGAAAAACTCTCAAATAAGGCGCCAGCCAAAGCATAGGTTTGCCTTTTAGACAAGGTACCGCTAGCAATGTATGTTAAGATGTCATTTTTGTCTCCTTTTCGTCTAATGTTTTTAGTTTTAATGGTAACCTTATCCCATTATGCCTACTTCGACTCCTTTTGCTTTGTAACGTATTCGTATTTTATGATCCAAAAATTAGTATTGTTGCCTAATTTTATTAGGGGAACTCAAATTTTATTTTCAAAAGTAGTGAGCTTCTTGTTGTTGGGTGCGCGTTTCAATCTTGTGGCCTTGTGGGTATAGGCTCTTGTTGACTGGGTGCGCCTTGTACCTTTAAAAATTACGGAGTAATATTTGTTATGGAATTATTTATTATTTCATTTGGCGTGAGCTGTTTGAGTTGATTAGTTTGTAGTTTCTTGCAAGTTTTTTGGGCACCTTCTCCAATCTCCATGTTGTGGTGAGAGATTGTTAATTGTCTTCGGTGGATGTAGGTAACTACCATGTTGGTTCACTCAAGGTTGGAAATTGTAGTTCTGATGGTGAATTAATTTTTGATGTGCTTCTGCATACGGAATAGATGCTGAAATATTTAGGCTAAATCGTTTATTACTTACTACACTTTAAAATACCCGTTTCTAATATGATTGAGGTTTATAAAGTTTTTTTTTTTTTTTTTATTATTGCTACAATACTACCTACGAACTTATCTGATAAAATATTGGTAACTTAGATATTTTCTGACAATTTTACTTCCTTTCTTCTTATTTGCTAGCTATACCCGTTCTTCCTTTCTCGTTCTCCTTCTCCATATGTTTAAATTAGTTTGTCAAAGTTAGCTGGCTGAAAATATTTCGTCAAATTGTCAAAAATGATGTTTAAATTAGTTGTCAAAGTGAGCTGGCAGAAAATATTTCGTCAAATTTTGAGTTGCAAACCAACTAAGGTACCAATTTTCAGTTACATAGGTTTTGAAGGTGGTATTGTTAAAAGTTACTCTGTATTTTAAAAATAGGTGTTTCCAGAGATACTACTTAAAATACGATTTGTGCAAATATTTATTAAACTCTTGGATTTAGCTGTCTAATTATTAGGAAACTGTGATGTGATTTCAGATATTTGATGATCTACACTTTTGTTTGTCATTTCCCATACAGTTTTATCGTTCGATTGAGCTCTATCTTTAACTCAAACTTCTTCAGCGTAGCAAAAAATTTTTCGTTCTGAATACTAATGGAAACAATGAGTCATCAATTAATTGTTTGTA
The DNA here is from genome assembly GCA_023091065.1 of Dianthus caryophyllus. NCBI lineage: Eukaryota > Viridiplantae > Streptophyta > Magnoliopsida > Caryophyllales > Caryophyllaceae > Dianthus > Dianthus caryophyllus. The sequence goes on from CM041517.1 coordinate 5,905,030, forward strand.
TACTAATGGCATGGTTTATTAGTTCCTTGACTGTATTTAGTGTACCTTGCGCATGGGCGTTTTTAGTGTACCCATGGCACCCACACATTTTTTGGGTAAAAATTAATAGGTCTGATTAAAAAAAAAAAAAAAAAATTGCATTGAAGAAGATTTGAACCCCTAACCAATGACTCATAAATCAACTCCACTACCATTAAACCACTTACATTTTAGCAATTAATAAGTCAGTATTTATTGTATTATATTTATTTTTTTCTTTCCATATTTACTCCAATTTTACAAAGTTTATCAAGACATTTATTTTACCTAGTTTTAATTTAACAATTCATTTACTTTCTATTATTTAATAATTTTTATTTCTTTTTTCTAGACTGAGACCAAGGTAACATAGTCTTATAACTTAAGATAAACTTAATTTCGAAAACTCATTTCGCAATGACGTTTTTTTGTTTCTTTTAATTTACACTTGTTATTTTATTTCGTTTAAAATTGCTATCTCAAGTAGTCTTATAATTTAGTTCATTAGAAAACGCCCCTCAAATGGCGTTTTGTTCTACGACTCATCTTTTTTAATTAATTTAATCAGGTAAAATGTATCGCGCGAAAGTGTTTTATGGCTTAAAAAATCCGAGTCTACATGCATCCCGTAAGGGTAAATAGTTTTATTTCCGACCCAAAACTCTAATATTTTTTTATTTTATTTTTAAAAAAACACTACGGAGTATTTACCAAATCATTCTAAAAAAAAGACGTTAAAAACTTGTTTTGATCCGGATTTTAACTTTTATCTGACTCATATTATACCACCGATATTTTTTCTCGATTCATATAACCTGACGAACCCGTTTGTCGAGTTTAATCGGCACCCACAGTCCGAAAAGTCTAAAATCGCCCCTGACCTTGCGTATGAGATTAGATTACTTCAGGTTTCTAGATTATCATCTCGGTCGACTTTTTCAAGGAGGATCTCAGAGTTCATTGTGATGTGCTGCTAAAGATAATTTAAATTTAGTTTTTGGACAAAGTGGAGGAAATAGGAAAAAGGAATGGAGAGGGATAGGTGATTTTTCATTTACTCCAACTGATAACGCTATTAGAATGGTAGCATTTTCTGGGAGCACCTTGTTGAGAGAAGGTCTATGAATACCATCTTTGCTTACAGAACCAAGAATGGTGCGTGGATGTAGTGTCCCCAAAGATAACTTATTTGTATCGCCTAAACATTTAAATTTGTTTTGTCACGTCAACCTTCTTTTCGACATTGCACTTACGGAATTAGACTCTTCGTCTTTGGCCATATATCTGAAAATCTTTACTCATGTCATTGAGAAGAGAACCGCGTACTTGCTAGTTGCTACGTCTTGGTTTTGGGTATAGTGGAATAAAGTAAAATGGCTCATTAAACTGGCTCATAAATGGTGTGAATGCCTCCTGAAATATCATTCGCAGATATTAGTATTTGATAGTATATTGATTTTTGTATTGCTTAATTGACCGTTTTGGTACGTATCTACTATTATGGTGACCTTTCCAGTCGTTTGACACTGATATTATAATTCTTGATCTAGGAAAAATATCTGCATTTAAGACTGTAAGATCTCTCCATGGTTGCATATAGTCGGTTCAATTGTCGCGTATCCTACTCACTTTCATGTATTGGCAAAAAGTTCTCGAATGGGTAAATAGTCAATATTGTATGTGCAGTGATCTTGGTGAAATCTCTGATCATAGACTCGAATGATCTTTATAATCCAATATGGTTTTGAGCTGTGATGCAGTTTGTCATACTGAGATATGCTAACTTAGATTATGAAAGATATGGCTTGCTAGGTTTGGGGTTCATTCCATAGATGGCTTGATGCTTGTCTCCTACCGCAGTGAATTAGAGTGACTGAGATTTTAATTGCCGTAGTGCGCAGGATATGCGGTTTTAGATGCCATACTGCACGAATTACGCATGTTGAATTTTAGTACTTTGTGGGAGCGTGTTTTTGCCTATGTTTAAAAATTTGTCTGTTATACTCGATCCGTTTTTTGAATCAAATTTGAGTACATCATATGATGTAACTTTTCCTCTCATCTTAGGTTATTGTGTGCATTGATTTTAATGTACCATTGCCTCTAACCCCACTTACTAATTACTATCCAATCTAGGGAAATTATATTTCTTCGTTTCCCTCTAAATCTATCCCCATTCACATAAAAATTCAGGCTTTTGTGCATGATGTTAAATAAAGGTTGTTACATTGAAACATGATTGTAAAGGTTTTGAAGATCACTGCAACCATATTATACCACATTCGAAGCGATATTGGCCGTGTTTATGATGCAACTGATACTATGCTTCCATCATTACGATCCCTCTAGAGGATCAAGTCATTTGAAACTATGCTGTATATCATTCTGAAGTATCTGTTCTGTTGGAAGACAGGTAGTCATGGCTACGAAAACGAAAGGCGGAGAAGAAGCAGTTTTCTATATTTTGCAACGTGCTCGAGAGCTGTATAGATCAAAATTGCGGGCTAGTGCTGCAGCTGATCAGCTTGCTTCTTTATTCGCTGAATGTGTGATTGCGGAAGCTCAACCTGCTGCAAGTCAACTCTCGCCATCACCCCAGCCTACTGTACCTGCTCAAATCGACCTTGACGCTTGTGAAAAATCAATTTTGTCAGAGAGTGGAAGAAAGCAAATCGTGCTCGATGCTCTCTCCGATGGTACTAGTTTCATCTGCCTGCAGTGTGGTGGCCTAGTGAGCAACCATCGTAAAGACGAGCATTATGCTTACTGGTGTGAGTTTTAAAAATGATTCCCTTCATTTGATCATTCTCATGCTGCTGTAAAGCCATTGCTTGGTTAGTGATAGTGCTATGGTAATACTCAGAACGATTTGGTGATCAAAATTACTGCTGGAGCTCTGTTCGAGCTTCAAGTGTAAAATATAGCGAGAATCGTGTATGTTGAGTACTTGTAGATGAAGACAAATGACTTGGAATGGAAAGGCGCAATAGATGATATTTGCGCTATTGGATACTGTTGTGTTCTGTACATGATATTTTCATATTTCGAAATCATCACTTGATTAACTTTAATCCAAGCGAAGTATCATGTTATGCATTCTTCAGCAAAGCAGTTTGCTAGTCCCCGACTTCCCGTGGGTTTAAAGTTTTGTTACTTCTCTTTAGTGACTACTTTTCTAACCCGAAAGTAAACAAGAAGATTGAGAATGAATTACTCGAACAAACTAAATATAATAGGAAAATCAGCCGTAGTGGCTATTTTAATTTGACGCCTTTGTGATTGGCGTTGATGACGCTGTTTTTGTTTGAGGTCGATGACCTATGATATGTACGACGTTTTACTAGTGCATCTAAACATACGAGGACTTTTCAAATATCATATAGCGCTGTCTTTTTCTTTATACAAGTGTTTTGTTCGATTACTTTAATGTCTATAAACAACCAAAATTGTACTCAAGCCAACTTGCTAGCCAAATAAGGAGTGAAATACATGGTTTATGTAACCAATAAACCAAACGATCATAAGTAAGTTTGAAACGATAAAACGATAAAACGTCTCCTTAGTTATTTGGAATCTTTAAATTTTTTGAAGACGGTTTTATACTTTTACGAGGTTTTATTAATATAAGATGAGAGTAGGTAGAATTATTTAAGTCATGCAAAAGGAGCAGGACACTTTTATTCATTCACTCGCTCACTCATTCACTGATTTATTCTACAGGTTTGCATTTCTCTCCTTCGTCGTCTCCTACTTTTCTTTTTTTTTTGGGTTAAAATTTGTCGATATTAGGGTTTTAGGGTTTCAATTTCCGACGAACTTCAAACCCTAATTCGTTTTCCGTCGATTTCCGGCGGTTATTTCTCGCTGTTAATTCACCTTACATCAACATTCATCGCATTTTTCCGATGAATTTTTCACTCGATAAGTTAATGATCAGTAGTTTGTTCAATAATGTGACCGTCTTTATCGAATCTGAAATGATCATTAGTTTGTTCAATAATGGTTGCGATAATCGTTACAATAGTCACATTTTATTAGTGAGTTTGCGCACATCGTTTTAGAACTTCTTCTAAAGGTGGTGCCTTTTTTTAAGTCTGTTAGGTTTTTGTTTTTAGTTGTGCGCATGCGTTCTATCTCAAAAATGTGGTAAATTTAGCTATAATTGATGATCTACGTGTTGATTTTGGGCGTGGTTTCTTGTTGCAGTGATCAGAGATAGAGGAGTTTTAAGTAACAAAGAATGTCGGAAAACCAAGGAAACGGATTTTCTGCTGGTAGAGGATGTATGTTTTGAAATTTTGATCATTTATCGATTTGACTTCAATATTGTTGCTTCTACTATACTAGTAATTGCCTGCAGTAAGGACTTTTGCCCGATATTGCAACTCGATGTGTTATCAATTTTAAGGCGGTCATATTCTTGTGGGAGACATGATACCTGGTACAATAGTAGCATTGATGTCCTTGGTAAACGATTATTAGACTCACTCTTGATTTTACACGCCTACTCTCAGAAGTGTGATTAAATTTTGGGTATTCTGAATCCTCGATTTTTTTAGTTCCAAAATCTAAGAGATGTAGTTGCAAGGGGCTTCATTGTCCAGGGAGAATAATATCCACATACCCTTGTTGTTTCCTTTCAACGGAAGTCAAAAGATTTGAGTGTTATATGTAATCCATCTACGGAGTATTTTATAAGGTTATTTACATATTACATTTGCTTTTGGAATAGAGTTTAGGAGCAATAAAAGCTTTGGTTGGCTGTATATTTGGAGTATGAATTACTTCGGCTTCCTTAACATAATTTAAGACCACTTCCCCACGTATGTTTGTAATGTTTGGAGTGTTTTTTTTCTTTTACTTTAGTGGACTGATTAAAAAGAAGAATGTAAACCATCCAGCGGCATGTTGGAAGTATTGATTTGTGGTTAGGACTTGGGATTGTATAGCTGTAGTGAAATTTATGTATGATTTGAAAATGACTATAATGACTACGTGTCTTTTATATCACAAAGAATTGGTCACTCTACGTAGTGTTCGCAGCTGTGTGTGTTAGGGTTAAGGCTGCCTACATACAACCCCCTTAGTCTTCTAGTTGCGGTAGCCATTGTGGCACTGGGGTAACGATGTTGATGATGTTGGTGTATATGAGTTGTTGTGTGAAATTGAGCGAATGAATTAGACAAGAAGTTTCATGGGCAGTCTTTAAGCATCAATATCTAGCATTTTCCATTTAAAATTAAGCTTGGAGAAACAATGTTTCATAGGAATATCGGTTGGCACCTAATATCCTTCATATAGATCATCGGGCCACTTCATTCCGACTTTGTAGATCATATTTGGGGTGTGCTGTGCATGAGTATAGGGGTGTTTTATTGAGTTCCAGGCTCATAGTTGAGTTTAAACAAGTTTATTTGGTGGTAGCGATTCGTATTGCCATTAGTCATTCAGTCAACTTGAAATTGCTGACCCCTTCTGTTTTGCCCTGCTTTTTTCCAGTCTCAAACGTGTCACTGGAAATTGCGTCTATGAGATGCTCACGTCATACTTAATCCAGTTATTTTGTTTCATAGCTATCTACTACCACTGTGTGACTTTCTGATACACAATACATTAGGGGAACCAAATAATCAAACTATCAGAGCACATTAGGTGTTTTGAGGTGGTATCAGCTGCAGTATGACAACCAATTTTTCATCATGATTAAAAGCGATATTGAACACCATGCGTTAACCCTTTATTTAGATCCTTTTTCTTTGAATCTATACTATGTTGTAGTGTGAGCTTAGGTATTAACTATTAACCTTCAGTGTGCAGACTCATGTGACTACCTCATACTAATTTTTAGTAGAAGTTTGTGCTCTCGTACTTCTTCGATACTATTAGTGATGTTTCTGGTTGCGCATATACAATTTTTTTAGCATACAAGATTTGACTATTTAATACTCCGTACTATAGATCTAAGACAAATTATAAATGACATATTATCATGAATTTCTTTTCTTCACAGCAATTTTGAAAGGAAAGGATGATGACTCCGCAAAGTCAAAGAAGGGATCAAGAGTACAATTTACTGATGAAGGTACCACCTATTCTCTTAATTGTTTTTTATGATTTCGTTACTTTACTTACACAGCTAAGTTGAAATATCCACCATTGCCCATTGGTCACTATAATATTTTTGATATTTGTTTTGAATATTGAGTTTTAGTCTTTTTATATGACAGATTTGACAAATCAGCGCTGTGAAAATGAGAATAGTTAAACATATACGGATTACTTGTTTTCATATAACATAACCTAACATATTTTATTTATCACAATGGTTTTCGTACTTCTCTTGGGTATAAAGATTCCCCAACTGGAGCTTACTCAAAATCTGGAGGGAAGGGTGAAACTCCGATAGGTAACATTCTGACTTTCGCTGTGCTGTAAATTTCAGCATTGCATATAAGAGTGACCCCGTTGTATTCAATTGCCGGTCCCTTGATTTCTCTTCTTAGATATCTTTGTTATCAAATTACTTGCTGCAGGCGATCCTTTAAAGACGGGCAAAGGAGGGAAAAAGGGCCCTGCCCCAAAAGAAACGAAGTATGAACTTAATGTTCAGTCAGGTACATACACCTGTCTCATAGTATCAATGCCATTGCGTATCATGTTGGACAGTTATAGATTTTCCGTTGAATATTGAAGTGCATACTTGTGTGTTAAAGACTTAATGTTGTTGATTTCCTGTTGAATATTTTGCTTAATAAGCTTTTTTATGTCTTACTCGTTCACGAAACAACATTAACTTATGGCTTTTCTGACAGAGCTTCCAAAGAATGCCCTATGTGTGATGGATTGTGAGGCAGCTGATATTTTACAAGGAATTCAGGAGCAAATGGTGTTTCTTTCTCGTGATCCAAATATCAAACTTCCCATGTAAGTTACAAAATTTGATAGTTTATGAAGCTCCCTTTTCTCTTTCAAATATTTCTTTAGTAGTTGGCATATTAATGAGTGGGCTTGGCAAATAGCCTGGGGTGTATTATGTTTTTCGTTCTGCTTTATCGTGTGTGTTTGCTTCTTAAACATTTTTTGAATTAAAAAAAAAAGGGTACGGACGTACGGTACTCATACTCTTCACATTTTGAGGCCGAGTTATAAAAGTTTAAGGGTGTTTGATCTTTAACTCTAAATTGTAGACATAATTACAAATGTGTATTATTGAATGGAACGGCTTCAAAAGAGAAATGTATATAATCATGTGGAACGGAGAAAGTATAACTTATTTTAAGTTTTTAACTATGAGACACAAACATCGACAAGGCTTAGCCTATCTAGCACCTCAATCATAGTCTCATTTGTGCTATTGTAGTTTAGCTGATCATAGTAAATAATAATCCCGAGACTCTCAAAAGACCCCACTTTATCGTACTTGATAAGATAGTTTAGGACAGCAATATATTTTATTACTAACATATATCATGTCGAAATAGGGAAATACAGAGTATACATATCTTGCTTGTTGAACTTGAAGCACATACTAGTATTATTTTGCTAACACTGATGACATTTTGTTGTGACACATTTCCTTCCTATGTCAGCTCATTTGACAAGGGCTTACAGTATGCCACCAGTGGATCTCGATATTCTGACATCAAGGCAGTTAGAGAAGTTCTTGAGTATCCTTTTGTTATCCGTCATTTTTGTAGCAAATGTAACATCTTCTATCTCATTGTTTAGCCATTAACATAGATTTCAGGAATCTGAAGATACATGGGGCTGCTGATGACGAGGTAAGAGTCATCGTCTTTATAGACCTTGTAATTTATTATACGAAACTAAATTTTTTGGTTGTTCTGACACTTTTCTTTTCGTAGATATGTGTAATTGCCAATGCTTGCCCTGAAACCATTGATGAAGCTTTTGCTTTACTTCCTTCCCTCAAGGTACACTGTATTGAAATTTATTCTTGGTCATTTATTCGTATTTATTTTATCTAGTCGCTAAATCATAACCATTTTGTTTATTCTCAAAAGGCAAAGAGATCTCAGATCAGTGAACAACTCAAAGATGCGTTAGTGGAGCTGATTAAGTTGAAGTTACCTGCCGAAGGTTTCAAGGAGTAGGAAGATCAACGTTACCGGCGTAAGGTACAAAACTATAATTATCTTAGATTTTGAGTCTTGAAATTCTTGAAGTTCATATTTTTGCGTTTTCAGTCCCCTCACCCTCTCACCCCGAAAGGTGAGTCTAGTGAAAGACCGTCTTTCACTTTTTAAAGTTTAAGACCGTCAATAAAGGAAGACAAATTAAATAGGTATCATAGTGTATACTGTAAAAGGATATACTCGTTTACATTTCATTGTGAAAGTACGTCTTTTTTTATACTTCGTGCATCTCCGAAAGTTTTTCACAAAGTCTCAAAACAGGTGGTCACCAATTTCTTTTGCATTGTAGAGCCACCTATTTAATATGCATTCATTTATCGTCGTCCATTCTAAAATGAAAGACGGTTACAAAAAGGTTTCAGAGTATAGTAAGCCTTAACATAAAAAAAAAATGCGGTTTGCAGGCATCTTTTGTTCGGTGGGAAGATGACACTCCAGACATGTTACTCCTTTGACACCTGAATTCAATGTTTTAATGCGTTTCAAACGCTAATCTAAGCGGCATGTAGTTATCTTTCATGATGTTGGATTGTACTAATCATAGTGTATATGTTTAATGTTAATGGCAATTGCAGTTTGTTGAACTGATTTCGTATCATTTAGGTCACTCAGGTCATTTATGATCATATCTTTCAGTTGAGTCGTTCATCGTCCAATGTCTCGCTGTTGTTATTTGTTTCCTCCATGTTTGTTATGCGGAGTATATTATTCAGGGTCATTTCAAACAAGTCGTTTCATACGAGTAAGGCTCCTTTCGGGGAACTAATGTTGATCAGATAATGTCCAAGGCAAGGCGATCAAATATGCGTTCGCGATAAAGCTAAACTTGATTTGTTTCAAAAAATAAGTATATAAGATTATGAAAGAACGCGTGATGAAAACTTTATGATAAGAAACGGGTATGTTTGCGTACAATTTCGGTGCGAATTGCGTTCAAATTGTAGTTTTTCTATTTCAATGTACTCTGTAATTGTTATAGTACAAGTGACTTCCATAGTTCCATGCCCTTTACATTTATGACTATTTTTTTTTTTTTTTTTTTTTTGACAAGATACATTTATGACTATAGATTAACACATTTTTTGATGGCGACAAAATGCAACTGTAGATTAACATATTTTCACTTAGTTCTCTTACAGTCGAGCTCCTTTGGACCCTCTCCCTTGCAAAGAGCTCGAAGGGGTTCAAGAAGTTGACGTTGGCGTTGACATAGGAAATTCTCGTGGAATGTATAAGCTGGTTCCCTCAGTTGTAGTCGCCGGAAAAAAAAAAATTAAAATTCACCCTAAATTAAATCTCTTCTCAATGTATCTCTTAAAGAATACAACAATATGATTTACAATATATAGAACAGAAAAAACTCAATCACACCTAAAATATGTTAATAAAATTTCTACATGTTCCTACATCTCCTGAGTATATTTAATAAAAACAAATATGTGTGTTACACGCTGCAAACTAATAAAAACTACCTACATACACTAGAAAGCAAAAGGGAAATGCTAAAACAACCCTTCATTCACATATCGAAAAACCCCATCGAAATAATAGTAGACACTTATCTTCTTCTCTTGTTATTCACAGGGACAAACCTTCCGAGATTCACGCATCTGCAGTATACCCGCTTGTTGGCGAGAATCTCCCTTATGCCTAACCAGTTCCGGATTTATGGAAATTTACGCAATCCAGCGATTCTTCGACACTAATCCAACTAAAACCAAGACATACCACACACCATACTTATGGGCTCCTTGTATACAATAGCATTCACCTAACCTGAAATAGATCGGGGATGACGAGTTAAAGCGGCAGTTCTTTTGAAGTTCGGTAACTTAAATGAGGAAAAGTGGATACATACCTACATTGGGTTTGCCGCTTGATCACACACACACACACGCATGAATGTACGCGAAGAGTCAATAAAACAATATCTAGGCCCCAAAATACTATATCATGTCGGTCAAAGCCTGTGGCCGAGGCCTTGACCTCACAATTGTTTCATCACTGTGCTTGATCCATTCTGATAGCCTCCACGGCTTTTGCCATTTCCATTTGAACTGCAATATCCACTGATGATGACTCCTTTTCCATCGCCATAGCTTACCAGCCTGTCCAGCAACGGCTAGTTTCTTCATCGACAAATGTCCCAGCGGTATCATCTGTGTACAAAAGAAAAGATTATTCGGTATTCGTAGGAAACGACTTCAGAGGAAAGCTAACAAAAAAGGACAAGAAAATTCATTGTAACCTTTTTGGGATCCATGTATGCAGCTGATTCTCTGACTTGGGAATTAGCAATACCAGGAGAATATTTCAACTGTTTTTGAGCTGGTGCAGATACGGGAGATAATGGGCCACTCATATCGTCCGCCGTGTGCTTCGGCAATCCTTGAGAGTTATTCTGCTGATTGACGGTGAAGTTAATATCTTACAAAAAGAATGACACAGGTGCATAAGGTAGCAATCAATTATATAAGCCGGCTAAGTCATGTTCCATATAGTTTCTCTCATTTCACTGTCAGAAAAATTTGAACAAAAGAAAATTTGTAGTGCAACAGCATCTCACCGAAGCTGATGTGGCAAGAGCGATAGACATAGCTTGGTCTCTCGATTTCAGCTCCTTCTCAACCTCTTTTCTACGCATTTCACTTTGCCTAAGAAGACCTACTAGCTCTTTCAACTGTTCCTTCATCTCCTTCATCTCAGTTTCCTTCTCGTATATATGACATCTGTCAACAGAAAAGATAAGGATAAGTTGAAACACTGCACTTCATGCCATAAAATACGACTAGAAGAAACTATCTCGTGGTGCAGTGCTGTCACGCATCATTTTTCCAAGGTTAGACATACAGATTTTGCTTTCATCTGATTATGCATGAGGATTAAAGCTAATCAGTCATAATATACCTTGCATCTGAGAGAGAATTAAACATATATTGGAGTAAACTCTTAGCATCCCCCATGGAACGCAGCTGGTTCCAGCGACCACGATTGCTAAAAGCACGTTCTCTTTCTTCTGCCTCTGATAGCTGTGACGCCATTGAAACTAGCGAATTTGAAGTTATGCTCAGCATATTTTCCAGAGAAGCTATTCTGGCCATCCTAGCATTTGGAGACAAGGATGAAAGCCTGCAAAAGAATGATACCGAAGCGCAATCAAATTAATGGCCAAGGGAAAGCAAACTCTAATCTATACGGTGACAGCCACTATCAGATTTAGCGACAGGATAACTGATTCTATTATCTCCGAGATGTGTACCTAGAAAATCCGTTCTTCCCTTTGGGGGTACTTAGTCCCTTTGAAGAAAGATCTTGTAGTTGTTTCAAAAACGCCAATTCTTCTGCCAATGCACCACGTCTGAGAAAAATGAAGTATCAGTGAAACATTATACAAATATATGACATACGATGGTTCGCATAGCCAATATTCTCAGTCAGAGAACATACACTTGAGTTTGCTTTTCATATTCGGAACGCACTTCATGGACATTTACCATGACTTCTAGCTCATGATCAAGCCAGCGTTGCAGTACCTTTTCATTAGTCTGGAATTAAGAACAAAGTATAAGAAAAAGGGCACGCAAGGAGATATGTTGAAGAACAAAGCTGCAAATAGAACAAACAAAGAGACGTACCTGCCCATTTCCTCCGTTGCCATTTGCTGTTACTGGAAAAAAATCACACACAAGAACACAGATATCAGCACAAGAATGATAGATAAGATGAATATCCTCTAATTGTACATTCTAGTATTTGATGCAGATGTATTTTATAGACATTCTTAGAAACCTTGATTCGTACCCTGCTTAATAAATTTTGCATTTATTAATCCAATCAGTCTAAAGATCCATCAATGCACAAGAAACTCTAGACATATTGCGAAGAGTTTCAATTAACGCAGTAATTCTGAGTATATCTCGTCATAAATATGGGAGTATAGATTATCATAGCTTCCATACCAGAGTTATGACTTGTGACCTTCCAAAAACTCCCACTTAAAATACGCAAGAACTTCAAGAACAATCTTACTTTTAACGGTGTTTCATCATCATTCAAAAATTCTTTACATATGTGTCTAAATACCGTACAACCATTTGCAATTCAGCTGTACCTGAGTTATCACGTGTTGATGATTTACGAGCTTCTAGCAACTCCTTTAATCTCTTGGTTGCCATGACAGCTTCTTCTGTTTTTCTTTGAAGAACCTGAGAAGATCATAAACGTATCTTTTAGTTTATATCAGACAATGTATACGCTATGACAGGTTATATCACGCTCGATGACCACTTATAAGCTTTTAAATTCGTCATACAATATACAAAATTATCATTAAAACAAATAAACATCATTATTAATATACTAAGATTGAACCATCACTATATCAGGATCATGGAATCATGTACCATGAACCCACTAAATCTTTGGTTTGATGTCACAGATATTAGATATTTCACAAATTGACAGGATTAGTTCTGACAACATAAACAGATGGGTGCCAAATTCAAAATTTGGCTATAGCAAGGAGCCAAGGATGTATATTCATAGCCAACAGAAACAAAGTAACGTCTGCAAGGAAACCTTGACTGAAATTATCTTTCAGTTTCAAGCGACATGCGTGGTGTACTGGTATATAGAGAAATTGCACAAAGAGATTCCAGAAGGCCGCACCAGTTTTTGGCGCTGATTCAGAGCTTGTAGCTTATGCCGTTCATATTCATTCCTTCTACCCTCCTTCTTTAGCTGTTTAGAGACAATGGTTAGTACAGATCAGTATCTAGAAGCAAAAATTTTACGGAATATTTTCTTGCACATGAAACATTGAACAGAATACGACAAAACCTTTAGTGACGACACGATAATGTATAAGGTAAAATCAAAGGTATTCGTGGGCGAAAAAGAATATCACGTGTAGACATATGTCGCTCTTGATCATCCAATTACGTTTTATAAGGCCATATTCTGACCCTGTACATATAGTTTTTCTCAAGTACCAAAATATATGTTGATTGTAATCCAGGATTTGGCAATAAAAGACTAGGAAAGAAGAAGAAAAAACAGCAGATCATGAAGCAGAGACAAATATCAACGCCATAATTGCAAATGTTTTAATATATACATATTCATATGAACAGAAACAAGAAGACAGGCCGGAGGAAAAAAAAATAGCGCACTTGCTGCAAGAAGGGGAAGGCATGATACCTGTAGAAGTTCTTTCTCTCTAGACGCTTTCCACAGCCGAAATTGTTCAGCTTCTTGCTTAATTTTATTTTGCAGTTGAACCTGTTTCATAAACAGAAAATCAACAAATATTCACAGACATATGTAGATACACGACCAATTATAAATGTGACCCAAAGTTTACCTTCTGGGCCTTCATGTACTGTATTTCCTCTTGCAAGCGCTTTGCTGCTTCTTCACTTTTCTGCTTTTGTTTTAACAACTGGACCTGGTTCTCTTGTTTCTTTTTGAGATCAAGAATCTGAGGATGTAATGAAGTGCAGAACAGTTAGACAACAGTTCTAGTGAAAATAAATAACTCCCTCCTCCCCGACAGAATGACAGCGTTTGTGGTCTTAATACCTGTGCTTCAAGTGCCCTCAACTTCTGGGAATGAATATCATGTAATTTGGGAGTTTGACCATCGGAAGATGCGGACAAATTTTCTACCTCGGTCAAAAGATGATCTCGTTCTTTCTGTAAGTTTCCAATATTGTAACAGAGCTGAGTTAAAGACCATACACTTTGGCTGTTGTGTTCAATTACACATTTCAGAGATTTAACAAGTTATCAGTAAGTCAAAAAAACCTGGACTGTTCTTTTCTCATCCTCAAGTTCTATGATCTTCTTTCCAAAGTGTTGTTTAAGGGTCTCCGTATCAAGTTCTCCAAAAAGCCTCATTTCAGACTGCAACATGTAACACATCACCGATCAGTAATTACCAAATTCATATTATCACTCCATTTCATTTTGCTACATTTCTTATGAGCACACATATCATGACATGTATTACTACATTTATATCTTAAGTTACACATTATAGAATAAAATATATATAAAAATTTGAGATTGTATTGTACTGATAAATACAACTTAAAAAAAGATCTCACATTACTGTGTTTGCTCTTATTTATTGCCTGAACTTTTGAAAATCATCTAAGTTGATGAATAGTGTTAAAAATAGATATATAGCAAAATAAACGAATGACCTATCACGCGTTAACACATAGACATGGAAATTTAGCCCCGGTTACAAAACCAAGAAAAAAGCTTTGGAGAGAATAAATGGCTAGTTTCCCAACCCAAAGTACCTCTTAGTCAAAACTAACATAATCACTGAGGGAAAGAACTCGAAGAGAAAGAAATACAAATAAATTCCAGTAAATATATCAGTCTGTTAGACAAGAATTGAGCAAATGGGTACATCCATACAGTATAGCACAAACATTACCTCTTTCTGCTGCAGACGCCTGTTTAGCTCATTTAATTCTTTGTCCATTGTATTCTGAAGAACTTTATGCTCCCATTCCTTTGAAGCTTCTTCATCTATGTCTTTTGAATCACCTATACAATTTTGCAAATGTATCAAAACTACATTTCACAAACAAGCTTTGGATAAATAAGTTCTTCGTTTAACACAGTGATTGATTAAAATTTTGAATGATAAATGTGATGGGGTGCGAAACACAACATATGAGTAAAAAATAATACAGTTACGAGCTTATGAATTGTTCTCCCATTTTGAAATTCTCACATCAAAACTTAACAAATGGTACTCAATTTGTTTACAATCATGTTTTTCAGGACAATAATTATGCGTGACTGAAGACGTTCTTCTCCATCTTACACAGTGATTAATTAACATTTAATGATAAGCTTCGCTCAATTTAGTATAATCATGCTTTTCAGAAAAATAGTTATCTCACTTATTTGTGACTTTAGACAATCTTCTCATAGTAACAGTTACATAGTTCTGGAATAGAAGAAACCATACCCATGATAATTTCACCCATAGAGTAATCAGATGAGTCCATACTTTGACGCCTTTTGTGACCTTCATTCTTCAGAGCACAGATTTCTCCACCCTGATACGCAAACATGTTCAAGTATATCATCGTGAGACATGTTGAAGGTAGTGGTCTGCAATGTATTTGAGAAACCCTTATCGCAACAAAGAAATCTCTCATACAGTAAAAAAATGAACATGTTAAGGTCATAACCAACCTCACTAAAGGTATCTACATGATCAATCACAGAACCACCGTTACGATACTTATAAAGCTCTTGCCGCAGATCCTCATTAGCCGATTCAAGCCAAGCAATCCTTTCCTTCAATGACTGTACCATTATATCATATCAGTAAGTGGCAAGTTATTAACTTAGTACGGAGTACTTATTAGTGTAGTTGTAGATAAGTTAATGTGGCAGCATATCTATATAACCGTCTCACCGACACATGTGTTGAAAATAGGGCGAAACATTTTTTTTTAGACATTGATGGGACAAGCCTCATATTTTGTTGGTGTTATACATATTGAGACATCCCTGGAAATTTCTTCTCTAGGAGATAGAAGTGATACTTTATTACTTCCGCCAGTTCACTCAATTACCAACATTTCTTATATTGACGAAAAAAAGGGAATTTACTACTACATATTTACACTCAAGTGACTTAACCCACCTAGCACCTAATACCCATATTTTTTGCACAAACCCCACTTGTTCACCTGTTTTCGTAAAACTTTGTGACATTTACAAGTATTGCAAAGTGCAAATCCAAGTAAATTGGAAGGCATGCTTTATTGTTCTACTGCCTTCTCTTTTTTGGCTGTTATGTGACACTGTTGAAACTATATCCAAAGATATCAATCAATTAACTGTGTTGAGTTTGATTTTGATAAAAATCTCTTTCAAGTATTGGTTTTGTGTACAATTTTGATGAAGATATCTGTCAAGGCGTCAAGGTCCTATACTGTGCTGCCGTGCTGGCACATTAGTCACCCAACACACCATTTAAGTGGATTAAATTAACTTAGCCAAGTAGAGTCATCCACTCATCAAAAAAACATTGACTGCATTACTGAAATACCTGTACTTCATTTGATGAAACGCCTCCACCTCGTGCGCAAAGTTCTGCTTGTAAAAACTCAAGCTGCAACCGCATTTTTATCATCTCATTGGATACAGGATCTCTATTGATCTGCTCCAACGACAAAAGGCCACTCAACATAAGGTAGATTCAACAAAGCTTTATAGCAGTTATAGGCCATATTCAACGTGAAAAAGCAAAATTAGAACTGATAATTAAAGTAAGCATCTCACTTACCACTGGTTTATTTTGAATATTACGGGCACGGTTTGCATACTTAAGCGTGTTAAGTGTTTCCTCAGCATTAATATCTGCTGGACTGATGCATGCTGCACAAAGAGGTTGCATCTTCAGTGATAGTTTTTTTTTTTTTTTTTTTTTTTTTTTTTTTTTTTTTTTTTTGGTGACGAGGGGTTTAATCCCCCCGGGCCCAGGCATTCCGGCGTCACCACCTGGACCATGTAAGCCACCCCAAAGGGGCCGCCGTGATACCTCATGCCTAATTACCCACCCAGGGAGTCGAACCCAGGACCTCTCAATTCCTGCCAATGCAAGCTTTGAGGCACCCCTGGAACTCCGCTTGGGCAAGCGACACTTGGTATCTTCAGTGATAGTTGAACAAGGTAAATATGAAATCATAAAAACGACATGAGGGATATAACAAAAATGTCAAGAGCAGAATAAGCTATGCTGCTGATGTGACAATGGGATAGTTCAAAGTTTTAGTTTGTGGTATTGCATATAAGCCACATCACCAGTGTGCGACTAAAACATCAAGATAGCAACATAATTGCCTAAAAAAACTTACATTCTCTTCAGATTGATTCACTAGATTTCACATAACACTGAGAGGAGAATTAAATATAGTTTTTTAAATGTTGACGAGATGCATAGAATATACAAAAAAATCTACGCCTTCAACAAGTAGTTAACACACGCAAAACAGGAAGTATTAAAAACATGAGGGATATAACAAAAATGTCAAGAGCAGAATAAGCTATGCTGCTGATGTGACAATGGGATAGTTCAAAGTTTTAGTTTGTGGTATTGCATATAAGCCACATCACCAGTGTGCGACTAAAACATCAAGATAGCAACATAATTGCCTAAAAAAACTTACATTCTCTTCAGATTGATTCACTAGATTTCACATAACACTGAGAGGAGAATTAAATATAGTTTTTTAAATGTTGACGAGATGCATAGAATATACAAAAAAATCTACGCCTTCAACAAGTAGTTAACACACGCAAAACAGGAAGTATTAAAAACATGAGGGATATAACAAAAATGTCAAGAGCAGAATAAGCTATGCTGCTGATGTGACAATGGGATAGTTCAAAGTTTTAGTTTGTGGTATTGCATATAAGCCACATCACCAGTGTGCGACTAAAACATCAAGATAGCAACATAATTGCCTAAAAAAACTTACATTCTCTTCAGATTGATTCACTAGATTTCACATAACACTGAGAGGAGAATTAAATATAGTTTTTTAAATGTTGACGAGATGCATAGAATATACAAAAAAATCTACGCCTTCAACAAGTAGTTAACACACGCAAAACAGGAAGTATTAAAAACATGCGCTATGATTATAGACTTTGAAAGCAAAATTATTACCGATCATAACAGTCCTGCTGTTGCCACCAAGGGAATCCTGGAATATTGCATAGATCAGAGAAACATGTTATTTTCTACAATTGTGATTATTGCAGAACGATAATGCTTTTTACAGGCCCAATCTCATTCTCCAATTTAAACAGACTGCTGAATTCAATATGTAATAATAGATTTGAAATCGAATTCGGAAACAACAGTCCACCACGTAATCTAAAACTCGGTTTGAGATCTACATAGTATATTAAGACACCACATATTTTAGACCATAAAATAACAGGATAAATTTAACAAACAATTGACATCAATATAAGATCATTCTTTACTCTATATTCTAAATCCACAAACCACCAAAACCAATTTTTGTACACCAACCAAAATTTTACTTCAGAACCTCTTCATCTTCCATATATATCTCACTAACAATTCTTTTGAGGGGAAGTGATCCACGCGTAGGAAGGAAAAGGGGAGCAAGGAAAAAAAGTGAGACAATTAAACCTAGAGGAGTAAATTCTGGAATTAAAGGTACTTTTTTTGTTGACGGAGTCCATTTAATTATCTCACAGTGACATTATTGATTGAATCATCAATCGAGTAAGTAATGGTACATCATAAAAGTAATTAACTTCTTGAAGTAATATCAGCGTCACACCTGCAATAATCGAGTCAATTTACTGTCTCTGTAGGGAACATGTAAACCTTCTTTCCGCTTTTTCTCATCACCAAGAGCACTTATGACATTTCCCAAGGCGAGAAGACCCTTGTTTATATGAACTCCTGCAATAAAAGACAAGGTTTATTTTTACTGCAACAAGAAAAAAAAAAAAAAAAGAGTATAGAAGACCCGTATATTGAATAATGGTTCACTAACCTTCTTTAAACCGCATCCCATCAGAACCTGTCCTTTTCGCACGCTCAGACCCAGCCAGGTCTACTAAATGCAACTTTGCTGAAAGGTACTCTTCATTCATACTTCCATTGATATTGCTGTCTTCAGGAATTTCATGATTGATCTTGCGCATTTGTTCTAACGTTATGGTGAAGATGGCATGTGAACGACTACAAATAAACAAATGTCAGCAATATGGAGACATGAAGTTACTAAGGCCAGACATAACAGCCATTAGCAGATTAGCCATGGCTCAGTTGTGTACACTGCTAACACAAGACTAATTGTAAAGGAGACACAAATAATGAGTAAAGTAATTGAAAGCAATCTGCAAAGGTCATTCCTAAAAATAGGACAAAATGTAGGTAGCAATATATTCCTACTGCTTTGGCAAACACCAAAGTCAAATAAGACTTTCTTATGGTAGGATGGGGAAAGAGTTTATGAATTTTGGCTTGAGTTTTTGAAGTTCCAAGTTGATATGTCATCCAAATATTATCGACTTTTTGTGTCCTGTCGTAGGAGACTGTCTAATCTGGTCCCAAACTAAATGAATATAAATTCTGAAAGAGCAATAAATATCATCGCAACGCTACAGACATAAGACCGGCGCTACATTTATAGAAAACTTTATAGATTCACTAAGAAATGAAAGATTATTTTTCTAGGATATCTCTACATGTACCTCGATTGATTGTTCATGTTCGTACTCCCGGTTGCCCTGCACAAAGATCCTTGCTCAAGACAAGATGCCATTTCTTTCAGTGACCTCACCTCTACCTCGGTGGATCCCGCTAAAGTAATTACACCACTAGACGATTCACGTATTTGTATAGGCGATCTACCGGGTGTAGTTACTTTGCCTGTGTTTGTAGCATCTGATTTTGTTGATAGGGAGGAATCCAATAAATCACGCACTTCCTCTTTATGAATCTACAGAAGTGACATTTTCCTGGTTAATTATATATGTCTTAACACAGGCACACAGCTTTGGAATATCAAGTGACAGATAAACGCCACATCACTCATTAGCACGTATTTGAGTAAGATGTTATAGTCTTACATCATGAAGCAAATATCAAAAGCAGAGGAATAAATAAGACTTGGGTAACAATAATGCACTAATTCAGAAATTATACAGATTAGCTTATAAATAAAACCAACCTCGATGAATGAAACATGCAATTGAAATTCAGTTTCATTCTTCAATTTTTGAATTTTGCTGAACAATGCATTCATAGCTTGTGGAATAATGCCTGTATGTCCACCCTCCTCTTTTAAAGCTGTACCCATAGTGTAAGTTTTCCCAGATCCTGTCTGCAGAATGATAAAAGCTTGAGCATTTCATGCAGGAGATACTTGATCAAACCGAAATTATGGTCACTATTAGCGCTTTAATGTTCACAAATTACCTGACCATAGGCAAGCACGGTTGCGTTGTATCCTTGAAATAAACCATCAACAAGGGGAGCAACGCACTCCTTGAACATAGAGGATGATGGGGAGCCTGAACTCCCGTAAACATGATCAAATGTGAAGGAATGTGTACCAATTTGCACCTACACAAACACACAAACAGCTAAAAAAAAAAAAAAAAGTTCTCGTCCATAACACTCGTGCCCGGAACATTTTTTACTAAATTAGTTGACTCCTTTTTATCGTGAAATAAGTGTCCTTTGATGCAATGCTTAAAGCAATAAAATTATCGGTCATGCAAAAACGGGCTCACTATGTTGATAGCAGGTAGCATACATCCGGCTCCCCATACCCACACTGCATTACTGTAATGTCATCGTTATTATTGTCATTTTATCCAAATCCCCAAAGTACGGATGGAAATTACAGTAACTGATTTTGTATTGAATGCATCAAAATCATCATTTGAACACCCTGATAGTCATCAGCTTCAACATCAGAGCCTTTGACTTTTCTTTTGTTGTATTAGGGGAAAAGGAAAGAAATGGAGGCACAAACTCGGGAGCGTCGTAGAGTAATTAGGTGCAATAACAATACACATGGGTTGGCCTAAGTGTGACCTTCTAAAACACATAGCCAGCATACCTAATCTCATGCAATGCATACATACCTCAAGAATGCGATACGCAACTCAAAAACTGATGTTACATTGAACAGAAATCGTAACGAGAATTAGCAAGCAAAAAGACAAATTAAACAGTACTACAGCTACTAAGATTCTCTAGTCTCCTAAAAAAAAAAAAAAAAATCTATTATCACTCCGGAATTCATGCACTTGTTTTTTCTTATACTTGTATACCTTTAGAATTCATTTTCACGCGGTATTTATTCAACGAACAATAGGCAAATCA
Source organism: Dianthus caryophyllus (assembly GCA_023091065.1). NCBI lineage: Eukaryota > Viridiplantae > Streptophyta > Magnoliopsida > Caryophyllales > Caryophyllaceae > Dianthus > Dianthus caryophyllus. The sequence continues at coordinate 5,926,126 of CM041517.1, forward strand.
TAATACGGAGTACTATTTTGCGGTCCAAATTAACCCGACATAAACAAATTTAACACCAATATAACAAACAAACGCAAATACATTTTCGGAATAAAAGAAAACGAAATGGTACCACCAAATCACGTTTTTACATCAATAATTTCTCTCCAATTTTATCGGCACTGCGTCCAACATGTCATACCTATCATCATCTGGCGAAAAATCCCCATTTTCCGAATTCTCTTATGATAAAAAAAGAAGTAATCATCATAATTAGATCCTTTATAATTATAATTCAACAAACAAAAAGCACGCTACACTCATCAAACCTAATAATTAAGACTGCATCATCTCGGAAAAAAAAAAATATATTACAAATTGCAATTATAAGACGGTCTTATAGGAGAATTACTCGTAGATTCAACAATTAAACAACTCAACCACCCTTCCTACAATAAAATGAATTAAAAAAAAAAAAAGTGATAATGAAACTAAAAATAATAATAAAATACACAAAATTCAGCTACTGAAGTGTAAGATCTAGATCAAACTATAACTCAAACAAAAAACAAAAGCAAAAAATGGAAACAATTTCTTCAAAAGTAAGTTCATAGAACCACAAGATCATTACAGAATTAGAGCAAAATAAAGCGAATCTAAATCGAAAATCAACAATGTGTATGTGAGGTTTATGATTAATTAATATACCTGAGGTTTTCCAGCAACAATCGTCACACAATCTTTACAACCTTGGAGTTTTTCGTCACCAATTAACGGTCGAACATGAACAGCAACTTTAACGCAACAATCTTCTGCTCCGCCACCACCACCGCCGCCGCCGCCGCAGCTTTCCATCATCAAATGGTTGTTTGTCTTACGGAAATGAGAAGACGCGAAAACTAGAACCGAGTAATACTGAAAATGTAGGGTGAAAGTGACGTGGCAACTGAATTTAGGCGTCACAGTAAAAGAAAAAAGGAGAAGAAAGGGGGAATTAAATGAAAGAAAAGGGGAAGGAGAAGAGGGAGTTAGTTGAGGAAGTTTGTTGTGGGAAGTAAAGTGAAAGAGAGGGAGAGGTGAAGAGCAACCACCATTAGAAGAGAAGCAAGTGAAGAGACTATAATAATATAATAATGAGAAAATATAATACTATCGACAGTTTCTTTTGGACAGTCTCTTTTGCAGTCACCCGTTTTCCCCTCACAATAGGACCACACAAGAAAATATACTCCGTATTATTTTAAACCGATTGTCAGAGGAGAAGGTAGAAGATCGAGAAGATAATAGGAGAAGGTGGATAGCAATCCTCGATAATAAAACTATTACAATAATAATAATAATATTATAAAATAATAAAATTAATATTAATAATACAATAGTAGTAATGTTATTAATAATAATAATTAACTTGGGGAGTAGTTTCTGTATTTCTTAGACATGTGGGTGTGAAGTTTGTAAGTGAGGAAAGAGAGAGAGAATGAAGGAAGGAAGAAATGACTGTTGCTGTTATTGTTGTTGGGGATGATGTTGGTGTTTGTTGGTGCCAGAAAAAGAAAGCTTCAAGCTTAAAAAAATAAAAAAAAATAAACTGTATATGAAAATATTATTAAAATTATAAAGGTGACAAACCAAACTTTTGGCTCACTCCTTGCTTCCTTTTTACATTTTTGCCCTTTCTTCACCATTTTCTTAAAATACAAAATGTTAGGAGAAGGTTTGTGGTATTGGGTACAAATAAGAAATATTTACCACTTTTGTTTAGCCTTGGTATATCTAATCTAATATATATATATAAAGCAGAAACCATGGTCTCTATGGTCGACATTTGTCGCAATATAATTGGTCTAAAAAATTAATATTAGTATTATTTATAATTCTACTATTGCTAGGATTATAGATGAAAAAATATTAACATATGTAACTTAAAATATAAAACGAAATCTACAATTGAAATCTTTACAATATTAGAACTTTCCAAAAAAAATTAATTGAAGATGTTTTTAATTCAGAAGAAAAATAATATTTTTAAAATAAACAATTATATGACACATAATTACCTTATTTAATTAGGATTAAATAAATAATCTTTAAGTAAGTCTTTATCTCTTTTTGTATATATATATATATCAAAAAATTTAACTAGATCTTTCTAGGTATGTACTATGTTAAATAGTTTCAATTTATTATGTTTTAATTATGATTACAATTTGTGTTATATCTATTTTTTACGATATATTTGATAAAAGTGTTTAAATTTGAATAATTTTATTTCTTAATTACCATGTTTGATACTTAAACATAACTTGATTCAATTAATGTTGATCCTTTTTTCTTTGTATGTTGTAGATTTGTATTTTACGTTCAAGATTTAAAGTTCTTATTGAAGAAACTTGATTACAAACCAATAGCAAAACTAATGAATATGTTACATGATATGAATGGTAAAACGGATGTACAATATCTATCGTTTACCTTATTTTTAAATTAAGTCATTAGATATGGTAGGGTAAAGTTTTGATTTATGTAATCATGTTATAATAGTTTTATTTCTTAATTACCATGTTTAATCGTATTAAGTATCATATTAAATAACTTATAAAATTATATCAAAATTGGTATATATATAAATTAGAAAAAATATATATACAAATTACATTTTATACTTATTTTTAAATCTTAATAATAACGATAGATGGCCCGGGCGGGGACGGGCACGCAAACTAGTATATATATATAAAGTCGAAACCATAGCCTCTATGATTGACATTTGTCGCAATATAATTGGTTGATAAAAAAAATTATTTTAATATATATAATCTAAGTTATTATATTAATATATAATAAAACTTATTAAGCTTATTATAATTGGATATTTTAATATTATTAGGATTCTAATATAAAATTAGTTTTTTTAGTAAAGCATTTAAAAAAAGAAAAATTACCTTAAACATAATCAAATATCCTTAAAAATATATAATCAAATATTGTAACAAACACTCTATATTTCCAAATTAAAATTGAAAAAAAAAAATACATTATATTTGAAAGGTGTGAAAAGTAAAATAAATAAATTTTTGAAAGTAATATACTTTTTAATGACAATCAAGTTAGTTAGGTTACATTAGGAAAATTTAATATTTAATTTTTAGTGTTATTTAAAACAACTAATTCTCTGTGATATTTAAATAAAACTTACCTAAAAAATATTATGACTCACATTAGAAAAAATTTAATATTTGTGAGTTTATATTTAAAATAAAACACCAAGAAGAACTCATAGATTTAATATCATTAATTTTATATCAAACTAATATTTTCCATGAGAGTATACATTGATAATGTATGCATTGAGAATAATTTTATATTAATTGAAGTATGATTAACAATTATACTTAATTATTATGATTTCAAGAATTTTTATACAAATATGTCATAAATAGTAAATGTATAAACTTGACAAGTATTTAATATAATGCTAATATGTCATAAATAGTAAATGTATAAACTGGACACGTATTTAATATAATGTAAATTTATATAAATTAATTTTTAATGTAAATATAGTTAGCCCGGGCGGGGCCGGGCATGCAAACTAGTGTATAATGATTTGATAATAGAATTATTTTCATAAGACCATCCCCATCCAACATTGAGTCATGACTCAATTTCACTCTTAATTTCTTCTTATTATCTTGATTTAGTTTCACCCTCCCATCCAAACTAAATCATGAACTAAATCATTCAACCAATCATTTTTCACTTTTCACCTTTATTAATTATTTTTTGCCCTTTTAATTATTTTTCAACCAATAAAATGGTGACACCAACTAGATCACTACTTGATTCAATTTTACAAAACTAAATCAACACTTGATCTACTTTACAAGTGAATCATGATAATGTTGTAATTAGTTAGTAGTTAGGATGGGCAAAGTGAATCATGATTTAGTCCAAATGCTTGGATGGGGATGGTCTAAGATTTTGGATAACTTTTGGAATGTATTTCAAACAAATAAAAAAAACTTTAGAATTTTGATTTAGAATTTAAGACAGTTTAAGTCAAAGAAAATGGGTTCTAATTTATTATGGTTTATTTAAGTGAAACAATATTATAATGGTTGTGGTTTCATATTGATTCTGTTGAACCCTAGACAACTAAAAGCTAGCGAAGGAAATAAGTTGTGATTGCCATAAGGTTATATTAAGGCGACAACAAAAACGTGGTCAAATGGCTGACGGTATAGCGTAGAAAGCATGGTCGTTTTGTAGGGGTGGTGGGGCAATGGGGAGGGGGAGTATAGTGAGGGAGAAAAAGGGGCACGATGTTCGAGTCAGGGGAGCAAGGTGAAGGTCGAAGTTAGTTGTGGGCAGGGGCATGGGCATGGTGGCAAGGAGCCAAGGAGGAAGAGGGTTATTGGCGGCTGACATCGCTGGTGTGAAGTTGTAAGGAATAAAGTTAAGAAATGGTGTTATCAGAAGACTGTTGGCAAGGGCCTCAGAGTAGACGGATGACGTCGAATGTATGAGGAAAAGGAGGTCGTCGTTGGCCAAAGTCGGTAGGGGTAGGACGTTGCAATTGAGTAAAAAGGATGATGGTTGTAAGGATAATGGTGATTATTAAAAGGAGAGAAACTGTAAGAGAAAAATATAAGTTGTGAATCATACAAAATATGTTATTGTCAATTCGTGTAGATAAAAGTAAAAATGCATAGGAAATAGTACAACCCTTAATATTTTCTCATGAATTAATTTCACCTAAAATTTTTAGATGTGGATAAAAAAATCAAAATAATGATAAAATATGAATTATTTAGAAATATTTAACATTTGAATTAATGTAGAAAGACGGCAAATGTTAAACTTGAAACCGTTGTATGTCAACGACCAATAGAATGTCACTAATCGTATTTATAATGCAAAGATTAATCGCAGCTGGTTGAAGCATTCTATCGCATTGTCAGATGATACAATCTGCCTTATAATAGAATTACTCCAGTAAACTTTAAAATTATGTAATTTAATTATAATAGAATTATGTAAGTAAAATTTTCCTAGAAGTAATGTTATTAATTTCATTGGTAGATGTAATTTAATTTACTCCCTAGTTTGATGTAATTTAGCTAAGATAATAAAACGACACATGTTTAAGGGAAGAAGGAGGAGGAAATTTGATTGGTTGAAAGTTGATGCCAAAGTGTGAAAGTAGCACGGCCAACGGCATTATTTAACAGCTCAGCTGAGCGCCACTTTCCTACACGAGAGCTTCTCTATATGCGTATTGCGTTCACTTGTCTGTTTCACTCCCCCCCTAATTACCATATTACCCCCTCCACGTGGGACCCGCCAAAAATATTTAAATGGATAACCGCAGATTTTTCGAAAAACCGTCTCACGTCATAAGACTTACTGCTTGCTGAAAATAAAATCCAAAAAAATACTTTTCTATGTGAGGAGTCTTATTGTCTTGCGATAAACTACATACTGTGCCACCGTTTTATATGAGAAATTACCAATAAAAAAAAAAAAACTACGTGGATACTATTATGAGCAATATTTTATCGTATGGAGTAATGATTTATACCGCTCTTGTATTAGTTTTAGTGGCATTGTTACATTTATTCTAGTAACTATTTTTATGATTTTTGTCACCATCTATATTATGTGATGTTTTAATTCTCGTTGATGGATAAATCGTTTTATATGCGGCTTACTTTGTCACGACTTATAAGTGACTAAGTGAGCATGTGATATGCAAATTAGAATTAGATGTTGGGTCATATGTACGTGAGTACATCTATATAAATTATACGGAGTAGTAAACTAAGATAGAATTATTTTTTTGTTTTTAGGAAATACTCTATAGCAATTACAGATATTTATTATTGTAATTATTTTAACTCACATAAAATGTTTTTAAATTGTTAAATACACTTTACACTTTATCTTATAATAGTTATTATTCTGTTTCATTATATGTGTATATAGGGGCGGAACCACGGTTAAACTTGCAACACCAAAGAAAATGAAAAAAAATATACATAATAAACAGATTCTTAAAATCATTATTATTGCACGGACATAGTGGCTTGAGGAAACGATTCAAAGGAACCGAAGTGTGCAGCGTGACTCGTGTCCCTCAGTCTGCTTTTTTTTTTTCCCCCTTCTTTTTAATTTCTTCCACATTTAATGCATTAAATGTCATTTAATTAATGTCCTTTTTATTATTCATGCCATTAACACATTCTTAATTCTCATCATCAATTTTGTGTTGAAAAATTACTACACCGTTTTTATTGAACTTTTAAGACAACTTGTCCAAAAAAAATCAATTTATTAAATTAAAATATACACTTAGCTTCACAACTTTTTTTTCATTTAGCTTGAATAATTACGGAGTATATAAGAATGGTCATACAATGAAGTAAATTCTCTCACTTGGTAGAGGAATTTATTACTATACGTTACACATATATATTGCTACACCAAAAATAAAATTCTGGGTCCGCCCCTGTGTATATAACGATCTTACTAAAAATATAAATGTTCAAACGTTCAGTGTTGTTAATTTATAATACTAGTATAACACTCGTGAAAAATTACGAGTCTGTATTAAAATATTTATAAACTAAAAAGAGGGTGAGATACTTTACTAAAAAGAATAAAAAATAATGAAAAGAGGAAATATGAGATAAGAGTACAACCCATGACCACGTGAATACGGAATCGTATGCGCAACTCCGAAGTTTAGTCAGTCGTCATTCATTCTATCTTAAATCTCAACTGCCTCGTGCATTTTTGCATCCCTTCTTCATTACTCTTTTCAATTCTTTTTTTTTTTTTGGCTTTCTCATAATTTCCTAAAGTTTAAATTTGTTTGATGTTTTATGTTCTATATATAATAGGTTTATATCGAGTATATCAAAATAATTTTTAAGCCATTTGAGCGATGTTTAAATAAAAAATTTAACATAAATGGTTGCAAGTTTAAACTACCAGTTATTTAATCTCAATTTTAAATATTTTTAAAACAATGTTTTAAAATATTTGTACAAATTGAACAATTCAATTTTTGCTGAAGCCTTATATTATGCTACTATAACATTGTTAAATTATCGGGTGAAATTATATCACGTACATTACCTTATAACTTTTACACCTATTTATTGGTATACTCCTCGATACGTAGTATCTATGTATTATGTGTTACTCTGTAATAAGGTGTAATGTCATGGTCAATTACCTTATAAAGTTATAATCTTATGTTTTGATTATATAATGCTTGATGCGTAATTATCCTATTCACATGATTCATAAGATTTCCTTCCGCTTTAATGAATTGCTTACGCTGATTTTTTTTTTTGAAAAAGTCAAATCAGAAACAAATAATCGGCAGAGGAATACAAACATTCTATTGTTTTACTATTCGAGTGAAGTGATGATATCATTCATGCATTGCATTGTTGACACAATTAATAACACTGTGCCTTGAAGTTATCACTAGTCGGGTACAAACTATTTGGAATGAACAATTCTAGTTGTTGTGGACTTGGCAAACAGGTGGATCAGATTGATTAGGTCGATCAGATTGATTACTTTTAATCGGATGATTTATCGATTGGGTCTCGAGTTTGTTGTTATGAAGATATTTATTTTAGATTTAGATCAATTCAGGTCTGATCTTAGACTAAGTATTTTCTATCCGTTGAAGTATTAGGTATACTTCGAATCGCACTTTTCGTATCATATTTGAATTTCGGGTGAGCCTTATGGAATCAGGTCAATCGAGTTGGTTTATTAGTTCTTTCAAGTTTAAATACAGAGGTTAAAAACGCGAGAGACCAAGGAGGGTATTATCCATGATATTGAATATTGATGACATCTTTACTTTTGTTAGAGTATTATGCAAAGAAATGAACAACTCCATACATACATACATGAATCACATGATACATGCATCATCCTTGTTATAATCACTAGCAAAATTGAGATTTTAGAACATAGTTGAGGAATAAAGTCGAGGAAATAGAAAAGTAAACCAGACTAGACATTCTACAGTTGTATGTAATCACAATTCACAAACATTTATTCGTTGAAAACGGAGGAGTTAAGTAAGGGAAGTGGAAACATAGCATGTGGGAGTACGATTGATGGCACATTCTCATGATTATTAACTCCCCACTTTATATATGCTTTGTAGGCTCCAGCCCATATCTACATATCCATCAACCCTCTCTTTCTTTCTTTTCTTCTATATTTAATTTCAGTTTCGATAAATTCAATTCAACTCAGTTGTCATAAGTTTAGTTCAACTCTTATAAGTTATGTTTATCTCCTACAATATTAACCCACCCCAACAAAACGAAAAAGTTTTCTTTAGCTCCAATACGTTCAACTCAGCTCTAGTAAGTTCATCGCAATTGGTATAATAAGTCCAGCTCAAGTAAGCCAAAAAAACGAGGCCTTACACTTGTTTCGTTCCAAATAAATTGGTGTCTACAGAAAAAGGACAACCCCTAGGTTCTTAAATAACATAGTTCAATAGTTATCGTCGAGTATTCTTAACGTTAATTATGTGTTACAGAGTATTTGAGATCACTATAGCGTAATAGCGTTAACACATAGTATAGAGGCTACAACATCAAACCCTTCTCACCAGCATTGACAAATACTCCGTGACGAGAGTTTTTGTCAAACTACGGTGATATCGCTGTGTCTATAACTCGATTTTTCAATGAAAATATTTAAGGTAAGATTACAGCAAAAGAACCAAAAATGCAGCTTTCACGGCAAGTAAATGGTCAAACCTAAAATTCCAAGTCAAAAACATTACAGAGAAGATACAGCAGATTCATTATCAACTTACTCACTCAACCAGCACATCATGTTTGATAATTGATAATAATCTTTTAAAATCGACTTTTGTTCCGAAAACCGGAACATCTCGTTTCGCATAGAATTGTCGATGGAAAGGTTAAGATGTTTGCTTCGGTTGCTCTGTCTATTCTCGCCGTTCAGGTGTCGTTCTTGTATGAACTGTCGTCAGACCTGATCAAGAAGATGGAGCACCAATTTTGGCGACAAGGTTTTGAGCAACGACATCGATGAATTCTTCTGTATTCAGGTACCATTCTCTAGCAACCCTGCAGAAAAGAATTCTAAGGTGAACAAACATAATAACAAGACACAAGTTGCTAGACTCAACAACGATCGTCACTTAGCCACTTAGGTACAGAAGTACATGTCCAAGTATAGGAAATGTCAAAACAATGACAGCAACGTTGACACCTGGTAACTTAACAGAAGATAAAACAAGTTCACATCATCCTTCAGCCTCCCGATTCCAGTAATAGGATGAGTTACGTGGCACCCTAACGATTTTCATGTTGTAATTCACGTAAGTGTGTGACTACTGCCACCGCAGACCTACCGTGACTCCTTTTTTTTTTTTCCCCGTGAGTGACTACCCTTCTTTATCTGGTCTAACACACAATGAACGTCATGAAGACACGTACAAGCGGAATCTTGAATTAAGAATCGAACTCATAGGAATACTAATTTAAAAATAGCCCAACCGTCCATATTAGAGAGAGTCGTGGCAAAAGTTGCGTTAAATAATCAATACAGTTTGGCCCATGATCAAATATACCTCAGATAACCTCCCCACCTTTCAGACTTGAAAAGGGACAGCCTAACACATAGAAAAAAATCAAATACAAGAGGAGATTACTCACTTTGGCCCATGAACCAAAATAGCCAGATCTTTAGTCATCTTCCCTGATTCTACTGTTTCAATGCAGGCACTTTCCAACTTCTGAACAAAGTCTTGCAATTTGTTATTTCCGTCAAGCTTGGCCCTGGTAACAAGTTTAAAATTACAACTTCACTTGAGCAGAAAGCAAAATCAATATTTAGAACAAAATAATGAGTATATGACAATGTTGAAACTTCTGTCATTAACAATGGTAATGTGTATAACATGTCAATATACGTAATGGAAAACCCTTAGGCGTGGATACCAAAAAAAGGATAAAACTGGAACAACGAAGGGAATGGAGATACCTATGTTCTAGTCCACGTGTCCATGCAAATATAGAAGCAATACTGTTGGTGCTTGTTTCTTGGCCCTTCTGATGCAAGCGGAAGTGTCGAGTTACAGTCCCATGAGCAGCTTCTGCTTCTAACGTTTTTCCATCAGAAGACAACTGCACGGATTATGATACCAAAACCATGGTCATCAGCAAGAAGTCAAGAATTCACACACAAAAAAGGAAAGGAAAAGAATTGGTTTGACAAACCAGCACAGATGTCATTAAACCCAGAGAACCAAAACCTGCATATAAAAACATAAATAAAGTCATAAGCATCCAATTTCTACCAAGAAAAAACTTCATATTTAATCGTGGGATTATGAAATCCAAAATGCCACTTCTTCAAAAAACAGCTTCAGCTATCAGGCAACTAATCTAACCCTTTTCGCTCTAAAATAGTTCCAGGTAGTATGTCCTGTTGCATCCCATTTTTTGGTTAATTTACGATACACCATGTAGGCATGTAGTCAAGTACTAATGTCTTCTCATATTTTCGTTGCTTTTAATTCACTTGTGAACCATTCAAGCTACCCCAATGCCTCTAATCCTCTATGAATTAACTTCCTAAAAGACAAGGACAAACACATTACCCCCATACGTCTGAGGCTCCCCATATGGATGATGGTAAGGAGGCCCAATCGTATGGAATGACGATCTTCTCCAAGGTTGGAAAACACAGAAGACTTTTAATGAAAATTGAGTTGAAGCGTAGCCACTTCGTGATTTACAGCTAAGAAGCACAAAAATTTAAGAAGTAATACTCCATATAACATATTCTAACACAAACCCAACGCTAATTACTACTCGTAGTCAACATTACATTCCATCGAATACAACAGATTTAAACATCCGATATTTATCATTAATTTGATTGTTGCCAGTTCCTGCTCTATCCAATCATATTTAATACCTTGTTCAAATTTCGGAGTAATATCTATCGAAGCGTGTGAAAACAGCAGTTGTATGCAATCATCACAGCCAATGTTTTGCGTGGACGGAAGGTTGTTATTGTCTATTAGTCTATAAACGTAGTAAAAAAAACAATTCTAAAGTCAACCTCATCAAATCTTCGATAGTAACCAGACTAAAAACTAAAGGAAATTCTCAGTTATATTCCTCAAAAGTATGAAACGGAAAATATGTCGAGATATTTTTGTGGTGCAGAATATATCTCACATTAACATAGATCCACATACCTTGTGCAAGCAAATCACTTTGGACATCCCCGTCATAATTTTTGCAAGCCCAAACATATCCACCTTCACTTTTTACAGCGTAAGCAACCATATCGTCGATCAACCGATGCTCATACCTAATTATGAAAAGAGAATGAATCTCGGCACATGTTTGACAGAAAGCTAAAACCTTTAAATATAGATTTCAACAAACCATATTGAGTGTTCTTCAAATTTTGATTTCCATTTTGCTTCATAGACCTCCTGAAATATGTCTTTAAACCTGTTGAGGCCCAAACATATGGGGACAAGCTTTTACACTTTACTATCTCGCTGTAATCAACTACTCCATATGCAATCACTCTTTAAATACAAATGCAGAGTAGTTTTTTTGTTTTACCTGCCATCATACTTTTTGAGGATAGTATTTTTGGTACTCAAATAAAGAGGCCACTTTTTTGAAAAGGCCATTAACATTGATGCTTCAGCAAAAGCCCTAATGGACTGAGGAATGGAACAAACAAGATCAAAGAACAATACATAACATTACTAAAACTTAATTAGTTGCAACGATGATCGCAAAATAGTGGCAGCTTCGAGCAAGAACACATACGGAATCAACATTATACATTGCCAATGCAACACCTGGCCCTTTAAAGTCATACACATTCAGTTCCACAGGCTCCTCACCATCTTCTGGGACTGCACAAGATTAATAATAATTGATCAAGACCATAACCTCCTCTACACATTGGATTTATCATGACATTCAGTCTTCTGGAGATGGTAATTGCACCTAATGAATATAGCAAATTTAATGCTTACCATATACCATTTTAAGCTTTCCAGGCCCTTTGATAACTGTATCAGTGGCACGATATTGATCACCAAAAGCATGTCTTCCAATACAGATGGGCTTTTTCCAGCCTGAGCAAAAAAGCGGAAAAGAAAAGTTACAGCTTATTTCCTGTCCAAAATCTATTTTCGAGAAAGAGCCTGAGAGAAACATGCGAGATGAGACATACCAGGTACTAGTCTTGGAATATTCTTACACATAATCGGTTCACGAAACACCGTTCCTACAGATGAAGAGGTAATACATTACAAACAACCTCAATGAATATAAACATTATAGGAGTGAGACATAGTCATTGTCATTATGAAATTTGTATTATAATGAAGACACAATATTTGTTACTGACCATCTAATATGTTTCTGATTGTGCCATTGGGACTTCTCCACATTGACTTTAATCCGAATTCACTGACTCTGGTCTCATCTGCACAACAGTACCACTTTATTATATCATATTCTTCATACCCACAACTGACCCGATCACACATACAAGAAAAAGAAGTTTCGCGAACTGATAAAAAGATAACTGTATAAATTATCTAAAGAAACAAAAAGAGATTTTATAGGAAAGAAACTGAAACATCAGCTTCACCTGTCTTCCAATGACGCTTGATAGGTACTCTAGCTACAGTTCTCTCTTATAAATTTCAATGGTTTCTGGTTACAAGTGGTTGGCTAGACAACGTAGTTCAGCATCATAAGCAATGTATGCGTGGATCTCATCCACTGAGTCTTATCATTTGTTGACCAATTAGCTTATCAGTTATCATGCATGCCAAGCTTCATACTAAGGACTTTTGGCACAGGTTTGGTGTATGTACTGACATCGTTAATAGATATGATGATGACCTTAGGAACTTGCTTATCGAATGTTAATGCAGTAGCTTATGCCTGGAAGCTCTAAATATTTGGCCATACTTTTTATTTTTTTTCTATTGTATATTGATTTGAGAATGGTTTGCTAAAATCAGCAACGTATCTGTGTGATAGAGGAAGGGCATTGGTGCTGGTGATGTGGCACTGAACCACTGTGTTCAGCAGGTAGAAAATAGGTGGTTGGTTGTATATGCAGTGGCACCATCCACAAAGGCTAGATGCTTGTTTTTTTTTGTTTTTTTTTTTTAAAAAAAAAATGTAAGTATCCACTGAAGAGTTGTGAGTAATATTGGCTTGTGGTGATGATTGTTATTAGTTTAAACTCCAGTTGTGTGAGTGTGTGTCATGTTGATATAGTTGGTGTGTGGCGGTATTCACTTCGCAGGTACAGCATATTATACTATTAATGACAAGCTTACATCTTAACTTAGGCCAAAAAAAAAAAAAAAAAAAAAAATGAATCATTAGTTAAATCAATAATTTTATTGACGATTTATGATAAGCAAGTGATATCAGTGTAGAAGGATAGTAGGCTACATGAACCATCTCATGATAATGATATGTTCTGGGAATCAGGTAGTCTTGTCTTATGAAATACTCTCTCTTTTAGTAGTTACCAAATTGCCTTTTGCAACATTTCAAAAGATCTATTCACTTGTAATAGTCACTTTGACCAACAGAGAACATAGAAGTCCATAACATGTTGCCAAATTTAACAGCATGAGGTACCCAATCATCACAAAGTGCACAAGACAGCGCAAAGCTACAAAACCATCCATGCCCTTGGTAGTCACTTTACTTGAATGAGTCATTGCAAAGTGCACTAGTTGCACAAACTAAGGTTGTTGATTTGCAACCATTTTCGTAACTCCATTTTTAACAATGACAAAACATTACTGACATTCTACTAAAGTACGGAGTAAATCTTAAGACAATTCAAGAGGCAAAGTCTCACAAAAAATGGTATCTCACAATAAATAGTTATAAAAGACCATTTTCTTTTACACTCTAACCACCTATTTAATGTGCCTTCAATTATTCCTAAATTTTGTTTTGAAGGTAAAAGACGGTCATTTGTAAGACTTACTCCAAGGGGAAAGGAGTGCCGACAGAAAAAACAATTACTCCTGTGCAATATAGTATAGACACTAATAAATCCATGCAAGGGCAATGCACAATAGAACTATTGTTTTTAGTAAGAAAGGGGAAAATGATATAAGACAAACAACTGGAACGATCAGGAAAATAAAATAAAATTGGTAACACCAAATTACTAAGCACAATTCACTGCAAAATTATAAAGAAAAGGAAACTAACCAGGAGTTATGGTCGCACATTTCACTGCAACATTATATCTAGGAGCACAAATTTAGGGTGAGATCAGTTTCACGTGCACGTCAAGCATAGAAAAAGTAAGCACATATTAAACCTAGATAGTAGAAATAAGGTTACAAGTGTACTTGGTAACACCAAATTACTAAGCACAATTCCTAAATTTCATATAAACATGGTTATTAAATGTAAGATATGAGAATTAAAAGAGAAAAACGAATTAATATCTTACATAGTTACACACGTTGTTCATAGACTTGAAATCTATTTGGGAGGCAAAGCTTGTACTTGGATTATCATATTCGAAGCCTTTAAATCTTGAGTGCCTAAGCAATTTTCTCTCTCATGTCTTGAGTAGCATTATTCTTCTTAAAACATTTTATGATACCCTTTTTCTAATTGCTAATTGTGCAAGTAGTGATTATTTCATCATCCAATGCTAGTCTCGCTGAATCTACTCGCTCATGTCGCCTCATAGTCGTTAAATCATAGGAGAAGGAATGATACATGAACTGAACGTAATTTGTGCTTAACTGCATTGTTTATCTTCACCACTTTCTCTAATTGCAGTACTACTTTCCTATCATATTTAAACGCTTGGATTAGGTCAAGACAACGAAAATAAAGAGAACTAGACATAATCTTCCACTATATAGTGCTCTTGAAAATTGTTTGAATTGACCCTTACGATTCCCAAGTACTATCAATTTTGCCACCATAAACACTCCCCATTTACAAAACATACACTCTTTCACCAAAATTTGATCATTTACTTGTGGGTACAACTTTGCTTACCCCACTACCACGTCAATTTTCAAGTGAATATAAATTACAAAATAAGTCCTCGAGACAAGCCGTACTATTGACATCACTCGGAACATACACTATCACTACCAAGCTAGGTGATGCAAACCGACTTTTAAATGTAAGTAAGACAGTCCATCTCATAACAACTACAACGATTTCCAATTTCTCGATAGATGTTGTCTTACGTTTTCAAGTGCAGTACTACAGTCCCCCAATTAACGAAAAATCTTAACCAAGTCACCCCACAAATAAATCACGTTTTCGATCAATAAAGAAGCACCAAACTAATCAATCGATCACAAGTAAACAAATGCACACATCGGATTAAAATGATGACAGAAATACACATACTTCAGTGTTGCCTCAGCACTTTCAACAGTAACTTTATCGTCAGTCTTATCGCGATTTAGTATCCCGAGATCATAGTACTTGATATCCAAGTCTAAGAAGGGAAATATAAGCTGCTCAAAAACCACACACACAATGTCAAACAGAAATCAATCAATTAACAATTAAACAAAAATCAACAGAAATGAAGCAAAATTACACAGCAAAAAATACCTTATCTTTGATCATCTTCCATATGATTCTAGTCATCTCATCACCTAAAATACAAATTTAATCAGTTAATCATCCAAAATTACAAGTCTAAAACCAACCTCCGTCATCTCCATCATCGATTTTTCACAAATCAAAAATTAAAAATTTCAATGCGACGGAAAAATGATCGAATATACCGTCCATTTCAACGATAGGGTTTTGGACTTTGATTCGATGAACCGGTCCATCGGAGGCAGCTGCGGCGGCGGAGAAGCGGCGAAGAGAGGCGAAATTGAAAGAGGGGAAACTGGGATTTCGATTGAAGAATACTGTGTTGAGTAATCGATTAGGGTTTGAAGGAGAAGAATATGCTGTTGTTGTTGTTCGAGAATTGAAAATTGCGGCACTTTGCATGCAATTGATTCGAAGTCCCGGCATTTTTTTTTTTTTTTTTTTTGCGAATGTTGGAAGTTTTGGGAGCGGGAAGTAAGTGAAAGGGTTTTCGCTCTAACGGGGAAGTCCGGCCCCACTCGTTGCTTCGTTGGCATAGGTGACAATCGGGTTACTCGGTAGTCGGGTTAAATTTACTCGAGTTGTGGCTTGTGTCGTATTGGGTTTTATAATCTCGGTAATATTGGGTCGGAGAAGTAGTTCGGTCGGTTTTGATGGGATTTGGGTTATATCAGTCATAAGAATACTTGGGTTAGTCTTGGATCAGTTTTGGGTCGAATTCTGATTGTAATGGGTTGATCCATTTAAATACTCCGTATAATTTTCGGATTAATCGGGTACATGTTGCAATTTGATCGATTCACTGTTTGGTGTCAAAGGTGAATTTTGAAATTTCAATATGGGACGTGCCTTTTCATGTCAAAACCTATAATGGAACTACTAACTACTCTATTTTCGTATCAAAATTTCACATAATATGTGCTCGAGTCACCCACGACTTTATTGTCCCAATATATTTATAATATTGTGTATTAAATTAAAAACGTTAACCTTAACATGTTGATCAACATAAATTATTTGATCTAAAGTTTATGACATATTTTTTACGTAATTGATCAATTAAAAAAATTTAACAATTTATTCGTTAGTTTGTCAAATTGCTGAATTATAATTTGAAATTTGTACTTTAAAGAGTGAATGTTAATTTTTTCTGGATTAATAGATTTTATAAAAATTGATCAAATGGTTAAATTATTTTTTAATTAGAGTTTTATGAATGAGGTAAATTTATTTTAATTGGCCAAGGTAAAAATTGCAAAATCCCACAATTTTTTACTTCTCTATATTATTTTCTTCTTTTTTTTTTTTTTTTTTTTTTTTTTTTTTTTTTTTTTTTTATGTTCCACCGCTTTAGGCCTCTGAGTTACAACTTCTATCATTTTGGCGATACTTTGATTTCTCACGATAATAGACTCTTAGTTTTATGTTTAGCTATATCAAACTTATTGCTCACAAAACTAAATCTATTATTTTTTCGTCACCTCGCTTTCATTTCATTAAAATGGTGAATTAAATTACGACCAATTACTCTTATTGATCTTATGTCCTTTAAACTCTACTTGATCTTATTTCCTACATCACAAGTCAATCAAGTATTCAAAAAAACTCTCGAGAAAATTATAATTATACAGTGTTATTACAAGCATATAAAAATAAAAGTGTTCAAAGATCACATATGAATAACTGAACAGAATATGTACAGAAAATTCAAAATAAATATTATAAAAACCGACCTTTATTTCCAAGAACTATTCCTAAATCCTAACTTTTAGTTATACGGAGTATACTCTTTTTGATCGGTTAAATTGTTAACATTTGACTAAAATTCTTCTTTCAAAAATAGTCAAAATGTTCACAATTGGAGTAATTAGAGGGAATACTTTATGTTTCAATCTAGATTCGAGTCGAGTAAGACCACAAAGGGCGACAAATTTTTCTTCATGAGTTTTAACACGACTGTGGTCCTAGGGAACGAGCTCGAAATATCTGGTTAAATTATAACAACTTTTCAACTGTTAATCTATGGAGGAAGTGTTTATATGGGTTCCCCATATTCTAACTTCGCCTATGCATATTAGTGAGATATTTTTAATATTCTATAGCTCTACAGTACTTTGGGACTCAATATATAGAATACTCCGTAGATAATTTTCATCAAAAACAATAATACTTCCTCCATTCCATTCAATTCTATACATTTGCTTTTTGCACGTACGTCGATGCACGTACGTCGATGCACGTTTTCTTTTCTTTATATCTTTAGTTACATAATTCTGAAAAATATGAAATTTGAATATTAATAATGCTCTCAAAAAGGCAATTAAAACAAGATCTCACATGACTATTTTTTTATTTCATATATTTGACGATATATCGAAGATTCTCCTCACTTTTGAATAGTGTACAAAAAACAAATGTATAGAATTGAATGGAATGGAAGAAGTAGTATTCTCTCAAATACAGTGAATTTTTTACTCTTTGACTTTTTTATCAGGAAAGTTTGAGAAAAATGTAAACAAATAACTGAGCCAGAGATATTAAGTGGAGTACAAAACTACAAAACAGAAAATTCTGTGTGGAATAAAAATACAATCTTACTACGGAATCTAGAAATTCAATCGAAAAATAACGACGTTTGGTGGAACACTAACCACTTGTTTACTTATCTACATGTTACTACCACAACCTCTCAAGTTATGTACGCTAGCGTATATCCCATCACTGAGTAAGGATCCTCTCCATTTCTCAAAAAGAAATGGAGGGTCCATTACCTATGGACGGCTCTGATTAAATCTGAGTTCGATCGGAGGGTTATGGATTTACTTAGAAATAAAAAGGTAAATTAAGAAGATTAGAATATATAATAAAATAATGTGTTGTGAGAGGAAATGGAGAGAAGAGAAATGGAGAGGATCAATTTTGCCCATCACTACCATTCAAGGCAATCAATTTTTCTATCTAATTCCTCTATTTTCCTACCTACTTCATTATTAACGGTTACCCCTTATTAAGGCCTTAAATAATTTTTTACTCTCACCAAAAGTAACTCTTCAATAAACGAAATCAAAATAAATGAATTATTCGTATTATACGGAGTATAAATTAGAGTTGAACGAGTACAAATATATAGAAAAATAACATTGTTACTAAAAATACATAGTCATAATCATCCATAAATTTGATTACGATAATACTGTACTCTGTATCATCAGTTTTCTATGTATAAAATGAAAATCTAATCAAATTAGCCTGTAAAATCATTTACCTACCACCGACTTTCAATTTAGTACTGTAATTTATTTTGAATCACCTTAAATCGAAATATAAAAATTATCGTAATCTGATTCAGTTACCAAAATATAAATAAAAACAAAGTAAATGACAATAAAATGAGATCGTCTTATAATAATTTATTTTTATGATTCACTTTACTCTACAATTATTTTATCGTGAATCGACAATATTTACTTTTTCGTCCAATTTTTTTTGTCTTTTTTAATGGTAAATCTACTGCTACGGAGTACTATTTGGAAACTTACTTCCATGAATTTTTCAATCGTGTTAAACCATTAGATTAAATCAAATAAAATATATTTTTTTGGGATAATATTATCTCAAAACATTTAATTGAGTGTAATTCCTTCCATCCTCAATCGTTATAAGAACATAATAATACACGACCATCTACCATTCTCATAATACTACTACTTCTACTACTCATCAGTCATCTCAAACACTTCAAACTAAAAATGGGTTCATCAAACGTAACATTATTATTATTATTATTCTCCATATTATCCTTCATCGTAGTCTTCTCCTCGGCCATCGACATGTCTATAATTTCACACGATACAGGCCGGCCCAACGACGAGGTCATGTCGTTGTACGAGTCGTGGCTCGTTAAGCACGGCAAAAACTACAACGCTTTAGGAGAAAAAGAGCGGCGGTTTGGTGTATTTAAGGATAATTTACGGTATATTGACCAGCGTAACGCGGAGAATGCTGGTTTTAAGCTTGGTTTGAATAGGTTTGCGGATATGACTAATGAGGAGTTTCGGTCCATGTATTTGGGAAACCGGCCACGGTCTGAGGGACGTCGTCTTAGTCGATCGAAGAGTGATCGGTACGCTTTTCGAGACGGTGATGAGAATTCGTTGCCGGAGAGTGTTGATTGGAGGAAGAAGGGTGCTGTTGTTGGTGTCAAGGATCAAGGAAGCTGTGGTAAGTAATTTGCTTACTGTTTTATACGGTAATTAATTCAACTTTTTTATACGGAGTAAGTTTTTATACTTCAACTAAAGATATGAATAAATAAATACGGAGTAATTAAAAATTGGTAAAATGAATATATTTGTTATAACTTTAACACAAGTTAAATACGGAGTAGTAAAAGTAAAATAAATATGTACATGGAATAGAAAATTTATGTATGAAAACTTATGAATGATTGATTTATGTTAGTTTTTCAATTAAAAAAGCGCAACAAAATAAATAAAGAGAATAATAGGAGTATAATATTGTAGCCTTGAGCAGTTGAGCCTTTTATTGGCCATGAATCATGTGTAGTATTGTGTACCGACAAGTATTTGTGCTGACTGATTCCTGGAATCTGCTAACCCTGTTTGAGATATGAGTATTTATTGTAAACGTAAATTTATTGTAAGATTTTTTTTTTTAAGTACTCCGTACGATAAATTATCCGTCATTAAAATATGATCACTTTATGCATTAGTGCACGATTATTATAGATTTATATTAGAATAAGTATTTAATTTTGATTTTTTGTGTGATACTCTTTCCCTATCACTCTTTTGTTCACTTTGATTTTGACATAAGACTTAAAAAATAATACTAGTAATAAAATATAATAGAATGTGAATGTAAGTGAACAAAATTAAAAGCAAGTGCAACTAGACAAGGGTAGACCGTAGACCTGACAAAACCAACTTGCTTCAATGAAGCTAACCTGAAACCTGAATTGACCAACCCGCAATGTCTCGACTAGAAATTAACCCGAGACTCAAAAACACTAGGCCTAAAATAAACCCAATACAAAATACGGTAAGTAACTTGAAATAACTTAAAATAACTAATCTGATATTGTCTAATCGATTAGCATCCTATCCTATAAACAAAACAACCACTACCGACAAAAAGACGTCCTTACTAATCAAATTTTTGTAAGTTGACCCGAAAGGGACCTGACCCAATAAATTACCCGTCCCGACCTAGATTGACCCTATACCCGCAGACCGAAACAGACTTGAGACCCAAAATAGCCCGAATCGACTCGACTCAACCCAATACGTCATAGAATAGACACGCAACATGACCCGAGGTAACCCGACCGAAATCCGACTCGATTGTATCGTTTGTCTGGTCAAGACAAGTGGGAAAAATATGAGTATAAGTGCTTAAAATTAAAATTAAATGAAACAGGGAGTTGCTGGGCATTCTCAGCCATAGCAGCAGTGGAAGGCATAAACCAGATTGTAACCGGCGATCTAATCTCTCTATCTGAGCAAGAGCTTGTCGACTGCGACACGAACTACAACGAGGGTTGCAATGGCGGAAACATGGACGTAGCTTTGGACTTCATCGTCAAAAATGGCGGTATTGATACCGAAGATGACTACCCTTACACTGGCAGGGATGGCAGATGCGACGTTTACAGGGTACTTAAATTAAATTAAGACAACTTCAATAAACATTTGAATTTTTTAACTTTAATTTTACGAATGATGGTTCTTGTGCAGAAAAACGCGAAGGTTGTATCGATTGATGGCTATGAGGAGGTTCCTACTTACGACGAGAAGGCGTTGCAGAAGGCTGTCGCGAATCAGCCTATAAGCGTTGCTATTGAAGGTAGCAGTAGAGATTTTCAGCTTTACTCTTCGGTATGTACTTATGCTGACAACTTTTGGATTTTTTTTTTTTATTGTAATATCAGTGTGATCTTGAGACCGACTTTGAGCAACGTGGCTCGACAACTGAACTTACAGGAGCTGAGTTCAACTTATAAGAGTTGAACTTATGAAAACAGAACTTATAAGAGCTGAGCTAAACTTATAGCAGCTAAACAGGGCGTAATTCCTGTAACTTAATCTTATGTAGGGTATATTTACCGGAAAATGCGGAACTTCACTGGACCATGGTGCCACCGTAGTGGGATACGACTCAGAGAATGGGCTCGACTATTGGATTGTTAAGAACTCGTGGGGCGAATATTGGGGCGAAAGAGGCTACATTAGGATGCAACGCAACACAGAATCGACTGGCATTTGCGGGATTGCAATGGAGCCATTTTACCCGACCAAGGAAGGACCGAACCCACCTAACCCAGGCCCGTCTCCTCCCTCACCGGTGGCACCACCGAGCGTGTGTGACGACTACTACTCCTGTGAAGACCGTACCACTTGCTGCTGTGTCTTTGATTTCGACGGGTACTGTTTCGAGTGGGGTTGCTGCCCTCTTGAAGCCGCTTCGTGTTGTGAGGATAATGAAAGTTGTTGCCCTCATGACTACCCTGTCTGCAACATCTACGCCGGTACCTGCTCGTTGGTAAGCAACTTCTTTGACATAAAATCAAATACTGGATTTAATTAGTTACGATAATTATGTACGAGTGTATACTTATTTAGTTATGTTATGTGTTTGAAAAACAACAGGCGAAGGATAACCCGCTGCAGGTGAAGGCGTTAAAGCGTACACCAGCAAAGCGACACTGGAAAATCGGAAACAATGTCGAAAAGAGCAGTTCCTAAATAACCAAGCAGATTATAGAGTTGTTGCAAGAACACACATTGTAAGTGGAACATCACTTGAAGAATATTATGAATGAATTCTCTGTATATTTAGGAATTATTGGTTATTATCACTGTGTATTTGAATTTAGTACTTGTATTGTAATTAAGTTATGGTACACCTATTGATGCTTCAATAATGAATTTCCCAAATTTCAAGTATTATACATTACTCTCCAACTCCATGTTTCTCTTTCGCATGAAACACGTTACGTTGCCCTCGCTAATTCAGTATATCAACTCGCTGTGACACACCGATGAAACCACTACCAAAACCACGTTTTCTTGAGTTGTCGTCTATGATTGGATTTCGCAGTATACTGTCCATCTTGGGCGAAAATGTCAAAGATATCAATAGTAAGGTCAAAGATACTCAAGCCAAAATCAAGGAACAAATCAATTACGGAGTATATCACTATAATTTATTGTTAGCATTGCATGCATGTATAATTGTATATATATTGTATCATTGTTAGCACAAATTCTACTCCCTCTGTGTCAGTCATATGTTTACACTTCCCTCAAAACCATCACAAAAAAGTCAAATTGTAAACAAATAACTGGAACGGAGGGAGTATACACCTTTATATATTTGCTCCATTTTTCATGTCAAATATTTTCAGCTTTACTTAGCTTTCAAACTCTTTAAACTAGTGTAAATTAACTTGTACTAGTACTCCATAATTCTTCTAATTGAAATAAAATACGGAGTAACAATCATCTTCACTAAAAAAAAAAAAAGAAAAAAACTTATAAAAAGAGCATACACTACTGACTAGGGATGGCAATGGGTCCAAGACCCGACCCAGACCCGCTAGACCCGACCCTAATGGGTCGGGTTTGGGTCTAATATTTTTGGACCCAACGTCTGGGTCGGGTCTGGGTCTACAATTAATGGGTCGGGTATGGGTCTGGGTCTCGTCATGTAGACCCAGACCCGACCCATGGACCCGTTTATATATATAATTTTTAATATTCATTACTATAATATCTCACTCTTAAGTATAATGGTTTTTCCCCCAAACTATTAGTCATATGTTCTATACGGTAATTCTATCGGAGTATGTTTTAGTAACAAATATCATGTTATTTATTTTAAGTTTTACGAATCGTTCATAAAAACGTTTAATATTTTGGATATACTTTATACAAAGAACATCATAAATGGGGCGGAACAAAGTTTTTTCAACATGTAAAGTTTTGAAAATATTTATTGCGGCAATAATTATTACAAAATACAATTTTATGTTTATATTAAAACAGACCATGAAGGACAGGGACGACCTGCACTCCATCGGGTCCGGTCCAGGTCTTAGAATTTTAGACCCGATGGAGTGCAGGTGAATCTGGGTCTAATACATGCAAGCGGAGTGCAGTGCAGGTCATGGGGCCGACCCGACCCATTGCCATCCCTACTACTGACTACACCAACCATTCTCAAAATAATCATCATCAGTCAATCGGTCAATCCCAAGACATCAAACCGCAAATCAAAAATGGGTTCATCAAACATAACATTATTGTTCACCATATTATCCGTCCTCATAGTCATGTCCTCGGCCGTCGACATGTCAATAATTTCCAACAGTAACGGCCACGACGATCACCCTGTTAGTCGGTCCAGGTCCAACAACAAGGTTGAAGGTTATGTCGTTGTTTGAGTCGTGGCTCGTTAAGCACCGCAAAAACTACAACAGTTTGAGAGAAAAAGAGCAACGGTTGATTGGTATACTTAAAGATAATTTACCTAACCCTATCCCGGTTCCTCCCTCACCTGTGAAACCACCTAAGCTTGTCCCGTCTCCTCCCTCGCCTGTGGTACCACCTAACCTTGTCCCGTCTCCTCCCTCGCCTGTGGTACTATCAAGTGTTATGTGTGACGACACAGGTGACTTGTGTGAACTGTGAAGGATAACCCGTTTCAAGTGAAGGCGTTACCGCGTACACCAGCAAAGCGACACGGGATCATCGGAGACAATGTCGGAAAGAGCAGTTCCTAAAGTAATAAGCAAAGGAAACTTATATGATTAAAAAAAATAATATCTTGTGACAGCAGATTGTATATATCTTAAAGCATTTGCTATTATTGTTTCATCACTTGTTGTATTGGAATCTAGTATGGAGTACTTGTATTGTTGTATGTTATGGTACGTACACCTATTGATGATGGTGTAATTAATAATGAATTTGCCAAATTTCAAGTATTATACATTTATATTCCTTCCATCTACGGATCTACTTTTTCACATTTGTCGAAACACATGTTGTAACGTTGATATATAAATATAGTTTCACACACTGCTAAGGCAAAGAAACAAACAATATTTTACTACTAGGTAATGGCGGAAGCGGTCATAACTCGTAATACTATATATTCAGCTTCGATATAGTTATTCGACGAGATGCCTTTGTGATTGTCTAGTAAAATAAGTAAGTTTAGAACTGAATTGAACTGAAGTAAACTGAATTGAAATTGAATCGAATCGAATCAATCAATTGGAGCTGAATCAATCGAATCAAATGAAATGAAAATAGTTCGAAAAGAACAGGTTCTTATATAGTAACTTTAAAAACTTTAATTTTACAACTGTAAGACAGAGAAATCAATCTCAACTACGGAGTACTTTATAAATATAAGTAACTTTATTACTCCGTAGAAAGAAGCCCTTTTAAATGTCCCAAAATTATAGTATATTCATATGAATTTGACCAAAAATGGACATTAATTTACGATTAGGTGATGAAAGTGATCCTAATTCAACTTCGATATAATTCGACGAGGTGCTTATTAGTAGAGGACATATATGCTTGAATAACATGAGACGGGGGAATTTTTTTTTTTTTTTTTTACCGTGATAATAGTAAATACTCGCCAAAAAATATCTGAAGGAAAAATCAATCATTATATTATATTATATTTATTCATTTAAAAGAAAAAATATGATGATTACTACTTACTAGCTAGTTTTTTTTTTATGTACTTGTTTTTCTGTGTATTGCATTTGCAATCAGTGTAAGAAAATCAATAATAAAGTAATAATAATAGCAGTAAAAGACCAAAATACATGTAATTGATGCAAAAAAGTAGCAGCATTTGTTTTTATGAGCATATTACTAGGGTTAGATTGTACTTGGGTAGGAAGAAACTCCAAAAATGCATCGGCTAATTTCACCCCAAGATGAACTTGTGCCGGAGTCGTAAGATGCAGGTTATCGGGCTCTAGCGGTAGCCCCATCGCGTCAATGGTTTTGAAATTTAAAAGATCGACTCTCATTTGAGCCTGTCTCACTTCGTCTATATACGGTCCTTCTCCCGACGCTATGGCCACCTACATGAACAAAAAAAATAATGTTACAATATTACTGGTCATTGAATATGCATACAACAATATTAGAATAAACAGACGAACCTTAAATAAAGTGGTCACAATACCTAAATTAATCGCGTGATTTTATCGTGGGTTTAACGTTAGATACTGATAAAATAAAAGTAACATGAAAAAACAATTTACTAATTAAAAAATTCAAATTTAAAACCTACAAAAGTTCTAAAGTACTGCGCATTTAAATCCATAGCCACTATGCTTGACCATCATCAAAGGCGTAATTAGTAATTAGTGACTTTGTTAGACAAAAGTTTCCCTTTATCATTGCGCATGTTGGAGCCTAATCTCACTAAAGTCATGATTAATCGTTTAGTCCTTCGTTAGCATAGGTTCCGTGTAGAGGTGGCCATCTTTACGGGCCGTCCCGGAGAGCATTGAGAGCCGTGTTTTTGGAGTCCGAATCGGTCCTTCAAAGCCCGATTGGGCCCGCCAAAATGTCGAGCCCATTTTGGAGCCTAATCTCAAATTCAGAGCCCGACCCTTGGAGGGCCAGCCTGGACCCAGGTCCGACTCGACCCTTGGCCACTTCTAGTTCATATACACGAATCATATACTCCGTAGTTAATTTTATTTGTATAACGTCGATGTTTTAAACTAGATTAGTTAATAAAAAAAATACTTGAAAAGATATTATAATCTCTTATGTAAGTATTACTCCCATACTTCGTATAATTTTTAAATTAATTGGTAGATTGAAAAATGAGAGAATATATGCTTTTATTAGAAAAAATAATAATGTGAATTTAAAGATTCTGACCCGATATATATGTCAAACCTAAATGATCTTACTCAAACTAACTTGACCACATTGACCTGTTTATACTCACTTCCTTCGTGTACTTTTAAAGTTTCCATTTTCATTTTTATTTTATCTACGTTTAAAGTCTATAATTTTCATTATAATCAACTAATAACAACACCTAAAAAATACTCCGTAGCATTTTTTTCGCTACATATCAGAGTATCCATTTATTTTACGAAGGATCGACTCTTTTGTCAAACGGGGTTCCATTAAGGTTGGTAAAATATTCACGCATATATATTTTTCTATTCATTAATACGGAGTAATAAATTTCACCAAATCACCTAATTTTAAATGTAAGAAATCTAAATCTCCATTTAAAATTTAACAAAATTTGCTGAAATAGGAAAAGGATATTCATAGTATTTGTACTGCACATGGGGTGTAGGATGAAGTCATGTTCTTTCACCAAATCTTGATACTTCCATTATAACTATTTTATCAAAATTAAACTGTTTAATATAATTAATTAGGTTAAAAAGGACTACTAATAAATTGTTATAGATCAATATTACCAACACAAAATTAATACCAAGTAAATTGCATGCAAATTTGGCACAATTTTTATGTGCAAATAGATAGATAGCAACAATTAAGAGGGCTGGCATAGACGTTAATCATAATTCAATCATTTATTCACCTTTTCATTTAGGCTGCGTTTGGGAACTTGGAATTGATTTGAAATACTAGAATTATATTTAATTGTAAGATTTGAAATGCTGAATTTCAATTCCGAATCTAATTTCACGATGATGTTTTATTAGTCATGGAATTGAAAAATTGGAATTGATAACTTTATATATAAAATTTTGTTAAAACTTTGGAAAAATGACATTTAATAAATATTATACAAACTTTTAAAAAAATATTTTGAGATTTTTATATTTTTAGTCGTAAGAGTAAAAGAAATTAAGTGGGGAATTCAAATGATTATCGCCTACCTAGAATTTGAGATGACCCCTAAAATGAACTAGCTTGAAATTGGGATGGAATCGAGCCAATTCGAATTCCTAAACTTCCCAAACATGAAAATTGATCTAATTCTGAAATTGAATTCCAATTTCATGTTCCCAAACGCACCATAAGGAAAGTGAATATCAATGTTTTTATTTGAATTAAAATAATATTTTATCCAATATTCAAGTAGAGCAACATGGCCGGATATAATTGTTCATTTCCAGTTTAAAGTGTTGAAAGACCATTTTATACAAACAAAATGACTGAGAGCAATGTGGAGTATACATTAGTCTAATTCTAAAACAACGCCGTAGCTCTATTAATTTATGAGACGGTTTCACGGGAGACATATTTTGTACCTGAATGATAGGAAGCATGGGAGACTGTAAATCAGTTCTAATATCCAAAAACAACTTCTCCAACCTCTGCTGATACCTCTCCGCATCCGCCTTCAAAACGGTGTCGCTTTCCCCTTGATACCACACCAACCCCTGCACACTCCCACCGCCACCCCGCACGGCCGCTGCAGCTCGCCGTATCAGCTGCCCATACAGCCGCCCACCCCGAGCCCACTGACTAATATTCGTCCCCCCAACCGCACACGGCACCAGCCCCACCACCCCAACCCGACCCGCTATCGACCTCGCAAATGCCATCCCGGGCCCCACCCCGCACGTGTGGTTTACGTCAATCCCGCGGTGAAGCGGCTCCCTCGCCTCGTGCCAGCGCAGTCTGGCGTCGAGGCGAAGGACTGTCGGGGTGGGAATTGACGCGGAAGGTATGATCTGGTCCCAGACGTTATCAATCACCCCGCCCCTCCCGGCCATGTTGCTCTGCCCGGCTAATATGAATATCGCCTTGTCGTCGTAGTCCACGACATTGGGCGATGCTAACGGAAAACAGACCAGAAAGAAGACGATCCAAAGTGGGATGGATGGTAAATTGTGTATTCTCGGAAACGACATTGCGGGTGGAATGTAAGAGATGTTGTTTTAGTATATTTATTTTTGTTTCGAAGGAATGTGCGCAAAACAGGTGAATGTGGTGGGTGGATGAAGGTGGAGTGTTGTTATTGTTGACGGATGTTTTGTGGGATAAAGAGTATCTTACGAAGCCTTGGGTAAGTAGATCTACTAGTGTTCACTTTTAAGCAAGAATAGATAGATAGAGTATGTTTTACTTGTACTTAACAATTAAATTAAACAAAGTATTGGGGGCTCTAGTATTACTTTTATTTCAATTTTATACTCCCTCTAGTAGGAGGTGGCCAAGAGTAGACTAGGGCCGGATCGGGTTTGAGCGGGCTTCATTTTACTCGATTGTAATCGGTATGTGGTAGTAGTGGGTCGATGCCTGATCTTGGCAAATTTAGGCTCGAATTTGGCCATTTGATTTTAAAAGTTGATTAGAAAATAGAAGCTCAAACGTTTGGGCGGACTAGAGTTGGCAATTTGGGCCCGCGACCCGTGGGCGGCCCGGCCCGGTCCAAGACATGCCCGGCCCGGCCCGTGGCCCACCATCCTCTTGGCCCAGACACGAAAAGAAAAAAAGAGTGAAGTTTGGCCCGACCGCCGTAGCAGATTGAATTGGCGAGTGGGCGCTTATCCAACCGTGAGAACTGCCCATTTATCGTTTCTATAATATTAGATTTATTATAATACTAGAAAAAATTGTATTTACTATCATTTTCACATACATTAGTTTCAACTATAAACTTCATTTTATTATTTTTAATTCATATTTGAGGAACTTCTTTTAATATTAATTTCTTTTCTAATTTTTTTTTTTATATTTACTATTTTAATTTTATTTATTTACTTACAAGTGAATTTATATATTCAAATGAAATTCTAAAAATTACTTACTTATTTACAAGTAACAACTTATAACTTTTAAAAAAAATTAAATTAACTGAAAATATAATAATTACACAATTTACAAATTAATTTAGAAAGTTAAAATAAAAAATAACAAAAAGAAAAAAAAAAACCCCAATCCCAAGGGCCGGCCCGAAGTGAGCCCATGGGCTAGGCTCGGCCCGAGCCCGACGGGCCATGGGCCGACCCGCGGGCCATGGCGCCAAAAAATATAACGGGCCCGTACTGACGGCCCGAAAGTGTGGGCATGGACAGGCCAAAAAAAATATTTTGGCCCGACGGGCCGGTCCGTGGCCCGTAGAGCCATCTCTAGTTGGGCCACAAGAGACATGCGGTTTGCTACTAAAACATGGCCCAATTGACTTTGTAGTTGTACTGTCTCCAATACAATGCTTTGATTACGTTTTTTTCCCATCAATTCAATGTATTTTTTTTAGTCAAATACGAGTATTGTTTTATGAAATGTATTTCTATAATAAATGTAAATGGATTGTATATTATATACTTCTTGGCTACTCGTGTCCTGTTTTTCTATATGTTTTTTTTTTTTTTATCATATATTATTATTGTAATATAAGCCACATTTTAAACATAATTTTCAGCAATATGCATACGACAATACTAAAATAATTTGCATAATTTTCTGATTAATTTTTGAAATACCTTAATGACGTAATGTCACATGTAAAACATTGGTATTTAAATTGAGTTTTATTAAGTTATATGTTCATAAAATCCAAAAAAAACAATACATTTGCTTTGAAAAAATGACAGATCATGCTGGTGTGGTGTGGTTTTATTGTCATGCACGAGGTAGGGCAGCTAATTAAGATCATTTTGTTGTCA
Source organism: Dianthus caryophyllus (assembly GCA_023091065.1). NCBI lineage: Eukaryota > Viridiplantae > Streptophyta > Magnoliopsida > Caryophyllales > Caryophyllaceae > Dianthus > Dianthus caryophyllus. Next base: position 5,956,462 of record CM041517.1, read on the forward strand.
TGGATTATGAGCAGTTTTACTACTCCATATATATATAATCCACAGTAGTTCTTCTGTAAGACCGTACTAACGATAATTAACGTAAGACAACACACAAAAGTTATTTAAAAAAAAAGTAACCACCCCTTGTGTGAGAGGTCTTACAATAAGTTTATTGTAAGACTTGTCTCACACAAGTATTTGCCTATAGTCCATGCTGTTTAGAATACATTACGGAGTATTTGTTTAATGTCCCATACCCTCGTTTTCACAATTTTTGTAATCGGTTTGTAATACATTATTTATAAATAATTTTGTTTAATGTCCAACACCGTTTTATAATAAGTTTGTATGAGATTAAATAATTTTTTGTAATCGGTTTGACCGTTTTATAATAAGTTAGTATGAGATCAAATATACGCAAAATAATATTCATTTAATTAAAAAAATAGAAAAAAACAATATTACTTTTTAATTAACTCTTTGTGACAAGTTGTTTCTCAAACTCGAGTTTTGGGTTTTTTTTTATAGGTTATATCATACTCCAAAGTTGGCATGATTTCATGACACATTTGTCTGACACATTTGTTAAGACACATTTTGCAATGGTAATATCTATAGTTTTGCAAAATGAAAAATTATAAAAATTTGATATTAATAAAGTATTTAAGAAGACGAATCAAACAAGATCACACAATATTATCACCTATATATTTGATGAAAATGTCGAAATTTAAGTAAGCGTATGAATAGTGTCAAAAAGTGAAATGCAAAGTTTGGATATGAATGGAGGGAGTATGGAATAAGGTTTTTGGTGATTTATGTTATTTTTGTATAAAACATAACATCTTCAAGTTATTAATCTCAGTGAGTTTCAAGCCGATTTCAAACTAGAGCTTTAGTTCAAATCGGTCTTGCATGACTAGCACGGTAGCACCCTATCCTGAGTATATGATCATCTTGAGTTTAGGTATATCAACCCCAAAAAATAAACGGTTAGAGCCGTTAGACATAGAGCCAAACCTGAACTCGGTTTAAATTTAGGTATATTTGAATTGACTTGGTATGCTATGATCCAAATCCAAACCCGATAAAAGTTCTTCCAAAAAAGTCCATTTTGTTATCTAATGCACCGTCCTCATTGTTGTTGATTCGGAAGTAACCTTATTCGAAATGACTTGACCCAAAATGAATTGCACTCAAAATAACTCAATCCCTCGTAAAAAAAGTGTTACGTACCTTTTCCTTTCAACCTTCTCTTTTATCTTCTCCGGTTCTCACCTTGCTCTCTCACAATCAATTAAACAATTATACATCTCGGGTGGGGTCAGATGAACAAATGAATAAGGGCCTATTAGGTTGCGAATTTATGTTATGTCTTGTTAACTAGGGTTATCGGTAGCTGATATTAATATCCGACACGACCTATAAGGTTCAGATATCGTCGTGACTATAAGGTTGATCGTAAAAATTTGTCACTCCGTATAAATTTTGCTGCTTAAATCTGTTTACAGCTCTGTGTGTTTCAATTTTGATCGTAAAATAAACTACATAAGCATGATTGATATGGACTGTTACGCTGGACGTAGCCATAAAACGTTTATAGACTATCAAAAAATTGGGCATGACACACTGTTGCGTCCAGCCAAAGAAGGATCGAATAAACAGAAGAGTGCACCTGTTACAGGTCTTAAAACAGTTTCAAGCAGCGCAAGTTCGCGAGTAGATATCATTGAATGTAATTTAGCCACTTGATCCATATCTGAAAATAGATGCATCTGTCCATCACAGTACCCGAGAAAAAGTTTCAAACAGGTGTTCAGTTTACAATAAATACGAGCGCAGTCACAAGGTGTATAACGCTCCCCGAATTCACGCACTAGGTTGGTGTAGCGTATACACACCGATGTATGCCTAGAAACTAATAAGAGGAGACCCGCTACATTGAACGTTAGAGACGTCAGAAAGCCTTTGTCGCTGGGGCAATTTTGCATTTCCAGGTGAATCAATATCATTGTCAAACGAGACACTCTTTCGCTTCTGGTTCTCAGCCATCACGTTTTCTTCGGAAACCTCAGCAATTGGACTTAACTGCTTTATGTGCTGCGCAACCATAGCTTGAGCTTCTGCTACAACTGATGAATCATCATCTGTTGCGTATAATACTTTCTGTAATGCCATAACAATCTGCACAATATCTAACATATCAGAATCACGTCTTGGATGAGACCATTTTCATTTGGCAGTCAATCGACGACAATTTAAACAATTTTGTACTAGCATTATACTGGTTTATTCTATATTGTGAGTTAAGATACTTACAGGGGAGTTCTCGATCTCTGGGGTTTGGCACAGTATCTCAATATCCCTCAACTTCGAGAAATAGAAGTCCCGTTCCTTCTCGAGACTATCCACTGATAGCTTCAACTCCGTAATCTGCACAGTAACATCAAATTAGATATGTTTCTGCAGCAACTCTGTGCGAATTCATTTGAAAATAGTAGTAGTACACACTACCTGTTCCTCATACTCAGACACAGCAACGCTGTTTGTTTTGACAGCTTTAGAAGGTTGGTTGCTCGCAGGATTTCCGACAGCACCATCAGTTCTGCGACTACTGTGAGACGAAGGAGCCTTGTTTGTTGAAGAGGTGTTTGGCCTTACACAAGGCTTAGAGTTAACAATTTTCCGACCCACTTCTTTGCTCCCTTTGCTGGCCTCTCGTCTTTCGATTGGATTGTAGCTGTCGTTAATTCAGAGAAACATTCAAATTAAAGACAAACACTGACCAGTCATTACAAATTTACAACAGCACCAACAACGAAAACAATGCATTTGTGGTTTTAAGCATAATTCGAGACTAAATTGACGCAAAATAAAATTCACAGGTATTGTCAAAACTGCAATTCAATCCTACGATTCTATGATTTTACGACTAAAAAGACTTTAAAATGATACGGCGTCCACAGGTTATGATTTACAAAATTCGATCGTGGGGAACTTCATCAATCCAAACTAGAATACAGCAATTAAAAAACGAAACACGAAGAATGAAATGAATTTTACTTGTAGAAAACACCAGCATTATGAGAATCACAATACTTCTTCATCCACTGCATAAACTCCAGATTATCCAAAGGCCTCCCTTTGATCAGTTTGTTCACTTCAATGTGCTGCAACAAAACAACAACAGGTTAACGAAATCGACAACAACGAACTCAAAAGACGACAAAAAAAATAATCTTGTGCAGCGAAAAAACACACACAGCCACACAGACACACACCTTGGAGATCTTGAGCTTGTTAAAAACATCCTGAAGAACCTTGTAATTCTGAATCATGTCGTACTCGGTCTTGGCTTCAAAATTAACCTTGTGAATCGGAACTAACCCCGGGTGTACCGCGTCCATCAATTGACACTGCACTGCCCCTGACGCCGCCTACATAAAAACCGTCTTATTGAAAACCGAAAAATGGAAAGAAAAGTAATGAAAGAGAAAGAGAAAGAGAAAGAGAAAAATACGTCTTCGACTTTGGAGAGGTGGAGGTGGAGGGTGGAGTTGATCCATGAGAGGATTTCAGATCGTCCGACGAAGTAAGCAGAATCCATCATTCCAATGTTGTTAGCCATTTTTAGGGTTTTTTAGTCAAGAAAATTAAATTGAAATGGGGATTTTTGTTGTTGTTGTTTGCTGTGGTGTTGAAGTTTTTGTAAATGTGTTTTTGATTTGAGGAGATGAAGAGGAGCGTTGGTTAATGTGTGGCGCTTTTCTTTTGCTTTTTGTAATTTCAAATTTAAGGCTCTATACTTTTTCGACCGTTGAAGCCCCTTGAAGGTCCTTTCCAAATTACGAAACTATCATCACTTTGTCTAAATTAATTTATTTTTGGCCACAAATACCCGTATAGGGTTGGTATGTACTAGGTTTTGTTTGTCGGGTGAAATCGACTCTAACTTTACCTCACTTTTATTTTAAATAAAATTCAAACTGATTTCACATTTTTTTTTATCGATTAAAGCAGGTTAAAATTGGTCAAATTACATTATTGGAATGATTTTTCAATAGTTTGGATTATTCGTGGATTAATTCGAGTTCGGATTATTTATGCAATAAGATGACCAGTTTGAATTATTCCTAGTAATTAATCTTTTTTTTTCCCCTTAAATTAGTGATTTGTCTCTTAATTGTGATTTTTTTCCAAATTACGAAACAATTACGATAGTTTTTATCACGTGCATCGTAAGGATATGAGCTGATTTAGACTCAGTTACAAACTTACAATCCATCAGAAGTAGTGTCGGCTCTTGTCAAATAACCTCTCTCAAAGTAGCGGCATTGAATGGGATGAATACTTTGTTCTAGTGAACTTATTGGCATATCGTTAGACTTAAGGTGATTCGATATTACGTTCAATTAGCAAAATTCATGTTTTTCTCATTCTGAAAAAGTATGCACGGGATAAGATCTCGTTCCATAAGTCGCTGACAAGTTGTCTATATAAGCTAGTCTAAAAAAATTTGGTTAACCATCTAAAAATATTTTTGGTGATTTCAGATAATCAAAGTGTTTTTTCGTCAGACTAGCTAATTAATTACATGCAATATTATTATCGCATTTAGTTGTGACACTATCAACACTTGTAACACATGGTAAGTTTTTGACTCTTTGATTCAGTATGGCAAAAGCACAAAATAGAGTTGAATGATGTTATAAGATAGTACCCTCACGCGATGAGTTTGGATGCGAATTGGATCATTAGAGCCATGGAATGTGTAACAACGATGTCAATTTCAGTAATGAATAATGGGATTCCAGCATCCGTTATCCGACCAAGTGAAGGTTTGCGACAAGAAAACCCGTTGTCTCTGTATTTGTTTATCCTTTGTGCATACGTAGTTTGCGTTCAATACAATTAGAACGGCTGTCGAGGATGAGTCTTTCCATATATTAGAATAGCAAGCCAAGCGCCTATTGATTGAGGTTGTAGTCCAATCTATCCCAAACCTATGCAATGAGAGTGTTTAAATACCTTAAGCTACTGCGTGACGAGCTTCGCTTCTTATTGTTAAAATTCTAAAGCGGGTAAATGGATGATACTAATGGTGAGAGAAAGATTGCTAACACTTTGAGGGACGCTTCGTCACACCCAAAATCGAAAGGTGCACTTGGGTTAAGAGACTTTGCGGAGTTCAATTAGGCCTTAAAAATGAGAAATAGGCATGCCAACTTGCGACTAATAGATCGAACCTATGGGCTCGTATAATGAAAACAAAATACTCTCGTTCACAGGTTGCAAAAGATCGCACATACTTTAGCGCACAATACGCACCATCCGATAGGCTAAATTCATCTCGAACGTATGCCCCAAAACATTGTCGACGGTACTAATTTCAATCACTACAGACTGCTCTCATCTCAATCTTCACAAAGAGGACAAAAACTGAAGAATCAAAACACCTAATTAGTTGAACAGTAATATTCAAAAAATTGCAGCGCAATGTTAAAGAACTATACTCACCGAACAAATTCAATGTTACCAAACAAATCAATGGAAATAAATATTCTAAAATAATAATATTTTATTCTCTTTCTTGCATCTCACTTACTAACTACCAGTTAACAACTTTAATAATGTAAACGAAATTTGCACTCTCTATAATCTAATCTTATGTTAGTTGACAAACCCTTCTTTTATATCAAGAATCATTTCACAGTGTTAGTATAAAATAATCAATCTCTCTAGTTTTCAGTAGCTTTTTAAACTCGAAACTATAAAATAATCTTTCATACGAAGTATTAATTTAGTATAAGACTATATTCGACACAGAAACGCCACCAGCAATCTGCGAGAATATATAATACCGTATACCGACTATTCAAACGAGCACTCCAAGCTTTTACTACATACAAATCACAGCTGAAAACAAGTAGACTTACCAGAAGAAATGGGTAATGCAGCACTTTGTGCTCCTGCAATTAACAGCAGTTACTGGGCAACCAAAGTGCTAAGTTGGGATGGAAATCTCGAAATCCATACAAAATCAGTAAAAGCCGCAGAGCTAATGCTCGAAAACCCGGGACATTTCGTTTGCCACGCTGGTGTCCTTCAGGTTGGACACCGTATCACAGGGCTATTGGCCGATGACGAGTTGCAGTGTCGGCAGATCTATTTTCTGCTTCCGATGGAGATGCTTTACTCGATACTTACACAAGAAGAAGTTAGTCATCTCAATTACAAGGCATACAAGGCATTAAAATCGGGTAGTTTTCATAACTTGGGCAAGATATTTCCAGTATTTGGTGATTCGTGCTTGTTTCCTCGGGAAATTAGGAAGACGGAATCAGAAGGTAAAACTCGGGTAACAGAGCCACCGACGTGTCAGAGAGTTTCAAGACAAAGATCGTGGAGACCTGCTTTAGCAACCATTGTTGAAGCCCGCTAGCATGCAGGCTGAGCAACTACACTTCGTTTGTCTTTACGGATTTATTATCCTAATTGTGCAGTCGTGCAAATGCAGTCTCATGACACATCGAGTGAGATGAGAGTAGAGTTTTGAGTTCGACTCCACACTTCCTGTAGATTCTTCTTTTGTTGTAACGATTAGAGCCGGCTAATAACTTGTTGAATTAGGTTCTATGAGCACGACCATAAATATAACGGACCCTTAAAATCCCAAACATAGAATTACGTGTTTTATCATTACATTCGTGTTCTACAACTTTGAAGTGAGTTGATCAGTCAAGCATTTCAATCGAAATAAAATGTTGCTCTCTTACAATTTCGGTCCTTATTTCCACATAATTATTTCTTTTCTTGAAATATCCAAATAGTACACACTACACGTCAGTCTACTAAAGTAGGACTGATAACAAGATACAGGCAACACCATCACATGGGTGTTTTCGTCTATCAACAACATAGCCTAGAAATTGTCCTAATTTACTAATCTTTTTACAGAACATATACCCACTATCACTTGTTCAAGAAGCATACTAAAGTTAAATGTACACTGTCAGAATCTAGCATGCGCGACTACACTTAATATACCGTCAAAAGAATTATAAACTAAGCTGGCAGGGATTGCATGTACCGTTAGATGATCAGATGCGATTGCCATGTAAATGAAACTCACTAGCAGTGTGGCCCGTATCACATATGGTCTTCAACAATAATTTTATGAGAATCTTCAGGTAATTGATAACTAGAAAGGAAAAACATACTTTGATTCTTCTGTAAGAACCTGACAAAGCAATATAGCTCAGAATGAGTGTGCCATAATAATCGCTCACTTCAACCAAAAAAATAAATAAATAGCATAGCACAAAAATTAACGAGCAAGTCTTGTGTGCGACCATCTCACGCGTGTGATGGCCTCCTTGTGACTAAAATGTGGTGACTATTTCAAGGCTTAAAGTGACTACTTAAGCATCTAAAATCTCATAGAGTGGTCATCTTTAGCGCTAAGGTAAAATAGTCGCTTTAAACGGTAAAATAGTCACTTTACGCAAAATCTTAATCTAAGAGTGCCTAAGTATTGCATATAGTTTTCCATTAATTTTATTCAGGCATAGAAGGAATATAAAGGATATAGCCATACTTTAGAAAGTCTAGTAGAATCAGCTGCAGCACCCGTAATGTCCCCTCTTCAATGTTCAGTTCGTACAATAATGCTGGCAATTTCACTGCATTAACAAGGAGAACCTTTATTCCGTCACAGATTGAGATCCCATAGCACTCAAAATTAGAAGTTAGTTAATGACTTAAGGACATCGAGGAAAACGCAACGTAGTCAATGGAAAGCTTGTACTTATGAGAGTTATGACTTAACTGAGCAAAAGTTGGATAGGACCATACCAAACAAGCGCAGAAGATGCTCAGCACCATATACTACTGATGGTAAAGGATGAGATATATCCTCCACAATTGCTTCCTGGTATTGCTGGCGCTCTTTGTTGTAAAGAAGAAATACAGGTAGAGCTTTGTTAAAGTAAATACGTAACCCACTCAAAACTTCTCCAACTGATTCAGGTACCCTATTTTACAAAGCGAGAATCGTTAGCCAAAGTTTCCCATCAGCAGTTCAAGACTATGTTAACAGTAAGCCATTAGTTTTCAATGGAGAAACTATTTTTGATGGAAAAACGTCAAAAAATGATTACCCATCCAAAAAAAGAAGCCAAAATGAAATAGAAGGTCTCCCCCATCAAAATGAATAAAGAAAATGATCTTCGAAAGGATGAAATGGTACAATTACTAAAAAGAACAATAAATGAATCATTTCCAACATATATTGTTTTACCAGTAGAAAGAGATCAGCAATGGGATGTTTTATAATACCAGGTTGTCAGGCAAATCATCTCTGTTTGTATTAATTCAGAGGCCATGACACCAAAACACGACTGTATTATTAAGGTTTTGAACACAACCATGTTTTACCACATTTTGTAGTTATATTAATCAAATTTAGTGAGATACAGCAGAAGCACTTACACACTCTCCTTGTTTCGCCTGCAATCACGATACTTCTCAATAATTTCATCAACATTTGGAATTCGTGGAAGTCTGACAAGCTGCAAATGAACTAAGAGCAGTAAGAACAGATGAAAAAATTCATTTATATTGAATCTAAAACTTACTTTAAATCTTTTTTAGGTACCAAAATTAACTTGTTTATGTCATAATTCCACTCTTACAAGTCACCACTTGAGTGCCTTTCCTCAAACCAAGTATTCCAATAATCAAGCCACATGCCAAATGCAAAATCCAATTTATCATTTTTGGGTTCATTCTTCTCCCCAAAATCCGAACCCCTCCAAGAACACTCTCACAAACATCTTAAGGTACGGTAAGAACTAGTTGCACCACCTCTAAATAATAGCAAAGTAAAAAAGATACGTTTCCCCCAATTTGTACTGCATAACATCTAAGAAACCAAGAAAGCTTTGCAGACATAACATTATCAGTTCATGCCTAAAATTTCAATGTTTGACCCACAACAGATAAAAAAAAACAACGACAAAGGAACTATGGCAGAAGGCAAAAGAAAGCACAATAATATGCATGTATGATCACTACAAGAAGACAATGGCTACATCTCAAATTACCTTGTCCATGTGGTTTATGAACTCAAAATCATTAACCAATTGCTTCTTTAGTGTAAGAGGAATGGATATGCTAGCAAGCTTCTCGGTCGAGTCATTGTCTTTTTCCTGTAGTAGACAAAAATGTATCCAAAAAAAAGTGTAAAACCGCCATATGGTAATGGCAAAGTCTATGAGATTTTATGTTTAACCGTAGAGAATTAAAATGTCACATCTTCAACATCATGTAAAGACAGGCAGGTAACAGCCTTTTGCATTTGTGAATTACTCCCTCCATTATTTCCATTTAGCCTCATATGAAAATAGCACAAATATTAAGGTAAGGTTAAAAACTGGGAGTGTGAGAAAATGTAGGATAATCAAAATTTTAAGAAAATACAGATGGGTGGGAAAAAGTAGGACTGTATGAGAGAAAGTGGGGAGTATGGAAAAAAATACGGAGTATTACTTTAAAAAGAAATGGGGCTAATTGGCCAACATTTCCATAATAGAAAAATGGGGTTTATTGGAAAATATGGAGTATTAGTTATACCTACAAATAACATATAGAAACTCTTGAGTGAACGACTACAACCACAAAAAAAAAAAGCCTAGTGTTCCACTGCTCCTAACATTGGCCGCATGTCAATTAAAAATTTTAATTGGCGTGTCGAGAAACCCCATAACAACCAGTCAATGAAAAGAGATACTTGAACAAAAAAAATCATATCATCTATGACCATGACCATAAAAAGGCGTAGAAGACACCGGCGCCAACAGTGCTCGAATTCGGTAACGACTTATAGATACGGGTACAAATCGCTGTGTCCGACACTTGGTCATAAATTCAAGGATATGAAGATACGATTAACTAGCTGATACAACAACTATTGGACACGGTCAACGTGCCCATCTTTCAAATTTGCACACGTTCAACATGTAACTAAATTTTACTTTTTCATAGTTTATAAAAAAAAAAATTAAAAAAAAAAATTAAAAAAGTCAAACTGGTCCCACCTATATTTTTAGAAACAAATGAACATATTACCCATTTCCAATCACATCAAACATTGATGGTAACAATAACTTCTCAATTACCTCGCTACACTTCGCAAGTAATCAAATTCATTCTAGTAAAGGAAAGATACAGAAATTGGCAACACTACATATTAAGTCTATCAGTTTAGTAGTTGAGAAAACAAAAGAGGCATTCGGTAACCAGTGTAATAACCTGATTGCGTAACAATGAAACTTTTATAGAGAATTTAAAGCACTGTTTCAAATATGTACGGAGTAATAGTTTGTGGAAATGGTGATGGAAAGTGATGAAGAGTTGCCATTTGTCTATGCATTGATGTACTTTGTTGATAGTTGGTAATGCAAATGTTTGAAGCAAATCAAAAGAATTGGTTACGGAAACCTATTGGCTTCTTTCCATCAGGACACGAATAACTAATTTCATACACACTTCATTTTGTGATTTCTGGACTTGCTATCTCATACCAAACATGCCACAATATTTCCTATTTGAAATCAGGTATACATTGCAGCCCTACCCGACCATCAACATAGTAAACTAGCCATGATTTGACCTCCCCGCACCCGCACCCCTCTCACACCAATCCCCTTAAATACAAGATTAGAAAATATTAAGGAGTATAACATATTGCAGTCACGGAGTATCCATTAACCAAAAAGAATCTTTGCGTGTCATATGCAATGCAATGGATGAAATCCATTCCTTCAATCAGAAGTCCATTGACTACAGTCATACACTGATAAAACTTCAGTTAATTCAACCAATGTCCTCTCCCCCTCACTTCATATGAGAGAAAGACAGACATAGAGTCAAGATTACAGCAGTACCTTATTTCCAATGTGCTCTCTTTTTCGCTTACGGCTCATAAGAGTAGAACTGTTCTTTAGCTTTGTGCCGCTAGGACCTGCATGCATTCCAAATTGTGTTATAATGAGCTGCAGCAATTTGAAAGTACAAGAGGGCATATACACAGAATTTGAAAGCCAAGCAGAACGGAAACCCAAAGCTAAAAAAGCATTTAAGGGGGATGCACATCGATAAAATATATCTTCTACGATAACCAAGTAGCCAACTCCAGAAAAAGGTATCCGTCTCATTTTATGATTTTGTAACAGTTGGACATGACATATATATCAAGGTAATAAGATACGTTGGGTACGGCGGCAGTTATAAGAGAGAAAAGGTGGTGGGTAGATTGGGTTGTGTGAGTGTCATTTATCGACATGTTGCAAAATCATTGAATAAGACGTAATGAAAAATGTTGCATAACAATAGAATGGGAGCATTTGTTTTTTTACTGTCTGGAGGCTCAACACTAAGCAATATACCTTCGATGAGGGTAACATAATGTTCTGAGGGTAATATAGTATTACGTAGCTCACCAGAGGAAGCATCCAATTTTATTTGTGATGGACGCCCAGTCTTGGCATACTTGTCAATTGTTTTCTTCGTGTCATGCGATACTTTCTTCAGATTCTCCTCAGTCCGTTTTAACAATTGATTGATTCCCAGCCATTCATCCCAGCTGTTTTGTAATTAAACAAGAACAATGAATCAGCTATATCTCTTCCATCTTGTTAAAACATTCTAATTACAATCATAATCAAGACCTCGAATTATGAGGATTGTTACCCAACGAACACTAGCAAAGAATAGTCCACCCGAGAGCTTTCACGAGGCAATAGAAATGCACAAGCTAGTTATAATTTCCATGGTATCCAACCACATAACATGAAGATTTATAATTTCCAAAAAACAAAAAAGAACAGTATAAGTGCTTCAAGTGTTCCACTAGGGTCGATGTTTGAAACTTGAAAGCAGAAAGGAAGACTGGATATAAAAGCTCTGTATTATGAATTGGGTAGTTTTATTACCGCCTATCTTAAATTATACTTAATTCTCATGACGTTGACACAGACATTGAGCAGTTGAGTGCATTGGCATGATGTAAACGTACATAAGATGAATTACATACAATCACCAAACACAGAAACAGCATGATGTACCGCACAAACACCAACCCCACCAAACAGAAATGTAAACCCTCCGGACAGGAGTTTCTTCGACAGGTTGCTCCTAAAACAAGAAGTTAAAATCATTTGAAAGGCCCAAATTCCCTAGAAAGGGAACTGCTCAGTGTTTATGTCCAGAAATACACCAAGTATAAAGTATTTATCTCATCACATTGAGCCATAAACATAAATCAAACCATAAGTTTACCACCTTTAACACATTAACTTTGCATGACATTCTAGACAATAGCGCAACCCAACATGACAGCCATACTATAAATGATGAAGGGGTGGATGTAAACATCGATTTTAATTCAGATAATGTAGATAGGTGATCAATTTCATGTTAATTAAAAGAAAATGGAAATCATCTGAAGTACAATGAACATGTATGCTTGAGCCCTTGTATAGTCAAGTACGCATGTGACTGTCAAATGTCAATTGGCATACATTTTTGGTCTCATGCCCAGATGGATAGTTGTGATAACACTCTGTGGTGGCCAGCAAGCATAAGAACTGACACACTATGGATACGGATATGAGTAAAGATTTCCTTTTGGCACCTTTGAAATACTTATTACGCAACAGAGTTATCAGCAACTAAGAGTTTCTGCTAACACAAGGGGATAGAATGCCCCTCACTGCAAGATCAATCTGAGAAAAGCATCTTCTTGTAAGAACTACTTACCATGAACTTCTACTAGAGAAAAAAATTGTGAAATGAATTGTGTTAGGCTTTCATGAAAAAGATAATAGATCAAAACCAGAGCGACAGCCAGGTTGTCTTTTTAATAGAATTTTTGTAAAAAGAATTCACATGCATCCTCATCACGTGTTAGTTGCTTTTCTTCTAAACACGGCATTAAATTTTCACTTGTAACCTATATAGGAAATTATAACCTACCTGAACAACTCCTTGGGACATCTAGCACGCAACATATATATTTAAAAGACAAGATAGCGGTGTACAAATGAACTTATTTATGCTGCATGCTGTACATGAGCCAGAAAAGCACCTTCCCATTTGACTGAAATCAATTGTCAGAATCATTATCAATTTTTTATTATATGTTGTTAGGAGGGGCACATATGTATGTGCAAACCTGAACAAGTGTAGATCTCCTACTCCACAAAGATTCTCTTAACATTTATCTTTTTTGCATTGATTGGTGACTAAAGCATGGTCAATTGTTTATACAATACGTTCCAGTGAGATTAATGAGTACCATGCATCCCAGAAAACCTTTAGATGTGCACTCAAACTCAAGCATGCTTATTGTGAGCTCAAGAACACTAAGCCCCAAAAGGCAGGTATCATTACAAGAACTGGACAGTGGACACTATTTACAAAACAAATTGGAATGTAATGAGAGTGGAAGGCGAGGGTGTGAAGAGATGGGGAAGGGGGAGAAGGAAAGGGAAAAAGTTTTTTGACTTTGTGGAGTGTGGACAGTGACGAGAAGGGAGGACAGAAAAAGAAATTCAGATAAACAAGGCCATGTGAGAAAAACTGTGAGGGAGATGAGAACCAAAAACCAGCTGGACAAGGGGGGAGATTAAACTAATATAAATATATAAAAAGCGAGAGATGAGATAGTCAGCAAATAGTAGATGATTGCTACAATTCCACCCGTATCTTTCCCATCGTTGCCTTCTCTTATTCCCTAATACAATTAAACCCTAAGTACAGCAATTAATAAACCCTGGTCACATACCAACTAATCGTGCCACTACTTTGTGGTCACATACCAACGTCTCGTTTAGACGTTTACTTTATCGCTTCCTATTAGAAGTCCAGGGTCCACCACAAACAAGCAAAAGTAAATCATCAATAATTCATAGGTAAATGCCATACAGTATTTGTTTCAGTTTTACGAAGTGGAATCCATCTAAATTCTGAAAAGAGATCAATAAAGTACTTATCAAGTTGCTGGTCAACTGGGTGCTCCAAATTTGACAAGCATCTGGGACGTTTTTGGAAGGTAAGAACACTGAAACTGTTGCAATTAGAAAAGATTGAAAAGTTGTATACTTGCCTTTTGTTCCACCCCTGCATTCAAACAAACAGTATTTACTATTTAAGAAATAGGGCTCTTATAACAAGTTAAAGCCTCTAGAACTGAACGCAGACAAAACTTTAACTAAAGAAATACAGAAAGTAGCTGCGGAAGATAGTTACCATGTAATGGATGAAATACTTCCAATCTTTGTCATACTCAACTTTTTCAACCTAGCAAAACAGAAAAGCAAGTAGCTGAATATGAAGGTTGCAACATCAGCTACTGAAAGATTTGATAGATATCTGAGGCATATGCTCACTATAAGTATCAGAGAGGGGATAATAAATTTATTCAGAACTGTCCATAGACCAGAAGTATTGAATAGAGTTGCACCAGAAACGGAGCAGTCTACAGGAAACATGACACCTATGATTCTATGCAGGACGCTAAACCAATAGATAATACAAGCCTACGATCTCCATATTCAAGCGAGAATATTGATTGAGGTTTGACATATTCATATAAGAGTAGTAATTAGTTAATTGATGGAATTAGAAAGGAAATCGCATTCTTATAGTAAGATTTATACGTAATATACTCCCTCCATTCATGATCAAATATCCCATTTTACTTTTTCATGCTTGCCGAGGCACATTTTGAAACGATAATATTTACAACTACACATTATAAAAAAAATTACTCTTATTATACTAGTGAAGGCAAATAAAACAAAATCTCACGAGACTATAATTTCTCATATATATTTCGAGGTATTTCAAAAAATTCTTCATGAATAATCAGTGTCAAACAGTAAAAGTGGACAATTAAACTCGAATACAGGGAGTACTATTTGCAAACAAGTGTCTGGTGAAATTTTCTTGCAAAACAATCACCTTTGACCTTTGAAGGCAATTTCAAAAACAAAATGCTACCTATGGCAACTTTTCGACAACAAATATCAAAAAGTCTCGTTTATACTTCAGCTCGTAACGAGTAAACAACATCCGTCACAACCAAGCTCGCTCCTTCACCATACCTCCATAACGTTTTCACCCTATTGTTGGACCAATCATCTTCATACCCTAAAGCCGAGTCATAGCAACTACCCAACAAAACCCTTTCGAGCGATGATATCAACCCAAAAACTTAACCAATAGCCTCTATGGCCAACCCTCGTCTTTGTTCACCAATATCCACGTACCAACATCCCAACCATTCCTCTCCTCTACTCAAGTCTAAAAAACACACAAGTCTAGCAACCTACCCAAATTTCTTCCATGTTTCCGTCATCTGCACCGCCTCATTTACTAACCTCCACTCGATATTTAAATCCAATCCTTCACATTTGCCCCAACATTAAAGCTTTTGTTAGCACTCGTTACAAGCACTCGTCACAGATATAGAATACTTTTCAACCTGAAATTTCCAGTGAAACTACATACTCCCTCCCACAATCAATGAATAATTATACTCCGTAGTATGATAGACATTTATGTTTCAGAAAATTACATTTTCGGTAATTAAAATCACACATGAATAGAGAAAAACATGATAAACATTGCATTCAAAAAAAAAGTATAAACAATTATCATATGATACTCCATAACAAATAATTACATTTATCATCAAAATATTATTCCACAAAATTATTCACTCACAATCATGATAATCCCTAAATGTGCCGGAAATTCGCTGAAAATAACAACAAAATAGCAAAATGAAAAGAGAAAAAGGCAATTGAGAAATGAAATTACTTTGGCTAAGTAGTAATAGCCTTTGTGATTAGCGATGACGACTTCTCCTTCTTCGAAGAGACTTGGACACCTCAAAGCCGGCGACGGCGGCGGCGGCGACACCGTTACGGTGGCGGCAGACGAAGAAAAATCATCATCTTGTGTTGGTTCTGCCTTCTTAGAATTCTTCATTTTTGAAGTAAGTCCCAAAAAATGGACGGAGAACCTTTTGTGACTTGTGAGTTTAGCAGGTGAGACTTGAGAGTGTGAGACGACTTGGGGGCTCGTTTGGTTTGAACATGCGAAAAGATAAGTTTCGAGAAAATTAAATTCAGGTGAAGTTCATTTGGGAAGTTACACTTATCAAAGGGGTCTAGGTAAGTAACCTTCTGCATTTTTAAGAAGTGCAATTTTTCGGGAATTCCAATTTCCCGTGAATTTGGCAACCAAACTTCGAGGTAAGTCAATTCATGGGAAATTCCATTTCCTATACATTGGAGAAGTAACGAAACAACCCCTAGTATTCTAGTAGAGACTAGAGACTACTCCCCCATAAAACACAAATGGCAAAATGAGACGGACCGATTGTTTGATTTTCGTATGGGTACAATCGTCATGTAATAGATAGAATTAGCAAATGTTTTACAAATGTTAAAATGAGACTCACCGATTGTTTACGCTTTGTACGAGTACAATTGTCGTGTAATTGAACTAGGGCATGTTAGCCTTCAGTTTTTAAAGTAGATAAACGCAAAATGGAATGTATGTTTATACTCCATATTATGCATACGACATTATATGTGTGTTTTTCGTCCAAGTCGAATTTTTGTATGTAAGAGTAGTAGTTTACGCAATTTTAAGAGGAAAAACCACGGTGATTTTTTTTTTTTTAATATTCCTTGCAATACGTGAAATAAAATACAGAGTACAACAAGAATACCAATTTTTAATAACATGAAAATAACTAACTAATTTGCGAACCAATATTGACGTTGACAAACGTGAAACTTACTCCGTACTCCGTATAATTTATGAAACGCTAATTAGAATCAGACTATGGGGTGCCAATGTGCCACACTGCCACATGAACAAAAAAGTTAAATACGGAGTACTTAGTTGCGGTGTTTATGACACATGATGTTTATTCAATTGTATTTACTAACCGATGATCATTAGATAAGAGTCGGTAATTCACAAATTCTCATATAAAACGGGTATATCCGTTTAGGATAAGACAAAAGAAAAAAGTGTAGGATTACACGCCTACGTGTACATAAGAGACTATCTCACATGTGCGACCGCTTATTTGCAACTCAAATATAACTACTTTAACGCTTAAGATGACAATTTTTTGAGGTTTAATAGTTGTCAGCTGTCACTTTAAGCGCTAAATTAGTTACTTTAAGTATTAAAGTAGTCAGTCACAAGAATCCAACACACGCATGCGACACACTCACGAAAAATCTTACTCGGGACATAATCTCTGGTTTGTTTACTTATCTGCCTCACCGTCCTCATTTTTTAGAGTCACAACCGACAGACATCAGCTTTCTATCACACAATATCAGCCTCAGCTACATAACACATACATAAGGCCATAAGGGCGATACGGCAGCTGAAATACAAACACTACAGACTATCTTTAATTTACACGCCAAACAAAATTACCATCTTATGAAGCGCAATCCCTGTATTCTACCAAGAAAGGCTAATACTTCACAAAAATAATCAATGGCAAGTTATTAGCTTCAAATACATGAGTACATACGGAGTATGAGCTAAGGTTACACGTCAATGACACAACAGAGACAAGATCACGTAGCTCTGCCCGAATAATATCCTAAATTTAAACATACGGCCTACTCAGCATCCTGCAACCCTGCAAGGAGCGAGTTTTTACGGCAGGAATGCCAGAAATGCATTAAGATGCAGACATGTTCGCTTTCAGTATCAGTTTCCAAATAATCCAATCTCAAAAGTTAGCATACTCGTAACATCTAACAAAAGACTATTTCCATATTAATTATCAGCATCGACAGGCTCCCAGTGAGCCTAGGTAAACAATGACGAAAGTGTTGATAAACTATATTTGATCAAGTTTCTCTAAGACTATAATGGTGGTGAAATTAGATTGAGATGATATTAGAACAAAAAATTGAAAGTTTACCTAATCTTTAGAAGTGAGGTTTAATCAATGGCATCAACCTAACTTATGACACCGTATTCCAATAAGGTACAACGTTACTTCGACACTTCACTTTCATAGTTTCATGCCATGTCTTGCGCCTAGCATACGACACTTCAATACTGACATGACCACCTTGAGAGTCCTTGACACTTTTTTCACAAAATGACCGACACTTGTGGCGGAGTTCACGTAACATGGAATTCACCACATGTGAGAAGCAAAGAGATAACCTCAACGACTGAACCTATTATCACTCGATTTTTTATCATCAGAGATGAGTACACACACCAACTCAACATCAATTAGTCCCAAAATTATTTGGAATTACACAAAATCATCATGAATGCTAACGAACCAACATCAGCTCAACAACATTTCCCTAATATTAACCAGTTGTTCTCGACCAAAGCCGTAAGCATACACGATGAGGTTCAAAACCCTAAATCCTACTCGTATACATTCGACTGCAAGGTAATTCAACACACAATAATAACAAACACCAAAATCAAAGAGGATTGATAGACTAGAAGTCTTAAACCGAACAAAACTAATCGTTCGACAGGCTAACGAAACCCTAAAATTCATCAACATTGACAATGCACAACACAGATTGAAATTAAGAATATCTCAAATTGAAATTAAAACGCAGGACATCAAATCAAATATAAGAAAATCATACAGCAAATACTAAGCACACACTCAGGAAATTCTACAGTACTACATAACACATAAAATTCGTTAAAAAAAACATCAACACATAAATTTTATTAGATCAAATTTAAACTAAGCGGAAGAAGATTCATTATCAGCAGAAGAAACCTCCTCACTCGCCGGAGCAGCATCGCCTTCATTCGATCCGACATCCGCCGTCACAGCGACGTCACCACCGCCGCCGCCGCCGGCATCGGCTGCCGGAGATCTCGACTTCACCGCATCAAGAACGCGCTTACTGATCTCCTTAGAATAAACCTGAAGAATCTCAATTCCGCCGTCGACGGGATCATCCGGCGTCGCCGCGGATGCTGCGGCGGCGGCGGCGAAGACGAAGGCCTCTTCTTCGATCGATTTCGCGATGACGGCGGCGTCGGCGGCGGATACGGTGCCGTAGCGCTTGGAGAGGACGGAGGGAGTGGAGAGGGTTTCGACGAGGCGGTTGGTGACGGCGTCGCGCGTGCGTTGAGTCGGTGGCCAAATGCTGAAGGAGGAGGAGATCTTCATCTTGTCGAGCTTTTGAGAGAGGTCGTCCGCCGTAGACGGCGGAGCTACAGCGGCGTCTTGCGGTGGTGCTTCGGAGGGTTGGATTTCCTCCGCCGTGAGTTCGGAAGACATTGGAATAAAATTTGAGGGGTGTGTCGTACTGTGTGTGGGAAAGTAAAGATGATGATGATATTATCTAATGTTTACTTCGACGGTGCGCAAATCGGATCTTATTTAGTTGGTAACGTATGTTGTACGGAGTAGGACTTTTGATCAATGAAAAGAGCCGACAAATAATGACACGAGTCGAAAACACGACATAAATCTGATACAAAATTAACGGAATTGGATTATTGTGTGATGATCCATTTATGTAAGTAGGTCAACACGAACACGACATCAAATTTAATTGGGTTGGATTAGGGTTGAACTCTTTAAACACGAATAACTCATTTAATAAATTAAATAGTGATTATATTAATAAAAATAGCTAAAACATTCCAAAAAAATAGTCAAAAAACGACATAAACCCGGCACAAAATTAATGGGTTTTGGTTGAGGTATAATGACCCATTTATGTAACTAGGTCAACACGAACCAGAAACGAAATTTAATTGGGTTGAGTTTGGATTGAAGGATACGTGACACGTTTATGTATGACACGAACACAACACGACACGACCTAACCTGATTGTCAGGTCATAATTAATGACTTTTTCGTTCAAAAAAGAGAAATAGTGTACCGTATATGTCATATCTAGTGGTTAAAATGAAAATATTTTGAGCAACAGTACCAAATTAGAATTATTATTTTTCGTTGTAATTGTCATGCGTCTCATCTCAGACAAAAAGAAAAGGGTAGTACTGTTACATTAACAACAAAAATTATTTTAGATTGTGTTATATACTTTATCAGTCAGAATCATTTGTTTACCTTTTAGTTTTGCACAAATAATAAGAAAACTCATTAAAAGACCCAAATACACCCGAGTATATTTGGTAAGGGGTCTAAAACAAAGGGAAAGATAATCAAAGTCAATAATTCCTTTTGTTAGTGTTTGTTTGTGACAAACAAAAAAAATCAAATTATCTCCCCCACCTCTAAACTCCTCTAATTTTTATCCCTCCACCTTAAGGGAATGAAAATCTTTTCCCCTCCAACTCGCTTTCACACCCAATATCATCACGCACCACTACAAACCTAAGTGATTACGACCACCACCATAACAACCACCACGTTGCCACTACAAACCAAACGCCAAGAATTTAGAAATACAAAGTTACCTTGTAAAATGATTCAAAAATAATTTTCTTTTAGAGATTTTCAGAAATTAAACATTATTTTTATTAATTATTGTCAATGCATAGAGATACAAACTACACATATTTATCCCAGGCATACTTCTTTTTGTAATGCCCTTTATATATATTATACAAATATATCCCATCATCGCACGCTTTCCAAAAACAATGGCGACCACCGCAGTTCAGATCGACAAAATCTTGCTCGTCGCGAAACGCATCAAATACTTTACGACCATAATCATGCCATGTAAGGCCACAAAAATATATGCGTTTTATAAACCAATGAGTTCTTATTAACCAAGTGAAATTGGCACCGTTAGGAATTGCATGAAGTCCAAGATCATCATCGCCTGCTTTACAATGGACCCGTACAATTGACGTTGAATTGCTAACCCCGTTTCCAACACTCACGTTATACCAAACTGGCTTAAGCATACTCCAACATAAAACTTGTTGGAGACATGCCAAGTGAAAAATGAACAATACACCAATTAATTTTTTTGACATTATCATCAACAAATTAATATGAAATATAATATTTTTTGTTATAAACTTTAATGTATATGTATATTTTTGGTTATATATATAGAGCAGCGTTTTATTAGAAACGTACATCTGTGTATTGCAATAAATAAATGTTAGGAAATAAGGAAATCACAACATATGTACGGAGTATATGCGTTCTTCATCAGCATTCTGTTTCATGTGATGATTTTTTTTTGTTTAACAAAGTAATAATACATGTGAGAGATAAATAATGTGCATTTATAATTTTTTGTTTGATTGTTTGATTTAATACGTTTTTCAGTCACAAAATATAAAAGCTCTCGTATATTATGAAAAAGCTAACTAATTTTGTACCCTAGAACACATGCAAGGCATGCATTGGCAAAAACTGAAATAATTCCTACATTTAAATTTAAATTCATATAAATATAATATTTTTCTTTTTACACTATTCGAAAGTGTGAAATTTTCGCAAGTAGCTGCAATATATTAGTATAAATAAGTCATCCACGATATAGTTTTATCACCAATAAGTTTTTTGTAAGACAGTCTCCCGTTATATTAATGTGAGACTAAAGTACAAATTACAATGAAAATGGTACAAAAACATGAACTATATCTACTAAAGTCAGTAACAAGGTTCGTTACTAAAAAATTTAGTCATAATTAACCATAAAAGAAACATAAACGCTAATAAAAAAAAAAGGCGAAATTGCAAATAACTACCTTTTAAAACCACTTTTTTTCAAATAACTACCTTTTATAATTTTTTTTCAAATCACTACCTTAAAACGTATTTTTGTTTTCAAATCAATACCAGTTCCCCGGAAATCTCATTTAACTCAAAAAAATAAGGATGGAAAGGGCTGAAAAGTGAAAGAATCATTGTTTGATTGAATAATATGAGAGAAAAAATTAAAAACAATGGAAGAAATTTTAGGTAAAGAGGTAAAGAGGATGAAATGAAGAGGTTAAGTTAAATAGAGGAAGAAAGGTTAGAAAAGGGTAGAAGGGTAGAATGGGTATTTGACATGGGTGTTTCAACTAAAAGGCAACAAAAATTTTCAAAGTGGTCGAAATTTGATAAAATATGACGTTTTCCGGGGAACTGGTATTGATTTGAAAACAAAAATACGTTTTAAGGTAGTGATTTGAAAAAAAAATTATAAAAGGTAGTTATTTGAAAAAAAGTGGTTTTAAAAGGTAGTTATTTGCAATTTCGCCTAAAAAAAATTACAAAACTATAGTACCACAATTATCCTAAAGATGATGCAAAAACTATATAATCGAGTACAATAATTTGTTGTAAGACCGTCTCACTCAAAAATTTGTGTCAACCTATTATGAAATAGGGCGAGAAGAGCACTCAACAATTTCTCAAATGTAAGATTTCATTCACACACCCCTCCATTCAACTCCATTTTGGACACTTGTTTTTTCACATTTGTTGCGCATTTCTTAATAATATTATATATAATTGTAAATTATAAAAATTATAATAAAAAATTTATATTAATATTTTATTTAAGAAAACGAATATAACGATATTACACATAACTACATAAGTATATAGTTTTAATTTTAAAGATTCTCTAACCTTATGAATATGGTCAAAAAAAATGAAATGCGCAAAATGAAGTTGAATGGAGGAAGATATACACTTACTCCGTTATTACATGATAGTAATATGTTTGTCATACACAATGAAAAGCTGTCACGAAGTCTTACGCAGTTGTTACTAGTAAAATAACTCAAAGATAATATTTTTTTTTAGAGATTCTATTAGTAAATAATCATTTTTTTATTAATACGACAAGGACATTCGTTAAATTACACATATTTATCCCATGAATACATTATATTGTAATGACCCTTATATATATTATACAAATATATTCCATCAGGAAGCGCTTTCCAAAAACAATGACGACCACCACATTTGCCATCGACGAAATCTACCTCGTCACGAAATGCATCAAAAGTTTTACGACCATAATTATCCCAAGTTACGGCAAAAATATAAACGTTTTAAAAACCAATGATTTTTAAATTTCCAAGAATAATTGGCACCCCTAGAAATTGTATGAAGCTTAAGATCTTCATTTCCTGCCTTACAATGCACCCATAGAGTTGAATTGCTTAGTCCATTCCCAATACTTACGTTATAGTGTTATACCACACTGGCTTAATCAAACTCCACCTTTCAACTTGTCGGAGACAAGCGAAATTCAAAACGAAAAATAATAAACCGATTAAAATTTTTGACATTGAATTGAACAACGACTTATTTATATGACATATACAATATTTTATAATGAAATTGTTTTATATATCTATGTTGATTGATATGATATACGGAGTATATATTTGATCATAATTATATATATATTATGTATATACTTCGTATATGGTAGTGTCTTTGAAATGAATATTAATTGAAATAATAAATGTAAGGGCTAAAATGTATATACTCCGTATATGGCAGTGTCTTTGATCATAATTATATATATATTATGTATATACTCCGTACATGCATTGTGAGCATATATATATATTCCCCGTAGAGTAACGATCATTTGTTTAAATAATATTTCTTTCGTTCCAGTGAATTGTTAACGCTTATTTTATTTTATGAGGGGATAATAAAGTAAATGTTAACAATTAACGGGGACAGAGGGACTAATAATAAGATTTTTTTTCCAACTCTCACCTTCTATAATATACTTATTCAAAATTAAATGAGATCGACCATTGCATTCGTCTATAAATATATGTTGAACATTTTATTTGTTAACATGTATGGAAAAAAAGAGTGATTGAGATTGTCGACTGGGATTATAACTCCACAAATAGAAAGGTAAACAAATAATTGATACACGTCAAAAGTAAACAAAGCAGAGGGACTTAATATT
Source organism: Dianthus caryophyllus (assembly GCA_023091065.1). NCBI lineage: Eukaryota > Viridiplantae > Streptophyta > Magnoliopsida > Caryophyllales > Caryophyllaceae > Dianthus > Dianthus caryophyllus. The sequence goes on from CM041517.1 coordinate 5,980,417, forward strand.
ACCGATAACACAAGTTAATTAGAGACTTACTATAATTAAAATACACTAATTAAGTAATTATAATTTTGCGGAGTAGAAATGAGTCAACATCAACAAGAGTAAGTTTTGCATAAAACCATCTCACGCGTGCGACAACGTTCTTATGAGTAAAATGTGACTATTTTAACGTTTAAAATGACCACTAACACTAAATGTGACTAATGATCATTTTAAACGTTAAAATAGCCACATTACACTTTAAAGTAGACACATTTTGGTTATAATAATTATCCCGTCACACACATGATACAATTTTATGTGAGTATTTGTGCTAATTATAAACTAATTACCTTTCGGAATATTCACGACACATGCTCATTAAGTGACTTTAGACAAAAGGTATTAAAACGATGGGTACATGATCATACCAAATTAAACTGTACGCCAAACAATTTTCGTGTGACAACATTACTCATAGTTTTACACGGATGTTGCTTTGTTTTTTCTTCTAAGGTTGGCCACAATATTTTTATTTTTATTTTTCATTCTTTCGGTTATAAATTACTCCATTTTATTTGTTTAATTTAACTTGTTCTTACGAATATTCATCAACTGTTTCACATTCTCTCGTGTTTATATCTTGCTTCACTAAAAAATTAAATTGAAAATCATGAAGTTACGAGCAACTTTGCTGGTTTTCGCACTTATTATTGTCGCCTCTTTGATGGTCGAGACCATATCGGCTGACTCTGGTAAGATTAATTGTAGTAATAGTTCTTAAATTTGAGTTTATTAATAAACCTTTAAAAATAAGGTTTTAAAATTTGTCAAAATTTAGGAGTTGGTTCTTATTTTAAATAAAGAAAAAAAATTCTTAAATTTAAATAAAATCAGGTTGAAAAAAAATCACAGCGCATGAAAAACTTTATAGAAAGTTCTTCTCGGTCTATTCCTATTGTTCTAACTTAGGTATATTCTATAATGTATTTGCCTACGAATCTATTACTCGTATATTGTAAAGTAAATTCTGCGACTAAAAAATGAAAGTATTCTTGAAAAAGTTGTGACTTGTTCCCTAACTTTGATCATCTATAATTGTTGTATATTCGTAGAGTTTTGCGACTCAAAATGCTCGGTGCGCTGCTCAAAGGCGGGAAGACAAGATAGGTGCTTAAAATATTGTGGGATATGTTGCGATGAATGCCATTGTGTTCCTTCTGGGACATCGGGGAACAAAGATGAGTGTCCTTGCTACCGTGACAAGAAAAATTCCAAGGGAAACCCTAAATGTCCTTGAGATTATATATAATAAAATTACATTCTAGAGCATGCAATCAATATTTCTTATGGTAAATTATTAACCAAAGTACGTCTTCTATAAATTATCTCACATCTCGAGACTTACTAGTTAATCAGACCGAAGAAAATCACTCAAAACAACTTAATAATTATCTTCTGTGTGTGGAAGGTCTCACAAGTCACAATAACTTATTACGAGACTATCTCAACATAAAATTCGTGTATTAATTATATTTTACAACAATGTGTATATGTGTATTTAAAAGAATTTAGCTTAAATTTATAGAATAATACTCCGTACATGTTTAAGGCTATCGCTTTGTCTTTTATAAATACATGTTCATCCAAAATAAAAATTATGGTATCATATATTGCCATATTGATCACAATGTATGTTTATAATCATGTACGAGTATTCAATTAGTGTAGTTCATTGGACATATTGAGTGATGATGAATTACTTTGATTACCATCGACGGTTGTGATCAAGATTGACAAGTATGTTTGATTAGAATCCGAGCAAATTTGATCCAATATGATCTGTGATTACTGCGAATTAAAATCGGCTCAATCTAGCCCGACCTGACGATGAGGATAACACGACAAAACGCGATGTAGTCTTATCTGAAATGGAAGTCAACCCGACCCGAAATAAAACGTTATCAGAGTCAAGTTGACTCAACTTGATGTCTAATCTTACCTCGGTTGAGTTGTGACCATACTTGACTCATAACATATATTGAAGCGTTTATATATTCATAAAAACAATGTTTCAAAATTTGAAATCGAAATTTTCTTATTTTTAGAAACTCTCAATAATTTTTAGGAATATAAAGAAATATTGAATCTTTAAAAGAAGAAGTATATCATTTGAAAATTTCTTGAATAGTACTCGTATAACACGCCTCATGATGAGGTTTTGAATGTTTTACTCCGTAGTCCGTACATTAGAAGAATAAGAAATTTATGATATTATTTTTAATCAAGTCAGGACAAAAGCGAATTAAAAAAACATCCTGATTAATAAAGTCAACCACTGAATATATCATATGTAAAAAAGCACTCCGTCGATCTGAATCCACAAACCTCATGTATCAAAGTCGAGTCAAAATTAATCTAATTTTAAAATTATCAATTACAGCCTTATAAAAACACCAAATTAAAAATTACGGCCTTATATAACTTTTTTTTAAAATTTACAGCCAAAAGTTTAACTCCGTTCAAAAATTGCAGCCAAAGTGTCTTTCCGGTGAAAAAAAAATGTAATATGACCGAATTACCTTTATCTAATGATTCCCTACTACTACTAAACTTTTCACCTCATTTTCAATTCTATTCTTTCATTTTCAACTTACCCACTTTTCACTCCTCTCTCTCTTTTATCTTTTTATGAGTAAAATACTCACCTCAAATCACTTCTTCTCTTTCTCCATTTTCATTCAAAACTTCAACTATCTATATCTTAAAGCCATGAACTCCTGATAATAGTCCTTGCCAATTAATTTGGGTTTTATCGAACCAACAAAAATAATTACACTCACGACGCTTAGTAATCGGGTTGTATATTTTGCAAGTTTTGAATCTTCTTTTTGGGTTATCAAGGGTCATGGATTTTCTCTCAGTAGAAGGGTTCCACATATGCATCTATTCCCATCCCCGTATCCTGATTGTGTACTTTCCTCTGACATCGATTTTAGAAACGACAAAGCCGATTACAACCCTAAATCACACCAAACTGTTATTACAAAGAAAATAAAAGGGTTACTTGACATTAAAGTGAACGACATTACAATCATTCAATCAATACCTATGAAATATTCCATAAATGACAAAGTCGATCTTCAAAAGATTCAAACTTTATTTAAAAATTGAAGATAGAAAAGAGGAAGAAGGGTGAATTGAAATTTGAAGGAAAATGGGTTACAAAATTGGGTATTACAGAAGAAAAAGGCTCAAGGGTATATTGGTCATAAATAGGCTAAATTCAGGTAACATTTTCGAATTTTGAACATATATATCACTTAAGAACCAGTGCTCTCTGTTTTGGCTGCAATTGTTGAACGGAGTTAAACTTTTGGCTGTAATTTTAAAAAAACGTTATATAAGGCTGTAATTTTTAATTTTGTGTTTTTATTAGGCTGTAATTAATAATTTTGCCCTAATCTAATATTTACAATAATAAGTTCGAATCTAATCTAAACCTTATAAAATTCGATTTAAACCCGATACATTGTCATCGGATGTTTTAAGGACTTTTATAAACGTATATTCATAATAAACCTTTGCTTAAGTGGAACGTTACAAGTATTACAAGTTTACAACCGACATTAAACTCCTTTTATTTCCTCTAAATAAAATCTCGTTCTTCATAATCATCATCAAAAAAAATTCACTGCTGTAATTCATTTTTCCCCCAAATCGTTGACATTATTGACATACAAATTAGGGTTTCTGCTTCAAATCTCTTCTTCGGAGGAGGAGGATTGATTGCAATGGAGGATGCCTATGCTCGATCTGCTACCGAGGTAACTGACGATTTTATGCACTCTAATTATCGATGAATTCGTGTGTGAAGTATACGGAATTTGATTTGAATTGAAGGAAGTAACAAATGATGAGTGTTGTTGTTTTTTTGTGATAATTTATTAGGTTTTGGATTTTTTTGATGTTGATCCAGCTAAAGGTTTAAGTGATTCTCAGGTAATTTGATCAATTTTATATGTTTTGTGAGCTATTTTTTGTTGCGGATGTTTTGTGGTTGATTGAAATTTGGTGAAATATAATGCGATTTATATAATATTTTGTATTGGGGTTGCAGGTAGCTGAGTATTCAAGGATTTATGGCAGAAATGGTTGGTTGGAATTTCTCTCTTTAACATTTGGTTTAGGTTTTAGTAAGTAGAATGTTGTACATGGGTTTTAATTGACCGAGGATTTAGTCTGGAGCGGTTTAGGCGGGTGGGTTGTTTCGTCTGATTGATGATTTGTGTTGTGAATTTTAGGGAATGGTATATAACAGTCGTGCATCTTCGATGATCATGTTCTTTGAACACGATATTAGGAGTTGAGGGGAGGGAGGGAGGGAATGAGAGGGGCATAGGGGGTCGATGAATCAATCGGGTTTTTCCTTTGGAGTATTTACTATGTTAAAAAGACGTCAATGTAACTTGGTGGGGGAAAGTGAACCTCTGAACTTTGCCTCGTTCCAAATTGTTAACCAACCAAACCAGTTAGCCTCTCAACATTTAAGCTATGAGGAGTTTAGAAGATAACTTCTATCGGTTACAAGGATCACGTGTTTAGTAGGTTTTTGTAATGAACAATGATTTGTTATTATTTTTTGGATATGAATTTGAACAGTGTTTAGGGTTGTACTTTATATACAAAGACTTGACACATTTTCTGCTCTTTTGTGGATTTTGCACTGGAATCAATTGATGGCGTCCACCATTTTCAGAGCTTCCACAAGAGAAGAGTAAGTGCCTCCCTTTAACTCTGCAAACATGCTTTATAATCTTTTTTTACTGGTTGTATGTAGACCCAACAAGACTGATCCGACCTGTAGAACTTGACCTGTACCCGACCCTGACACTGAGGATCCAAGCTTGACTTGCGATATGCATGAACCCGACCCTAATCCCTATTTGACTTGGCCCGAATGTTTATAACTACATAGTAATTTTTATCATTATAAAAAGTTGATGATAACCAACCAGAAATAACCCGACTTAAAATTGCCCGGACTGACCTGATTTTTAATCCGAATTCTAGTACACCCGTGAAAGGCCCTACCCAAATCAACCTGACCCAATTGAACTGTTTGCATGTTTGGGAGGTCTACTTGTATGTAGTATTGTTGTTATTGATTCCCCCTTTGATTACTCTCTTTGCTCATATCAACTAGCTCAAGTCAACTTGCTATGTTCTCTTCAATATTCGAGGCGTATTATAAACTTTTTAACTATGACGTAGTGCTTTGTGAAAATGTTTAAAACACGAGAATGTGGCAATTGACCGTCTTACACAGTTTTTACCTCATGGTCCTTGTTTTATACATTTTGCTTTGGTTTGATAAAGTATCGATGCATAGTAGTCCCTCCAAATCTTTGTAAAATTGTCTTCCACATAATCATTTTTTAATGAAAAATTTCCACTAATACATAAAGAAAAAAATGGTCAAAGTGCCGCCTCGAAGACCACACAAATAGTGAATGATGCAATTGAAGTTGAATAGAGGGAGTATTTACTATTGCGATGCCGGTGAGATTTTAGTTAGGAAGTATCTCTAGTGGTTTTTCTGAATGTAATATCCTATCTTATTGGCAATTATGAATAGTAGGAGATAACTTAGTTAATATAAGGACAACTAATCTAGAATGGAAATTCTAGCCTAATATGGTGTTATTTCATCAAACAAATAGTTTCATGGATAAATGATAATACACAGTTCTAGAATGTAGTACTTCTTGCAGTGGCGTAACAATTGGGTATCCGTTGTCTCTCAGTAGCATAGGGCATCATGTGAAAGTACATTTCAGAATAGATTTCAGGTGGCTGGTAGTCTGTATGGCTGTTTTGTGAGAAGGTTCAGTGTTGTGCCAGTGTTGTGTCAGAACATGGCGACACACACAATACTGTGGAAAGTGAAGTGTCGATGTTTCTAGTATCCGATACCAGCTTATCTCTAGCTTTTGGACGAGGTATAGTTGAAAAGTAGCTAGTCCATTTAAGCGTTCACGTATTCTTGAAAGTATGTGTTACCAGCTTATCACTAAATTTTGTGCTACGCATAGCTGAAAACGCGCTGTCCCCATTGATATTCACTTGCTGTGAAAGTCAAAAATTGGATACAGCTGTTATTACCAATAAATAAGTCCCCTCTTGATCTCAGATTAAGCAGGGTTATCTATGTAATCTTAATGTCAAGGAGATTCTATGTTCTGTCACGCTCCTCTTAATGTCTTGATGAAGTTATTTTCTTTGAAGAATGAAACAAGTATGATAAATAATTTATATTTGATTACTTTTCTAATATGCACTATGCTTTGAACTTCAATAAGGACATTTTCACTTATGTTGTTTCTTTTGACTAGAACATCTGAGATTTTCTATATGACTTTCCTTTTGTTTTCGGAGGGTAAATCTATTGCTGCCTTGGGTGGCTCAATTGAGTTGCTGCTTGTAAATATTTTCATCTTCACGTTCTTCTATTTGTATAAGTTTTTATTTAGAATATTTCCATGAAACAGAGTTTCTACAGCATGGTTCCAACTTCACATAGTTAATTAAACTGACGTCAATAAGTAGGTGATGTGAGAAAGAGCAGTGATTCCTGGTATAGCAAAATACCGTGGACATGTGACTGAACTTTTGTGATACTTTCTGTACTATATGCGAAAGGATTCCACCTTTCTGAATAAAACAGAGGTACCATGCCAATGGTCTCTGATGTAAAGCACAAATGCCTTGATCTTTACTGGAACAGTGGATCACCTTAAGGTGTTTGTTTCTGGATGCAGGTACTCCTTTCTGGAAGTTGATCCTAAAGCAATTTGATGATTTGTTGGTCAAGATTTTGATTGCTGCTGCTCTTATTTCATTTATTCTGGCATTGATTAATGGAGACACGGGTCTAACTGCTTTTTTGGAGCCTTCAGTAAGAGAACCCTTTGTCTTTTTTGGAGCCTTCTGTAAAAACCACTGCAGTTAAATTATTTACGAATAAGCTCCATATAGGCTTGTGCTGTATTAATGTTTAAAGTTGGACGTTGTGTAATATCTTCTGTGTACATTTATCAGTCAGAATTCTGACCGTGGTGGTCTTTTCTTCTCTTTGGCTTGTGACTGTTGATGGTAGTGTGCTAACTGCCAACCTATGCAGGTTATTCTAATGATATTGGCTGCAAATGCTGCTGTGGGAGTAATTACAGAAACAAACGCCGAAAAAGCTATTGAGGTATTCTGATGATATGGGCCGCGAATGGGGCACTTTGAGTATTCGTTTAATGTGTTAAGTATTTCTCAATAAACATATAAACTGTTTGGAACAACCGATTAAGCAATCTTCGATCGGGTTGTCTTTGGAATTGGTTAAGAAGAGCTTAGTGCGAAAATTATTTTGTGTCTACAAGTTGCCAAAAATTATTCCTGCAACATCAGCACAACTACACTTATGCATATAACTTGCTCATACCACAACGCTACCCATAGACATTTGGCAAATTTGTGTAGATATGCTTGCTGGTATCTGTAGTATGTCAAACCACAAATACTTGACCAAACTCCACAACTTTACATAGATGGTTGTGATTTCTGTATCAAACATTGTTTTTGATTAATTTGAAGGTTATATAATTTGTGATTATGTAAAATGACATTTTCAGCTGGCTAAATTTCATTTCACGCCATTCAAAGAGCTGAAACATCAGCTATCGGTTATGACTTTTATATAGGATGCTACAGTCAAAATCAACGGATATGACAACATGACTTAATCATTCAGAATAAGCTATCTATTAGGCAATTAGATGAAAGCCATATACTCTATATGTGGCCTACTTTTTGCTGTTTAGCTTCTACTCTACTAGGTTAGCTATTACCATCATGAGACGTGACCTTGCTACCGTGTAATTGCCCTATCATTGTGCTCTCTTCATTTTTCAGGAACTACGCGCTTATCAAGCTGATGTTGCAACTGTTTTAAGAAATGGTAAAAATCTGATGAAACTAATTATAGAATCACGGTGTTATACTTTTAGATGATGGTGATCTATCTTTCAGTTATCTTTTGAGTTCTCGAGCAATTCCAAGATTGTTCCTGAAGTGTTTCGGCTAATTTGGCAGGCTGTTTCTCGATACTACCAGCTACGGATCTTGTTCCAGGGGATATTGTGGAAGTTAGCGGTGAGAAGCTGTATCTTGATTGAATATTCAATTCTTGCAGAACTCTGATTTGTTATTTACCCAATTTCTGACTCAATTTTTTTTCCTTTTTTTTTTTTTTTTTTTTTTTTTTTTTTTTTTTTGGTGAAATGAAAATAGTCGGTTGCAAAGTTCCAGCGGATCTGAGGATGGTTGATCTGTTAAGTGATCAGTTGCGAGTTGACCAAGCAATTCTTACAGGTTAGCTATGATCATTTTCGTTGTGATTTTAATTTTGGATGGCATGACCACATGAATATAGGAGAAGATATGTTCATCGAGGGGATGGTTTTACATGTATAATATGGTAGTCAAACGCCTATCAACACTGTTGGAGGGTGGGGAGGAGGTGAGCTCCAACTAATTGATCGTCCCATTAGCTTAAAGTGACCTGATAACATTGGGAATTTTGACACTTTCCGTAAATAATACTCCGTATAAAGTTCTTTTTCCTCTTTGTATCTTGTGGTAAGGTGAGAGTTGCTCAGTTGAAAAAGAAGTTGATTCCACATCAGCTGTGAACGCCGTGTATCAAGACAAGACAAATATACTTTTTTCGGTAATGGCCTTGTTTCTGTATTCTACACTTTTTTTTAGATTGAATGCACCTCTTTTATTTAGTTTGATTTCTGCCTTTCTGGTGTAGAAACCATTTCTAGTCATGGATCTGCCTACATTAAAATTTATTTACAATCTTCATAGTTTGTCAAATTGTGTAGTGTGCACATGGAAGCATAATAATTGATTAAATGATCATGTGGAATAACGATTGCACATAATGTGTCATAAGTTGTCTTTTCCACATCTTAAAAGCATTTGGCTTTCTGCACCTGAAAGTTGCATATGATTTACTAATTGATCGTCCTCTCAGCAACTAATATTTATAAGTTATGGTTTCTTATATGTGACTAATAAGGACCTCTTGCATGTGTTAATTAGGCATTTGTTAGTGGTCACATGAGTTTACGTTGTGACAATATTGTTTGCAACATGTTTTTATGATTTAGGACTAGTATTCGAATAGGATTACTTCAGTTCTCTATAGTTAAAAATAATAAGATTACGGCAGTCATATATTGAACCAGATGAGGAGGGCAATTTTCAGTGTGGTTGTGTAGTATACTATTCGCAAAAGTTGAAATTTTAGATTGATGAGTTTACAATTATTAATTACTCGTAGATGTTTCTGGATATTGCGTCATCGCTCAGAGATGGTCATTAGATGATTGAGAATTGACAGGTGTTAAGAAATGAGGGAATCATTAACTTTGTCAAAATTAAAAGAAAACTGATAGATGGGATTTTTCTTGTAAATTCGGGCTTTAACTCATTCAGTTAAGCCTGCATATAATTTGACATTTGTGATTGCCAAGGTCTTTGGAGATCCAGATGTATGCATTCAGTGCTGTATCTATAAAATTTCCTTTCGGGTCCTCTTCAATGTATCAAGTGTTTTTGTACAAAGAATACAAATATGTATACTTTTAGCGAAAATGACAAAAATGTTAGTTTACTGATGTTCAAGGACCCTGGTTTCTCACACTTATCCGCCATTTTATTCCCCTTAGTATTAAAGCATGGTAAAAAGAAATTGGATGTTATACTTTTGAGAACTTTTTGAACACGTCAGTGTTCAGGCAAATCATGCCTTATGATGTATTTACTATCCATTGCTATTGGTAGGGTACAGTGGTAGTGGCTGGTCGAGGAAGAGCAGTTGTGACTGGAGTTGGCTCAAATACTGCCATGGGCAGCATACGTGATTCAATGTTGAGAACGGATGATGTAAGCCTTCTGTAGGTTTCTTTGTGCTCTTAGAAGAGAGCTTTCTTTCATTGAGTTGTCATGCTTCTTGGCAATATAATTTGTTTTAGTAATGAATGATGGAACGGATTATTTATAAAGAGTTAGTTAAGATGTGAGACCTACCTTTTACTGATGGTATTGCAGGAAGCAACACCATTAAAAAAGAAGCTGGATGAGTTTGGTTCATTCTTGGCAAAGGTGAGTTCCCTGATGTCTGTTTTAATTGTATGAGGATTTCACCTACTGGATTTTTTTTGTATATTTAAGATTGTGGATAAGCACAAGAAAATAATTGTACATGCAGCTGTAATTATGTCCCTTAGAAGCAGGATTACGTGATTCTAATTCACATTGACTACATTCCCTTAATATGTATGCTACATTATGATTTACAATGGGTAAAGTTCACTAGTATGCTGGACTTTATAAGGAGTATTGTAATATTACAGTCCTATTACAATGACTTGTACTGTAAAATAACGAATAAGGACACGTTCTCTTCGTTCGTCTTAATTTGTATGAAATCTGGAGTCTAAAACCAAGTTTTCTGCAGTATTTTGAAATATTCTGAAATATAGTGTTTTTGAGAAATCTGAAATGTTCTAAAATTTAGTGTTTTTAAAGTACTCCAGATCATGAAGTATCCTGATGTTTTCCGAAATCATGTGAAGATTGAAATCATGTGCAATTTGCTGAAGTTTTTTTTTGAAGTGTTTGACAAGTTAAGAAAAAAATAGGATGAAGAGAACTGATCCTAAATGTAATACTGTAGTGAATAATGATAAAGAATGAGGAAATCATAGCAAGTGCCGACCATAATGCTAGCGAAAAAATACTAGGAAAGAGGAATATTGCTGCAAATGGTTAATGGAATATGGTTCTTAAGTTCAATCCCTACAAGAGCAATCTTGTGGAAAAGCTATGGCTTGAGGCTATGCATTATTTATTTCAAGCTTCACCAAGGTAAATATGTGTGGCTGGCTTTTCTCGTGTGCATGATTTGCAAGCGATCATGTACACCTAGGGTTCAGCCATTTTGCAGCTAAGGTAGTGGCTGTGGGTTCTACCGTCATCCAATAGATACAAAACCTTCTGGGCTGTATTGACACCAACATAAGATTGCCGATGACCATTTTTTCATTCCTGTTTGACAATAGTAAGCTTAATTGTATCTTACAAGAGACTACTCTTGCTACTTAAATTGTTGGTAGGTAAGTCTTATAACAACCACAATCATGATCACAACTTAGATGCACAACCATCACTAGTATGTGCTTTGTTGTTGGGTGAAGATGTATGCAAATCTTATGTGCAACTGCAGACTAGTTGGGAGCCGAGGGCAAAACTCTGGACATTGAATTGGCCAAGGTGTCTAAAGACTGATTACTGAGAGCAGCGGAAAAGTAGTGAGTCTGAATAGGTTTCTGTTTTCATTTTTGAAAGGTATTCTCGTTGTGCATCTGCAGGGATGGAATGATGATTGCTGTATTTGAGAAACAATGGCGTTTTCAAAGGTCTTAGGGAATTTTCGCTTGTAAGACTTATGGGGTTGACACATAAGAAGGGGAAGTTGTGAGTCTGAATATGGTGCCCTTTTACATCTTTTCTAAAGAATGGATTTCCCAGTTATATTATTGGGAGTGGTGTTTAGGACCCTTTGGGATAAGTCAAGTGATGATTTTTGTAGATTCGTTTATCTATTTAGGTGTAGTTGGTGTTTCTGGACACTTTGGGATGAGTAAAGTGATGATTTTTGGAGATTCAATTATCTATTCAAGTGGAGTTGGGAATTGTCGTAATTATATAGGCAGGAATAGCAGGGTATTAATTATTTTTATTGAAATATTTATGAAGGTGTAGTTTGCCAATTATTCTTTAAGTTTTGTCTGCAATCTGTCAAGTGCCATCATTCTAATCAAGTGTTTTGCCTTTCTTTTACTTGCATCATGATTTTTTGTTCTATTTCATGTGACAATTGTTTACTGTCCTCCTTAGGTAATAGCAGGTATATGTGTACTGGTGTGGGTTGTAAATATTGGTCACTTCCGTGATCCTTCTCATGGTGGCTTTCTGCAAGGCGCTATTCATTATTTTAAGGTAAGTTTGTAGGTTGGAATTTCACTGGCTCGCTTCAAATTTCGTACGTGGGATACTTACGCATGCATTGAACATATCAATTTCATAAGTTGTTGACATGTAGTACTCTAGAGCTGACTGATCTCAGCATTGATGAGCTGCATACTACATGTTGTCGTTTGATAAACAAAATTTTTGGTATAATTTATTCCCATCAGCTCGGTCTATGTAAATTGAATGGTGTGTGAATTTGTGATACTGCCTTTATAGTGATACGCTCACTGGAAATCTGTTTGACATTGCTGAAGGATTTCATTATCATTTTGCTGTTTTGGGTGGGATGCCCTAAGCCTCTACCATCTATCAGTTCACCAATATTGATTCTTCTATGTGGACCAGGCTGCAAAACAGTGTAAACTCTGACAATAGCTTATGTGTGATGCTTAGTGTGACAGCCTTGTAAGAAATATTCAGAGAACCAAGATTCACTGGCTGGGTTTTCACCATTCCAAGCAGTAGTGAAACTATGTTCTGATTAAAAATTGTAGAGTGCTTTTAAAAGGCAAGTGATAAGCAATCTATCAGTAAAAGCGGTGGTTATTGGGTCATGGCCTCATAGGAGATATAGTATTTATATTAGCTCTATTAAGCCTCGAGTGCACCTCACTAGTTGGCGCTTCATTGCGCCTTGCTCCTAGGCACACTTTTTCAAACTATGAACACGATACTAATGAACACGATAAGTATCTTGTAACACGCGACACGACAATCAAGTGAGAGGTAAGAATATATCCCCCATGGCCCCATCCAATAAACAATCTGACAGTTTTATATGGCTTTTGGGGGTACACATGCTGACTCTTTTGGTACAATATGTTAATTTTTTTTTTTGGATCTGACACATAGTTTATTCAGTTTTCTCCTTTTCAAAGTACACCTCTCAATATAAAGTTTCTTCTCTCTTTAGGCATCTGTAATCTATAGTTATAAGTTTCAACTGAACTTTACAATGTTTATGGTGCCTGACGTTACTCTAGACTCTTAGTTATGAAGGACACGCTAAGTTGTCTCTCTGTGTGCTGCTCATATACTTTAAACTTTGCAACTTCACACGTATATATCCTTTTTTTCTTTTCTGAACAACAACATTATCCTAGTGCCTTAATGGCTGCCGCAAATTGCGGATGTACACAGCCTTTTTCTTTTTTGAACATTTGCAAATAAATATCAATCTACAGTAATTTTTTCCTAACTATATATTACTGTGCATTCTTATTGTGCCCTTTTCTTGGTTTGCCTAGATTGCAGTTGCTCTGGCCGTTGCAGCTATCCCAGAAGGGCTTCCAGCAGTTGTTACAACGTGAGCCAATTAATCTTCTCATATTATAACTTTATAAGTGTATTTTTATCGAAATTTTCTCAAAATGCACTATCTAATTTGCTTAATGCTGCTGTATTATGGGTCTCTTTCCATTATGAAGTTGTTTGGCGCTTGGTACAAAACGAATGGCTAGGTTAAATGCAATTGTGCGTTCCCTGCCATCAGTTGAGACGCTTGGCTGTACTACTGTCATTTGCAGTGACAAAACTGGTACTCTCACAACAAACATGATGTCTGTCTCTAAGGTATGTTTTGGAATTTCTCGCCCATTTTATGTTTGCATTACCTCTGACAATTCCCTTAAATATCTTGATCCATTTTGAACTGCCCTGCATGTTTATTTGCAAGTAGCATTACCTCTGATACCAACATCAATTGTAAAGTATACACCTATCATAAAGGTGAGCACTGATCTTTGGTTTTGGAGGATTGATACATTGAAGTGACAGAATTTAGAGATGTTGCTTGGCCGTAGTTTGCTACGTTTGTAGTAATAAAGAGCTTAAAGGCAGTTTAGGTTTGAATAGATTTTCATGTTCACAAGGTGTCTGCTATAATACCTATTGTACTTTGACTATGCATTCTTTGTTGATATCTTAATTAACAATCCTCCTCTATATCATAAGAGATTCTGTGATTTTATGTGTTGTACTCTATTTTCGGCCTGTGCATGTGATGAAAGTTTATGGCTGGTTATTTTTTCACAGGAAGTAGGCAAATGTGATGGTACACTTGTTTGGTTCACTGTGCAAAACCCTGGCTCTTATAATCAGCTACTGATATTTATGATTTGTTTTTCTGATTGAGTTGACATATGAGATTTACTGTCAATTTATATGCATTGCAGATATGTGTGCTTCAGTCAGGGCACCACAATCCTGTGACTACAGAATACGGAGTCAGTGGGACAACATATGCCCCTGAAGGAATCATTTTTGAAAATGACAGGGTTCAGGTAAAAATCGTTAATTGTTTTTGTGTAAGTTATTTTCTGTTGTTAAAATTCACTCTATATACTGTTCTAGTTAAGAATGTACACATTGGAATTCTTTGATATCCTTGTGATTGCTAATTCGTAGAGGCTTGTTTTGTTGCCAGATTTTATTGTTTTAATACGAATCTCTCAGATGCCCATTTTTAAATACTCGTAATAAATCTTTCTCTGTCTTCCACATGAAGCCGATGATAGTCAACCTGTTTTCTACATTAAGCCGACTGCAATATAATTGCTTAAATTTTTTATTGACGACTTTACAGAATCTCCTTTTGTTTACATGTTATTTTCTTGGATTGCTCTTTAAGGTAGTTGTATAGATAAAGCTGAGCGTCCTTCCAACAGTTCATATTGTTTCCTTGCTTTCTTTTGTGGATACAACCATGCCTTTTTCTCACAGGGTGTGATGTGTTTGAATGTTACCTTGCTCTGTAAATGGGAGTCATTCCTTTCTGGTGTGTTTTACAATGTATTCCCTGCACAAGAAATGGCGCACTTAACAAAATATTTGAGTGGATTAAGAAAAGCGTTTACAAATGATTGGAATGGAGATGATTGTTTATTTCTCTGTCGTCAAAATGCATGTAATGCATAATATTTGATACAGCAGACCAAGTGACCAAACTTAACAACCCTTGAGATGCCCGTTTCCTGAAAAAAGGTTATTGCATATATGCATCTGCGTTATACCAAATCTTAGTTTGAGCTGTATATGTTACCCGCGGTCTATCATCACTCCGCATGGCTTCAGAATAGTCTTAATCAGTCAATCACTTGTGAGACGAATCTCACGTTCAAGAAAGAAAAAGCATGTCTCTGTTACATAATGAGGTGGAGTAATTTCAACCACTAAAAATTACAGAAAATAAAAAAGATAAATGAAAAATGAAAAATAACTACCATCACATAGAGGTCCCGCGATAAAATAATTGTGAAACCCTCTCATACAACATTTTGTGAAAAAGGAATCAAAGATAACATTAGGACATTGCTTTTTCCTGTGTGTATTTTGCTTGTTTACCTTTGTTAACAATTTTAACCTTATCATATTAATTATGCCGTGCTAGTTTCCCTAGCCAAGTGCCAACATAGTCTTCCACAAGATTCTTTGTTCTTTTATTAGCCCAGTAAAATGTCCGATGGCAGTTTTTGGTGCAAATATGGGAAAGGAATTACGCTTCGTAGAAGGCTTTCTTGCAGGAATTAGTGAGTAATTTTATGACATTGGGTGACGCTTCTCTATTTATCCGAAACTTATTTAACTATTCCTGGACAGCTCTTAAGTGTTTCTTTAATATGACCAAACCAGTAGAGTGTTGAAAACTTTTCAATACCTTGCGAGTGTTTTTCAAGTGTTTACGATTAATGATGCACAGAATCTTCCTAGATTGTAAATATTTTTTTTTTTGATGCTGTATGACATTATTCTTTTACCAAATGACAATATGGCTGTGCTTGAGATTGTTGGATTTCTTCCACTTAAATGTTCTTGTCTGTGCATGTGGTGTTACAGCTCGACTTTCCTGCTCAGCAGCCTTGTCTTCTTCATATAGCTATGTGTTCAGCCCTCTGCAACGAGTCGTCATTGCAATACAATCCAGATAAAGGAACCTATGAAAAGATTGGGGAGTCAACAGAGGTGGCCCTTCGTGCGTTAGCTGAAAAGGTTACCCACTATTCCACTTGTAGGAACACTTTCAAATATATGTTTACCTTCTCATCATATCCCATCGGATGATATATTTCTATCAGGTTGGCATTCCGGGGTTTGATTCAATGCCATCTGCTCTGAACATGCTCAGTAAGCATGAGCGTGCTTCCTATTGCAATAGGTACTGGGAGAATCAATTTAAGAAGGTAAGTAAGTCTTGTGTTCTTTTATTTAGTTTCTTGTCCTCTATCTCCAACCGTTCTAGTTTCCACTTCATACATAAGAGGTGCTTGTTTTGTTGTTCAGTAACCCAGTAGATGTGTTGTGATTTTCTTTGGCTTATTGGCATTCAGAAAATAATTATGTGAGGCGGTCTCATTGAAATACCAGTTATCATTCACACATTGAAGTAACAGAACAAGTCTTTTTCTGCTTTTGCTCCTCAACACTTGCTAGTGCTCGACTGTTACTCTGTTTTCAGTAGTATAGCTCCCCAGTCCTCATGGTATCAGTTGTAACTGAATTTTAAATAATCATTGTTCGAACCTGAACTTTTTTCAACCTCTATGCTGACATTAGAGCCTACGCGTTCTGTGATTCTTTCTCTCGACTCTTGTGTAAAAATTCCTTCACTTAGAAAAGCTTCAGGCCGTGCAAAATTGATGCCTGCTAGTGCGAGCTATCTGAAGCATAAAAATTCGTGTACCGAGCAAAATGCGAAATTCATCTGCTCCTTTTAACAGCATCAGCATGTTGAAATTATGATGTGGTATCAGTATTTATCTGTGTTTCCTTGTTCTTTTTCATTTAACCTAGCCATGTTTCTCCTTAGGATTGAAGTGTACACTAGTCATGCAATACGAGCCTAGTTAAGCGTGTAAAACCCAAGGAAGATGCGTGAATTGTCCTGTCATTTGAACCTATTGAAATTCCTTGCAGGTTTCTACGCTGGAGTTTTCTCGTGATCGCAAGATGATGAGTGTCCTTTGTAGCCGGAAACAATCTACAACTATGTACTCAAAAGGTGCCCCGGAGAGTGTACTGGCTAGATGCTCAAGGATTGTATGCAATAATGATGGTTCCGTTATTCCGCTGACTCCTGAAATACGAGCTGAGTTGGAGGCAAAGTTCAACAGGTTGGAGCATTTTGACATTGATTACCAGCGTGATTTCCTGAGTTTGTTTCTTGGTAACCGTCAGCTGTTGAAAATTAGCTAGACAGCCTAATAATATTAGTAAACTAGTAGCAGTTTTTTGTGTTTTACGCCTATGTTTTTTTGTTTATTCTAAAGGGCATCTTTAAGCATGGTACAAGCTTATATAGGCTACAACAGTCTTCTGGATTTAATATGTGAGCTTTTTATAAAGTAATATAGGTTACAACTTGTATATCCACAATGTAATTATGGGATTCTTTGTCAGTTATTTGAGCTTTGTACTTCTATGATATGTTGAGAAAATATCTGTGAAGCATGTGGAAGAACAATACCTTACTTTAGCGGTCATCTGTGATCTGTTTCTTACTCTTCTACTCCCAGATTTTCTCTTGGTTTTTTTAACTTGTATTTGGGAAAGTATGTAGTCATTTGTTGTTGATCAGTTTTGCAGGAAAGGAAACTTTAAGGTGCCTTGCTCTCTCTCTTAAACAGTTGCCTATGGATCAACATCTTCTTACCTTCGATGATGAGAAGGATCTTACATTTATTGGGTTGGTATGCTTCCTTTGTCATTCTATTTATTTTTGGGTTAATGTTTGCTGTTATTTTAGTATCAGATTTTTTATTTTTTATTAGCCTACCATGCCTCAAGGATGGCATTACGTATTCCAAGGAAACATTTATCAACATATAATATTGTAAGGTTTCAATCTTTCTGGTAGGTTGGGATGCTTGACCCGCCTAGAGAAGAAGTACGGAATGCGATATTGTCATGCATGACTGCAGGAATACGTGTTATAGTTGTAACAGGGGACAACAAGGTAAGGAAAAGGGCAGTAAATCGAAAGAGGTTACTGGACAGTTTTCTAGCCTTGTATGTTAATTCAGCCACCTTTTTTCAGGCAACGGCAGAATCATTATGCCGCAAGATCGGGGCTTTTGATCACCTTGGAGATTTCATTGGGCACTCATTTACAGCATCTGAATTTGAAGAACTTCCCGCTTTGCAGAAGTCACTAGCATTGCAACGCATGGCACTCTTTACAAGGTAAAATTATGTTATTGTGCTCATTGATCTTCTACTTGGTGATATATGTGGGACTACTGGATGAAAAATCATGTTTGAGCAAAGTAATTGCACATTGCACTGAAGACTTCTGACTCTCCAATTATTTTGAAGGGTCGAACCATCCCACAAGAGAATGCTCGTTGAAGCCTTGCAAAACCAAAATGAAGTGGTAATAATTCTGAAATGCACTTTGGTTGATCGTTCAATTATCAATTTTTGTGTTTCAGTTATCATCTTGATGTAACTTTGAGCTCTATGTAGTTAGTATATGCTGAGTCTGACTGTATCTGCTATATGCCGATGATTCAGTCAAAGTCTACTAATGTTACATCAAGAATTGATAATCGTTCGATCATCGTTTGTTACCTTCTTTGGCTATGAACAAGCCTAAGTCTTAGTGTCTTTCTGTGTATTTAAAGATGCCATCCTTAAGTTTTGCTCTTTTGTTTAGTCATAAAACCATCTGAGAGGTTCAAATAGTAGTAATATTCTTTGATTTGTCACATGGCAGTCCCTGTAAATTGTTTTGGGCCTCCGCTGCTCCGCCAAAACAATGGGAGTTACTTACAGCGTAGGGTCAGTTATTACGCTGCAATAGGCTTCTTTAAGGTGGTTTGTAGTATTTGCATGCGTTTGTTACTTGTTGAGGACTTAGTGAACTCTTCCATGTGTATTTTGCGATTTCTGCTTACAATGTTGCTTTGCCACGTCATATTTTGGTGGATACTCGTGTCAATCCAATATGACATGGATCTTCTTAAGTAATCTGTATAAGATAAAACAAGGGCATATCACCACAGCTAGCTTTGCTATGCTAAGAAAAGCAGGCATATTAGAAAATCCTGAAACACAATCAAAGTTGTCCCAAACTTCTAAATCGTCTGAATCCATCAAAGATCAAGGCTAGCTTATTGCTTTTGACCTAGTCTTGAAATCGTAGACTAACTTTACCGAAAATTACGTTGTGTCCCCATACCTGTGCCCAATTCGGCCAGGTTTTCACGGATCTGGAATTTTATGTTGTATCACTCGAGTCTCGGATATGTGAATAATACCAATGTATGCTCTGGAATCATTTGCTTGAAACCTTTTTCATCAGGTTGCAATGACTGGTGATGGAGTTAATGATGCTCCTGCCTTAAAAAAAGCTGACATAGGAATTGCTATGGGATCAGGAACAGCTGTGGCTAAGGTGTGCAACCTATCTGTCTCTGTATTTTGCTATACTATGGCTTGATATCTTTTCCAAAGTCGGGAGAGATCGGGCTGTCTTTCTCTGTCTCCCTGTCCTTTTCCTTTTTGTCTGCACTAATCTTATTAAATGGTAAGTTTGGCATCCTTATTAACCAAATGTTGAAGCAAAAGATTTGTGTGATATATCCTTGGTCGCCCGGCCCACTGTCTACCTCCATCTTAGCCCTTCCTTGAACTTCTGGACTTTTATCTTCACCCATTAGTTTCTTGTTACTCCCAATTTCTCCGGAATAATATTTTTGTTGATGTATGCCCATCCTTTTTTAAATTTCAGAGTGCTTCAGATATGGTTTTGGCAGACGACAATTTTGCTACCATTGTTGCGGTATGCTCTATCAATTTCTCAACAAGTTCTTTTATTCATCTTGATTGTGGTTCATTGATCATTTGGAATTTTGATTAGTAGATTTAAATTTCATGCAGGCAGTTGCAGAGGGAAGGGCTATATACAATAACACCAAGCAATTCATCAGATACATGATTTCTTCAAATATCGGTGAAGTAGTTTGTATATTTGTGGCAGCAGTATTAGGCATCCCCGATACACTTGTGCCTGTAAGTCTACAGCTAATGTACATTTGAATTGTTCTACTTCTTATCAGTGTCTTTTTCTTAGAGTAATTCCATTCTGTACAACCAATATTTTTATTGGGAAGGATATACTTTCAAGGGAGGTTTCTTTTTTTCTTTTTTCTTTTTTTGACAATAATTGTGCTTTTACTACTCCCTTATTTATTTTGTTCACCCCATTTCATTCTTCTCACTTTTAAGTGAAGTGTCAAACAAGAGAGCAATACCTTTTCCTCACCCTCCTTCCACAGTCCACACTAACTCCATTTTTTTCTCTGTTGATTTCTCAACCTTCTCCCGTGCAATCACCATCCAACTCTACTTTTGAATCATCCTACTACACAAGCCACCGTGAACCACCTACTCAGAGCCCATGAACCATCGGTGAACCACCGTAGACGCTAGATCAAAACTCGTGACCTCCTACTCGCCTCACTATTGTCGTTGACCCAGAACAACATGCAAACCACCAGACTTTGCTATTCCATTGCACAATGTCACCTGTCTAATGGATCAACTTAGCCAGCCAAACAGTCAAAGAGACATGTGAAGGTTTCTGTGCGTCTCTTAACATTAGTAAACTTTTCATCTCAGGTTCAATTACTTTGGGTCAACTTGGTTACTGACGGGTTACCTGCGACTGCAATTGGCTTTAATAAACAAGACTCTGATGTCATGAAATCCAAACCTCGTAAGGTACTTGCTCATAATATATCTTTAGACACCAGTGTCTCTCATATTGTTCGTTTCTCTATTTTTTATATATCTTCTTTGTTTGAGCAGTTACTGGGTAAAGACCTATTGTAGACCTCACTTGTGCTTGTGGTCATTTGGTTTTTATAATTTGTTTGTGTAGTTGTGTATTGATGCTAAACTTTATATGCAATTCCTTGGCTACATGTTTTTGGTAAAGTTTCGATAAGACGGCCCTTTTACTCTTACTAAGTAGACATTGTCTTACGCAGTAGTATGTACAATAGACATTGTTGCCAGTCCATTGGCTGATATAGAGGTGTAAGGCCTTGAAATAAGGATATGATTCCTTACTGATTATGATTATGTGATCAAATAACACTCCATGAAGTGGAGATTCTTTTTGTGGCTATAATAGCTGAACTAAAGACGCCCATTACTAAGCTTGTTTGAGCACGGAATATGAAGCCTGTGCATCTGTTTTATATGGTAATATTCTCAGTCAAAAACAATCACTTCCTTTGCCGCTTCTTTGTCCTGCATACTTGTAGTGCCTACCTATTCACCACTTGTCACCTATCTTTGAAACTCCACATAATAGTACTACTCAAAAAAAAAAAAAAATGATATAATGGTGTGTTTGGATACGGGGATTTCATTTGAAAATTAGGATTTGATTCAAATTAGATGTTTGGGAAAGTTCAAATATTTGGATTGGAGCAAAATTATTTTGATGATTTTCTATTATTAGTCCATAGTTGCTTGCTCTTTTCTGTTATTGAAGTGTCGTGTGGGTTTTTTTTTTTTTTTTTTTTTTTTTTGGTTCTTGTTAATGCACTTCTTTACATTGTATCTTGGGCACAGGTCGGAGAAGCGGTTGTGACTGGCTGGTTATTTTTCCGTTATGTTGTTATTGGAGGTAATATTTTATCATTTTCATTTCCACATTTGCTCCTCCCGTAATAATGATTCTTTTTCCTTCCTGGCTTCCAATTATCATCTCAGTGACCTTATATATTAGTACCGTCCCAAACATGGCGGTCACTTTCGCTTCTCCTCTCTGCCTTCTCGGTTTCTGCTCCACAACTGTAAATATCAGAAGCTTTTGCTTCCGTCACTTTTTATAGAGAACACTCTACTCAATGTTCACTCTTCATAAAACCTACATTGTCCCCTTTCTACACCCCTTGAGAACACCTCTTCAACATAGTTGGTTGCACTTTCTCTCAACCCTAATTTTCTGCGTACCCCTACTTTTTGTCGTACTGAAATATAGTTAGAACTCCCATCTTCAGCAAAAGGATGTTCAAATCACATGTCCAAGTCTTCATGATGCGTAAAGTGTTAATAATATGTGAGGTGAAGGAGGGAGATTTGGTGTAGTGAGTGTGATTTGGGGAATAGGAGAGCATGCAACGCCTAGGTAAACAACATTTTCTCTGTTTTGAGGAATTCAGCAGTTTGTATTTTCTGTAGCTACCTACGTTGAGAAAGTTGCTTATAGGACGTTTCACTTTCCAGTAGATGCAATCAAGAATTAATAATAAGCCTTTTCAAGAAAATTGCAACCAGTTTTTACATTTGCAACCAGATAACATATTTAAATCATCTATATCGTTGGGAACAAGAAGTCAATATCTTAAGATTATAGACAAGTTGGGTTCAAATTTTTGAGGGTAAAGTTCAAATCAGTAATAGATGTTAAAATGTACACCTTGTGGAGGCGGCAAGATGGTAAAACTTGAGCTTGGCTTACCCGTGTGGATCAGGAGAAATGTGAGGCTTCACAAATCATAATGCAAGACTGAAGTGTCGGTTTCTGCTGTTAAGTTAGCTGTATATACCTTTAAAAGCTTCTATTTTGATTAGAACCAAAGCTTTATTACTTTATGGCTTTGGAAAATGATATGAAATAAGTCGCTGAATTGTCATTCTTATTATTTGATAGGTATCTGGTTGGTGCAAACCTTTATGATATATGTTTTCTTGAATTACTTTAGGTCTATATCCTGTCCTTATTGTATTGAGAAAATGATCGAACCCATTTGATAGAATTCTATTAGCCACTACCATGAGAATAATTGATTTGCTTGCTTCACCAGCCTAAACCTCACTCCATATAACGACAGTGACGTTGAGAACCTCAAATTACGCCTGCCCTTCCGCACTTCATAACATTGGGAAGTTGTCTTTTTGCAGTCTGCTATATGCTATTAGATGATCAGTTACACTTCTTACAATTTTCTTATTTGCCTACTAGTCATGGGGTTTGAAGCCTCAGTTTCCTCCAAACAAGTCTTTGGAAATGTGAAATATATGGGATAACAAATTCTTTGTTCTTTTTAAGGGCCACTAAATGGCAGGCCCAATACAAAGGGCATGTCTACATTACAACCCAAAAATCCAACTAAGCAACATAGTATAGTATCCCAAAGATATTAATTGGGATGTTGTTTGTGTTTTCCACTTCTTTTTCTTTAGCATGCTTGAGTATCCAGTGTAAGATACCTGTATTTTGGTTCTACCAGTTAGTGTTTTGACGGTTGTATATTTTGATACATATCTAGACTGCAGAAAGAGATGGTATGTGCTCTAACAGTAGTTATTTGTTTCATTGTAGCTTATGTTGGCCTTGCCACTGTTGCCGGTTTCATATGGTGGTTCATATATGCTGATAGTGGACCTAGACTTCCGTATCATGAATTGGTAAGTATCTGCGTGATTTATGGGACTATAACAATAGACAGACTGTGTTTACTTAAAACTATATCAGATGTACGATGCTTTTCTGATGGAATTTTTGAATATTACAAGTTTACAACCAAGTACCAGCAAATCACATTCGTATACAAAAAGTGTATCATACAACCATATACCAACCGTTTTCACAAAATGGTTCGGTTAGCTGAATCACTGGTTTATACAGTTTGGTTTCTTTTTTCCACACCACAATCCTTGCATACGAGGGACTATCACCAAAGTACATACATATACAATTTGCCTCTGGTGCTTTCATTTTTGTTGATCTATTCTTCCTTGCGCGTTCTGTTTCAAGCTTCCCCCATTATTATGTTATCAGCTTTACTCACTCTAAGATACAAGAAATACATTTCATAGGCAAGTTTCACCGTAGTGACTATTGTGGCTTGATTCTTAAATCTTAAGCCTTCACCTCACTTGTTGCTATCATCTCCACGGTGCCCCAGTAATAGACTGAACTTTGATTTCAACGACAGGCTGGCAGGCTTCTCACGGCTGAGTTAAAAAGTTTCAAGGCTACTCAGCATTCAACAACAGTCCTCACATAAATTGAATTTTGTATTGTAATAAACATACGTAAATCATGGTGTTGAAACATGTCAAGCTCAGTTAACTGATGATGATTTTTTTCTTTTTTGTAACAGATGAGTTTTGACACATGTCAAACAAGGCAGACAAGTTATCCATGTAGCGTGTTCGATGATCGTCACCCATCAACTGTTTCCATGACGGTTCTTGTCGTGGTTGAGATGTTCAACGCGCTAAATAACCTCAGTGAAAATCAATCTCTTCTGTGAGTATTTCAATTTACTCAAAATCTCTTGTTATATCGCTGCGCCTAATCATGGTTTTATCTTGGTCAAGGCACTATATTAGAATTGTCTTGTTTAAAGTGTTTAAGTAAGCTACTCTATATCATCATCTTTTATTTAATAAATCACCATTATTCCCGTTAAAAGTCAGTCTCTTCATTAATATCTTAATGTTGCTTCTCGAATGGCGATTTGTAAAAGTAGAATAATCTTGGTTATAGATCCAAGAAAAAACAGTAAGCCTCAGAATGATGTAAGCCTCAGAATGATTGCTAACATCATTTTTTATTTATGCGTCTTGCAGAACTATACCTCCCTGGAGTAACATATGGCTGGTTGCTTCAATCATATTGACCATGCTGCTTCATGTACTGATTTTATATGTCCAACCGTTATCAATTCTATTCTCTGTAAGTTGTCCTATGTGCTCAGTCACAGTCATTTGTTTAACATATGCGTGCATCATTTGTGCTGTTGATGCCAACAACCTCTCTTCTATGAAATTGTGTTAAGAGTTTGGTGCATTTATCTCAGGTGACACCACTGTCATGGACTGAATGGAAGGTTGTCCTATATCTATCGTTTCCGGTTAGTGATACCTTCTTTATCTGTCGTACATATACAATTATAAATGATTCCTGATAAAGTAGTTAGCTTGCTTGAAACTATGCTAATACAACTAGAACTTTGGAAGGCGTATTTCATTTTGATAGACTGTGTAATTTATACGCTGTGCTTGCAAATTCACAAGTAACTTCTTTCATTCAATTCCCACTTTCATCCAGAAGTGAGTCGATTGCACTTGAAATTTAACTCTGTTCTTACCTCTGCTATTATGGTTAAAAAACACATATACTAATATAGTTATTTTCAGTACACGCTTAATCAGTTTTTAAAAATTAGCCATAGTGAGAAGAATGTTGTATTGGAGAAGTTGAAGTGGAAATAGGAACGTTAATGTGCGTTAAGGAAGGTTCAAATACGAGATGCTTTAACATACATTTCACCAAATTTCCACAACATACAACATATGGCCTTAGACCTGGTAGTATGCACAGATGCTTTTGCTGTGTAACATTTGCTGTACATCACCGTACGTCAGTAATAAAAATTCTCAGACTGATGTGTGATATTATGAGATGGTTCCTGTCTTCCTGACCCTTGCTACACTAAACAAGTGAAGTTTTTGAAATTTTGTGCGCTTTGAGATGACGATCATGATGATGAATGTT
The DNA here is from genome assembly GCA_023091065.1 of Dianthus caryophyllus. Classification (NCBI taxonomy): domain Eukaryota; kingdom Viridiplantae; phylum Streptophyta; class Magnoliopsida; order Caryophyllales; family Caryophyllaceae; genus Dianthus; species Dianthus caryophyllus. The sequence continues at coordinate 6,006,071 of CM041517.1, forward strand.
TGTATGTCCTCAATTTTGTTGTTTTGTGTCCTTCCCTGTGTCAACCAACCTTAATCTTCTATATGAATTTATCGGTTCTTGCTAACTCCATACTAACATTAACCTTATCTGGCTTGTAGGTTATATTAATTGATGAGGTATTGAAATTCTTCTCAAGAAATTCAAGAGGTAATTTTTTGCCTTATGAATACATTGCTAAAATAGAGTAATAATATCTGAATTACATTGTCCCATACTCCCATCCCCTTTTGCATTGTTATATCGTCGTCTTTGGTTATTTTCTTCCATGATATTGAATTAGGCCACAACCACTTTGTAACCGAGTTATCAAGACCAAACGTACCCACGACTGCAGTGAGCCCGTCTCACGTAGGATCAAATCTCAACCCGAGATTAACATTACAGTTTTTGGTTTAGAAGCTAAATTATTATGGGTCAAACTATAAATTATTTGGCTACCACAGAAGACCAAGCCACACAATGTTAGTGTCATCAAAATGCTGTGCGAACTTCACTGCTCCAATTGTGTGCAAGCTTCACTACTAAATCGTTGTTTGTGCCTTCAACTGCAGGTATAAGACTACGATTTAGGTTCTGGAGGACCGATTTGCTTCCCAGAAGAGAAGTGCGTGACAAGTAGATCATCCAGTTATACTTGCTCATTCAGGCAAAGTATCGTGTACAATACACGATTCCTCCATCAGTGAACCGCTCTGTTAAATCTATCAACAGCGGAAAATGGGAGGTGAAAGGTGGCCGAAATCGAGTCATTAGGCAAGGAAGTGAAACATATTTTGCTTTACTTACATAGTTACATGTATTCAAAACAGCAGAGAGAGAGAGAGAGAGAGAGAGAATTAATTTGCTTTTGAAATGAAATTTTCTGAATTGATGAATCGAATATTTCTTTTACATATCTTAGCTTTTGTAAGGCATCTAGAAATATAACGACAAACGTATCATAAAATTGACGGTTTTATCCCCCTCTCCAATTTTTGTGTAACTGTATCTTTTTTGTTTCTCTTGCTTCCTCGAGTTCACACTAACGGCCACCACCATCTGCCGCTATTACCATCCGCTTCCTTATCAATAGTATTTGAACTATTCATCCGAAGTCTTACGTTTGAATTTAAAATAAGGATGTCTCAATCTAATACTCACTTCGTTGCACAAAGATTATTGTGCGAGAATTGCAGATTATGATCACAAATTTGCGAAATTAAAACAATGGGAGTTGAATAATGGAAAAGGATAGGCAATGATATCGACAATGGTCTTGATAGGTGACTGGTTGGCGAAAAAGAGAGGGCGAGGTAAAGAATATGTTGAACCAGAATTCGTATATTTTAAGAAGAAACAGAAAAAACGATATTAATTTTGTCGAATTTTCATTATAAAAATGGTTACTCTGATAAAATGGAGCACTAATATAAAGAATAGTAGTAAAGAGCAAGAGGTTAGGAGTTTCACAGAAGAAACTCGGTCAACAGTCACACACAATACCCATCGCCCTCAAATGCAAGTCGTATAAGAGGCCTCAACTGAGAGCCACTGTCAGTTTCACAAATGAGCCCGACAAAAACTTATACAGCACAAAATACGGTATCTCGATAACCTCAACACTTCCCTCGGTGGATTACGTAGCTTCAGTTCAGTCACGGCCTACAAATCAAATACAGTACCATCTTCGTCTTTCAAATAATTTGTTTCAGTATGATTTTCCTGTCGTGTGTAGTTTACTTGTTCCATGCCACAGCGTCGATGTCGTCTCTAGCAGACTTGTACAGAGCCAGCCTCTTGGCTAATGTCTCTCTTCTGGACATCAGTGCAGGATCCTCGTCCAACATCGCACTAAGTTGTTCTTTCTGAAAATAGACGACAATACAACGACTATGAGTTCTAAACGGAGTTAAAGCAATATGCAGCACAAGATAGCCAACGAAGCAAACAAATATCAATACAGTATAGAACAATTTAGACTAGATTCAATGCTTCATTCATACCACTGAACGTATATGTAGGAACCATCAAGTGAATAAAGGTCGGCTAAAAGAGATTGATCGTAAAAATTCAATATAAATTTTAAACTTACCTCTCTTCTGCCAATGTTAATATAGAACTGGTTAAGCAATGCTCTTTTGGCCTCCCGAACTTGGCAATGAACGACTGCCTTTGGAACAGAATTCTTCAATGTATCACAAACCATGCCTACGTAAGCTGACACGTTTGAACCTGACAATCCAAACAGATAAAAATTACGCCACGTTATTCAAGGCGGAAGAAACTTGTGTAGAGAAATGCCGTGGAAAGAAAACGCAAAAGGCCAAAATTGCAATATAACAGCCACATTCTGAACGCAGGAAATCCATAATTTCTATCAATATTTCATTCTCGAGCAACAAACTTACTGATCCTCTTGAGATGATTATCGGTGTAACGGTCGGAGTGTGGAGCTGGTTGTTGGTTACCAGGAGCATTCTTCTCTGGTTCAAGCTGAAGTTTCCTAAAGTACTCAACTGTTAGATAAGTGGACTCCATCTCCACTAAACGCAGCACAGTCTTCCTGCTTTCATCGCGGAATTTTTCGAGTGCCTCGTTTGAGGCAGCTGCAATGTCACTCTGGAGAGATGGGAATCGCTTAAGTTCCTATGGATCAGCAGAAATTACCAAATTAGATACACTCCCTATAACCTTCACATTGGAGTTCTTTAATCAAGCAGAATTCACCAAATCAGTTATGTGTTCGACTTATAATGTCTTAGACGAGGCTTTTCAAGACCGATAGCTATAATACTTACCAGTGTTGCAGCTATTGACTTCCTCACAAGCTCTTTCAGCACAAGGTGCACCTGTGAAGACCCGAAATTCAGTAGTTAACAAATAACAATCCACCAAGTGTATTTTACGTGCCAGGGTACAATCTCCCTTTAACAACTCTTGTAGTCTTGGAAGACTAACACTTCAAAAATCAACAGAGATAATGATGCGTAGATGTTCATAAAGGGTGGTGAAAGTACCACTATTATCAATTGCGCCGCTCAAATTATGTGAGAGATTAAAATAATAATTAAACTCCTTATCTTTAAAGGCAACTTTCATAAAATATTACTGGGGGTGACCGCATTAACAAGGCAGATATTACAAATTTGGGATATATCGAGAGAACAATGAGCAGTTAATAAATTTACCGCATCTACAGTTGCCTCAGCTGGGCCTTTAAAATATCCAAGAGATCCATCAATGAGTCTTCTGATACCTTGCTCAGGAGCAATCAAGTGGGGTTGATAACCATCGGCCTCAGCTACAACTTTACGAACATTTGATGTTGAAAGATGACGATCAAGAGGGAGCTTTTTCATGGCAGATGGCAATTGATGGTCGAATACCCAGTAAATGCGATCACCCCCAGGCCGCCTGAAACAGTATTTTGATTGATGATATCAAGAAACAAGGCAATAAAATGCAAAAGCACAAATCTGCTGAAAACAAAACCTTTGTACTTCACAGAAGTAACAGGCAATCACAAGGTGAAACAATTAATGGACCCAAAAAGACAACTGAAATATGAGACGGTGCATCAAAACGTGAATAAAAAAAAACAAAAGTAATTACCCTCCATCAAGATGCTCCTTAAAAACTTTATCGAACGCACGACACATTTCCAATATGGTATAGAGTTGGGCCTGCATAGTGCATATACATACAACGAAAAAAAAATTGTGTAAGCGTACAGAGAACACCATCAAAGTTTTCTTTTCATAGGTAATCCAATAATGATGGAATATAATTAAGTGGGATATTAAATTTACCCCTCCATCTGCTGCAATAGGTCTGCCAATCCGGTCCAACTCAGCATTGATTTCATCAATCGTCTTGTTGATGAGGGAAATGATGCTTGGTATTTTCTGTCTAATTACAACCTCCAAATGCTGGTTGAAGTGAATATAAAAAAGAGATTTGTTATAAAACAGCTTGTGACTAAGGAGTTACTAATGCACAAAATATAGAGATCCAAACTCAAAGACAAAGCTTACCTTTGATAAAAGTTTTGCCAAGTACTCAGAACCCATCTTATGAGCCAAATGAGAATACTCTGGGCTATGCTCAAAATATTCTCGCTCCTTCCGACGAGCAGAATCTATATCAACATTTTTATTGATATCAGCTTGTGAACGATTGACTATACCAACCCATGGATGTTGCAATCGATATGCTCGTCCTTCAAGAACCTATTAGACAAAGCCCACAACAATCCTTTATCGAAGGCAGACAACATTATGCAATATCAACGCTCAGTCATCAACAATATACATACATCAAGGGCATTGGTTCCTTGGTCCATCAGATCAAGTTTAGTAACGACTCCAAATGTCCGCTCCCCTGCAGGAAACAGGTGACATTAAAAAACGGGAAGCTTTCAATTATTGATATGAAATACCAGGTAGACTTCTTCCAGTTTTTTCCTGCGTGAAAGGGCAAATTAAACGGATTTACCTGATGGGTCGACTTCTCTTGCAAGTTTTATAGCATCTGATGTGGCTATATCTTGATTAGCTGGGGAAATAGCTAGGATAATGCAGTTTGGCTGCAAGTAGAAAAACCAAAAAGGAAGGATATTAAGAGTTACGGATATTGATCGTTTAGGAGCAATCAGATTTCTGAATTACGGGAGAAGGGGGCCAGTAGCTGTAATTGAAGTTTCCAACCCCCTAGCAACCACAGCATCAACCAACATGAAGCCAATTAATTTTCACCAACAACTAGCTGCGACAAACCCTGATATGCTGATACTACAACTTTGATGTCTGCTATAAGTTTCTCATCTTATTTAGCTATCAAATTCAATAGTGACAATGTATATAGTGTGCATGATCTATCATCCCAAGGTGCCATTTTCATCAATTTCCAAAACGAATACTCCCGTCATATAAAACTGAATGTCAAAGAGGCACCATAAACAATCAAAAGGAACCAGCTAAATCAGCTTACAGAAAGAACAAGCTATATGTCTAAATGATGCATCAATGACGTTAATTATTCCATCAGGAAATAAAAATATATCCCGTTGAAGAGGTTGAGTTTCACTATGAAGATAACTGTTGAGCAACCGCAGTCTACGTAGATTCACAATAAACAGGGCCCACAATTTCATTCAGTATTCCACCAGTATTCGAGTTAGTGAGAACTCTCCTCACCTTCTCTACATAACTGCGGACCATGTTCTCAATGTCTTGGACAATACTTTCTCGTTGTCCCTCTACAACAGGCCAAACACCAATACGCGATTAGCTCTATAATGATGCAAATTCAATACAATACAAGTATGATATACTCCCTCCCATTGAAACCAAAGTTTTCCTACGCTATTTGAAGTCAAAAAAAATTGACCTCGAATTTATTCAATAAAAAATAAAAAATGATAGTATTATATTATTATATTCCTCATAAGAAAAGCTTCCATAAAATATAATTTCAACGAAAAAGAATAATATATAAATGGAAAAAAACACGGTCAAATTGTCGTCTTGGAGACTGTAACAAGTCAAATGGGAAGTTTGGTTTGGATGGGAGGGAGAATGACGTATTGGTCTATTGTATTTGTGAGCAAAGTCAAGAACTTTACCTACAGCAACCTTTGTCAGCCCCGGAAGATCTATAAGTGTCAAGTTTACAACTGCAGAACAACGCAATACCGCTCAGTGAAAAACGATAAATAAAAATAAAGCATTTCAGAGTTATTAACTTTAAGTGGATCCATCTTTTCATCTACCACAAGAAATTCAAAAAAACACATTAACTAACCAAAAAAAACATGATTATCTGTATTAGTGTAGTCAATATATAGATCTTCACATGACTGAATTGGTGGGTTATCACGTCATTGAGGGTCTAATCAGATATCAATACTTCAGGCACCTCAACAAAAAAAACAGCTTATACAAAAAGAGAAGCTTAGGAGTTTGGAATGACTGAAGTCCATCAAAATAATTCCTCCATTGACTGAATGATACTCCGTATAAGAAAATGATCATTAGCCAAAAGTTGTGATTAATTCTCCCAAGGCCAATCCATCAATCCCACCATTTTTAAATTTAAGAAATCTTTGCTATATGCACAAGGCCAAAGGAACATTGACCGGAAATAAATTCAGAAACAAAGCTTGATGAGGGGAGTTTGGTAGCTACTATACCCTTAAAAACAAAAGCTGCAGACCTATTTCAAAAGAATTTATGCGAGGAAGATAGCAACGAATAAGATACGAAGTTGGGAAGCAGAGAAGTTCAGTTCTAAAGTAAATAAAAGCGCGAGAAATTGCACACTTCATAAAATCATAAGAAAATGAAGGATCCAAAAGAAAAAAAAAAAAAAAACGGCTGCCATTCATGTCATGGAGCATAGGAGTCTTAAAATGAAGATTCTATAACGAGTAACACTACCCTACCAAAGAGAGAAATGCTCCGACAATGCACATTTGATATAGAGTAATATATATGCTATCATTTGGGAATCGAGGGAAAGGTGAATGTGATAACTAAAAGAGTCAATTGAGACGCTTACCATTTGGTGAATAGATGCTCAGATGGATAGGAATGTTAGAAATTTGTTTTGATTTTCCAGTTATACGATCAGTTTCGTCAGCAATTTCCTTACGCACAGACGCTGCATAAACAGAAAATCAATGTTTGTCACTGCCTTAACCAGGAAAGCAGGTCGTTAGAACCCCTCAATAGCTGTACAAAACTTGCAATTCACAATAAATGACATTACCAAAATCAGTAAATTTTCTCTTTGGTGCATGAAGAAACTCTGCATATTCGCTTCCACTATCGATCTTGTGCAGCTGTAGTACAAGTGGTCTCCGTGTCACAATACCTTCATGCCGTTCACGAAAAAACAAATCAAACCAAACCAAACCATGCTAGACGTCTACGACAATCAACTGTATGAATCAATTCACACGTAGACGTAAACGAAAAACCATACCAGATCCACGAGGAAGAAAGTCTCGACCGACAATACTCTCCAACACAGACGATTTCCCAGAACTCTGAATTTCAATCAGAACATCAAACCATCAAAAAATATCACAAACACAGATCTACAATATCATCAGCACCCAAATCAATCACCATTTAAACCTTGCATTTATAATACAAACATTTTCAAAATTACATCTTCAATAGCAAGCATAAAAAATTCCAATAACCCAGTTCATATTTTCGAATCAAATCCAAAACCCAATTCATACTTCCAATCAATTCTAAGCTGATGAGAAACATTCCACCAAAAAAAAAACAAAATTAAATCAAAAATTATACCAAGCATCAAATTTTCCAAGAACCCAATTCACATTTTCGAATCAAATCAAAACAAAAACCCCAATTTATAATTCCGATCATTTCACAGCTGATGATATACATTTCACCAAAAACTATATTTAATTAAATTAAAAGTAATTACTTGACCACCGACGACGGCGACAGAAGGAAGAGCTTCCCAAAGAGAGAGGCCTTCACCACCATGATCACCAAGAACAGTACAAGCTCTTTGTATTTTGTTAACTAATCCAATCAAATTCCCCATTGTCGCCATTTTTGTGAGCTTTTTATGGAGATCTAAACGAAATAAAAATAAATGAAATTAAAAAAAAAAAAAAAAAAAAATGTAGTTTTGGGAGAGAATGTAAAAAGGTGAAGTTTTAATTTGATGAAGAAGGAAGTTTGGAGGATTATTAGATCTGCTTGCACGCCTATATTTTGAACTGCCGACTGTTGTTGCTTCTCTCGTTTTTAAATTCGTTGAAACTATGAAAATGTTTTCACAAAAAAAAAAAAAAAAAGAAAAAAAAAAAAAATAATAAAATAAAATAAAATTTAAACTTTAAACACCTAAATAAAAAAACTTAAAAAATATAGGATTAATTGCCAACAATAATCCGAACTGGTCCTTTTATTTCATAAATAATCCAAACTCTAATTAATCCACGAATAATCCCAATTATGCCAATTTACCTGCTTTAATCAATAAAAAAAAAAGTGAAAACGATTTGTCGATTGAAATTGGTCAAAGTACATTATTGGAATGTTACTTCAATAGTTGAGATTATTCGTAGAGGACTAGTTCTGATTATTCTTGGCAATTAATCCAAATATATATATAGATTTTATGTGGTACTTTATAACTTTCTACAATTCTACATGTACCCAAAACCTTTTAAACATGTATTGGTCTCTCTAATTGTTGTCATTATCCATAAGTATATCCTAAGCTTTGTTTTTTGTCAATTAAACTCAGTTTTAGGCGTTACGTGATGACACTTGACGTGTTAACAAACTTGTCATTTACTATCTCATATTCTCATGACATAAAAGACTTTATTTTAAACTCAATATTCATCTACAACCTAATATTTTATTGATATATATGGGTTAAAAAATTTGACGAAAAATAATTTGTTGTTCCCATACAAAATTATCACGTCTAAGATAATTATTGAGCTTAATAGAGTTTTTTCTGTCATGAGATGATAAAAATCAAGCTTCGTTAGGCGCCAAGTAATCATTTAATGCTTAAAAATGAGTTTAATTGTCTGAAATAAAATTCGGGGGTACACTTACGGATAGTGACAACAGTTACAGGCACCTTGTATGTTTTAAAAAAAAAAATGTAAGGATACTCCGTAGAAAGTCAAAAAATTGAGGGGTAAGAAAAGGATAAAAATAAAATTACACTTCTGAAAAAAAAAAAAAAAAAAAAAATCTCGTTACTCACCGATGGTTTAATGTGGAGGCGGCCATGACTCTCTGGAGGTAGCTATGGCTAGTTGACCTATTACAAACCGGTCTATATTTTTTGGTCTAAAATTGGTGAGTTAGTCTCCCATAAAACGGATTATCCATTTTATATGTAAAACGAATCAAGTAGTTAGACTAATACATAGAAAAGACAAATCTTTTGTTAGTTTCAACGCTTTCAACTTTTGTCTTATTCAATTATTTGACCCGTTTCTTGTATGAAACGGATATTACCCGTTTTATACAAAAATTTGTGATTGTTTATACAATTGTAATAATGAGAAATTCAACAGGTCAGGCCTCAAAAATTGTGGCCGGATACAACACGTTGCATGGTGGATTGGTGGGTATTTTAACTATGGATGTCAAGGGCCTCATTTATTGGTCTCCCAAGTATTAGCTTATTGGACTTTAGTTCATCATCAAAAGAAGCTCAATTATGGAGTACTTCGTATATGTTTGCATATCATCATAGTTTGTTGTAAGTTGTAACCGGCTCGATAGAATAGTTGAGTCAAGACTTTTAACAAGGCGCGCAGAAATAGTCACCTCTAATTTTAACAACGTTTTTTTCCTATCCTTGTAAACAAAATAAATTTAACTGAAATTCATTCAAAATTAATTAGACAATGTTTGAGAATTTTAATTTGAAATGTTAAATAATACGGAGTAAATTACAAATCCAAAATTAAATAATTTGAGTTGAAAACAGGATTGTATTAAAGATAGGATTCCAAAATGAAGACATGAAGTGTGTCATTTGAATTAGTTATGGAATTATTTGTATCAATTTTTTTGAATTTGTTCAAATTCAAATTTAAATTCGATGAACTTTCAAAATGATATTTTTTGGATCAAATTAATATGTTCAATTTTAAACGAACCATCTTTGGCAGGTAAGATCATGAATACTTTTAATTTAAATTTGCAGGCTTGGTGTTTTGGATGATGGTATATTACTGGTGATGAGAAAAGTTTAAGAGTTGATTATGAAGGATGGTCTTCCCTCGACTTTTTATTTTAATGTTTGTAAACTAAGGTTTTTTTTTTGCCTACGGGGGATCCTAAGTATAGGCTTTTTTATATTACTTCCTCCCGCTTGACTAGGACCATCGAGCTCATGGATTCTGTTGCAAGAATTGAGGATCCACGGTGTGAAATGTTGTTGCTTCGTGCTTGTACTGATATTTTGTAGCTCTATATTGCTTTACTTACTTATTTACCTTTGGTTTTTGAGCCGGTTAAGTTTTTCTTTGACATAAAGTCGAGTTCTAGCTTAAAACACATTATTAGCGCGTCTGAGCCTGACTTTGGTGACTAGAAATGGCACTTGGTGACCCTCTCTTTTACTTTCGGTGGGCTTGGTATTTTATATACGAAGATCAAATACAAACATAACATATGCTTAAAAAAAAAAATACTCTGTATATAAAAGGAGCTCAAATGTGAGCTGGTCTAGGCTTTAGAAAACTTAGGCTCGACACAAATAGTCAAATGTAACCTACCTCGTCTTAAGCTCGTGTTCAAGATCATTTTGACCGATCTCAAATCAGGTTTTACTAATTTAATCTTAAAAGTTTTAAACCAACTCTGATCATTTATACCCGTGACGAAGAGTGACATAGTGTGCAGGGCGATTGATTAGTACACAAGTGGCATAATACTTGGCCCGTCTTAAGTTTAAGACGGATATATCCATGTTAAGAGAGACATACTCTGATTAGTAAGCTTCGTAGGTAACAGCAAAAGGTTTGAAATAATTGAGTTCTAGAAACAAGTGAACAACATTCTATTACTAGTCAATGCGTAAGTGTGTTTCTAAAATGACGTTTACACTATTATTATATATAAAAAAATACGATCTCAATTGAAATTCTTTACACAAATTATGGTCAATAGTCCACACAATCTTATACATTTTGCCTCACCGTATGAATGCTTAATTATTTCTTATTTTCTTAGGTTTGAATTTTGAATAAACAAGTAGTATTCTAAATCATGCTAGAAAATTTTTTATCATTTTTTTTAAAGTGGGAATTGTGTGTGGGGATTTGTTTTTTTTTTTTTTTGGTTTTCTTCCTTCGATATATTTTCTGTTAGTTTTGATACTAAACTTATATTTTCGATAAAGAAGTGACCAGTGTATCAAAGTTGTGTATTTTAGTTTAAAACCTTAATACGGAGTATAATTTTATATTTCATGTATCAGTTATTTGTTTACATTTTTATGTTTGGAAGTAAGGATACAAATCACGGTCAAACTATCATTATGTTTTACAAATTTATGATATAAGTTGATTCAAAATGATTATTAGATTGGAAAGATATGATCAGTTTTAGCTACACAGTAAATAGTTTTGAATGATAATTATAATAAATTTTAGTGTTATACAAAAAAGACGGTTCGTTTACATAATTCCAAAAATAAAAGTGTAACAACCTGGTTTTTAGTCGACTTTAATTACTAAGGCGGAAATTAATTAAGTCTTAAACCAGCGTTATTAATTATACCAGGTTTTACTTTTATTTTTATGAATAGTAAACATAACTTAACATTTTTTTTGAAATTTAAAAGGCGAAATTAATTTTGTATTGATTTTTTATAAAATTTTGAAATGTGTTTCTTTTTCAATTCTAAAGATAATACAACAAACTTTATTTTTCAAAATTTTTAAATTTGTACTTAAGAAAATTTTGTATTATTTAGCGAAAAAAATTTCAGACGCATTTTTATTATAAGGAAAAATGATGAATTTAATTTAAGGAATTAAATTCTTTTATCATATTGTGTTAAAATAACACGGGGTGTTACAAAAAGGGTAAAAAATGAGTGAAACGAAAGTAGTAAAAGTCATCACTTTCTCACCATGCCACGAAACATCGTTTTATATACTCCATTATTTTGTAAATTTCATTTTTCAATCATTATTGTCTGAATATATTTTCCGAAAATACTAAAATAGGAATAAGTTAGAGATTTTTAAATGAGAGTTAGTATGTAATTTCTAGAATGGATGTAACTAGATGAATCATATACTGTTTTACTTGAGGTATAGGTAATCTTTCTTTTTCGTTTCATCAACTTTTTAATGTTTTTTTAATCATTTAAACCAATATTTCAACCTTTGTAAAAAAATCTCCCCTACCATTAATTACTTGTATGTATTGTCCTACAAAAATAACAACCCAATAATTGATACAATCATTAATCTATCTTCATCTCTCTATTGGATATTTTTTGGGTGGGTAAATCTCTCTATTGGATATGAATTTCAAACCAATTATCCAATCCCTTCTTTCTCTATCTTTATCTCTCCATTGGATAGTTCATATGTTTCGATTATTTGTGAACACTTCTCTTAAACCCTCTCACAAAAAAAAAAAAAAAAGTTAAAGTGTAGACAATTCTCTGGAACGGATGAAGTATTCCGTAGTTACTTTGCCAAAGTATTATATATATTCATCTACGTGTGAATTAATTTATGTTGCGTTGGTTACAGAATATTAACTTGTTCACTTTATGCATATGAGTTTTTCTATTATTGCCCATTTATTTTAGAATGGATGGATTTCAATAGAGTTATGTGAAGAACATTCTCTCTCTCTTCGGACATGGTTAATCAAATTGTTTCAAACTCAACATTATGGTATAGACTTTCGACAATGTGATCTCGCCCCAGTGTTGTTGTAGGTTGTCCTTTAATTTCTATTTCAACACCGTCTAAGACCGTTTTGAAGAAATTAGTAAACTAAAAATTTATCAATTTTATAAATTAAAGACACATGAATCCTTCAACTATATCCCGTGAATTTGTGCTAGACACTCTCCAACGCATGGAGTATGGGCAAACCCATTTAAATTCAACAAATACGTTTGCTTTTCTAACATTATTCATAGAATATGATAATTTTCAAAACAAATCCATATAAATTGAAAATTCAATTTATTTTATTAATCGAAATCGAAAAAGTAAATGGAATTAACAATAATGGATGAGCATCCCCTAGCACCATCACCATTATATTTACATAAAGATCATCTTGTGTGATCTTAAACATGGCCCATAACAAAGTGGAGGAAGAACAAAGTGGAGTAAATCTTATCATCTAAAATTAAACAACCAAAAGATCAAACAAAAAGAAACCACTTACACAATATTAAAACAACAAAAACAAATTCACACCACATCAATCATATCTACTAAAATTATGCATCCAACACTGGTGCATTTTCAGGACTCAAACTCGAAACCTCTGATTAAACTAGAACAACTTCCCGCCAGCTAATCAAGAATTAACGCTTTTCTTAGTTCCACCAACGGCATAACTCATACTCCTCGGAAAAACTCCAACCTTCTTCTTAACATTCGTGGCGGTTTCATCGAATTCAGAAGGCTCTTCTTCTTCAATCGGAGCCATACCTACACTAACACTCCTCGAAACACCCTTAAACCCACCCAAATTACCCTTTTGTTGTGTTAACAATGAACTACTTGTACTAGTAGTGTTTTTAGCTTTTATGGCACTACTAGAGGTATTAGTCGAGACCATTGACCCTAAGTCGACTCGATTGCCTAGGGTCGATGTCGAGGCAGCCCTTACGAGCTCCCTGAAATCGTCAGTGTCGTTTGAACGTGTCGAGGAAGTCGAGCTAAAACTCCTAGGGAAACCAGCATCAGAATAATGACCTGACCCGACCAGACCTGACCCGCTGCTATAGCAAACTTTATCCGCGTAATTGTTCATGCTTTTTACGTAGAAATCCCTAGCTTTTGCTAGGGCTTTTATTGGCATTGATATGATTCTTAAAAACTTATTTTGGTGTGCATGTTTAGTTGTTTTCATCATTTTTTTTTAGTTTGTTTTAATTGTTTTGTAAGGTGTTGTATATTATAAAAAGAAAGTTGGTTGATTGTTGAGTAGTTTTACGTGTGTTTTTGGTTAGTAGGTTTTAGTTTTTAGGAGAGAATAAAAAAAGTGTTTAATTTTTGAAAATTTAGAGAGGTTGAGAAAGTGTGTGACCAATAAATATAAGGGAAGGTAATATATATAATGACTTTTTCAAAGCACACCGGAATAGAAGTGAGAAGAGTAGTAGTTTTGTGATTAAGATAAGCATTGAAAAAAAGAAAAACAAGGGGTGGCGTATATAATTATATAATAATATAATACTATAATAGTATATATGAATTGAAAACTTGTCAAAGAGAAAAAGAAACTACCTTTTCTATCTTCAAATGATCTTCATGTTTGATGTTTTTATATATAGTCAATATCAATATATAGAATAAATCAATATCAATATATAGAATAAAATTTGATCATTACTTTCTATATATTGATAAAAAGATTTTGATACAAATTCAATATACTATCTAATACGGAGTATGATTTTTTAATACTTTATTTTGTGTAGAGTTTCAAATTGATGGTTTTCTTCATGGTAGTCTGTATTTTATAAGTTAATCCAAAATGATCACTAACTAAATTGGAAAAAGGATTTCAGTTTTGCCGAAATAATTTAAACTTTAATTTTGTATAAAACAACGGTTCATTTAAATAATGATTGTCAAAATAGAATGGTAATCAAATTCTCAAAAGAAAGTGACTAATAGATGTATATAAATACATAGTATTGGTAGTACTAATTGTAAAGACAGGACAATGCACGAATTTAATAACGATAATAAACAAAGTTTTTAACCTTTAGTTCTCTAAAATAAAAAATAAAAAAAAATTAAGATCGTGAATTATTTTCCTTTATTACTAAAGATTCACCACAATCACCAGATATTATCATTTAATTATTAAAGAATAATTAAATAAGTGGTGGATTTCACCTTTTAAGCCCGCAAGGCTGGTTTGCAGTGGTTAAACACGTGAAATTCTACGCTCAAGCTCGATTCTCCAAGAAAGAATCTTACGAAATGTTAGAAATTTGAGGTTATCTTTGTCGGATCATGGCGCACCGCGCAGTAAAAAGGGTGGGTAACCTAGCGATGTATGGTTTTGCGGTATTATCTTGTATTTCGGGGGTTTCTGAGTCTTGTAGAGGTAGCGGTTCGCGTTATCCCAAAAAAAAAAAAAAAAAAAAGAATATGATACGAATTTGATGAACCAGGGAATATGATCCAAAGGCAAGGCAAAGCAAAGCAAAGCAAGAAAGGGTGGGTAATTAGGTGATTAGGATAAGGACACAAAAACAAGCGGTACTTTATCCTAGGGCCCGGGCCCCCGTATGAGTCACCAATCACCATCATCACCGTGTATATTTGTACGGAGTATTTTCTTTTGTTTTTCTCTAATTTATGTATTTTTTTTTTTCTTATTTTTCCTTAAATTATTCGTATTACTTCTGATATACGGCAAATTTTCATTTAAGACGGAATATTTTCGTCGTCACTTAAGAATTATATTACCATTTTATAATAAAATGTGACCACACATTGTTACTATAGTAACATTCTACTCCCTCCGTTTCGATGATTTGTTTACATTTACTTTATACACATTTATCGATGTGAAGAGAGAGGTAAATAAAAAAACTATAAAAATAATAATATAAGTACAAAGTGGATAAAATAAAACAATGTGATTGGTTAAGGAAGTTGGGTCCACCTCCACAAGTGGGTCATCATAGACATTTATGGAAAGTGTAAACAAATGACCCGTACACCCATAAATGGAAAGTGTAAACAAATGACCAGGACGAAGGGAGTATCAAAAAGTGGTTACATTTTATCATAAATTGGTCACATTCTGTCTGACTTAACTTAAGACGAATTTTCGTCTTAAGGGAGACTTTTGTTACTATATTAACCGCGAAACTAGTAATTAAACCCCTTTACTTTAGCCGATTGTGAAATTAAGCCCCTTAAGTTTCAATTGAAGTGATTAAGCCCCTTAACTTACATAAAAAGTGAAAATTAGCCCTATTTTTAAAATATCATGAGAAATTGTATATCTCAAATCCAATTTTACAAAGATTAAAAATAAATCTAACTACTGTCTCCGTCTCGGTGATTTGTTTACGTTTACTTTATACACATTTATCGATGTGAGGAGAGAGGTAAAGAAAAAACTAATAAAATAATAATATAAGTACAAAGGGGGTCCCGCTTGCTTAGAATTATGAAATGTAATTGGTTAAGAGAGTAAAGGTCCACCTTCCACATGGGTCCCTCATGTCCATTTATGGAAAGTGTAAACAAATGACCGGGACGGAGGGAGTAAAACATACTAAATAAATACAAATAATAAAAGAATAATATTTTCTTAAAAAAAAAAAAAAAGAAAAAAAAACTCGTAATGAGGAAAAATTAATAAAAATTTGATAAGAAAAAATTAATTTTCAAAACATTAAAAAAATTATTATGTAAAGGTATTTTGTATGTTATATACTACAACTACAAGCCATACTTTTTTTATACGAAGTTCGTTTATTTTTGCCAAAATATTTAAACCTTAAAACGAATATTTGTCCGCCAAAATATTGTGCTGCATATATTGTAAGGGTTTTTTTTTCTTAAGTTTTTGACATATTTATTTTTTATTTTTTTTATTTTTACCATTTTTAAATCGCGAAAAAAAAAAAATAATCTCATTATTTATGAAATAAAAAGTTCTACAAAGAATAATAATGTTTTTTTTTTTCTTTTCAAAACTCTTATGTCTAAATTAGTTTTAAATATATATAGATATATTTTTACTTTACTTATTTTAATTTTGTCAAAATTATCAAATTTTGAATTAAAATTACTTAAACTATATTTTTTATCTAGATAAAATTATGTATTAATTTGGATATTTTTATGTTTGCACATATGATAAATACAATTTCTCATGAGATATTGAGAAATGGAGTTAATTTCACCTATTATCTAAGTTAAGGGGCCTAATCACTCCAATTGAAACTTAAGGGGCTTAATCTCACGATTAGACAAAGTAAAGGGGTTCGATTACCACTTTCGCGCTATATTAACTTATTGTGTTATTATCATAAAATATTAATCATATTAACTTATTGTGTTATTATCATAAAATATTAATCAAACAACATCACACGTGATTATATTTTTACTTGCATATAATAAGAGATTATGAAGATTCTCAGCATAGATAAAAAGTGAAAAAAAAAAAAAAAAATGCAATACTTGGAGTTGAACGGAGGAAAGTACTGAACTTCGTCTATCCCAACAATGTAGAGATGAATCGATCGATGAGGATCGAACCATCTCAAATCGGATCTCACACCAACTTTTCAGTCTGTATACTGATATCCTACGATTTCTTCACAATTTATAATCGTCACACATTTTGTATACAATTTCACACTGAAAAGGGTGTACATGTTTTCAACAGAAAACGTTTCCGTCAAATCGTTTATATTGTACAAGAATGACCAAAAAATTTTACCAGATTAAGATTAAGCTGGTACAAGCGGCACAATTGCTCGTGACTCGATGATTTTACTTACAAACAGAATCACCAGTTGAGTGATTTGGGTGAACCTTCACAAGAAGAGAGCCATTAACACACCATTTACTTAATTATTTAGTCAGACCGTGTTGCGACTTTTATGGCATGATAAAATGGAGATCTGACCTGATACGTTCCAAGAAGGATGCGGAAGCTCAACCTACAACAGCGGAGGCTTTGATATGACGGGTATACAGCAGTCATCATCCTCAAGATCGCTGAAAGATATATCCTCGTCGATCCCAACGGAGATTACTTTTCCGTTTTCTACTAAACAATCATCTTCAGGCCAATCATCATCGTCATCATCACCGTCAACAAATTGAAAACCAGGTCTGTTGGATACAGTGGGAACACAATTGGTCTTACGATTTGTGTCCACGTAAATGACAGCTTTCTCGGAATATTGCACGTCAGTGCTCACCGCAGCTTGCTTCTCGGTATCAGAATCAGCTGTAGTCGAAGAAGTGGCAGGCTCAGATGCAAACGTCCAGGAAGAATGAGTCTCTGAATGATCATTCTGCAGGGAACTTGGAGTAAAGTCCTCATCAAAATCGGCACTTCCAAATCGTCCACCGTGATAATGGTCTGACTCTTTTTTGGCCCGCTTTTGTAGCTCCTGCATCCATTCTGCTCTGGCTTCTACAATCTACAAGACATAGTTGCAATTGAATAAATTATACTCAGTACTAATAGAAGGGCAGTACGAACCAATTCCTTCTACAGAGTACTCTGTAATAAAATCCACGGCTTACATAAAAACAAATGCCAGAGATTAACTATGATCTAAAACTATCATCAAATCTATGTTTTAAGGACTATCTCGATATTTGAACAAAACTACCTTGCTTGTACATCTGTAAAGGACATCACTTTGATATTTCAATGACAAGTAAATTTCTTAAATTCTGTGCGTGTCGACCTTTTTTATTATTAAAAGAAAAACAAACGGAAATAATCAAACCAAAGTAGTAAATGTTTTACAATTCTAGAGATAGGTTAGGGTATTTAGGTCAAGTTGAGTGGTAATACTTGCTTCAATGTCAATTGACAAACAATGACTAGAACCTCCAAACACCCTTAAAATATTAAATGGAAAGTGATTATATTTGGCTCCAAAATATTATTAGGAAGATCACCATAACCAAAACCTTGAGGTAATAGTAGATGTCAAATAATTGGTTCTTACACCTTAACATGGCCTCTCACGAGTGCTCATATGCGTCAACAAGTGGATAAATACTTCACAAGGCCTCTAGGTGTTAAATGTGAATAAACATCAGGCATTGTCAACTGTGTGCCCAGGAGATTCCAAAAATTGAACTTGAAACACCAGTCATGAAAATGTGATAAATTATTAAAAGACCATCACAACCAAAACCTTTACGATAACTAAGGTCCAATAATTAGTTCTTATGCCCTAACAAAATACGAAAGACACATTAGACATTGCATTTATCTCGGACACACCGCTTAACTAAACATGCAAAAGCTGAATTAATTTTTACATGTTATTGTAAAAATATGCCTAATATAAATGCAAAAATGAAAGAGCGGAGCTTAAAACTCTTAGATAACCTCATACTCAAAGAGACAAACATAAAAATGCTAACAGTTTGCCAATCATTAGAAATAAGGATGCTAGAATTTAACATTGATTCTATAGTCTTGTTTATTCACTCCAAAACATAAAAATGCTAACCTTCACGTTCTATCATTTACAACATTTTTCATTTACAACCCGTTTTCCCACCCTGCAACATTTCTATGAATAAATGTAACGACCTTTTCGCTCTTCTCACATAATGCTATCTACTCACCCTCTTTCCCCTCTTCTCACAATCACTCAAATCAATCTGACAAAACTTTTAAGTATGTGTGTCATACCCATATGTCATAAATTGGGGGAGTAGAACATAATGTTGTCAATTGAAGCTGTTAACCACCATCAAGTCTTCTTAAATAGTAAATGCACGTCTAATACGGTTTTTCATGGCTAATCAGATACGAATGAGGTAAGGAAATTCAATAAAGAAAATACCAACAATGATATTAGACATAGTGTAAACCAGCAACCGCTTCACAATCACTACATTGAGGTTTGTTTGTTGTATTTTAGTTTACACGCTGAGAACAAGAAGGTGGATTACCCATGTGAATCGAACCAGGATAAATGAATCAGTACAAAAAAAAAAATGGAAGGAATAGACATGCAGAAGCAAAAAGACTTAGTAAGGAAGATAAAAAAAAACGATAACCAGTGAAAAGAAAAAAGAATTAAAGCAGTCTTTATCAAACATGAGCAAAAATTGAGATGGACGCAACGTAGCAAGGAGACAGAGTCTGGTGGAGATATACTCGAGAGCAAAAGAGCAGAAATTGTGGAAGTTAAAAAGTTCCAAAAACAAAGGAAAGAAAGCACAAGAACTACCACATCATCATTTGAAGGCTTGCCCTACAATTTCTAACTGGAGATGTGTGCAAGGGACAAAATCATTAGAATAGCCAACATATAATTATGGATAGTCTAAAGATAATATCAGCATGAGAAACTCGAGATAAAAGCATCGCCACTGAACCTTTCTCCTTAAATGGTGAGTCATGAGATAGACGGAGATCATAAGATATCAAATCAAAAGGAGAGCAGTTGAGCTCACCTCAGGTGTTGACAGGAGATCCGCATCGTGTTTATTTAGTCTTGAATGCAAAAGAACAAAGTATACTTTCCAAAAGAAGCCCACGCTCATGTGGGCAGGACAAAGTTCGATTCTCAGTGCAGCTAGCCTCGGCGTGAGGTGTTCAACTGCTTGAATGTGCCTCTTTTGGGACTCCGACATGGGAAAATCTGCAACATCAAATAGCATAATATTTCACTTCGATTGCGAAAACATAATTGCATGTGGTGCTCAACTATACCAAGAGCATGTACATCGAGATGACATTTCAACCACACTCTAGAAAATACTATCACCAATAATATCAATAGACTGAGAAAAATAAAATAATAGGATACAAGTAACTCCCTCATCTCACTCGCAATTCATATTGTCCGTTTTACCTTTGTTTGATAAGTTTGACCTTAATCATTTCACGATATTCTATAACCTACGTCTTTGTCTTAAAGATACTCGTAATATGAAAAAGTTAGTTTGATAATCTTGAAATTGTAATCCTACATATAACAACATCATTACCCCAGTGCCTCATTGTAATCCTACATACATTTATATAATTTGAGGATTTCAAAGTCGATCACCAACTCGAAGAGGACAATAGAAGTGGGATGGAGGGAGTATTGAAATCCTTAACAACCAAATTCTAAGGTCCTTGTTCAACTTCAACTTAAGCACTATTTTCGTATAATTGCATGACCAAAATTCTCATAAGGTGCAGAAACATAACATCATATTTTTCAACGCCAACTTGCTCTCATACAATCGTTTTCACATTTCCCAGAAAAAAGCAAACGTGAATTCAATCGCATTTCTCTTGCCTATACTCTCCCTAGAAATTTTGGTAAACACTAAACGCTGGAGCGTTTGCATCCACCACAAGCAATGCCGCCTGTATAGCCTCTTTCATCGTCATTTTTCCGTCAACAGAAAGCTCCAAATTCACTAATTTTTCACAATTACAAGCCCATGTATCAAACAGCTTGAGCAATCAATGAATTACAAAGCAACAACATCAGCAATCAACAAAACTGCTGCAGTTGTTTCGGAACACGAAATTGAACCTCAAATTTCCAATTAATCATCATCACAAGATGCCAAACATTCATACCAAACCAAAACATGAACAAATTAAAATGAGAATAAACAGGAGAAAAAACGCAGGAATCATACCGTCTAAATCTTCTTCGTCGTCGACAGGAAAATCGAGCCAAGTCTCCGGATGATGTGCGATATTTCCGGCGAACGTCAACACCTCCTCCGTCAATCCCGCAACTTCTCTCATCCAATCATCATTTTCATTTTCATCCTCGTAATCTTCTTCCTCCTCATTGACAGTCCTCAACACGCAATTCTCCGACGAAACATCCTCCCGAAAACCTAATTTCCGACAATTCAAATCACGATCGAATTCACCGGCGGCGGCGACGAGCGAGTCAGATTCGCGAGTCAACTCGGACTCGAGTCGCCGGTGATCATCGGCGGCGGCGGCGCTGGGAGGAGCGAGGAAATTAGCGACGCCCCATAGTTGACGAGTTAGGGAGTCTCTGAAGACGGTGAGATCCTCCTTAACTCCGCGCAGATCTCCGACGTCGTCGTCGGCGAGCCTCTCCTTCGCCGTGTCCTCCGGCGGCGCGTGCGACGGAGACGGCGCGTTGTCGTGGTCGTCGTCGTCGATGCGGAGAGAGTTGGCAATTGAGCGAGCAAGCCATGACATTTGATTTTGGGGGTAAATTTTTTTGAATTGTTTTTGTTTTCAATGGCAAAAAAAACAAAAAGAGGAATTTGATTCTGCGAATTTTGAAGGTTTTTTTTACTTTTAATTTTTTTTTTGTTTTTTTTTTTGAGTCAGGTTGTTTTTGTAAAAGACAATTTCTTGTGTGAGACGGGACTTACAATAAACTTATTGTAAGTCCCGTCTCACACAAGAGGTAGTTATTTATATTTTTGCTTTATTTTTTTTTTTCTTTTCTTGATTTTTGTGCTTATGACTTACAATAACTTATTGTAAGTACGGTCTTTCAGGAGAATTACTCTTTGTAAAAATACTACGGAGTAAACTCCCCAAAAGCGTAGAGTACGGCGGAGTAGTCCGTATTAATTTGGGACTTTTTTGGGGTAGGTTGATGACATAACATCATATCATCATAATGACTGTCGGGGGCAACTGATTTTTGTTTTGCGGGGAGGAATTATGGGTGTTCTATATCGGTGGCATTTATGTATTTATTTAAAAATTAACGATTTTTCTACAATGTGCTTTTAGGGCACATGTTAAGAAGTTTAATATGAAAAATATTTTCTTAATTGTATATTAAAAATGGTAAAAATTAGTTTATCAATTCACATTTGATGAGATTATCATAAAATCATTTTTATAATTGGTTTCTTAGCATGTGCCCTTGGTGTACATGTTAGAAAACCCGTAAAACTAAAAAGTTAATAACAGTCGATGGTTTTTTTGTGAAATACTCCTTCCATTTTAAAATAAGTGTCTCTTTTTGTCTAAATTTTAGATTTAAGAAATGTAGAAAAAACTCACTCTCATTCCTTAATCTTCACGTACAATATTTTCTTATAATTTTAATTTTACCTCTATACTAATATTGATGAGAGAGTTTAGTAGAAGAATACCCGTATACTAATATTTTAATTGAGAGAACTTAACAATACATATTCACACAATAAGAATGACATTAGGTAAGAGTAATTTAGTACTTCCTCTATTCCGTTTGGTTCTATACATTTGACCAAAACACGGTAATTAAGGTAGAAGAAAATCAAGTGGGGTAGACAATAGAATTACCAAACTACCCCTACTTTATTCTTTAAAAAAGAACATTGCAAGTGGGTTGGGTGGGGTATTAATGAAAGGTATATTGGTCTTTTAGTTTAATAAAGTATGGACCAAAATAGAAATGTATAGAATTGATTGAAATTTCCGAAAAAGGAATATGTATAGAATCAAATGGAATGGAGGAAGTAATTTTTTCCAAATGGAACACTTATTTTGAAATTTTTGTAAAACTAAAAGGGAACACTTATTTTGGGATAGGGGGAGTAGAAAGGTATGAAGTAATATAAAATGATTTACCTGATTTCTAAATTAGAATGGTGAATAAATTATTTACATTGTTTTATTTATTTATTTATTTATTTATTTAAGTTGTTAAGATGCTCATTATTATTCCTTAACATTGATCAGTTCAAATTCTGACTTAAAAAATTCAAGGACTAGACGACACAAAACCACAATATAAGGAGGAAGGCCGGAAGGGAGAATTCAAATTTAGATCAAATGTACACAACAACTCCATCTTAACCAATAGACTAGAGTGTTTTTTTTGAAGAATACTCCACATGTAAGCTCCTACATCAACCGAGCTTAAAAGACTTCAGTACTTTATAAGTTAGGGGTTACTACTCCCATTGACAATTTGGTTTTGGGATAGTTAATCATTTGACTTGTGAAATATTTTTCTCGCGGCCAAACATAATGCATGAATGTAACAGTTTTCGATCACTTAACACTTAATTTCACGGAATTTGTTATTTTGTGAGAGTTTTTAATAAACATATCACACCTGGGCAAGTAAAAATTCCTGCGTGAAATTAATTTCATCGTGTCAACCAAATACTTCTTATTGCAATTCAATTGATTTTTAGAGTTATCACGAATTTTAATTTCCTAACGTCAACCAAACAAAAAAAAATCGTACTACTCCGTATGAAAAATTTAAAAGCACTATAAAATTCTTTTATTCCATAACATAAGGTCATCACTTCACTTGAAAAAAAAACGTACTCACTCGGTCCCGATTATTTGTTTACACTTTTCATTTTGGGATGTACGAGTCATTTGTTTACCCTTTCCATAAATGATCATGGTTGACCCATATGGATATGGGAGATAGACCCCTGCTCCCTTAGTCAATTACATTCGATAATTTTAAGCAACCGGAACCCCCTTTGTACTAGTGTTAATATTTTGTTAGTTTTTTCTACCTCTTTCTTCACATTGATTAATGTGTATAAAGTAAACGTAAACAAGTAAACGTATATAAATGAGCGAGACGGAGGGAATTGGTCAATAGACTTGCTTAGTAATCAAAACAACAACATTCATAGTTGTTTCTCGAGTAATTGATTTCCTCTCTTCTCTCTCTTCTACTTCTCTAATTTCACCTTCTTCATCATCTCTCTCTCAATTAATTTATCCGCCATTTTTGAGTGATTTCACCCAAAACAAAACTTGAATTGATTGATTCATCTCTCAATTTCATCTTCTGTATGTTTCTTTAATTCCCTCTCATATTTATTTCTGTAGTTACTTAATTCTTGATCATCTAAATCTTTATTCTTTTTTTCGACTAATTAGGGTTTCATCCTTCAATTCGTGGTTAATTGATTCTATTTAATCTGAATTCATGGTGTTTTATGATATTGTTGCTTCTTGTTCTTGTTGTTGTTGATGACATGAACAATTTGTGATTTTGTGTCACTTATACTAGGGTTTATCATTTATCAGCTCTTAAATATAAGATTATTGAAATTTTAATTCCTCGAATTCACAGTTTGGTTTGATTAGTTCATATTGAAGTTTGAGGCGAAATCGTATTCATATGTGATATGTATTACACTTTTCTTAGAATTGATCAGTGAACAATTTGTGTTAAATTTAGCAGGGTTTTGTGGGCATCATCGTATCGAACGCTCTATAGACGAACTGAGGCATTGATACACATTTAGATCGACAACGTAGTTGAAATTTTCGGTGTAGAAAACTGTGGTATTAGGTGCCATGGTAAATCCTGGTTACTGCTGGGTGTTGTGTTATCTGGGGAATTGAAAGTATTGAATGGGTACGTTGATAGTAAATTACGTGAGAGATCTTTGGCCGTTTTCATATCTTAAAGTCGATGACTTGAAATTATCAGACAGACTAGTGAGGCAGTTGTCGGTTCCTGAGTGTACCAAGCAGTTCATTTTTGCTATCAATGAGCCAGCAAATAAATCGACTGTGTATATCCTTTGTGCTCAGAATTTGTCGCAGAGGTCAGCTGGTGATATTGAGTGTTTGATTCGAGAAGTACGGCCTGATGCAGTTATTGCCTTAGTGGGTAATAACACACTGTCGGATATTCACGATCATGAATTGGTGGAAAGCATGGACGATCTTGTTCCTACTTCAGCGTTTGGAGTTTTGGCGAGGTGTTTCATTGACAAATCCAATAAAGAAAAGTACGACACTTTAGCTGGGAACTTGGTGCTCAAGGAGATTTTCGGTGTTGGTTTTTACAGCCACTTGTTTGTTGCCAAGCGATTAGCGGAGGAGATTGGATCATCGTTCTCTGTTCTTGAATCTCCCTTTGTCAAGTCGGAGCGAGATGTTGAACCGTCTCCAGGGACTAGTTCGGCAAGTTCTATGCTTCAAAAATTCACCTTGCAATCAGCCAGTTTGGTTTCGATGAATTTTGGCCCCGTAGCTTGTCATTCTCGTCGGTTTTTCATTGCCAACGATGTCCAATCTCAGATGGTTAAGTTGGTGTGTCCATCTTTAGCCTCAGCATTAGCAAACCCGAAACCTGTAGCTTCTTCAGGGGTCATAGAGTCAGATTTACTCGAGTCGAGATGCAACTATAGCCCTCCATCTTTTGCCCAAGCAGTCTATCCCCTTCTCATGGACCTTCATGATATTTTTGCTGATATTCCATCTATCGGTCGTGCTCTTGTTTATGCACAGAAATTGTTTCTTGATGTCAGTGAAGGAAATGATATAAATACCGATATATTGTCTGAAGTTTACACCTTCCAAATTGCAGTCGAGGGATTGAGAGTTGCATTGAACAAAGCTGCTAGACTGCCAATGCAAAAATTAAGCAACCATAGGTCTAGCAATATTGACTTTCACGAGCTATCAATTGAGGATAAATCAAACTGTCTTCTTGCGCAAGCCCTTCGAACTCAAGCTAAAAAGTCAAAGACGGTTGTGGCAGTAGTGGAGGCTAGTGGTTTAACTGGCATAAGGAAGTTTTGGAACACTCCTGTTTCTGAAGAAGTGAAAGATATAGTCGAAGATCTGTTGGCGTCCCAAGGGTTTGATGCAGAAAACACCAATGACGGGGAAAGGAAATGGCGACTTTCTGCTAAACCAATTGTAGCTGTCGGTGCTGGTGCGTCTGCTGTGTTGGGTGTATCTTCATTTTCGAAAGCGGTTCCTATCTCCACTGTAGTAAAGATGGTTACACTGAATGTTCCGACATCTTTGAAGCTGTTCTTGATACACACACACAAGGTAACTGGGTTTGTAGTGAGCAAAATTCTTGGCCCTTCAAAACTTATGGGTACAGGGTTAGCAGGCTCGGGAGCGAAAACATCTAGCATTTTTAAGGCAGTTGCTTCAGCAGAAAAAATACGAGCTGTCACTCATGGTGTCATAGCATCTGCTGAGAAGACCAGCTTTTCTGCGATGCGAACTGCGTTCTACGAGATAATGAGGAAACGACGGGTTAAACCCATTGGTTTTATGCCCTGGGCTACCTTTGGGTTTAGTGTTGCAACTTGTGGAGGGTTGCTTGCGTATGGCGACGGGATTGAATGTGCTGCCGAATCGTTTCCCGAGGCGCCTTCGATTGCCTCTCTGGGTCGCGGAATCCACAATTTGCAGCGGACTTCTCTCGCTGTCAAGCAGTCCTGCGAAAACAAGATTCAAACAGCGATTGAATCGCTGATGTATAGATTTAAGAATGTCAAGATAAAGTGACGTAAGAATGCCGATACTGGCATATTGCTAGGTTGAAGTGCTGTCACTTAATAGATAATCATTGACGAGTCGACATGATTAGTAAAACTCGGGTGTACATAGATAATTATCGAGACGATCTAGGATTGCATTGAAGGCATTCATTAGTCTGGTTTCAATCCGGAAGAAGTTTTGCGCAGCTCGGTCCAATTAATAATGATTCTTCATTTGCTACATATCCCGTCTTTGGATATGCAAATACGCCTTTTTCCTTTTAGTTTCGACTGGAGTCACTGGATATTGTGTCTTGCAGAAAACATGTCAACAGTTAGCTTTATACTACAATTTTGTTGATTCGGTCCTTGTTGATATCGTCTGTGACAACGTAAATTGTCTATGTCCTACGTTGCCACACGGGTGTTTATGTACTTGCAAGTCGTCTTCAAAATACAATTATGGTCTTCAAAATTTGTCGTCATAAATCGTGGTCATTCAAATACGGTGTAGTTTTCTGTCAAGCAAAAAAATATGATAACGTTTATTACGTTTAGCAAAAATACAAAGGAAATGCAAGTGGTTATTAAGTAAAGCGATAAAATATGATTATTTTATTCACTTGCATACCACCTTTTATAATAGAGTACGTAGTAATTCGTATAATATAAAAATAAAAAACTTATCGAAAATAAAAAACAAATAACAATTCACTTATAGTACATCTTAAAAAATGAAAAAATAGGTATAAAAAGAAGAAAATACGGAGTACTTGAATAAGAGTACAATATCTTACATAAAAATAGACCAACTCGACATTAAATGTGTAACTATATAAAAGCTTTGAGGACCATATAAACTATTCCCTCCGTTTAAATGAATTGTTTATAATCTGACTTTTTTGTGAGGAAAATTTGAGAAAAGTATAAACAAATGACTGAGACAGAGAACGTATATAAATCATATTATGCGGAGTAATAATTTAAAAGTGGTCTAAAATCAAATTGATTTGCTAATTACAACAAATTGGAAAAAAGGAACATAATCATGCCAACATGGCAACTTAAACACTCATAAAAACCCTTTCTCACTTTCAATACCATATAATTATATAAATAATAAAGTGTTTGATAAAGCCATGATCAAAGGGCATATGTTAAAACACACCTACTCTTCAAACACTCAAACACTCAAAACATAAAAAAAAATCATGGCTACCACCACAACAACCACTACAATCGGGAGCTGCAGCACCGACTGTTGCAGCTCCCGAGCGAAGGCCGAGAAAACTAGACGAGTTCGACCCACCTCATCGTGCCATGGAACATCAAAGCTCGATGAGGTGGCTATGTGGGTCATGAATGGCTTAGCCGCCGCCTTTTTTGCGTCCTTAGAGAAATGTTCTTGTGTTCGCGTCAACACGGTCGAGGATTCTGAAGACGACGTAAATGAATTGCCATTGATCTACAATGATGGTAATGATGCTAATAATGCTACTAGTACTAAATTTGGTAGAAATGGTAACAAAGTTAAGAGGAGAAGTAAAAGTGGTAAGAAATGTAAAGATTACGGTTTATGATCATTGATGGGTCAATTTACGTGGTTCATTATCGATCCAATAAATATCGAAAATTTCAAATCTCATGTAAATGGCATGGTATTGAAATTGAGTATTATATATTCTCTCTCGACACGTTATGTGGTAAGAGTTTTGTTTTTCGTGTATGGTATGATATAATGTACGATTATAATAGAACAAATTTATAACAAGTCTGCACGCGTAATTATATCTTGAAAGTAATGTATAAAGCAATATGTTTAAATTTTTGTATGTTTAATCGTACTTGCAATACATTGTTTAAATTATTTTGTCATAATCGTGTCATCGTGTCATGGCATTTAAATTGGATATATATTAGTTGGCTTCAAAATTATGTCAAATTAATTTTGAAAGCCTTTTTTTTTTTTTGCCTCATAAGTCATAACCATAAGTAGAACAATGAGTAAACGGCGACTATCAATTTAGAATATTTTTATTAAGCGCCATAACAAATTTCATATCAAGTTTCTATGATCAACTTTATAGTTCTCATATACATAAATTCAGTCACTAATTTATCTATTTATTTTAAGAATAATTCTGAATTAATTATTATTGTGTTTATACTATAAAATGTCTCATAATAATCATATTGTATGGAGTAACACATTGAAACGAATCAAATCGTCAACGGAAAATCTATGTTGATGATTTCGATCTTGAATTAAACAATAATAGAATTAAAAAAAACAATAATTGAGAGAGCAAATAATTAAAATAATGCGTGATCAAAAACTATAATGCCTAGATAATACGAGTACTCCGTAAATTAGTGTAAATTAAAACTATAAAAGTGGCTTTATTTGTAAAGCCATGAACTGCCTACCTGTGTTCTTATCATTTTGTCGCTCGTGCTTCTTGTCCCTTCTCCACTTTATTTTTTTTATTTATGGGATATTCTACCTGGTAACTTATGTTTTTTTATTTTTTATGTGGTAATTCTGTTTTAGGTCAAAATATCATTGACTTGCAATAATTCGTGTGTACGGGTTTTAAAAACAACAATCTTTTGCACCAAATTCAGCGTATTTACGACATCTTTAATTTGAGATGCAAAATGGTCATTTTCGAAACTTGTGGTACGAGTTATGATCGGTCAAACGTTTTTTATCGTATAAACATTGACCGACGATAACTCTTTGTTACAAGTTCTCAATGTCATAATTTTTGTTCTCAATTGCTCATTTATGCAATATCTTTGATTTGAAACAAAAAACGCTACTTTTAAAAATTGTGATCGATAGTTATGATCAGTCAAAGGTATTTTGACCAAAATGAGGGTTACAACATAGAAAAATAAAAAATACAGGGTTAACATGTAGAATAACCCTTTATTTATTTATTTTAGGATTAATCGATAATAATTTCCCTGTAAGTACACTTATTTTAAAATTATCACCGTCTAAAAATTCTTATAAATTATGACCACAAATGAAGTTATTTTTTAAAAATTAGTATCCAAAATCTGATTTCGACTAAATAAATAGAATTTTTCGAGAGAATTTTTCATATTTTTTAAAAATTTGATATGAATTACTCAAAATATCTTTAATTTAACACCATAAACATATTATTCTTCACTTAATTTCAAAATTATTCAAGATATTCGTTATACCACCAACAACATTCCTCAATGCATCGACATTACCAATCACATGAGAATATGTTTATAGTCTTAAATGAAAGATATTATTATAGGTAACTTACATCAAATTTTAAGATAATAAGAAAAATTCCCATGAAAAATTCCATTTATTTGATCAAAGTTAGATTTGGCTACCAATTTTTAAAAAAGAGTCTCATTTATGGTCATAATTTTTTAGGGTATTAATTTTTCATATACGGATTTTACTCAAGTTATATACTTTTTTTCATTATTTTTCCCACCCTACTCTTTTTTACTCCAAAAATATACAAAATTCTCTCTTTTTAATTTTCTAACAAATCTTAAATCAAATTCATTCAAGTTTATAACTTTTCAATCATGAACTCCAATGAAGTAATAATTGTCTTTTAATTTCAATTTTGTGTTTAAATTATTGAATTTTATTAGTTTTCAATAAATTTAATTTTAATTTATAATTAGGATTTGTGAATGGGTGTAGTTTATAATTAGGGTTCAATAATTTAATCTAGCAGAAAGACGAATGTATCTTCTTTTTTTTTTTTTTTTTTTTTTTTTTTTAAACGGTAGTTATCTTATCTTATTAAAACGTGAAGACGTAAACCACAAACTTTGTTCACTAAAAAGAAATGAGCACCGAATTATTAGATGGCACAAAAGTCATCTCAATCTTTTCTTTGCCAATGCTTTCATTTTTCTGACATTTGAAACGAATGTTTCTCAATCTTTTCTATAATCACACCCATTCATGAACCATAATTATAAATTATAACTAAATTATTAAAGATTAATAAAATTTAATAATTTAAACACAAAATTAAAATTAAAAGACAATTACTACTTTATTATTGGAGTTCATGATTGAAAAATTATAAATTTGAATGAAATTGATTTAAGATTTGTTAGAAAATTAAAAAGAGAGAATTATGTATATTCTTGGAGTAAAAAAAGGGTAGGATGAGAAAAAATAATGAAAAAAGTATATCATTTGAGTAAAATCCGTATATGAAAAATCAATTACGATTTTTTATAGTGTCAATATCAAAAAAAATAATATTTTTATACGGGGTTAATTATCAATTAACCCTTTATTTTATTATCTTGCTATTATGTTTGAGGCCAAGGGCCGAGCCGACCCTTAACTGACCGAACTCTGTTTTGCTCCACCTGAAATCAGCATTTGTGGATCGCACGCTGAATCCCAGCCAAATTAGAAGATTTAAATCTGAGTTCGACCAACTGGTTATAAACACAAAGTCCAACGGGCTAGCTCCCAATAATCAAAATCTTAATACGAGTGTACGACCGTTTCTTGGCTGGGATGCCAAGCATGCCAAAACATGAGTACATGACCTGATCAACGGGTCAGGCTCCATACAATTGGCTACCTCTACCTATATCGTTCAAAAAGGCTACAGTTACACGGTGTGTACAAATTGATTTTGTACACAACCAATGGAATCATGCCACGTGTAGAAGGCTGTTTAAGTATTTAATTTTTTTTCAGATTTTTGTTTCCCTCTAATCCCTCTCTATTTAGTTAATTGAAATTTGAAATTCAAACTAATTAATTTTTTTTTTTTATATTTTTTTAGGAAATAAATTTAACTTACTTATTTAACTTATTGTATGTAATTAATTTTATCTCCTTTATTTTCTCCGGTTTTGGTTTTGTTCTGTGTTATTTTTTTTTTGGATTTTCTTCTTATTAATTTAGTAGTTAGATTTCTTCTAAATACTAAAAAAATAATAACACCATGAATTCATCGTCGTATTCTTTGTCAAATACGGAGTAACAAGTTATTCATGAATCGTAAAGCGTTGTTGTTGGGTACGAAAAAAAAATGCAGGAAATCTGTAAATTGAATCGACTAACCTTTAGTTTGACAGAGAAATTGAGTTTATGTGGCCAAAAAAAAAAAAAAAAAAAAAAACTAAAAAGACTACCCTATGGGATTCGAACTCGTGATGTTTAGCATATAGGGTAGTCTTTTGTATGACGTTGGTACCACTGGACCAAGTCATATCAGCACGTTTAATATTTCAATTCATTTATATTTATTGTTTTTCTGTCAAAATTGAGGTTTTCAATTATTTTCGAATTGGAAGTCGAAAAGTTTTCTGTTTATTATTTTTTAAGTTCTCAATGGTCATTTTTCTTGAAAACACGCACCAGATTTCATAATTTTTTTTTTTTTTTTGGTTTGATAATTGAAATTTGTCAATTAATAATATATTAGGGTTTGGTGATTGGCTAGCGTTAAAGTAAAATTAAACGTTTATGCTAATCGTGATTATTGATATAGTTAAATAAACGGTTGCGTAAATTTTAGTTTTGGCGCCTAATTTGGTTGTGGAGTAATTAGTGGAAGTTTTGTAGATATTTAATATAAATAAATAAATAAAAGATATTAAATTAACCCAAGTAAACATTAGTTTAACGGAATTAGGGCATCTATGGACGGAAATAGGGTAAATTGACGGATTTAGGGTTTGCTTAGTACACATTAACGGAAATAGGGTTTATGTTTGGACGGAATTAGGGTATTTAACGGAATTAGGGTTTTTGAATGAATTTAAAATGTTATTTTTTGAATTTAACATGTTTTGAAATGTTTATAATGTGGCTAAATGTTTACCGAACGTATTAGTCGATAACTTGCATAACGTGAGTAAATGTTTTTAGCACGTATTAGTCGATAACTTCCATAACGTGACTAAATGTTTATAGTACATATTAGTCGATAACTTGCATAATGTTAGTAATTGTTATGCAATTGCTTAAGTAATGTGACTAAATGTTTATCTAGGGTTTATCTAATGAATTAGTCGATAACATGCATAATGTGAGTAATTGTTAATCTAGGGTTTTACCATATAAGTAATGTCACTAAATGTTTATCTAATGAATTAGTCGATAACATGCATAATGTGAGTAATTGTTAATCGTACGTATTAGTCGTATTGTTTTTATGATAAATAACATGAAATGTACATATGATAATTTATATAATACTCAAATGGTTTATCGTACGTAATACCCGATACACTCTAATGTCACAAATGGTTAATGAAATATTATAATGGTTAGTGTACGTATTCCTCGATAACTTCCGATTTCAAATCTAAATGACGACTAATTTGTAATCAATATAACTAAATGTTATTTGTAATTTTTATATGACATATGATTATCGTACGTAATACCCGATACACTCTAATGTCACAAATGGTTAATGAAATATTATAATGGTTAGTGTACGTATTCCCCGATAACTTCCGATTTCAAATCTAAATGACGACTAATTTGTAATCAATATAACTAAATGTTATTTGTAATCAATATAACTAAATGTTATTTTTATATGACATATGATTATGATATATTGGAAAAACATAAAAAAAAAAAAAAAAAATATTATAAAAAAATAAAAAATCTGAGCGCAATTAATTAGCAGGAGAGACCAAAAAATAAGCGCCAAAACTTAATCCCCCAAAAATCACCTAACTCCCGCCTAATGACTTCCTTAATTATTTTTTTTTTCTTTTTTTTTTAAGTGCCACGTGTCAGCACGTTATTGGTTGTGTAACAAAATCAATTGTACACATAGTGTAACCGTATCAGCTTTCCTATATCGTTTCATACTTTCATTTACTACTCGGTATCATTTAGTAATAACATCCCATAGGCACAGTAGTAAGTGACTAAGTGTATGATTGATGATTTCATGAGTTGTGTCTAAAAAGTCATTGATTGTAACACTGACGATCACTTTAATACTCGTGAAGAGTTAAGACTGTTGTAATTGTATGAGTAAGTCTTACTTAAGACGGATATGTAAGTCTTACTTAAGACGGATGGATATGTAAGTCTTACATAAAACGGATATATCCGTCTTACAGCTTAAAACTGGTCAAGTAACCCCACTTGCACAAAAAAAAAAAAACAAATATATTGCACCATTTCAATCTCACTTGTCTTTTGTCTTATTATTAATATTTGACCCGTCTTAAGCTTAAGACAGATATATCCTTCTTAAATACGGAGTATGAATTTGTGTAATTGTATTTAGATCAAACGGTTATTTTTTCAAAGCCAATACAAGATACAAGATGAGAACAACATATATTTTGAATTCGGCTATTGTAAGTTACTCTGTATAAAACAGTCATATTTCAATTGATCCAGACCATCATATTTTTTGACCCGTGAGGCCATGACATGTTGTAAACAATTACGGAGTAAAATTTAACTCAATGCATATATTCTTTTACGTAATTTATATTTTGGTCTCAAATCTACTCGACAAATTTCTTCTATTCAACCTCATTAGTATGAGTCATGAGTCATTCGTTCATCTTCTTTTTAAACGATGTTTCTTTCATGGGTCGCTAAATTAGCTATAATCCAATTTATAATTTATAATTTATAATACATAAGAAAAAGAAAACACAATGGTCTTACGGAGTAGAATAATAGAGATGCCAAAGTGATTTTCGTTGATTTTTAATTCTAAAAGTGTGTCAATTGATAAGTAAATAAAAGTCGCTCCTGAAAACATGACAAATTAAACTACAATTAAAGAAAGAAAAATAAATCGATACGAATTTTATTTACTTCCGATTTTACTACAGACATCTTCCTCCATAGCCAGCATTTCGAAACAATGCTTGTTTTATATCCTCGGAGGTTAACAAGGATCCATGCTCCATTACCTACGCAATAAATCGGTTATTGTTTAGTACTATTATACGCGGTTATTAAAGATATTTAAAATTTAAATGAACCGTTATATAAAAAAAAATATACAATAATAATCGGTAAATTATAGTTTATTAACTTTATTTACTCAACGAGCTTGATTGCTTGAGGTATTTATGCGTATGTACAATGGTTTCTTATATGAAGTAGGAGTACTTCTTTAGTAAAAAAAGAAATGGTTGGAGGTTCAAGATCGGTTTTATACACGTTCGAACCCGTGACCTCTAGTCACAAAGCTGTAATACCATGTCAGGAACCAACTCAACCAAAAGCTTAAGCTGATAGTTGGAGGCCCAATATCGATTTACACACTCTAACATGTTCACACGGCAACATTATCCTTATTTCATAGCTTTATATTTATGTTAACGTTTCAGATTTCAACTAATTTCAACTCGAATTTACCTGGCAGCAAGAAGCATGAAGTGAGAAATCATTGAAACAACTTATAACACATTGTTGAACTTCAAGCCCCAAGACCTCAAGTGTGTTGATAGTCGAGAGTAATAGCCCTGGTTTTCCTGCGCAACATAACTCGACCCTTGTATCCGATTTCCTCCTTTCAACATCAAACTGTTATCGAATAAGAATTTTTATTGTTAGTAAAACCGTCTTACGGTGAGATTATAGCTAAAACAAATGAAATTGTAATCACCTTTGTGTCATGCATGAAATGGTCAATATAATTTCTCTGCGCTGTTTAAATTTTATTGGTCGTTTCACGCGTGACACGATTGCATAATAGACTTACTTAATATGGTCAATATATGTACGCAACACTTCATCCAGTGAGATCCATAAAAGACGTGCTAAGTAGTAATTTTACTCGCTGATGTATACGTATAACGACATTACGATAAAAAATAAATTAAGAGAATGAAAAAGAAAAGGAATGTAAAAAACCTTGGGTGTGTTTCTGAGAAGAAGGTCATTAGGTTTGGAATCATCCTTGAAAATGTTAACAACATTGATTTGATGAGAAGACACCAAAGCATCATCAACATCAACATTATTATTAAGAAGCTCTTCTTTCTTCAACTTATTAATCCTTTCAAGTAGCTCCTTCATGTACTCTATTGTGTCCCCTAGTATTGATGTCCTATCCATCTACACCCACATACATACATTTTCATTTCTTACGGAGTAGTATTTTCCGATCTAATAATGAAATTCTTTACCTTTACTTTTGGATCGATCGATTTTAGTCAAATATATGTGACGTATTGGTACTAATATTACTAAACATCTCATGTCATAAAAAGTGGAGGAATTACTATACTTCTCTAGGTAGAACAATTAACGATTAATTAAGTGAATCATTCTAAAACGGAAAATGTTAAAAATTAGATGAATCAGAGGTACGTAGTGGCGGTGGTAAGGGGGGTTTAAGGGGTACTACATTCGATCGAATCATCTGAGATCTGAAAATAAATATTTTTACAGATAATAAATACTCGTACAAAGTATTCGTCAATTTGTTAGTAGTCTAGTGGTTAGTTATTTTTGTAAATGTTAATTTCATACTATTATTACTATTCATCTCATATAAAAAATAATTCAATATTCGTAGTACTCCACCCGTTCCAATAATTTGTTTACAGTTTGATTTTTTTTAGGGGATCTAAGGAAGTGTAAACAAATAACTGAGATAGAGCAAATACATAATTAAAGTTAAATTTCCGTTGTACAAAAATTTCGTAATTAAACGTAAAACGTAAACATTGTTAAGAAGGGTGTACATACCTTGCTAATCTTTGGGACGACGGACCTAAGCATAGCAAGACGATCATTCAAGCGTTTTCGTCGTCTACGCTCAGCCATAAGGTTCTTAGAAGGCTGACCGTCCACCTTACTCTTACCATTACTATTACAACCAGCACTACTAGTAAACACCCCGTTGTTGAAAGTCGTTGGAATAATAATGTCCTGAAACAACGGCGGCGGTGCTGGCGACAGCGACAACGGCTCTGCAGCGCATTGTTGGGTGTCGTCGTTGCTGCTCAGCAACGACGACACCGAGAAGTCGGGGTTGTTGACGTAGTAGTCCCCTAGGAAAGACGACCCATCAACAAACCCGTCTTCTTCCTGCTGCCAACATGTTGTTGTTTCTCTGCGCAGGGAGAGTAACTCTTCTATAAAACCGTCTTCGTTTATCTCCATTTTTTTTGTTTTTGTTATTGTTTAAGCAAGTTGTTAAATGGTTGTAAAATATGTAAATATTTGTGGGGAATGATTAGAGAGACCCACAGATTGAAAAAATTGACCCACTAATATGTCCATATCGAAAAGGATGATGTTGTAGAGTTGTGAAATCAGCTGTTTGTAATTTTATTTGTCTTTGTCTAAAACGCATCACACGTACCCACCAGTCGACCACATACACTTTCTCTCACTCACATGCTCTTATTTTTGATGCCTTGTTTGGGGCCCCCTTATAATATACCCTCCTTTCTTATTTTTGTTGGATTCTACGGTAGTATTTGAGACGTCGTGTAGTCTGACTGCCTGCTCAGTTAGGCGCATTTAGTGCGTACTGCCAAACAAGTGGCCTCAGAGTTAACAGCATAACCTTCTGTTTAGTGCCAAAGAGAGAAGAGAGTTTTAACTTTTATTGTGAAAAATATGGGAAAACAGAAGAAGAAGAAGAAGAAGAAGAAGAAGAAGGAAAATAGAAGAAGTGATTTTTGTTGTGTGTTCTGTGAATGGCATGCTCGGTTTATATAGTGTTAGGAAATATGACTGTTAGAGTTTAACAGTCATAAAATCAGAATAATGGTGTGATTTAAGGCATTAAACACGGAAAAATAATGGGCCATTAAACCGGAGATAATGCAAAGATTAACTCGTAGAATTCGATCGGAAATAATATAGCATCCGATGACTCGTAATGGACCTAGGGAATCAAAAATATAAGCACCACACCGCGCCGCGATGTCGAGCTAGAGACGGACGGCCGGTGCGCGTAGAGGCTTAGAATAGTCTCCACATAGTTGGTTCTAACCAACAAAACACAATACTCTATATAAACTCACCAAAACACCTTACTCCCACCAATGTGGGACTTTGGTCTTTACAAGTTTGGAGCAAAACTCCAACAATTTTCAACGGGATAAATCTGTTATGAGATCGTCTTATGTGTAAAATGGTCAAATAAATTTCGTAATCCTTGATTTAGGACCTGTTTTTTCGGACATTTTAGAATTCGAATCAATCGAATCGAATAATTGAATCGAATCGAATCGAAATTTGAATCGAAATTTGGAATCGAATGAATCGAATGAATCGAATGAAGTTCAAATTTATAACATAGTCGTTGGAATCGAATCAATGAATCAATCCAATGGCCCGAATCGAATCGAATGAACCCAGTCGAATCGAATCGAATCAATCGAATGAATCGAATCAAATGAATGAATGTGGAAAAAATGGCTCCTTATGCAAATATTTAGCTCAGGCATGAAATGGTGTTATTTTAGAATTTGTTTTTTCAACAAGTCTTAGACAAGGCTGTCTTACGCGAGAGTAGATCACCAGTCTCATTTTAGTGTTCTATCTTGCATCACACCATGGTTATCTTTCTACATTACTCTGTTTTATTTATCAAATAAAATACAAAGTTGTTGGAATGTTATTGCCCACATGTGAGAGTCTCGCATTGATTGTGGAAGAGAGTTTGGTGTGGTTTATAAAGTCTAAGGGAACTCCTCTCATTGCCAATTGGTTTTGAGAAATGTGGATACTGCGCGAATCTGACTCGCTTCTTCCACTGCCGGGTTTGGCCAGGCCCACATGATTCTAACATGGTATCGTGAGCCCGGGTTCGCCACGGGTTCGATAAGTTTAAACATGCCCTTGAAAAATTATGCCACCAGGAGGAGGTCCTCTTTGAGGTTTGCCAGCTCAGATTGGGTTGAGTTATTGCCCTCGTGAGTTCGGGTTGTTTATACCACTCAGGTGTGCTCCCGTGGTTTACCTGGGTTTAGGACCTCACATGTGAGGGAGGTTGGAATGTTATTGCCACATGTGAGATCCGCATCGATTGTGGAAGAAGAGTTTGGTATGGTTTATAAAATTACAAGAGAACCTCTCATCGCTAATTGGTTTTGAGAAACGCGATCTCGACTTCAGAATCTGATTCGCTCTCTTCCACTTTCTTGGCACAGTTCGTACGATTCTAACAAAAGTAGTTGTAGATAATCTTGAAAGTCGTGTTATAATCGTAATTAAGGAGATTTAGAGTGAAATTAATCAATGCTAAGTGTAGCTGTAAATGAACTCTCGTACTCCGTATAATTTTACTCTTAAAAAAGTTATATATTTCTTTCGTTCTAGTGATTTGTTTACAATTTGACTTTTTACGTGAGACTCAGGAATTTGATAAACAAAGCATCGAGATAGAAGAGCTACATTAATTAATGCCGCCTAACATGATAATGATCATAATAAACCAAATTATACACTCATCAGGTGTAAGACGAGTTGCTCTCTTTCACCTTGCCTCTTTTTCAAACCTGGGGTAGGGACGTAGTCACGTAGGGTTACGCTTGAGATAGACTTCTTACTCGCACAATTGTCAAAAACATTTGCCTATCAAAATTTTACAAAAAAAAATTTACAATATTTTGTACCTTGTAATCTTCACATTTAACATATATAAAAAACACTAAAAATACAAAGTAAACAAAAATTTACGGACAATTTTGAAATAAAAATGAATTGATCAAACCAAAATTTTATCAGATATAACGTTTTTTAAATCAAAATGTAAATCATATACATTAACCACATAAAAAATGACATTATTTATACAGCAACCGCATATTTATAGTAAAAAAACTAAAAATAGATTTATAAACAAAAATTACCAGAAGATTGTTTCAAGACAAAATCGCCTCAAAAATTAATGGTCACCAAATCTTATTGTCGAGTACCGACAAGTTTGTGGAAAATTAGTACCACAAAACAAAACTAAACTAAAAATGTGCTAAAATTATAGTGTGTAATAAAGAGTAAGATTACTCTCTTTCGTTCGTAACCTACCCTAGGAGCCAAGCAAACATCACACCACACGTCCGCCTTAAACATGAAAGCCAAAGTTAATGAATAAAACCAATTAGGGACGTAGCTAGGACGTTATTTCTATCAGGGCCGCCGATTCTTTAAGACACATATTGTATTACGAGTATTTATCAAATTTAATTTCACAACCTATATTGTACAATTTAATCGTTTTACGTTAAGATAATTTTTTGAGTTTCATGAAAAATATATACATTTTTAAGAATATGATCAAATACTATCGTGATTCTTTTTTATACCAAGTACTCTACATATTAAGATATATCGAGCACAATATCTTATTTAGAAGAAATGGATTGCAAAGTACGGAGTACAATTTAAACTAAGGAGAGAGTCGAACTCCTGACTAATACGTAGATTATTTGATATGCCTAAGCCCATCCACTAACCACTTTGCCACTACACAACATATGCCTGACTGTTATTGTAATGTTTAATTTACATAATGTTTACCCCGGCCATGGCCCAGTTGGGCTGTAAGGGCGCTCCGTCACTGCATACAACGTGATACGTCTACTATGATTGAAAAATAACAAAAGACATGAAATCGAGAACAAGTTAATATCAATGATAATAAAATCAAACTTTCTAATTATATTAAATCATTTAAGAACTAATCGATAGTTACATGTGACTATCCACCCTAAACAAGTAAACCACTCTATGAAATAGTCAACTAATTGTATAAATTATCCCAAAATAAAATATGTAAAAATATACTACTTAAATTCTATACTATAAAATATTTTAATCAATAACCAATTTTACATTTACATTATAAATAATTATTACTCCGTACGCTGTATTATAGTCAGTTTTATGATTTGAGCAACTCATGTGCAAAACCGTCTATCACCAGCATAATGAAAGACGAGTTTTTTTTTTTTTGAAAACCCCAAAAGCGGGATTATAACATATCAGTAAGATCATCACACACCAACTGCATCACGTTCTCGGGAAAAGTATCTCCCTGAAACGACTTGCAACCATACAACGAACCAAGTCTAGCTAACGCATGCGCTACTCTGTTCAACTTACGACTCACAAATGACCAAACAACAAGTTCAAAACAAGAACACACACAAAGAATCTCATCTACAATTAAATGGAACTCGCTACGGCCTGACGATCTCTTCTCAAGTGCCTCGATCAACGTCTTGCAATCGCTTTCAATGATGATTCGGGAATGTCCCCTTCTCCTAGCTTCCGTAATACCCTCCAACATAGCTTCGGCCTCTGCCATACGAGGATCCGGTGTCGTACTCCTGTGATCGTGCATCCCCCAAAGGACCCTTCCTGTGCTGTCCCGACAAACCATTCCCATACCCATACCAACTCCATCCTTTACTCCCGCATCGACGTTTAATTTAACCCTCCCCTCCTCCGGTTTAACCCATCTATCCCGCATCCCCTGTTTTGGTTCACCACTCTCGTCCCCGTTCCCAAGCGCACACAGCTCCCACCTTAAATCCTCCACTCTCCTCCACACATTATGCACATACGCGATTTCATTCTTAAACACGACCTTATTTCTTGCTTCCCACAGCGCCCAGCATCCCATCATAAATAAATTTACCTCCTCGCTTCCTAGCTCCCTCCACACATCCTCCACCCACTCCCTCACATGCTCGTACCCAACAATAGATCGTAACTCGAGCCCTGCCCTGTCCCAAACCTACCGCTAGCCCCAAATTTGACAAAATGAAGACATGTCTCCATTTCAATTTGAAACAAATCGACAAGACTTGATCCACGGCGAATCAGGAGGCTAGATTAAACCTGGTGGGTATCGCATTATTGCACATCTGCCACATAAAAACCTTGACTCGAGGGAGGACGCCTGCTGACCAAATACAATTCCATAAGCCTTTCTCCGCTGCCACATTCGATGAACACGCTCCTTGATCACCATTATTCGTCAAAGCTTTATAGGCGGACTTAACCGAGTATTCCCCGTGAGTCTCCAAATCCCACATCCAAGTATCCTCTGGTTTAGTCTTACTTATACGCATATTAAGGATTCGATCCTGCTCAAACGGAAGAAAAAGAGAACGAACCTTCCTCGTATCCCAGCATTTACCATCAGTAGTCCACAAATCAGCCACAACCATATTTATATCCGCGTCACGCCTTGGTGAAATAATTCGTCTTGATTTAGATACATTAAATATAACCACAATAAGACTGATGATCACTTTTCATCTCATATAAATAGTCACAATATTACTCAATAAGCATCATAATTAACCCCGTAAAATTACGGACTTTATTTTCTCGGTGAAAGACGCTTTTTATAATTTTACCGTTTAAACCGGGCGAACCCAAAACTAAGAGAAGCACAACTCTGAACCGAAATTGAATGTAACGTCTACACTCTTTACTACGACTCTTCTACTCGGTCATCAGCATCAAATTTCAATCGCACCGATTTTATTTGATCAAATATCTGTAATTATGTTCACAAATGGCGGTGAAATTCCTTCGAGGTATCAATTCAACTTCTCAATTTCAGTTCATCATCAGTTTTTGTTTTAATTTCTTCAATTAATTTGTCAGAGATATGGTAATTATGATTGTGCTGTGCTTTTGAAGTGCTTTGAAATTGAAATTGTAATTTGCGCGATTTAATTAGGGTTTCTTTTTGCTCCAACTGCTCTTTGATTGTTCATGATTTGCTTCTTGTGTTTGATGATGATATGTTTACTTTGATATGATGCAACTATTTAACTTAGGGAATTTGATTTTCATCTCTCAATTTTTTTTTGCTGTAATGTCTTTGATATTTGATTACGAGTTGTGTTTGCCACTGATTTAATTCCTCGAGAGCGACTAACAGCGTGTATTTCGCCTAGTTTCTAATTTCTTGTGTTGCGCGTGTGATGGTTTTATGTGCTTTGACAATGCTGAGATGTTTTTGAAGGCGAGAGTTGCTAGGTGTAGTGAAGAAGCACTCAAAATTATTGGGTAGAACTATCGTTGACGAGGAGGATGCATCAGATATTGAAATGGATCAACGGTTTTGGCACGATGTTCTAAATCTTTACTTCATCCAAGGCAAGGAATCAAGGGGACGTCAAGATGATGACCTCGTATTTTTTGTCCGAAAAATGGTGCTTGTTTTTTTTTTTTTTTTTTGAAATGCATCTTTGTTATTTGCGTTTAGATGGTACCCCTGACCGTGTTTGACTCTTTGTTAATTTTGTAGGACTTTCACCGGACCGATTCTAGTGACGACTCAAATGCCAATCTTCCGTATTTTGTGCGTAGGTTGGCGTCTGAGGTAAAAGCTACCTAATCTTGTGTACATCTGACCCCATTATCGTGCTTATTTTGAGGCACTATATAGTTTTGTAATGTAGCATATTGTTTTCTTGTTAACATAAGGCAAAAGCTATGTACGTAAGAATCCCTCCACCCCATTTATTTGTGGGAGTCATTAATGGTTTGTTGTCGTCATTGTTAACATCTCTTGGGCTCAATATTTATGTTATCGTTGTCTATTAGAAAATTTGAATGCCTTATTAGGAAGGACAGTTATTTATGTCCGTCATCTATGCCATAGTTGGACCTTGAGCCAATTGCATAATGGAGAGTGGAGACTTCACGTTACTTATGTAGATACAATATATAAGGTAAATCAGTTAGGATGGAATTTGAAAAACATACCGAGTTGTTTCGGAGAAGATAGCAGGAAACAGAAGTTATTTTCTGTACTAGGAAATAAATGTGGCCGTTGGATAGAGGAAGGAAAAATGGCTCGTTGCCCCGTTCCAATGCTCTTTTCTCGCCTTAACAGTGATATAGATGTGTTAAGCAAACAAACCATCTTTTGGTTAGAGTATTTTTATCAACTTTCCTTCCACATCTCCCCCTCCATCCCTTTACACAGTGAAACAAAGGATTAGTATTCTTGCAAATAGTCGATAAATAGCGTATGTGCCTGTGATTGCAAACTACTGTCTCCTTAGTACCTTGCTATCTGATTCCCTAAGAAAAATGAAAAAGGCAAAATCATGTTATTTCCTTATTTACCTTACTAACTCCTTAATTTCCATGTTTCTGTAACTGTTAGATTCATTAGTGAAAGTCAACAGTTTCAACTTGGGATAAGTTATTCCAGGATAGGGTTTGGGTTGTTAATAAATTGCGATTAATGTCACCCACAGCTTGAGAAATACTTCTATTTCTTTATATTTTGAGTTTTGAAATGCTGAAAAGCATAAGTGATGTGATCCCATATTTTCTTACGTCAAATCTGCATCTCCTTTTTTTTTCTTCCTCTTATTTTATTTTCAGTCTGCTATCTACTAATGCTCCTAACATTTATTTTCACAGTTGGACGTTATGGTTGGTGACAATCTATTGGAGGTGGATTGGAGGAGGTCATTTTATTTGAATCTAATTGCACATACTTCATTCACCGTAACCATTGCTATTTGCAGGTACCTAACCATCCTGTCCTAGTAGTGTCTCCCATTATAATTGTGCTTTTAATCAGTCTGTAGCAACAGCTTGACTGTAAGTCATCTGTGACTATTTGCAGCTGATAATTATATCTTGATGGTCAAGTGCCTCAATCTCTCTCTCTCTTCTCCCTCTTGTTGTGTCTCTTTGTTGGTTTAGAAACCATTTCGATGGTTCGTATATTCAAGTGTTTCTAACATCGTGCAAAATGTTTTTGGGATGTGAGGTTAAAAGATTGTAGAATAGCGCCCTTAAGTGCGGTCAAGGTGTGCTTCAGATAAGGCACTAACCAAAACGGCTTGGGGCACTACTGGGTGCTCCTTTTAGACAAGACCACTGCTATACTATGCCAATTCTGAATCTATTCTTCTAGATGCTTAATTATGCCATTTATGTTGGCTTATCAAACCTACTTTTATGTGGCCAACTTCAAATTTTTAAACAGAGCATTGTGCTGTATTATTTTATTTGAAGAATACAACATTGTTTTCAAAAATAATCACCTCGTTTACGAAAGACCATGCACTTTTGTATTGCGTATTGCTCCTCATTGCCTTGGAGCGCTTAGTGCCTTTTAAAACTTAGGGCTGAAAGAAAGGAAGAAAAATCTCCCTTGTGGGAGGCAATTGTGTGAAGACAATTAACAATTTGGTTTACATGATGTTAACTAAGGGAGTTAACTACATTATCATGATGAGAATAATCTCTTCCATGTGTCCATTTGAGCTGTTCATTTGAAAAAAGTCCGAGAAATACAAGCGAAC
Organism: Dianthus caryophyllus; assembly: GCA_023091065.1. Classification (NCBI taxonomy): domain Eukaryota; kingdom Viridiplantae; phylum Streptophyta; class Magnoliopsida; order Caryophyllales; family Caryophyllaceae; genus Dianthus; species Dianthus caryophyllus. The sequence continues at coordinate 6,051,045 of CM041517.1, forward strand.
AATTTAGAGCCGTTCATCACAATCCCTCATATGTGGCACACTATCATTATATTGGCATTCTCCCATGTGTGTGAATGAGACATTTGTGTCCCATATCGGTAGAATTATAATGATAAACTAATTTATAAGTCAGTAGGATCATGGTTCACATTTGACTTATGGACGGGCTTACCTTTAGTTCTATTAAGTCACTGGATTTGATGAGAAATAGTATTATGTGCGAAATAGCGCTCACTGAGAGGGAGGGGAAGAGGAATTTCAGGAACACATGTGAAACATAGTAATTGATGAGGTCTCTTTCTATATAGTGAAGAATTTTTTTTATAAGTGTACTGCTTCTTTAATTACCGATTAATTTTAGGATGCAATGTCAGTTGCCCGACGGACCTTTACACCTCACCTGCTTCATTGACTCACAAGTACAGCTTTATGACCACTTTGGAGCATTTACTTAAAGAAAATAATATTAGCTGAAATAGTGACACTATAAAGGGGGACCAAGAAACAAGATGTGAACTGTTCCATAAACTCAGTGTGGTTGTCCGAAGTGGGGGGTACTTGGATTGAAGGAAACGAGTGATTGCATTTGATACTACATGTATGTATATATGCAATCTGACAGAATAATTGGAAAAAAAGTGACTCTCTGTTTCACTCACAACTTAGTAAACATGGTAAAACTAGTTATACAGAAGTTGTAGTCGTGGACAAAAACCAGTTTTTTCATGAAAGAATAAAATTAATATTGCATGGACGATGGACCCTATTCTCTTTGTCTAAAGTTGTCTGAAGTTTGAAGTATTTTGAGCTTTTGATGTATTTAAAATTTTTCTAATGTTTAGTGTTTTTTAAGTCTTTAGAAGTTTCCTGTAGTCATCTAAGTGTTTGATAAGTTGAGAAACAAGGAGAAGAGGTCCTAAGAAGGATAATTTAAATAACTGATTTTTTTTCGTTCTTTATTTTTCGCATGTAGTTCATGTTGTTGCTACTGCTGTTGCGAATAACATTGTTCTTGTTAGCAATCAGGTACTACGAAACCATCGAGCTGGGCAAGGTACTCCATTGAACCCCATATACAAGGTTTGCATTTCTTATGTATTCTATTTACCTCATTATATTCGAGAGATTTTACAACACTCGTAGGATTTGACGTGTTATGAGGGATTTGGAACTTTGCTTTCAAAAGCCACAGGACGAATGGTTTTGTACGGAGTAGAATATAATTTTTTTGTAAGTTTTATCCTTTGGTTTAAAGTATAACACATACGCTGATACGAAGTATGATACACCGATAGCATAATTAATGTGGATTGGTGGTTTAATTTGTATACTGAAGGAAAGAATTTCGACAGAATTTTAGTACATCTGACCTTATTTTACTAATTTGGAGTATTGGTGCTGACATGCTAAAAAAATAGGGTAAACTTGTCTGTCCTATTTGTTTTTGTCGGGGACTTAGGGCATTGTGACCCAATGCATCTTTACATGTGCTCTTCTTCATGAATCAAAAGTGTTATTATGCACCCTTCTAGGGCCTTTCTTGGCTATTTGCTATTTACTGGCACCATAAAACCTCTCGCATTGTCTCCAGCTAGGTTAAGCGTCAAAGTAACGTACCATCATTGTTTTCTCCCTCCATTTTGTTTTGTGACCACTGGCCACCGCTATTTGAAAATATAACCTACAACTTTACAAATATTTTCAAGAACAGGAAGAATTTAACTTATGGGATATTGATGAATAGATATTGAGGAGGGTTCAAAAACTTCTGGTGCAATTTTACCTCAAAGGATATTGATGTCCTAGTAATTGATACCTTAATATAAACATTTCGTCAAGGGTGCTTTTCTGTTTTCTTTCACGTACCTGAATGTTGCATACATCCAGGTTTTGAAGACCGTCTATGCATCACCCAGCCGAGTTAATTTCCATTTGGATGCTAGGAAGGTAACTACATCCACTATAAGGTCTATCTTCTATATAATCTTATGCATCAATAGTTCACGTGAATTTGTCTATTACATATCTAGGAAGCGGAAACAGTTCCAGCCTATCCAGATATATGCTTTGCCATTGATGACTTTGACTCCACAATTGATACGGTGGTAAGATCAACTGCTTTATAAATCATTTCATCTCATTAAAATTATGCTATCCATATTTTGTGCTCTAAAATGTTCTCCACTTTTGCCATGAAGCAATTACATCAAATTGTTTGTGTGATTTAGCTACGCAAATTATTAATTCTTTGAACTGCTCATTGTTCTGCTCTTTCCACATGGTCATTCCTTTGCTTTGAGGAACAACATAGGGGTCATAATTTGTCTTTCTGCTGCTTACTCGTTCTTGTGACCTATGAGGCGTGGTATTAAAATGCTTTTCTTGTTTATGTAGCGGAATTTGTGATATCTCTTGTTTCATAACCCATTAACCCCCTAATACTATATAAGCAGCTATAAATATCTCACATATTTTGGCGACATCAAACGATATTGAGGAACACGAATGTCAGCTATGCAAAATTGATTAACGTATACTTTTACAATACTCATCTTCCAATCTTATTACATAAAGAAAAAATTCAAAACTTAACCTTTTGGAAAACTTTTTATTCACACCTTGTACCAAAAATGAACACTAATTTCAAAAGTAAACAGTTCCCGTCAAATTCTATATTTCTCGCTAAAATGATACCTAATATTGCAATTATACCCTCATCTATATTCTAATATCATCAACTAACTCTCTTCCATCTCTTCCTTCTCCCAGCTGCCAGGCCATCTTTTCAAGCCTGAGTTGCAAATTGTGGTTACCTGTTAGGTTGTTATGACTTTGAAATGTTCCTTTTATTGGGTAGCAATGCTAGTCGGTGATCACTTTGCTCCATGCTGTTTTTTAACAAGGCTAGTAAATTGTGTTACCTCTTTTGACTCCTCAGCATTGGAATGTATATTATAATGGAGAAAATTTTCATTAAATCAGTGACAAAATCTTTATTAGTGATATTAAATCATTTGATGATTCACAACTTTTGATGCTATACACTTGTGAGTTGTGACATGCTCTTTGGTGAGTCGTAGTGACAGAAAATGATGTTGAACCTGTTGGCAATTTATGAGTTTTGTTAATAGCTTGAAACTAATACTTTTCCCATTATCTCTCTCAGGTTTTGTCGGACACAGATCATTGCTATTGTGTAGTCCTTGATGCACATGATGGTGCGGCATTTCCTATTGAAAATCTCTCTCACAACGATACCCATAAGTCTGAGAACGATTTGGGGAATACAAATAAAATGAAGGTTAGTGCCATTTTCTCACACTGAATTTGTAATTCGCAGATGATCCTACTGTAAGGGTATCCGTTTATCTTATAAGTTGGTGTAAGTGTAACTGTGTAAGGTGCAATGAGTATACAACTATTTTTGTGTTACAGGCAGACATTTTGAATTTGTTGCAAAACAAGACTACGTAAACCTTACTAATGCATATATTTCAAGGGAATCAATCCTTATGGAGGGTTTGGGCATGTTTTAGTACGGGGGACGGTTCTACGTTAACCTTACTAACACTGGATTAGTTTTTTAAGAGTAGCATGCCCTTTTGCAGGGTATGGTTAGAACATAACTTAAAAAAGATTTCCCTAGGAGGACAAAAGAGGATACAGTGTTAGCTATATGTTGAAGCAGAAGTTTTACGACGATGAGCTGCTACCATTTTGGTTGTTTGCAAATATCAAACTTGGTATAACTCATGTCCATATTTGAGTGTTTATACGCTCTTAGGAGCATCATGTCTTAGTTAGTCTAAAACATTTTTGTAATGGTGGATATTAGTGTCAATGAAGGGGATTGGTTGATGTTCTAAACCATTTCCGTCACCATATCCTCGCAATGAAAAATTTGACATCCCTGTTTCATTAGGAACAAATGGGTAACTACACAATAATTAATTATCTTTAAAGTTTTTAGAATGTCCTTCGACTTTTTATTTTTTTATTTTTTTTTATTTTATTGTTTAGTTATTGTATATGGAATATTAACTATAAAATGGAGTCTTGTGCATCAATAGTTGAAGATTTACTTAAGATAGTTTTGATGTGTGATTGTGCAAGCTTTTTCTGATGAACAGTCATACTTAATAAATTAATCACTTCATTGCAGGTGACCATATTTTCAGGTTTTGTTAGTTATCAAATGGTTCGTGAAGCATTCGATGGTAACTTTCTAACAACTTGAGAGTCTTTGTTACATCAAAATTCTAATGTTTATTTCTCCGTGATTGGTTTAGCTTTCAAGCATTTTGTCAAAATATTCTAAAATAGGTAAATGCTTTGGCCAAGGCAAGCGTCAAATAGAGGGACTTAAAATATGTTTTTCCTCATCTTATTGTTTCTAACTTATAAAACCCTTTCGAAAACTTAAGAAAACTTCAGTTGATTTCAGAAAACTAAAGGATACAGTCATACAGAGCACTTCAAAAACCCCGAAATCCAGCAAAAATCTAAAAACTTCAGGTTTCAGACAACTTTAACACGTGCTTTGCTATGTTAAGATACTTTGTGTTGAGATAGAATGAGTTCAACGATCAAGGATGTTAGTTCCTTGTTTATTGACGAAGCATGCCACAAGTATAGGGTAGCTTTCAGCTGCCTAGCTACCTAGTCCTTTACTAATTCAGAAAGTATACAGAAACACAAATGCTCATATGAAACTGTCATATGCATATAAATGGTAGCTTGTGAGTTGTGACTAAAAGTAACGACTTCAATGTTTAAAGAGACTACAATAATGCTTAAGGATACCATTTTTAGAGGTTTTTTTTAAGTGTTCCCCTTATGCATTAAGGTGGTCACTTTAAACATTAAAATAGTCTCCTTTTAGTTACAAGCTACCCATCGTACGCGCAGTTATGGCTTTATAGGTGAACCACTAGGAAGCTCTACCGGTAGCCGTGGTATACTTTGTCACGTGTAGGGATAATAACACGGTGTGCACCTATTTTGAACCCTTGGATTCAATGCGGATCGTTCTGATATGGATCCTAAACTTTTGGATACATAAAATCCAGATCCATTGGCAGTTAAGTGTATTAGAACATTTTTTGGGGATTAATGTCCGCCCCAAACGTCAAAACTGGTAACTACATTGAGCCAGGTGGGTCCCTGATGGGTGTCACAAACTCAAATATGGAACCACCAACATGCAGTTGAGATTCTCCATGATGCGATCCTTTTTATTTATTATAGAATATTCAAAATAAGAAAGAATAATGAAGAGTATCGTATATATTCTACTATGATTGTAATACGAGTATGAATTATTCAAGAATATGCGTATAATTCATATTACAATCATAATAGAATATCTACGATATTCTTTATTATTTTTTCATATTTTGAATATTCTCTAATAGAGAGTGTCGACTAGAAATTTTCTTTTCTTAAGGAAGAAATTTCCTGTCTTGTTAAATACTTCCTCCATTTTTTTGGATTCTATACATTTGCTTTTTGCACGTACGTCGATGCACGTTTTCTTTTGTTTATATCTTTAGTTACATAATTCTGAAAATTATAAAATTTAAATATTAATAATGCTCTCGAAAATGCAATTAAAACAAGATCTCACATGACTATTTTTTATTTCATATATTAGACGATATATCGAAGATTCTCCTCACTTGTGAATAGTGTCCAAAAAGCAAATGTATAGAATCCAAAAAAATGGAGGAAGTAGGATCTAAGAGTTTTGCGACCACAATAAGAACTCAAACTGCTTTCTGATACTCTCTGAATCTACTACTGGGTTCCAATCGTTTTCCAGCGTGTATTTCTCGTACTAACCATCTATTCCTCCTTATGCAGCTGACCGATTCCGGTTAGGTACCCTTCTTTCATTCAGTTATTCGTCAGGTAAAACGGACAGAATTTACGTGAAAGGACCAGGTGGACGTGGGGAAGTTGAAGTAGCTGTTTCTGGAGTTGAAGGTACATAAACTAAGCGCTTGTTTGGTTACCTTACCTGGTCTATGTGTTTGATTTGCTTCTAACACTCCGTTTCCTTATTTCCCCCTTCCGTATTCATCAGCTAATTAAGTCTCGGATATACGGGTTCTTGAGTGGGCTAATTATTTAAAATTTTGCTTTTCTAAATGCCACTTGATGAAATCTCGTACCTGGCTGCTAGCACAGAACCTGGATGCCTTTTGCGCTTTACTTCCATCCCTATCGTTAGGTCTACGTCCTCTGGATTACCGAACGGATACAACATTCTTTTTCTCTGTTCTAAGTAATTCAGCTTTTAAACTTTTGCATAATTTAGTGATATCTTAAGACTTAAATGATGAAAGAATGGTAATACTTTAATTGTAGAATAACTATGATCCCAAGTGTAAATTAAAAAGAGATTATGTTTACAGTCGATAGGATAAGACTTTTACCATAAATAAATTAAAAAAAAAAGGTCTTGTCATCTTAAATTTGCCTGGAGTATTTTTTTTTTTTTTTCTTCTTCTTTCAGCAAATGCATTGAGAATGCTATGCTTTTGATGATTTACCAGACCAAAGGCACCACTTCCCGGGACCATCTTCACCTGTCGTATCAAAAAGCGGATTTGGTTTAGCTACAATAGTGAAAAAAGCTTCCTCTTTTGCTTCAGTTGCTAAGCAAGTTTACGAGGCTGCTTCAAAAAATGCAGACGATGAGATGTTGCCGCTCAAGTGCTGCTTGATGTCTATATCATTGCCTTGGGAACATATAGCTTATGACCTGTTATTTAAGGTAAGCATTATTGACGAAAGATAATTTTCCATCTTACACTTTCTCTCTTTTGTTGGTGTTATCGAATCGGGTCATTTCGAGTTCAGGGTTATTTCGGATTTTCGGGTGTGTTCTTGATAAGTTATTGAGGGATAGCAGTCAATTAGAGCCAATAATATACGGGTCTGATTTCTCGAACTGAATCATTTGATTTGATCATTTGGTGGTTAAACAATGTCAATGAGGAAGAACATTCCACGATATAATTATATACAATGGTTATTAGAACTAACGGAGTGCAACTTTTAAAAGTTGATGATTTCGAATTAGTTCTAATAGATATATAGATGGAACATTGATGATCAAAGCTGATATACGTTAACGTCTAAAAATATATGGTGTTTAAATTTTGAAGGTCGAATTATGGCAAATGCAATGCTTATGCTCTATCACCATGCATTCGGTCTTCGACAGATCTAACTATATATTATTCTGTTGTGCCTATTTTTTTAATATTTGTTTCGCTTGTTAATTTAGGGAGGACCACCGGTGAATATGTAATTCTCGATGTAACAAAGCAACGGAAGTACTTCGAGTGTTCGAGGATGTGAGTATGTTTCATGTCTTGTATTTCTTGCCTTAAATTACTTCAAAGCCTTCATTTTCCGAGTATATTTTCTGTAAATAAGACAATAATTGAAGGTTATGATTTTTTTCTCTTTTTGGCAATGGTAAAATACGAGTAGAGCTCTTAAAGCCATACTTGCATACAACATAAGATAAAAAGTTACTCCATAACTAAAACTATGGAAGACGGAGTGAAATCATCGAGACTCTGCAATGTGCTTGTGGAATACGGTAAATTGGGGAACAGTCAAAAAGTATTGACATTCACAGAATCACAGGGCTGAAAAGTATAAAAGACTGTTTTGATATTTGAATAGACGAGAACCAATGAGGTCTTGGTCTAGTGGTGCCAGGGGCTAGACTTGGTAGGGAGAACTGAGGTTCGATCCCCCGCAAGTCCGTTGGGAGGAGTTTAAGTCGGCCCAAATGGGTTCGGATATCGGTTGGGAAACCAAAAAAAAAAAAAAAAAATATTTGAATAGACGAGTGACGACAATATGATGCATTTATGCCGTTGGAATGTAAATTAAAAGATGGAATGCTAGGTAAAAGATCTTGCCTCAAGCTGGAGAAGATATCTCTTACATTTTGTCGTTTTGATCGAACCTACCTGCCCAAAAGATGTTCAATAGCCCAAGAAGCCCTACCAATTGACGAACGAGGACAGAGAATTATCGTCTACCTATTGATTGAGTCTTTAGTGAGTCCACTTTACAAGTGTGACAAGCACATCAAAGAGGAAGGAAAATTAACTTTTAAGTTCAATAATTCTTTAAAAAAGCCGTTTTTTTACTAAGAAGGTGAAATATCATTCTCCTGAGACTTAAAAAGTGATCAACCACATTTAGGCCAATGCTGACTACTATTGAATATATTGTGACCACTAAATAGGTATAGTTGTGGCCGCGATTTGGTAAAAAATGATCACTAACAGCCTAAATGTGGTAATTTTTTATGCATCGGGAGACTGGCCTTTCAGTTTCTTAGTGAAAGTTTTTCCTAAGATTTTAAGAGTGTTTGAGAGGGGTTTACAATAAAATTACGTAATTGCTCAATCACCCGCGTTGGTTACTCAAACACCCACATTTTTTCATTGAGTTTCCAATTAATACCCTTATACGGAGTATGATTTTCTATTATTAATTTTGTTTCTCCTTTTAAATAAAATTAATCAAAGAAATATTAATCAATTTATTCTCAAATATATCAAACAATTTAATTAGGGATTGAGATTTGTCTATTAAACTATTAAATATCTATTCTTTTATGTTTAATTTCATGTTTTACGCACATCAATTTAATAGTTAAATTATTTTTCCAACTCGGGTTAATGATGGGGCAAAAGGAGACATTAATGGTAGCATGAAGTTATTATTTGAAACCATCGCATAAACAACAATTAAGTTTGGATTATAAAATCAGATTTTTTGAATTTAAAAATTGATAATTGAAAATGATGATGAAAAATAACAAGAAGAGATGAATTTATGGGGTAATCATTTGGAGAAGAAAATCAATTGGTTTATGAATAACGAGAGCGATGGTGGTTTTTTCTATGAAGATCCATACTTGTAAAATCACAGGGTAAAGTGAAAAGGACGAAATCGTAAAATTCGCGGGTGTTTGAGTAAAATTCGTGGGTGAAAGAGTAACACCCTAAAATTATTGTGAGATCGTTTCATGTGAGAGAGTGTATTGGCTGGCCATCATCATCGAATAACAATTCGCGATAAAATTTACATGGTCAGGACATGAAATTATCAGCATTTCCCCACGAAAACAATATACTCCGGATAATATTATGCAGTAGAGACGATTCTTAATGCAATTAGTCTCTTAAAAGCGAATATTAAGCAAAAGACGATTAAACAAAACTTAGAAAGGTGCGATAAATTTGTTTTTATAAGTTGAAACCTACATTTAACAAGCTACACAAACAATATTATGCAGTAGAGACGATTCTTAATGTAAGCGTTAAAATAAAAAGATTCCCAACAATTTAATTTTCGATTGAAACAACGGAATAATAAGATAATAAAATGTTCCCAAAACACGAAGCAAGGTCAAATGGTCAACTTTTTAGGGGTCAGTGTGGTGGACTTGGGAAATGGCGAAGGATAACCCTTGAGTAATAATGAATGAGATGCCTAGAGTTTGAGATTTGTAGCTTAACACACTTAACCATGACCATTGGTCTTGGTGATACACTTTTAATTAACCACAAATATTAGTGTAAAATAGTCTTATGCGTACGACAGTCTGATTTGTAATTGAAATATTCGTATGATATTTTATTGTTTAAAGTGACTATTTTAGCGCTTAAGATTACTATGTTTCGATGATTTTAGTTACAGAGAGAGTATCATACACGTAAAATGGTCTTCCACAAGACTTAAACAAAAATGTTCAACTGAATATATCCAAGAAAACTCTAATAAGTTCAACTCAACTCACTTCAACTTCAAATAAGCTGAAAAGAATAAGACCTTACTCAGAAATAAAGGTGGTCATTTATGCATGTCAATCTGGCCTAGCCCGCCAAATGGGGCGTGATTTGCTTGGCTGGATAAGTAACGGGTCGTGCTCGGACCACGTTTTTTAGGCCCAACATGATAGACCCGTCATTTTAAGCTAATTTATGACCAACAGGTCGTGCTCAACCCGTATATTCCCAGATCCGCCACCCCTACGGATCGATTTCAAACCTGAAAACACAAGTTTGGTTCCGCCCCGACCCAGCTCGGCATATGACCACCTCTACTAAAGAACAACGCGTTTACTATACGATGGAACGAATTACTTAAAGATGGAAAGTTTTAGTGATTTATTGAATTTATTTAATAGTGAAATTACTTTTTTGCCCTTATATTATTATAATAATTTTTAAAGTTGTTTTTGATTATTTTATTATTATTAATTTGTATTTTAGTTTTTTTTTTTTTTGTTATTTTGTTAGTTTTTTGTTATAATAAAACTAACTTTCTAAAAATAGTAAAACTTAAAAAAAAAACAGTAAAACTTTAAAAAAAAAAAAAAAAAAGTAAAACTTAAAAAAAAAAAAAAAAGGGTATTTTTGAGAAATTGTTTGAAATATAATGTCGGGGTCGGTCGATTCAGATAGCGAAGATCAGGTATTCCTAACCTTTTTAATTAAATTCGTTTTGTAGAAATTATGATCTATGAGCGAAACATTTGTGTTACGGTATTTTTAAGTATGTTGATTTGAATTAAAAAAAAAAAAAAACATGTGCCGTAGATAATTCACGGTCCATACCAGTATGGACTGTATGGGTTTCACGGCTCCCACCAGCATGGACCGTGTATTATTCACGGTCTCCTGGACCGTGATTTTTCTACGGTCCCTTGTTTTTTTAATTTTTTTTTTTTTTTAAATCATATTGATGAGAAAAATTATTTGTACGGTTAAAAAATTTTGGGTTAAAAAAAAATAAAAAAAAAAAAAAAAATAAAAAAAAAAAAAAAAGAAGCAAAGTGCCGTAGATAAGGATTAATTAAATAAAAAATAAAAATTTTTGGGTAAAAAAAAAAAAATAAAAAATAAAAAAAAAAAATAAAAAAATAAAAAAAAGCAAAGTGCCGTATGGTTTTCACGGCTCCCCCAACCATGGACCGTGTATTATTCACGGTCCCCACCAACCTGGACCGTGATTTTTCTACGGTCCCTTTTTTTTTTTTTTTTTTTTAATTTTATTTTTTAAATCATATTGATGAGAAAAATAAATTGTACGGTTTTAAATTTTTGGGTTTTATTTTTTTTATTTTAATTTTGTTTTTTTTTTATTACAAAAAAGAAGATGATAGGTTAGATTAGGTTTTTGTTTAGTAACAACTTAATTAAGGAGGAGGGCAAATTAGTCATTTGAGCGTTCCATCTTTAAGTAATTCGTTCCATCGTATAACAAACCCCAAGAACAAGGGTTAGGACAAAAAGGAGGACAAGGCATGGGATATGACCTTGAACACATGATTTAATGCATTTAGTTTACTATGTCCATCGTAAACATCAAAGCTACAAAGTTTATAGGACATGCCCTTGGGATATTACAAAACTTTCCGTTTTCGCTTGAAATTTGTGTACAAATTTTTGGTTTCATCAACCTCTATACTTTGAAATCATCCCCATCCTATTATTGAGTTGCTAAGTTGGCAACGTAAGTTAAGTTGCCCTATTTTAACGCAAGTAAAGATAGTTGAATAGTATTATTATATGGGTATTATTCATTCATGTACCATTAGTAGTATTATTCATTCATGTACTCATTAGTGTACATAATTTTCCATTTTATACCCCTTCACTTATTTTCACTTATAGTTTTTTTTTCTCTTTTCTCTCACCTTTTTAAATTTACTCATTCATGTACAACTTTTGTACACTTTTTTTTTACTTATTTTTGTACACATTTTTACTCATTTTTGTACACTTCTTTTTATTAAAAAAATTAAATATTTTATTTAAAATGTTGAAATATGTATTTTACAAAAAATAAACACTAAATTAATTAATTAAAAAAAATTAAAAGTAACAAATTATATTATAAAATAAAAAGATTTAAAAAAAAAAATAAATAAAAAAAAAAAAAAAAACGCTGTGCATACCTGCACACACCCCACGTCCCCACCCAAAACCCTAAGCACCAAAGACGACGCGATACAATTGTGCGGCACCGACACGTACTACTACCAATGTCGATCTTATACCGTATTCGTCTCTTAATCGTCATGTTTTAACAACATACTCCGTATTATATCACCATTATCACCCAAAATCGCGTTTATTAATAAATCGTTTGAATAAATGATGTTGAATTATTCGCAAAACCGTTAAAATTATTAGATTTACCTCATGAAAGGGTAAGGGATCCGTCATAATTGCTTGATTATAGTGAAACTATGCAATATAGTTGTGAATATAAAAGAGAGGAAAAATTGTAATTGAAAAGAGGGAAGGGGTATTGAATGGAAAAATTAGGGTAAAAAGTGTACAAGAATGAGTAATTGTGTACATGAATGAGTAATACCGTATTATATAAAGTATAATTGAATGAAACTATTCATAAGGACAGAAGAATTTTCAGCGATGACTAAGTAGTACTCCATTCATTCAAGTCCAAACCAAACATTTGCCTTTTTGACACTATTCATATGTGTCGGTAATCTTTGAAATTCCCGACAATCTATAAGTGAAAGTATAACCGTGTGTGATCTTGTTTGATTCGTCTTTATGCGTACAATATTAATATTCAATTTTTAAATTTTTTTATCGTGTGAAATTATTGATATTTCCGTTCCGACATTCGCCTCGACAAATGTGATAAAGCAACCGTAGTGTTTGGTCTTGAATGGAGTCTGTATCATGTGAAAATGTTTCACGTTAAATTAATATAAACTATTTTTTTACTCCCGTGATACTCACGGTTTTTATTTAGTTTATTTTTTGGGTATAATGAGGCCAAATAATGTGTTAATCAAAAATTTAAGATAAGAATTGAACTTGTTTTATTTGACATTGATTTCATACATGAAATTAACGACAATATTATTGTATGATTACATACTTTTTTTACCCCAACAACACATCATAATCAAAAAATAATCAACACAAACACTCAACAAATGTCTTAAAAATTAGATATCATAAGTACATAACATAGGAGTTGAAATTCCATAACTGTAGGACATGACTCGAAATTCTTACATACATGTTTCATCTTTCGCACTGTGGTTGTTGTTGTTTATCTACGTTGAAAAGGATTTTCAATACCCCCACCTATATTATGAAATGGTTTACACTAAGAATACTTTCACCAATGTCTTCATGACGGATTGTTAGATATCGACATTCATTTTTAATTATATTTAACTTGGAATTGAATATTCAGATGAGGAATACTTATGCAAGTAAATGGAGAATTCGACAAATTCAAGTGCAAACATTTAGCACAGAGTAACAATTATTTTTGGTTTGAAAGAAATTGCATACAAAAAGTCAAAAGTGGAGCTTAATATACTTAAAAAGAAAGGGGATTTGAAAAGTTTACTTGTAAATGCATGGAATCATAGACCTAATCGTGGAAAAAATGACATGAATGTTTTGAAACAGGCGAATATGAAGGTGAAAAGGTCATTTAAATGAGTTTCATTAAAATGGTGGAAATGAATGTGAATAAGTGAAAATGAATTTGTGTAGTGGAAGATCAAATGGATGAGCATGTCAAGGTGGAAGCAAATTGGTGAAGGTAGGAAGTAATGCCACGTGAAATTTATTAAGTTTAGAGTCTTAATTAGAGATTTAAGCTACCCTTTTAATAATGTTATATAGATAGATTTCACTTAAGTAGTACTTCGTAGTATAAAAACATAAAATAGATCTATAAAACTCACAAACAAGATTACTAAAAAACATTGCTACAATTAACAAAAAAAAAAATACAAATAGAATTAAAATGGTCATGATAATTTATTATTACAATTATCACTAAAAATGGTACAAAAATTATATAAGAAAAACAATTGCTATTTAAGTAAATATATAATCATATGAGATATTATATTGTTCAAAACATCAAATTTGTATAATTCTGTTTTACAATGTGTAATTAGATACATTAAAGGATGGGAACTATTGAAATCATTATCTTAACCAGTAAAAAATGTTGTTACAATTATCAATAAAATATACTCCGTACTCCATATAAATAATACTCCATATTGAAATGATTATAATAACATAATATCATCATTAGCACTAGAAGTTAAAAAAAACTACTCATATAGGAGTATAATTAACCACGAAGATTTATATATATTTTTTTATCATATTTTTTATTTAGATGAATTTTCAATTATTAATCTTTTCTAAGTGACTTTTTTACCCATAAAAATCAAACAAAAGATAAATTCTACCACTTATCCAAATATCCAACCTTAACAAATGTACATTACAAATAATAAAAATCATACGGAGTAAATAACAAAAGTGATAAATTATTATAAAACCGTCACAGAAGTAAAAATTTACTACCACAATATAACCCTTGACCCTTGCCTTGAATAACAAAAACCCACAAAATGTCTTCATTTGTCTTTAGCATAACAACATTCTAAGTTTTCAACTACATTGTGTTTAAGCTCCCATATTTTTTAACTACACCCCCATATCATATCATATCATATCATATCATATCATATCATATCATATCATATCATATTTATTAATAAATAGAATTATTATTTTACTTAAATGGAGTTTAGAGGGTTGAGTTTTGATGAGTTTTCATCAGAGAAAGTTGGTCAGTTTTCTCTCAAACCTCATTCATCATTTGAGCTTTCTAATGCACAACATGATGAACATAATATGTTGAGTTTTTCATCCCCAAAGTTGTATAATAAAAACTTGCCATTTAATCATAAAAATCCAGGTAATTACTCATTAATTACACCCTTTTTTTTTTTTTTTTTTTCAATTTAATGATTTCTTTCCTATGTTGGTTTTGTTGGAGAAATAAGGTTGTTTAAGGGAGTAACTATTTTAACGTTCGAAGTAACTATTTTAGAGTTTAAGGCGACTACTCTTTGAGGTTTCAAAATGGTCACTTAAAGCGTTAACATAATGATCTTAAACGTTAAAAAGCAATCACATTTTAGTTTTAAGGATATCGTCTGCACATATTCAACGGTGTCATATATGACTTACTCAGTACTTTTATGGGATAAGGCTATAGGAAAATTAGACCATTACACTAAGTCTAATTAAATCTATTAGTCCTACTAGTTTCACGTATGAAACCGTCTAATTTTAGAATTTGCATAGTTTTTTGTTTTTATGTTTGATGCATGTTTTATGATTTTAAGATAATACCTTTAATTATGTGTTAATTTCACTAATTAAAGACTACATTTTGTGTTGGATTGATTATAATATCTTGGTTTATCTTTTATGACAATGAGTACAAATACTTTAGAGTTACGGAGTATATTTAAACTTTTAATACGGAGTACTTGTTAAATATTTTTAAACTGTGGATTTTGTATGTTTAGACGACGTTTAGTTTTAAATAATTATAGTTATTCTATTCCTCTGTCCCAATAAATTGTTTTCACTCTCTATTTCGGGGTGTACATGTCATTTGCTTATACTTTCTATAAATGGTCATTGTGGAAGTGGACCATTATTTCTTAAACCGATCACATTACAAGATGAGTACTATTTATTCTTACTAGTTCACCCCCTTTTGAACCTGCACTACTCCGTATTATTTTTTCAGTATTTTTCATTATAGGTCTCCTCCCCTGGATAATTGTCCATATAGCAAACGTAAACAACTTATCGAAACGGAATGAATAGAATAAATCAAACCGAAAAAGTACTCCGTATAAGATTTTATTGGAAAATTTTAATGTATTGGTTGCTTATTAAAGAATGAGAATCTAATTTAGAATATTGTCACCTTTGGATATATTTGGGTTCCTTTAGCTGAATAAGTGAGTAGGTGGTACTTTGTTGAGGCTCTATGAAATTAGGTAAGAAGTGATAAACAAGCCAAAATATACTCCCTATGTTTCTTGAATTCAATCATATATCCTCTTTATTATTCTTTTGTTTATATAAAAATCATTTATATGAATGAAGTTTTTGATTTACTCAATTACTTGTTTATCTTTTTGTTTAAAGAGTTTCCACAAATATAATTCGATTTATAAAAGATGTCTAAAATGACAAAAATTGGTTTAATTTAAATTATTGATTTTGGATGATAAATTACATCAAATATGTGTGCAAAGAAAATGGCTCTAAACAATGGCTTTTAAACCGTTGATTTCCCTTGAAACAATTTATTTCACGTTCAAATAAAGTGATGAGACCAACTATTTTTATTTATGTATGACAATTAGAAAGAGCAAAATTATAAAGTTCAGAACAACTATTATTGTAATGTGAGAAGCTTTATGATAAAATTATCGTGACCCTCTCTCAATCAAAAATTTGTGATTTTCAAATAAAAAAATCAAAACAAATAACTAAAACGCAGTCAACAGTCTTACAAGAGAGTTTAATTTTATAATTAATCAATAATAATTTAATTTGTTTAATATTTGACCCTAACTAACATGTTTTGAATGTTTTATGTTGTAGGGTATGCAAGTAGTGAAGGTATGAATACAACAAGAATGTGCATATTAAATGGACTAAAATGGCCATTTACTACTTCACAATGGATTGAACTTGAACAACAAGCATTGATTTACAAATATATTATTGCAAATCAACCAATACCACCTAATCTCTTGTTTCCTATTATTAGAGCCAATAAATCTACTTCATTTTGTGACTTCAATGGTGCACTTCTCACACCCAATAATGCATGTAAGCTTCTCTACTATTTCTAGAATTCTAGCAACATTTTTGCACATTGATGATTAGAGGTCCCTAGTCAAGAACGTATTATCTGTCTCACTTTTATCTTTTATTTTGCGTCTCAGTATATATTCAGCCGTAAAAATAGTTGTGTAGATTATATTATATATAAGCTTATGTGTTAAACTTTTGAACTAGTGAAAAACAACATGAAATAGAAAAGTAGGGGATAACGTTTATCCACACTTTCCCTGGTCATGGTTTAAAATTGAAAATCAAGGCCATGACAATGAAAAGAAATTTCATTATAAAGACTTTAAAAACTATTGTGATCGTATTTTAGTACTCCGTACAATTTGATACTAAAACAAACAAATTTGAGTTTTGTTTTGCTATCTATCTTTTCCTTTTTACCTGGCCTTCTCCTCTCACAACTTATTAAAATATACGGAGTAATATAATTTTCCTCTGTGTTTGACTTTTGTGCCACAAAAATAACAATATTTTTGTCCGATGTTAGAGGATTTGAGAGACGGCAAAAGAGAAAGAGACTGATCATAACATCCCTCAACAAATTTAGTGAGATTTATACTGTAAAAATGGTAATTAAACCCCCTTATTTTATTTAATTTTGAAATTAAACTCCTTTAGTTTCACTAGAAGTAATCAGAACCCTAAATTAGATAAAAAGTGAAGTTGATTGGAGGTGGAGTAAGTTTTGTGGATGATGAATGAGTTAGAGACGAATGAATGTTATCATATGAAGATTTACTCGACAACGCAGACCCAATCAATTGTCATCCCTTGATCCTTGTGTCCATAACATGTAGTGGAGATTGTCAATATATTGTACTTTCTATTCATATTAGAGTAAGAATATTTGTGTAAATGAAATGTGAAACATGTCTCAAACTTTTTCACTCACATATATCTTCCCTCATGTCCACAAACACACACCTACCCCTCTTTAAACTAAACAATAGAAGTATTTAATGCATAGATAGAGAGTATTCATCAACACAAATATATCCATTTCTTTGTCATTTTGTGTCAATGTACTTGGCTTTTAAATTTTTGGTAGTTGTTCACATGTATGCTGAGCTTTCGAAGGTACGCATACCCTTAGACCGACTCGATCGATCTCTGGTATGAAGTAAAAATGTGTATTAAACGATCATTTCAACCAAAACCGTATGCTAATATTGACACGTGATTCACGACTACATGATGAAACTTTAAAATGATATTAACAAATCCAAAAATGAGCTAATTTTCGGGACATTTATGTGGTGTAGATGGATGGGGTGCGTTCCACCTCGGCTTCTCGAACAGCACTGATCCGGAGCCAGGACGGTGTCGTAGGACAGACGGGAAGAAATGGCGCTGCGCAAGAGAGGCAGTGCCTGACCAAAAGTACTGCGAGCGACATATTAACAGAGGCCGCCATCGTTCAAGAAAGCCTGTGGAACCTCATTCAAAGCATTCAGTTTCACGAGTCGCCACCAGTAAAGATAACTCGCCTGCGCAAATTCCTGTCAATTGTTCTTCCTCCTCTGCACCATTGCTTGTGCCTGAAAATTCTTCTGTTTATGGAGCTTATGACGTAAATGACCCGTCAACCCTTTTGTGGCCGAAAACACGGGCACAATACGAAACGACTCAACTTTCAATCTCGATTCCTGAGGCGCCTTCTGACTATAGGTCTTCAACGTCTTCCCCAACTGGAGAGAAAGTCACTCTTTCTCCTTTGAGATTGTCCGGAGATATCGACTCAATTATTCAAATGGGCTTGGGTCACTGTGAGCACCCTAATTCGGTTTCATTACTCTCGTGGAAAACGTCAGTTGGTGGGCCTCTTGGGGAGGCCCTGAAGACGACCAGTAACGGTTTAGTCGACCACAGGACGAATTTATCAGGACTTAGTCTTTTGTCTAACCATTGGGAAGGCAGCGTTCGATCAACTTCGTCTCAGAGGACTGCTACGGTTTCTCTTTCAAACAGCAGTGCAGGAAGCAGCCCTCAAGCAGACAGCGGAAAAGCCTCGGAAAATGGCAGAGTTATATCGGACAAGCTTTCGGTCTTATAGTGCTGATTATAACAGTTTTTATTAATGTTGAAGTACTGAAGTTTGTACGGAGTAGTATATAATCTTTATTACTTTTCCGTCATTGTAACAGTAGTGTACGGATTTTCGTGATGTGTTTCGGGACTGCCAAACTATCTTCCGTGATGTGGGTTGAAATTGAAGATATGTGTCAGTTTATGGCAGATTATTAGATCATATTCGTCTGCCTAGACTCCACGGCCTACTATGCGCTGTTTCGTGCACAACTTCATCGACCATTCGACTAACAAAAGACTATCTTACATTCTTACTTGCAAAAGAAATAACAAACATAAGAAATATTGTCTACAATTACGAGTAACTCGGTACGTGCCTACGACCCTATTTCCTTTGCTTCAAAGCCTCTACGATGCTTCAGAGCCTGGCCTACAAAGATTTTAGTCGTCGTGTTCAATGAGAAACAATAGCGGTGAAGTCCCATTGAGTTAGCGCAACGTAAAGGATGAGACGATTTTATATGGGTTTAGGAGACATAATTTCAGTACAATTCCGATGATAAATGATGTTTTTAGTGTTTCAGGACTTTGAAAGAGCTAGGCAAGTAGTTTTTACGTGCCGTTCAAAACACCATTCCAAGGTTCGTAACATCGAGTCAATAGAAAAACTAAGCCCAAAGAGCAAAATCAAAACAAGTCGAGCTAAAGTCAACACAAGGGTCAATTTTAAAAGACTATATCTCGAGTTTTAGAGCTTCGGATGGGTGATCAAATGGAAGTAGATAGTTCACCTTAATTCATTTTCAACGACGGGTCACACATTGGCGATTCTTTTCAACGACAGGTCACACGATGGATTGTCAGAGCCTACGCGACAAGTGAAGTTTAGATGTGGCATTTAGATTTTCGATTGTCAGAGCCTACACGACATTACGGGCCCATATCTACAGTCTACTCGCCTTCAGCTCATTTCTCTTTGCTCTTATCTGCCGAACTGAACCGGAATTACATGTATAATGCGAGATTGGATCAAGCTGACACTATCTACGCGTAAAGTAAACGTAAACAAATCGTCGACACTGAAAGAGTAGGTAAGGTGTAAGTAGACCTAACAAATCAGACACAAATAGAATCAAATTGGATCCAATCAATTCGAGTTTGGTCATTTTGAACATGACAGACATCAAATGAGGTTGGGCAATTTAGAGAATCAAAATTGTTTCGGGTCAACTGTTATCTAAGCATTTTGCATTTAGGTCAAGTATATCGAGTGAGTGAGTGACTATAAGTTATGTCATTTTATGTCACTTGTCCCGAAATTTTGAATCGGGACAAATCGCTTTGACTGTATCAGTTTAGGCCTTACGTATGTCCATTTTGTGTCTGGCTGATTTCCGATCACGTCAATCAATTTGGGATTCATATAAGTTTGGGTTGCGCTTTTCAGATCGAACTCGTGTCTCAAAGTCAATCATATCGAGTCAGATCAATCTTATCAAGCAAGTTTTAAAATGTCGAGGTGTGCGTAACCCGAATTCAGTGAATATCATTAGCAAATAAGGGCTTTAAACACCACGTTTAATCACTTTTCGGAGCCGCCAAATAATGTTAACATTCAACATTATACAATGTCACATTTTATAATTCATGGCTAACCTCCATTATTCCAGAACAGATTCCCCGTCCCATTTTATGTCGCATTTGATGTCTCATTACTTCTAGACACCAAATGAGACATAAAAGTGGAACAGGAAATCCGCTCCACCATTAATCTACCAACATAACAAAAAAAAAAAAAAATTTCAATGTTTAATTATATATTCAATTGATTAAATTGAATGAAATGAAATGATAAAATTGGTAGCTCATATACTATCCAGCTAAAATATAAAAGTCTATCAAGTCTCAATTACATGAGAACTTCAGAGGTTTAACAATTTAATTATAATCACAGCTACCAAAATACGCAAATTTAAATAAAAAAAAAAAAATTAATTAGTTTAATTTATAAAAATTCAAATAAAAAATGAAAAATGGGGAAATAAAGAGCTCATATTCTATGGGTGTATAAGGAGTCTGTCATGCCATGGCTATGGCAAATTCAGTACGAGGAATTTTTTATAATCATCGCTTGTTTTTAACCCCAAATTTAAAACACAAAACAAAATAAAATAGAAAATATTTACAGAAGATGAAAGAAATGAAAAGAGTTAAGGGAAAACAAATAAGGGTTGAAGATGAATGAATTGAGATTGTTTGAGAGGATGAAGAGGGGATGTTGTGGTTAATATAGGAGAGTTTTGGGGAAGAGTTTATGCGTTTACATAACCCTAAAATACACACATAATTAGGGCTTAATATGCAGCCCATAGTGTTTGGCTTAACCCGTTTGGAGTGTTTTGGGTAAAGCCCGGTTCTTTTCGGTTTTAATTCACATCTTACTGAGCTCGTATAAGTTCAGCTCGGACTTTGGTTCTATGATTCTACTAAAGCAATAAGTTCAGCTGTTAAAATTTTCAACTTTAATAAATTTCAGCTTCAACGATAGTAAGTTTCAGCTTTTAAAGTTTAGTTTTAATAAATTTAACTCTTACTCCGTCCATTTTTTTCATTAAGCCCTATGAGCCCATTTTTCTCATCACAAAAAGTGGATCAATGGGGTTAAATGAAAATAATGGAGGGAGTATAAACTTAGCAAGTCCAGCTAGACTTCTATAAAATTCAACTCTTAGATGCGAATAATAAAGAGTTTAGATTCTCTGTCCCACTTTTATGTTTCATCATGTGGCCCACTATATTCTTATTTCGACACATCATCAATTGATCATATATAACTAAGTACAGAGTAATATTTTGCTTCAATCTTATTATGTGGCAAAAGATTAACTAGGTGGGACACAAAATGAGACAACAAAGTTTGAGGCAAACCATCGGACGAAAAGATTGTACCCGCATCAAACATTGGCACATGAGCTAAAACATGTGGTATGAAACTGTTCAACCTACTCGTAAAAGACCACGTGATCGATTTAAAGATACTACAAATATTAGAAATGTCGTCTAAAACAAGAGGGAAAAGAAATCCTTCCAACTTTCCCATCTTGCAGTGCGCTCACGACCTGCAAACAATCATGTTCCATTATCACTTCTTCGTAATCGACTCGTTTCACTTCCGACAGTCCCTGAAGGATTGTGACCGCTTCCGCTAAGTGCACCTCCCATTTCTGAGGACATTTACTTGGGCGTGTTCTTCCCACCTCTAAACTCATGGTAACGAATAGAGATTATGCCATTCCACTTGAGTCTTGACTAGGGGCTGTTTGGTATGAGGGAATAAAGAAAGGGAAAGGGAGTTAGAGTTACTAATTCCCTTTGTTGGTGTTTGATAGCACTTTTTTTGCATTCCTTTTCCCCTTGTCATTACTCCAAATGGCTCTTCCATCTCTCCCCCCACCCCCACCTCTAACTGATTCCCTTTCCCCTCCCACCCAACCACCATCTATGACCAACCATGCTTGCCATAACCACTTCAATCACATCTCTATTTTATCACCACCCATTTTAATTTTTTAACATTGTAATAGGCCGACCACCTTTAACCACCGTTGCCGGCGCCGGAAACCACCATCACGTGGCACAAAACTCAACACCCATGCTCGAAACTGCCGCCAACTCCACCGGAACTCCTTCCTCGTTGCCGATCTGACCTCCCCAGTCCCAAATACACGCTCTACCGACGTTAAAACTCCAATTTTTATCCGAAAAATCAAACCTAAACTAGATGTTTAAGGGCAAAAGAAAGCCTTTTTAGGGCGGTTGTGAGTGTTTCCAAGGGTAGGACGTCAAGTCGGTACCATAGGTAGCGTGTTAATGGAGTCTTAGGTGGTTTGGCCATGTGGAGATTGGTGGTTTCTTCCATGGAGTCTTAGGTGGTAGTTGGCTTTCTTTTTATGTCATTTTTTTATTTTAACTTTCCAAACACTCACTATTATCTAAGGGAATACTATTCTTTTCCTTTCATATCCCTTTTCTAAACCCTTTCTCTTTCCCCTTCCCCAACCAAACGGCCCCTATAAATCATTTGGTGTTTTCTGACTTATAAAAAAACACCTAACAAATTTATTATTACCACTATTAATTACGAGATATAAATAAAAATGATGACATTTTTACTTAATATAATCACATTTTACGTATAAAAAAAATACGTATTTCACGCTATTAATAAAAGATTGTATTTCATTGAGTAGAATTAATGATTTGAAAATGCTGGTTCTAAGTCAAGCAGGTCCAAGCAGAAGCAGCACCACCACCACCACATCTCTCAAAAACCGCCACCGCAACAACCACCGCAGCAACCACCCAATTCCCACCCAATTCTCGAAAAACACCACCGCACTCAAATCCACTCTCACCAAAACGACACCGTTTCCTCTCACCCTCGTAAAATCCTCAGATTCTTCCAATTCTACCACCCCTGTGACCAAACAACAGCAGCCTCAAAACGACACCGTTTTTATTGGACAAGATGATGTTCCTTTAGAAGGTGTCATTCAATTCGATAAACCCAACACTTCTTCTTCTTCTCGTCTTCAGAAATGGGGGTAACTTATAAACTTTTCTTTTTTCTCTTTTTTTGTTGATTGATTGATTGATGTTATTATATGATATAGTATGAGAATTTATGATTGGTATATATAAAGCTTGAATTTTGTAATGTTGTATATCATTGTTGTAAAGCTTCAAATTTGCTGAAGGATTGAGTTGTTGCTGTTGCTCGATTCAGTCTTTTAAATTTGAGGTTGATGTCGGAATTCGTTGGTTTCGGATAATGTTGGGAATGAACGGTGAACCCCAGTGACTCGTAAAATTGGCTGGGGTTAGATGTCCCACATCGGAAAGCGAAGACCTAATTAAAAGATTTGGGCTTTAAGTGAGGATAAAACGGGTGACTCTAACGTGGGCATCTCAGCTTTTGGGTGGGGGTGTGGGGCGTGTTACAACAGTGGTGGGTCGGGCTATTATACTGTGTTTTTGAGTTTCAGTGAGGATAAACTGAGTCCAAAAGTGAGCAACTCAGCTCTCTGTGGGGTGTGTTACAACTGTGGTGGGTCGGACTATCATAATTTCTGCTGTGGATGGTACGATATTTGAGGCAATGTTCATCGGGTGATTAAAAAAAAAAAAAACGTAGCCTCTTTAGCTGACCTTATCCCACGATCTCCGTGAGCCTTTATGTTATGATATAACCGTTGGCAGGTATACATCATGACTATACCTATCACAATGTTTGAAGTGTGGTTGTTGTAAATGATGCAGGAAAATTGCTTTATTAGCTGGAGGGGATGTGTTGGCGTTGTTTACATTTGCTGCAATTGGAAGGTTCAGTCATGGATTTACAGTTTTTGATGTTGAAACGCTGCGCACAGCTGACCCATTTATAGCGGGTTTGTGAAATGTTAATAACTATTGAGTTTGACAGTGCTCGTTTATTTGATTTTTGATTTGAAAGGTCTAATTTTGTTGAATTGCTGGATGATGCAGGATGGTTTTTGAGTGCATATTTTCTGGGAGGATATAGCGAAGATGGTCGAGGGATGAATGGGTCTAGTAAAGCTATTTCCGCTGCTGCAAGATCATGGGCTTTGGGTGTTCCAGTAAGTTAAAAACATTTCCATTTTGTTTCGTCCTGGTGATTTATCGGCATATAGCTGATGGTCTGTTTGTGGCTTGTCCTTCGGTTCTTTGACCAGATAGGTATAGGAATACGAGCATGGACTTCGGGACATCTGCCTTCTACCAGTTTTGCTTTGGTATCTCTTGGAAGTACGGCGGTTTTACTCATCGGTTGGAGGGCACTTCTGTTCCAAATCCTTCCCAAGGACAGGAACAACAAAGACGATGTGTACAGGAAAGGAAGTGCATTTGAGTTGTTCGAGGTATGGAACTAATCTTCTACGATTCGCTATCATTTCAAGCTTTAGGAATTCGTATAAGATAGTAAACATAGTAAAATATTAGTCATCGTCAACCTTTTTGTTATGCTTTGGATACCGTACGACATAGGGAGAGAAGGGTATCAGAAGGAATATGTATGGAGTAATGACGTTTTTTCAAAAGCGTTTCTCTGTTTCGCTCCGCTCTGCTTCTCTTTAGGCTCGATCAAACTTTGATTTATTTAAATACGTAGTAGTAAACACCAACTCCATGTGGATAATGACATTGGTAAGAGCTTGGAATGATTAATTAGTGCACCGAAATTTTTTGCGAAAGCTCAATTATAATCATTGAATGTTGATGTGTTGCAGTTGTTAAGTTCACTTGTTAGGAGGTGGTGACAGCTTCAGCGTATCTTTTGAGCGACGTTTCTCCGCTCAGGCAATCGATTTACTAGAATGTATACATGGTATTACCTATCAAGTTTCGTCATTGTAAGTTAAGTTATACAGATCTTCATTCTACTTTTGATGTCTTAATTCATAATGAAATTGTTGTGTATACAAACAGATTGAATTTATAATCCTAAACTCATTTCTGTATCAGGTCACAAGTCAACTTTTTCGATCTTAAAATCGGATTAAGTTTGCGTACTGGATCATATTATAACGGATCATATTTTGACAGATCTATTTTCCTTGCATATTGAAGAATTAGAACAAGTTCTTACGACTGTAAGTTAGACAATACTGTCCAATACGGAGTACATGATTCTAATATAATGGTCGTTTTCATCGAATAATGTGGTAATTCGCAAGATTAAATTATGACTAGCGCAACGATCAATATTAAAGCAACGTATAATTTACACTAATTCAAATAATGGTCATTTGAGACGGGTAATTTTCTAGATAAACAATTAAGCTAACAATATCATTAGTGAAAATCGATAATATAAGTAGCCGTGTGCCACCTCTATTTCCGCGACTGAATATGGAACAGCGTTACGCTAATGTCTCAAGCACATATACATGTAACATGTTGCATGATATTCCTAACTGCGAGATCATATTTCAAAGTTCTTAGTTAACGGTCTCCCTTGTACTCCATAGCTTTTGTGAGAAAATCAACAACATATTATGGAGTAATCCACTTCCATATACCTGCACTTATCAGTTTGTCTATGAAACTCGATGGTTGGAACGCAGCACTCTCGAAGTTGGGATTACCATGGGAATGGTTCCCTAAACGTCTTTACTGAAGCAGATACGTTTCGCTTGAGTCACCGAAAAAATTCATGAATATATCGAGGTTCACGAACCAATGGTGCTGTGAGTTGGTTTGGCTACATGTCCTTTGATGTTTCCAGCAGCTTGTGCAGCTGAGCTTTTATTCGCCTCAACTCCAGAAAGAGATTTTTTAACCTTTAATTAATAAGAAGCAATATAAGATTAAAAAAAAAAAAAGACGGAAATGTTGGTGAACAACGAAACCAGTTCAAGCGTTTGAAAAAGGTACCACTGCCAAGCGCTCCTTGTGAATGTCATTACCAACCTGTACAAATCAGTAACGACTCGTGTTCAAAGATGTTTTTCCCTCTTTTCAAAAATTATAAAAAGAAAATTAAATGTATATTGCCATTCCAAAATTCAGCAATAGTTGAAACTTACCGGCTTCTTGCAAGTCCTGATTTCATCTCCACTAAACCCAGGAAGAGTCATATTCCAAGTTCTATCTACAAAAGAATAAAAATCAACAATCAAAAGAGCAGGTTTGATTTACGGCCTAGCTCCTTAGACTATGTTTAAGAATGAAATCGTGAATGTAAATGTTCATTCCTATAGTGAATTTCATGAGGTGGTTTAGGCGTAAGAAATTACATCCGTTATCAATATGTAATAGCTTGTGTGTGAGATAACTTCTTTTTGTGGTACAGTATGTTGATCAGTATTATTTCACATTCAACAACGAGAAAAATAGTGCGTGCATAACAAAAGGTAGGAAAGATAATGTTGGAGGAGTATTGCCGATACGAGAATCATAAAATGTTGGGTGTTACGGTTTGGGTTAGAATCAACACACATTTAATACCGGCAATACTAGAAATCTGGTGTCACCAATATGATAAAGCCTAAAATGTTCAATCAGTGTCGCTGACCTAGATGCAGTAGTATATCTTTTGCCTCCAACGTATCTGACTTCCTGTGTTTGGCCAATGAACAACTAAACGAGGTAACCTGCAAGGAAAAGCTGCTAAGTTCGTGTTTGCTTTCAACATTCATATAAAAACAACTTCGAATAATGTGAAAGTACGCTCTTCAAGATAAGGTAGTTTCCGGTTGCTTTTGGATTCGTCTTTTAGAAAAAGAAATCTGCTGCTTTATCAACCACCCCCATCATACAGAAAATCTTTCCCTAGAATGAGACATTTCCCACTCGATGAGAAAACCTCCCATCCATGAAATACGACTGTCATCCCTAGAAATCAAGTCTCCTACCCTAGAAAAGCTGAGGATTTTGTATATGAAAGAAGAGGATATGGATCCCTCCAATTTTGTCTCCTATCTCCTTCTCAACACGACTCAATAGTTACCTAACAAGTAGGTTAGACCACGTCTTCTCCCGCTCCATCTCCATATTCGGAAAGAATGGTTACATTCAGCTTCAATGTTCTAAGAATATCATGTAAATATATTAAAGACAAACTAAAGCATTGCTGAATCTACTCGGGATTGTACTTTATCAGCAGAGAATTCTGTGCAAATCAGCCTCCTCAACCAATCATAGGATATACATAGAAGTTCGTAAAGAATAAAAAAGACCTACAGAAAATATAGAAGCTATGCACGCATGTTGAAAAGCCTCTGAACCTGTTCTTTAAAATGCCAGGGGAAGACAACTTTATTTACCATTCACCAACCCGAGGGTACTTAGGGAGCGAGGCTTGGCCAATATGCAGGCTAACGAGCGACATCTAAGTAAAACTAATGAACCTTTTAACATTGCGACGAAATAATATGTCAACGAAAAGCATGGATCAACCGTATTGACTCTGCTCCTACAGGTGGACAGCTACAGGGAATGCATTGCCTATGGACCCATGGGCCTATGGAATATGGAAAATGGAAAAGCAGAGAGAGACTAGAAACTTACTGAATCAATAAAGTCATCGGCAATTTCAGCTAGAACATCTTCAACGTCAGGATCTAGTTTCTCTAATGGGTCAACCTGTTCACAAAAAGGAGAAAAATTACGGCAAACCAAAGACACAACATGACAAACCAATTTTAGGTACATCACAACTTAAGGACATCAAATTAACCATGCCTAGTGTAACCTCACATGATTAATGGCTTCACTAATTCATATATTGATTTCTTTCACACAGTAAAAATTGATTCCACCTGCTGTTGGTTAAACCCAAAACATCAATCGTGGTACATATATAAAACATCTGACAGTATCGTAAATGGATACACTTTAGCATATACATTTTTAACTATTTCTTTAGCAGTGTGTATCAGGTATTTCTTGACATATATTTACACAACAGCCTTGTTATTTTGGATTAAAATTGTCTGAACTAAATTGAATATTATTGGAAAGAGATAAAAGGGATTGAATTCAGATGATATTAAGTATAAAAAAATAAGGGCAAGTTTACCCATCGCTCCAAAGCAAAGCATACGCATGTACGCAGTATTACTTTTACTTTCTTGCACTACAGAACATCCAACTACCTTAAGACCTCGAATCATTTTTCACTTTATTTATAACATAAAAAAATGAAAAAAGGAACACTACTTCAATTATGCCTGTACCATGGTCGTGGAAAAGATAGGATCTCGAGATGTGTTCAACATAAACAAAGGAAGATAACTATCCTATTTTTATAGTTTATTCACATATATTTCTTCCATGAAAAAATCACATTTTGGGACTGAAAGATGTCAGAGGCAGTGATAAAACTAAAAAATTAGCTGGGAAGAGACACAGAGTAGGTCTATAGCCTGTTTATTTTGCGAAAATAATTTGATTCATAGGTCCACCATTTGGCATGGCGGTACTAATTTTGCTCAGACCACGGTGAGTGGCGAATATTTCTCTTGCTTATGATGCAGGTATGAGTGTATGACTGCATAATCCTGTATGCCAACACCAGGTTACTTATACACTTGACTTTGACAAATGAGATGTGCCAAATGTCTGTCCCTCCTACACCCTGACACTTCATTAAGACTACAAGCATGCAATTTTGTCATAAAGTAGCAATGAACTTGCTACTGTGTCACGCCAAGTTGTACACGAGTCAGAGTAACACAACCCCAACTCTTCATGAAAAGAAAACGGGAAGCAAAGATGTTCACCTGATGTACGAGCTCCTGAATAGTTCTCTTGCTTAAGATGCGGGAACAAGATTCAAGTGCCTCAGCGCTCGGAAAGTTATCAGCAGGGCCATAACGCATGACTGCAGCGGCAGGAGGCCTCTGATTACCAGATGCCTGAACTCTGGAGATTTGTTCTGGATTTATCGAAGGTTGAGGTCCTTGAGGATTTCTTGGTACTGATAATGATTGTGCATTGTTATCTTGGGACTGAATAGACACGGTATAATGTGGCTGCTGCTGCTGCTGTTGCTGCTGATGCTGTGAGAATGACATCAACGACTGCGACTGTGAAGTAACTGGCATAGGCTGCAACGACTGCTGAGGGATAAGAGTTCTTTGCTGAAGTGGTTGGGAAGTCACCTGGGGCCTCAAAGATGACATAGGGGGGCGCCCTTGTTGAGTCGATAGCCAAGGCTGATGTGAGGACTGCTGCGATTGTGCGCCTTGATAATTCTGCAAAACAAAACCGAGTCAAAAATCGTCACACGCGCTTACAAAGTGAGTGGGCAGCAGGCCCCAACAGCAACCAACCTGGGAAAGAGGATGTGTATGGAGAGGATTAGAAGCGGGGAGAGGTGTCCTCATATGAGATCCCATTACTGAAGGCCTCGCCTAAAAAATCAAGAATGTTACTTGCTCACTCAATGCGCATAACATCTCGTAACAAAATTGCACTACCCTCTAACTCATGTAAATGTGACAACAATAATAAAAGAGGTGTACGAGCATAGTATGGCGATTGTTCCGTACAAAGGTCTCAGCCAAGAATGTTACTTGCTCACTCAATGCGCATAACATCTCATAACAAAATTGCAATACCCTCTAACTCATGTAAATGTGACAATAATAAAAGAGGTGTATGAGCATAGTATGGCGATTGTTCCGTAGAGTGGTCTCAGCCAAATGATCTCGCGAGAGAATTTGTGAAGTTTAATATGTAGAAGAGAATAAGAGAGGTAAGATAAGACTAGCGAACTAACCATGGACGATGACGAATCCATGTCACGCGGAATGGGAGTGGAGGGATTATTCATAGGATGCATCCCCTATATACCTCAAAACCACACCACAAAAACAACTGAGCAACTCAAACAACCGCTAAATTCAAATGATTACAAAAGTTTCAATTTCATCGATTTCACAATCAATTAACTAAAACCAAGTGAGGGAACTAATAACCTAATCTCTCTGACGAAAATTCGACTTAAAAGTTATTTTCAACCTAGCTCTTCCTTCCCTTAATTACTTTCGCAATTCCATTGAATTGTACACAGTTTTATTTGATATTTCAATCATTCATATACAATTGATGTTTCCATTGAATTGTACACAGTTTTATTTGATATTTCGCAATTCCATTTGAATTGTACACAGTTTTATTTGAATGGCAGAAAATTAATCCACAACACAAATTTCTAGGGTTTCGCGTACGTCTCAATTTTTATCAGGAGCTGTTATAAGTCGTCGCCTTTTCTCAATTGTTTCCCGACCATTACCCCTTATCATATCTACGAAATCGACATGCTACTCCAGAATCACTGCCCAATTCTTAGCTAAAAAACTAATATATATACAACAAAATGCAGCTATAAATTCAAAGCACCATAGCACGGCAATCATAAACTAACTACGCAAATCGATACAAAGTGCACATCAAACGAATTGTAAAAGTAATGCAGCCAATTAGAGTATCATTATCAATTTCTTCCCCAAATTAGATATATACCTTGAATTGATATCAAGTTTCTGCCACGTACAGATTTGGTTGTTGAATTCGCGGTCGATTTTGTAGGGTTTTTGAACTGCAATTAGAAATATTTACGGTAAAACCCTAGAAATTGATATGAAAACCCTAATATTACCCAGAAATGATGAACTTGTTGGCTAAAAAGTCGGTAGTTTCTTGAGAATATTTAGTGTTTCTTGAATTCCAAACCGCTGTTTGTGATTTAGTGACTGATTTCGGTTTTCTTAAGGAGTGTTTTGAGTTTTGACAATTGTAAAAAAATAAAGGGAAATTCTCGTTTGTACCTCTGAAAAGAAAGAAGAATTTTTCTCACTTGTACCCCTGCAATCCTCATAATCTCAGTTATACCCTTAACCTTTATTAGTGAATGTCAAATATGACCAAAATTAGTTTAGATGTTAATTATAGCTCTTAAGTCACCTTGAAATCCAATTAATTTTGGCGAAATGAAGGGGAAAGATTACAAAAACGAGTTTTTTAACTGTTGGAGTATAATTGGGATCCATGTCATGTGCTTAATCAGTGCCAAAGTGGCAATTAACTAACTTCAATTAACGTCTAAATCAATTTTGATCATGCTTGACACTAATTAATAAAGGTCAAGGGTATAATTGAGATTATGA
The DNA here is from genome assembly GCA_023091065.1 of Dianthus caryophyllus. NCBI lineage: Eukaryota > Viridiplantae > Streptophyta > Magnoliopsida > Caryophyllales > Caryophyllaceae > Dianthus > Dianthus caryophyllus. Next base: position 6,082,561 of record CM041517.1, read on the forward strand.
GGATTGTAAGGGTACAAGTGAGAAAAGTCATTTCTTTAGGGGTACAAATGAGAATTTCCCAAAAATAAAAAGGATAATTTGATATTTTTTACCTTTTATAATTAAAAATTGTAAATTTTTTTTGTGAAAATTAAAGATTTTTTTTTGAAATATTTTCATTACTAATGAAATCTATCGTGTACCGAAACTCAAAATATGAAAAAATAAAACGAGAATCTAATGTTTTCATGCGTGAAAATAAACGTTTAATATGGTGAAAATGAGGTTTTGGTGGAATTTTTGAAAAAAAGTTTATAAAAGAAGGAATTTTTTTTTAAAAAAGTTTGAAAAGGTGAAATTTTTTAAAATTGTGTTTATAAAATGTAAGAAATACTCGTAACAATTAAGCCAAATAAAAATCATCAATTTGGGGTTAGGGCACATTAAATTTCGTTTTTCTTTTGTAAATGGGTAGATTGAAAACGGTGAAACAAAGGGAATATGGAGCCGATAATACGGAGTACGAGCACTAAAGTTAAAACCCAAATTTAGTCGATAAAATTTCGGACGGTTGTCGGAAAAGGGTATAAAGTTGGGTTTTTCGTTACGGTTATCATGGGGCCGAATACCCTGAATTTTTCCCCGATGAAATATAATGTTTTTAGAGTTGTATATTTTCGGAAAGCAATTTTACATTAACACATACGAGTGTCATACATGGCAAAGTCTAAAATAAGACGGTTTCCCGCGTACGACGGATTATTTGTGACTAAACTTTAACGCTTAACTTGTCCACTTTAATGTTTAAAGTGATCATTATAAATTTTTGTTAAAAAATGTCACATTAAGCGTTAAAATATTTACTTGAAACGTTAAAATAGTCACAATTTAGTCTCACGTAACACAACATGTCGACATACGAGTAAGATGCAATTATTCCAAATGAAATTCTTAGACGAGACGATTTCATAACGCGGCGAGACCTGAGTAATTGATCAATTATAAGTAAAAAGGATAGAACAGAGTAAAAATCGGGTGCAATTGATCAATTACGTTTTTAAATAGGAGTTCTCATATACGGAGTGTAAGACCATTTGTTCTATTTTTTTTAGAAAAGTGTAGACGAACTCAATTTGGTGAAGTAAATGCACGAAGGAATTTGGGGAAAACTAGGGAAATAAAAAACCGACCCCGAAACAAAATTGAAGCGGCAAAACTAGAAAAAAGCATGCAATTAGGGTTTCCGATTCAATTTCAATCGATCACTTAATCTTCTTCAATTCGACGAAATTGACTTGCTCATCAATGGCGGACGATGATGAATTTCGTCGAACGACGGATAAAATGCCATGGATTTTCCCCAATTCTCCTCACGAAGAAAACGAAGGCAAGAAATTATGGGGAATTGTTATCTTCAGTTTGATTGGCGCCACTGCAACTACTATGGCTGTATGTTTCTGATTTTTTTGATTGATTCTTTGTTATTTCTGCTGATTATAGTTATTACGTTTTCAATTCGATTCGAATTTAGGTTTTGTTCGATGAATTGTAGCTCTTTCAGTAGTGGTGTGTATCTCCGATTATGTGAATTGATTTGCTGTGATTAGTTGTTTCGAGATGTACGATTGAGCTGAGACGACATTTTGGTTGATATTTTACGGCTGAGAAATCCCAGTGCTGTGCCTTTTTGCTGAGTCTTGAGGGTTTTTGTTGGCGTTTTTTGGACGGATTATCGTAGGAGTTTACTGGTCAGGTTGGATTATTTGGGCAAGTGACACTGAGCCGAAACTTCATAGGGATGAGTCGATGAGAGCGCATCTTAGAAACACAAAGTATGCTGTTATTCGGCGACAATTTAGTGTTTCTAAATAGAATGTTTTTCAACAATACCTCTTTTGGTATAGGGAGTAAGGTAAAAGTACAATGAGGTAAAGAGCGGAGCATAATTAGAGTACATGTTAAGAGGAAAGAAATATGAAACTTAAGTAGCGGAGCATAAATAGAGTACGTGTTAAGAGGAAAAAGAATTTGAACCTTGTGTTAAAGTGTGCTTCACTTGATGCCCCACCATACATATAAACCGACTTTCTAGAATCGAAAAAGTCAAGATGGATTACTTTACTGGATTGCGTGGTGTTTTTATTCGAAAATGGAGTACAATATGTTGGGATTAAATAACACCTAATATCGAATGGTAGTGGTTTTTCTATTTTTGTTTTTTATTTTTTTATTTTCTATTGATGTTGTCATGAAAAAATCAGAGTTCTTTTAGAATTCCGAGATATATGGATGAATGAATATCTCCTTTTTCCGATTGAATATCATCTTAAGAAATTGTTGGTTTGTCAGATTACACAATTGAGACAGTTTGGACGGACTTTTGATTGGCTTTCTGTCCAGGTACCTGTATTTCCTCCTGATTTCATTTGTTTTTCTTTCTCAATGCTGTTTACATCAAGTATCGATTTTAAGAATACATATCTACAGTGAGGCCATCTCATTGTATGGGAAAATTCAAAAGTAATTGTGGTATCTTTCCAAAGTAGCCTAATTAGCCGTATCTTGCTTCAAATGTAACCTTATTGTACATGAGAAGTAACGATATTTTCTTAAGCGCAATGTAAATCAGAAACATATTCTTACGAGTTACGACAAAGTCTAAACAACAAAAATTTCTCAAATTTGCGCACATTTACGCTACCAGCTACTCATACCCACTATCAAACTCCATCAAATCATTAATGTTTTCACCACCGATCACCACAAAGTTTTGAACATAATTTGGGAGCGACTAATTGAAGGAAGAAATCATGGTATGAGATCGGCGGTTTTTGACGTGTCTAGTGGTTAAGTGACGGCAAAGGTTGCTACTTTTGTTAGTGAATGTCTTACGATCAAAATGATGGTTATAGTAGATAATGATAATGATGAAAAATAGAGTAAGGTTTATAGTATAACATAGATATGGAGTTGGTATTGGTGGGTGAGAGTGTACCATAACTATGCTGAGTAAATTAATGATGTCTCATTTGTATAAGATAGCCTCACCATAGAATTACTCTTTTAAAAGTGTCCCAGCTAATTAAAACTCTTAAAATCTAATATTTGTCCGTGCTACCACAACTATAAGTCACTTAGTTTAAAATGGTGCGTCTCGGGCATGCGTTATGCCTAGCTCAAGGTATTGTGAGCTACTAGGTAAAACTATTCTGTGCAACTTCTTGTTGAGGCGCAACAATTATCCACTTGGTTTACAAATTCCATATTTTTTTTTGAGTTGATTCTTTATTACACACCTCTGCTAGCATTAATATCTCTTTTCTCCATATTCTTAGCACTCTTCAAATTCTGAGAAAGGGTTATTGTTGCAGAGTGTTGTATTGAGAAATGTAAATGTTTTTGAAAAGACAGTGAACCAATGGCCCTGAGGCACAACGCTTCACTTCGCCCCTAACACCACATTGTCCCTAGGATATCTGGCACACTCGCCGTGTCAGTGCGCTTAGTGCTATTTGAAACTGCGACCACTGCTTTTTCACGATAAGATGTTGAGATGTTCAATGAATTCAATTATATCCTGTTCCTCGTTTTTCAAAGTGAAAAAAAAAGAAAATAAATAAATGAATCTTTTGCTCTATTGGAAATGGATAGGATTGGCAATAGCTAGAGTGTTTATGATTTGAGCGTTCAATTGTCTGACATTAGTTCACTAATTCAACAGTGAAACAACCTTACATTTTCCTTTTGTTAAGAAGCTTTCTGTTAGCTTAGATCATGGAGGATCCAGGCTAATGAAAGTGAATGTGTCTTCTAGGCACCTTGGCCTTGAAAGTAGACATGGCCAAATTGAATTTGCCGGAGCTGAACTGGAATGGTACAATCCAGATTCCAGAATAGACCTATAACGACCTATTCATGAGCTATCCAAAATGACTAATTTGAAATCGAAATTAAAATTTCAGCACGACGAATGATGAAGAGCCTTAATAGAGATGACCTGAAACAACACAATTAACGTGTAACCATTGACACAAAGGATCCAGAGCCTACATGGCTACGTGTAAGACCTGTGTGTGAGGTCTATTTGACTGACGGTTGCTCACTGCATATATTTTAGATTGTCGGCTTTTCTGAAGATCACTTTTGTGAATGACTGTTGCGTGCGAGTGTGCTACCATAGTTTATGTATTTTCTTGAGAGCAGTTGCCTTCTATTTACTTTCTAGGTACTGCCATGTCGACCATTCTATCGTCAATGTTTTGACCTTGGAATTTGATTTGAATTGTTGATTATTTGTGAGTTCTTTCAGTTGGTGGAAATTTTCTCAATTTTTTGTTTGCCCCTGTATTTTATATGTTGAATTTGTGATATCTATAAAGCTAACTCCTATTTAAATCTGATAAAGTTGTCCAAGATGCAATCAGGAAAAGGAGGAGCTGGTTCTTTTAGATCATCTTTTCAGGAAGAAGCAAGGAGAAAATATAAACAGAGGATGCAAGAGGAGTATGAAGAAGAGATGGAGCGAGTGGTAAGATGTACTTATAAAGAAATTTATGTGAAGATAAGTCTATAGTATACTTGTATTGTTTTGGTTTGATATATAGTGAATGAGGTGCTATGGTTTAGTATTTACCATTCAATCTGCGCGGCAGGCATGTCACTATGTCAGCATCCAACAGAAATCTCATTGTCCCATTTCCTGTAGTATATTCTACATACCGAAGAAATTAGATCCTTGGATGTTTTGCCCAAGTAAGATGATTATGCATGCCTCCGTTTCCACCATGCTCAAACTCGAAATACTGAAATAGTCAGTCTTTTACTAAATAATACTAAGCTGTAAGCCTCGAGTTTTCCAAATCTACCTCCATTATTTCAACTCGCAGCGTCTTTTTGAGTCTTTTTAATCAATAATTCAACATTATACCTCTCACCTCATGAAAAACCAGTAAGTTCATTTCACACAATAACACCGACGCTGTTTATTATTAAATTTTGCTTCCCTCCATTGTGGCACACTGGCACCTTCTACAAGTATCCATGTAGCCCATATTCTTTAGCTCTTAATTCTAACTTTTAAGCTTCTGTGGACAAGTATTTGCTAGCTATAACTTCTTGTATTTGTATTGAGCGAAATGCCTGGTGTTTATCTTTGAGTACTTCGTGGGTGTGCTTAGAACAAAATTGTGCCTCGCATGTCCATTGTCAACTTGGACATATTAAATTATTTTTCTTCTTAAAGCCTTTTATGTGATGGGTGCTTTGAATGGTATTTGAATCACCAAGAAGAAATTGGCGTATCTCAAAACTTGTCGTATTGGATCTCGAGGACTAGTGCATTAATATTATTTTATTGCATTAAAACTTCAATCATAGTTGGAACTCTTTATTGTCGGTTTCTTTCAGCGTGACAAACTGACAATGCATGCTTTTCTTTGCTATAATCTTTGACAGATTTGAAGGTCCTGCTTTTTTTTTCTTATAAGCAAGTAACCTTATTTTTTTTAATGCTCTTACGATGTGATACTATAGTTGGCTGATCTGTCATTAGTTTATAATTCTGAATCTCGCAGGAGCGTATACGTCGCATGCAAAGTGTTTTCAATAGAGAAAGAAACAAGTATAAAAGCAGTTACGAGAGTTGGAGGGAATATGGACCTAATGGCGCTGCCGGTGCATATCATCAGAATGCTCAGCGAGAGGATTGGTATTGGACGTATGATTCATCCTTTAAAGACCGAAAGGCTAATCATAAACAGAGACCTCAGCAATCTGGAAATTATTCTTTATCTCGCCATTATGCAGTTTTAGGTCTTGAAAGGTACGCAGTAATAATTATACTTTCTATTTTGTGATGGACTCATTGCCGTGGCTTAGCTTCAATGCTTTTAGTTGTACTGTGTATGCCTTTTTCTGTAGTAGTTACATTCCTTATTCATGTTTTCATGTTTTTGACTTCTTATCTTGAAATACTTAATTCATTGTGTGTATATGCTCTCTATTGACCTGAACATTGGGCTTGACGGTGGGGGAAGTTGCTCCGAAATCGTATATAGTTTACGAAAATTATGGCTAGCTTAAATAAAAAAAAATGGAAACTGAGGGTGAGAATCCCACTTGAAATGGCATTTAAAATTGTTAAGCTGAGGGTGAGAAATGAGAATCGATGACGTGACATTTTAGGATAGTTATGGCGGACTTAACCCTAAATCATAAATATACTTATTTTCGTAAACTGCCAATCTTGCATATTTCGAGCCATTCTTGATTTTCTTTCCTTGGTGGTACTAACTTGGGTTTAAGTTTTAGTTTTCTGCTATTTTTCAACTTCTCACATTAATGCATATAAAATGATATTGATGGTTATGGATTTATACGTCAAATCAACATGATATTTTCTTATTATCTGCAGGTCACGAGTGAAACCGTATACAGATGAAGAGATTAAGGTAGGTTAATTGTTTTTATATTTTTTTAACCTCCATCTCTTAGGGTATTAGCATCTTTATATTTCCAAATTTAAGTGAATTTAAATTCCGTTTTTTGGCGTTCACTCCGTATTTGGTAGTGGCATACTACATCTGCAATCTTATCCTGCATGCTGTTTTTACCTTGCAGACGGCTTTCAGGGCAAAGGCGTTAGAATACCATCCTGATCAAAACCAGGACAATAAAGGTGATAAGTGCTTGAGAAATGTTTTATATTTGTAGACGTAAGTCATTATTTGGATTAGACATTAAAAAAAGAGAAGGGGAGGAAGAAGGGTTTTCTGTTTTCTCCCTAATTCTCTTATTCCGAAAAAGATTTTGATTGCCTTATAAGAAGTAAATGGATTGTCCCGTCTTCCTCAAACCCAACCTACTATCCAATTAAGGGAAAATTACAACCATGGCTTAAATGTCGGTGCCAATGATATATTGACATGTGACCTACCGTTTTAAGGTTTTTGAGGTTATTGACTTATCGCAATTGCATTTTGGGCTATGTTTCCTGAGATTGAACCTCAATAACTTATTCTGAGATCAATTATTAAACCCAGTTGTAATTCCGTGATTATTATTCCCTGTCCTTTTTTGTTCAAATCCCTCTATCCAAACATTGGAATTGTTGTGGACTGCTTTGTCTTATTATTCTATTGACAATTGATACATGTATTTTTAAACAGAGGTTGCGGAAGCTAAATTCAAAGAGGTTATGGTGTCCTACGAAGCTATAAAATCAGAAAGGAAGAACATGAAGTAGTCGACTCTGAATGACGTTTGAATCTTAAAAGGAATGGTTGAAGTTTCAACTTCTATCATGGTTGGGACGTCAAAATTACCCGTCCAACCACTTTTTCGACACCAATCAAGTTTTTATTCTGTACAACTAATACTATAAAAGTTAGAAACTCAAGCGCACAAGTCTCGGCTGAACCTTCCAAGGCCCGTTGCTGCTGTAGTGCTGTATACATCGAAATATACCGTCGAGTGTTCTTCGGCTTCATGGCACAAACGAGTGCCTATGTATTTTATGTAAACATTTTTTTCTTCACACTTCGAAGTAGTTGAATTTTGTTCTACCATGTTGCGGGATGTAAATAGAATAATTCTACTGTTGGTGCATTAATACGAAGTATCAGTTACTTGACTCATTGTATATGTTATGGATTCAAATAATTAACCGAATTCTTTTTTTTTTTTTTTTTTTTTTTGTTCGGCAATTTCATACTCCGTATGCAGTATGTATTAGTTAAAATACGGGGTGTAACGTGTAATTGTAAAGTTTTCATTTTGATGAAAGTGAGCAATATTTTTTCTGTAGAACAAAGGTTGAAGCATACTCGAGTTTGGGCATGGATGAGACTCGCCAATTCAGTGCGCACAGTCCATAGCACCACTGTTATCAGGTTCGTGAATTTGAAGTAAGCCATACACATTCTGATTGTAAGTTAAATTTCTTTCCTTTTCGTATACAATGTTCTTCCCACGCTGAATAATTTGACTAGTAATGCGATAATCTCAATAAAACAGATGTTTGTAAATACGTAGAAAATACTCTTTAGATGACACTAGCAGATAAATAATACGAGTAATAAAAATAGCATAAGAAAATGGTCGTTTGCAGAGATCAAATTTATTTGCTGGGTTCCGAGGAGATCGAAGCATCATCAGGAGTGAGGAAGGCAGAAACAGGAAAGGACTTGGTAATTCCGAGACCGGTACTGAAGTGTATCTTCCCTGAACAAGGTTGGTCGACGCTCATCTCAGTTATCGTGATCCACAACATAAGTTGCTTGCTTTTCACCCCTTTCACCTTCTTCATCCTCCCTTTTTCCACGTAGCACGTCACCTGCGTACACACGTCCGTCAGTTCATAGTTTCATACAAAGACTGCAAATCGTAAGTAATATGAGCATCAGTTTATATATAAAGTGGAACACGTTACCTCAGTGGCGTAACTGACGAGGCTCTTGGTTCCTTCGAAATAATGCTGAGAGGGTGCTTTCTGCTTCATCCAGACGAACCCCGTCTCACGCACCCGCCCACACTCGACCAGCTCCTTCAACGGCATTACCCCCTTTGGAAACCCGAGCTCCTCCAGAAGCTCCAACGACTGCTTTGCACACGCTTCTGCTCCATACACCGTCTCCGCCCCTGCTCGCTCATCCTTCTTCACCTCCACCACGCTACTTCCACTTGCCATTTTATCGTTTTGACGGTTTTTGTTTCCAACTTATTAACTCGAGCAATAATAATTGAAACTAATAAGTATCAAATACATGTTTCTGGGGTATTAATAATAAATCTTCATTTCTGTATGAAGGACAAGAGTTTGGTGGATGGAAGTTGAACTAATATTAAGACTTGTCCATATTAATTCAATGCTTGTTTACCTAATTAGGAGTAAGTCTTGCATAAAACCGTTTCACGCGTGCGACGGAGTTCTTATGAGTAAAATGTGACTATTTTAATGCTTATAGTGATCACTTTAACGCTAAATGTGACCATTTTAAAGCTCCATAAAATGGTCACTTTAAACGTTAAAAAAGTCACTTTAAACCTTAAAGTAGGCACATTTTAGTCGCAAATATCTCGTCGCACGCGTGAAACGGTTTTATGTGAGCATTTGTGATACGTCCAATGACCAATATTGTTTACCAAAGTTAGTTGTTCTAATGTTTCTGCTAACAATCTAAAACAATTTATGAGCTCACTATAAATGGGATGATTTTGTCTTGTTAAATGCTAATTATTTATAATCTAAAACTTAAAATGGTTAATACATTTGTAATACTCGGGAATTTCGTGTCTTAGTTTAGTACGTCAAGTAGTGTAATTAGATGTTCACGTCTTTAATTAGGTTAGAAGTCGTTTAGGGGAACGAATCAAAGCGTAAAAACCAAAGAGGTACCACCGGCTTGGTCCATCGGAGGCATGCCTCTAATTGTTTGACCGGATTGTGGTGGTTTAGTCCAACTCGTCCGCGTACTAAGTGTCGTGTCATTTCTACGATTTTTGTCACCCTTTCTTATTTTGGTCTATATCTAGAATTTCGGGGTTTTCATTCCAGACTTTTAGATGTATAGAATCGATAGAATTAGCGTAGTCGACGATTAATTTGTTGTTTGTGTGTAGACGGGGGTGTCGTAGAAGATCCTTTTAGAAGTTTGAAGCACTTTGGTGCTTCTTGACAAGGTAAGAGTAGCGTAAGACTGTATCTTCAATTTCATTCCACAATTTTCTTCTATTCGTTTTGGCACAAAGAGTAAAGACTAAGAACCTGTTCTTTCGGACTTTTAAAGCTGAATCAATCGATTCGAATCAATCGAATTTGGTGAAATGAGTGAATCGAATCAATCAATCGAAGAAATCAAGTGAGCCGAATGAATGAATCGAATCGAATCAATGGAATTAATCGAATCAAGTGAAGTGAGTTGAATGAATCAAATGAAAATAAAATTTGGAAAGAACAGTCTCCAAGTAATAAACAAATGTTAAGTGCAACAGGAAAAATTAAAAGAAAACCGTGAAATTTTTTTTCCGAAAAAATTAAAAGAAAATGATAAAATAGATATAATAACATACAAGAAGTATCATGTTTCGAAAAAAAAAAAACAACAATAAGTATCACTTAATACGGATAGATCCGTTTAGTACGAAGTATATACTATAAGTATCAGTTAAGTTAGGTTAGACAGATAAATCGGTTCGAAGCTTAAAACGGTTCAAATGACGGGATTTCAGAAGACCGTTGGTGAAGTAGGTGGATGATTGAACAAGGCAGGTGAAATGGTAGGATTGTAGGTGACATGAAACCGGGGGAAGCTGCCACAAATCTCACTCAAGTTTGATGAAAATGATGGATAAAATAGTTAACAGCTGTTGAAACAAACATAAATGTAACAATTACTACTATTATTATTATTATTATTATTATTAGGATTAGGATTAGGATTAAATATTAACTAGTTGGCGTGTCCGTCCCCGTCCGCCCGTCCGGGCTATCTATCATTATTATTAAGATTTAAAAATAAGTATAAAATGTAATTTTTATATATTTTTCTAGTTTATATATTTACCAATTATGATACTCCGTATAATTTTCTATGATATTTAATATGACAAAATTTCTAAAATATAAATACTAAGACCATGTTCTTTTCGGCTTTTATCGTATTTAATATGATAATTTTCTAAAATCTATGATTTATCATATTTGTTTTTCGTTTATTTGCTAATTATATTTTATAATACTTACCTAATACTATTTTTTTTTTCCTTTAACTTATTTATTAAATCAAATATTATTTGACTTTTTAAAATTCTATGAATTACCATATTTCTTTTGCTCTTTCATTTTTTTTTTAATATTTTAAAATATACTGTAACTTACTTATATTTTTTCCCCTTAACTTGAATATTTAATCCAATATATTTAAGGCAAAATATGTATTCTTCAATTTTGCTATCCTACAATTTTAAGGATTCCAATTGTAGATTTAGTATTATATTTTAGATTACATATGTTGATTATACTACACCATCTTCTTCTTTTTTCTTTTTTCTTTTTTTTTTCTTTTTTTTTTTCTTTTTTTGTTAATTACATATATTCTCTTTTTGTTATGTTAAAATGGGGTAATAAAGAAATTAGAATTTTGTCATTAAATCAAACTTTACCCTATCACTATACTAAACATGTTTTTTTTTTTTTGTTTTTTTTTTTTCTTAATTAGCAAATGTTCTTATACAAAATTGAGATTAACAATCAAATCAAAACTTAATACTATTAAACTACGGAGTAACTAAAAGATTACGCATTAAGCATTACAAATATTATTATACAACCATATCTAATAACTTGATTTAAAAATAAGATAATCGATAGATATTGTATATCACTTTTACCTTTCATGTTACATATTCTTTCCTTTCATGTTACATATTCATTAGTTTTTCTATTGGGTTATAATCAAGTTTGTTCAATAAAAAAACTTCAAATCTTGAACGTAAAATATAAATCTACAATATACAAAGAAAAAAAATCAGCAGTAATTTAATCAAGCTATGTTTAAGTATCGAACATAGTAATTAAGAAATAAAAATATTCAAATTTTAAACACTCTTATCAAATACACCGTAAAAAATAAATTTAACACAAATTGTAAGGTAAAGTACATACCTAAAAAGATCTAGCTAAAGTTTTTGATGTATATATATACAAAAAGGGATGAGGACTTACTTAAAAATTAAATAAGGTAATTATGTGTCATATAATTATTTATTTTGAAATTATTATTTTTCTTCTCAATTAAAAACATCTTATGTTAATATTTTTCATCTAAAATTCTAGTAATAGTAGAATTATAAATAATACTAATATTAATTTTTTAGACCAATTATATTGTGACAAATGTCGACCATAGAGACCATGGTTTCTGTTATATATATATATATATATTAGATGAAATGAAAAATTAATGAGTTTGTTACGTTAAAATCGCAAAAGTTGTGACGGATTTGTTGACATAATTAAGATCTACTGCAAAATCAATATTAAATTAACACTTTCTTAACCACTAGATCAGAACATTTTCAATCGTATTCCTTTCAAATACACCCATGTACCACTGCAGAGATAATTTTGCATAATATTATGGTTTCACTTGTGAAGAAAATTAATCTATCTAGTTTCACTTCACCATTCGCCTTGCTTAAACTCGATAAAACACCGGAATTCACATCCTTGTTCGATCATCCTATCTCCCCGTCCAAACGGGTACGAAAAGCATCAACGACAACACAAAAAAAGAAACCGTAGTGGGCTCGATAATTTTGAACTACTTCCTCTTACTAACCAGAGTTACATGTGCGTTCATTCATCTTCGACACGGTTCGTAGTTCCTTGCTACAAAAAAAGAGGGAATAGACTCCAAAATAACTAGAAAGGAATAAACTACACAACCGATTAAAAAAATTCGAATTTTTTCTCGTTGAAAGAACACCATGGTCACTACTCAGTACTCACCACCTCGAATTCGTGGTTCGATCATCATACAACATCCAGCTCTCGATCGACCATCCCTTTGTTTTCAAACAATGTCATGAGGGAAGGGAAGAAGGGATATGAGTTTTCCGTTCAAATCTTTTCCGTCTGAAAATATTTTAATTTGACTTGTAGGGTAGAAACTTACTGCTCATTTGTCTCCAAAACACAGCCAATTATCTAAACAACGGAAATTATCGCCTTCTGTACCAGTCCAAATCCCTTGTGACCGAGACACGACCTTCCATTCTCGCAGCTACAAGGCTCATACCCTAATATAATACTCTCATCGCCTCTTGTATCCTTGTAATTCATGCAAGAACTAAACTGTCCATTTTGTGTTCCCTACGAAGTTCTACAGCTGTACATTGTCATTCTTCGTCGACTAGTCAACCTGTTCACCGATCAAATCGAGACCAACCAACAAAAACGAAATCCCTTGAAAAAGCAAGAAGTAGAAATGAATGCCCTGAGCCGAGAGAAGACTCCTAGCTGCAGCCGTCAACAACAGGAACGCGAGGCACAGTTCCTTCATATAAATCCGATTGTGCTTCCGCTTCTTCTTATTCTTGGACCGATTTTGCACGATTGTAGGTTCTGAAGACCCTCTTTGGTGTAACGGTTCTTTCTCGCCTAAGACGACGAGGTCGCCCTCAGATGAACGGCCAGATTTCTTTGTCACAACCCACTCGTACGCACTACCCAATTGAAATAACCCGGAAATCATAGCATTAAACTTGGTGACCGACATTGTGTTTTCGAAAAGGAGATAAGGGACGATGAACGGGAATGATTTTGGCGCTGGGAGGATGTTCAGGAAGGACATAGCAGCCGGGATGTAGCACACGACCCATGCAGGTAGCTCGGCCTCCGGGATGAACATCGTCATCGGAAGTATTATACAGAAGAGAGTGAAGGAATAAAAGGGCAAAATCAATTTCCTTAGAAGGAAAAATAGAAAGATCATATTCGCCTTCTTCCAAAAGCCAATCTGCAAGTTAGTAACGAGACGGGGATTTCATTAAAATTATACGGAGTATTAGATCTTGATCGTGTCCACGACTGTGATAAAAGACCGTAATGTTAAAGATTGTGATCATTTTATCTCAAATTACCTTTGCTTTGATGACATCAGGCAAACAAAGTCGGAATAACTGCATCGGCCCTGAATGCCATCGATGTTGTTGCTTCCTATAAGCTTCATAAGACTCGGGTAATTCACATTGACACTACAACAAAAACAGAGGCAACGAGTAAAACGCCGTCAATATCAAAGGTAAAAAGCACTCCAATAATACAATATTAATGCAAGTGAAGTAGCTATCAAATTGAAACCTACCGAATTTGTAACATAATAAAAGCCAACATAAAGGCTTCCATCTAATTGATTACGACAATGTTCTTTTGGACTTAAACTTGTCGAACTAAACCGAATCTATTTGAATTATCTCAATGAAACTTATCTGAATTGAATTGAACTGAAAGTCTAAAAGAATAACACATAAGAACGGGAAACGCTGTTGCGGCATTACCTCGACATCATTTAGGTAGACAAACTTCCAGCCTTTGAGATGTGCACGGACAGCGATGTCCATGTCCTCGACAGTGGTTCTCTCTAACCACCCACCAGACTCTTCAAGTGCCTTTATTCTCCACACTCCCGCTGTACCATTGAACCCGAAGAAGTTGATGAAGATACCATTTACCTGCTGCTCCACTTCGAAATGGAACGACAAGTTAATGTACTGCAGCCTCGTTAGCAGATTCTCGTCTTTGTTAACGAATGACCACCTTGCTTGTACTAATCCAACCTCTTCATTGTCCTGTTCATTTCCGTAACACTCACATTAAGAACAATCGTATCAATCCACTTCAATAATCATGCACCACATTCACAATTACAGCATCATCATCAACTTTTGATATGAACAACCGTTTTCAAAACTCGTCTACTTTACTAATATTGATTTGCTCAAGAAATAACATTGAATCACTCTATTAGAACTCGTGTGAATTCAAGTCGACATCATGAGAATGGAAACATCAATCAACTAACTGCCAAGTAAACAACAATTGATATATTACCTTGAAATGAACTACAGTTCGCTTGAGAAAACTACGCGCAGGCTGAAAATCAGCATCAAAGATGGCAACAAACTCGTAATCCTTAACGTAATTACAGCTCATAGCAGACTTAAGATTACCGGCTTTGTAACCTTCTCTATCAACCCTATGTCGATACACGATGTTGGCACCTTCCGCCTGCCATTTATGCACCTCCTCCTGAATCAACATTTGCGTAGTCGTATCATCCGAGTCATCCAAAACTTGCACCAACATCCTCTCTTTCGGCCAGTCTAAGTTGCACACAGCTCCTATACTCTGCTGATACACCTATATATAATCGAAAAACCACAACTTACATAACCAATCACACAAACAAAAAAAACAAGAAGTCTCATTTGATACCGTCTCACATGGCTCACATACATGTGAGAGGTACCGTCTCATGCAAGAATTTGTGATAAAACAATCATGTATCCTACAATGCCACTGAATGAACCGTTTTTGGAAAATGTCGCAATTTCACTGAACTACATTGTCATTTTGTAAAAGCTAGTATACATAAAAGACGTAAAGTTGACATTATTTGAGCACTGACCTCACGCTCATTACACATGGGGATTTGAACAAGCACCATAGGAAAATAGGCACCAGAATCACCACCCTCAAGATCAACAACACAACCCATTTTCGAGACGGGTTTAATCTTCCTAAAACGGATCCAAAAACAACCCAAACACAAGACCAACCTATCCAACGACTGAACCAAAAACAAAACTATACACCCATTCGCAAGCCACTGCAACGGCGGCGCAAGGTAATTCACCCGAACCACAACCCAAACCGCATAAACCGAATCCAAAAAACCCGAAAACTCAAACCCGTCTTCCAACCCGACAACCACAATCCGCCGGAGCTCCACCCCATTCAAGTACGCCAACACTTCCAACCCCAACAACGCCACGCAAAAGTACAACACAAACTTGATGAACCGGGCCCGGTCCGAGTCGGTCTCGCCGGAGACGACGCGGCGTCGCACGGCGGCGGATAAGCCGACGGCGGCGGCGCCGGCGGAGGAAAGACATCCCGCCGCACGGTGCGCTTTCAAGAGAAGAACCCACGTCAATTGCTTGGCGTTTTTGCCACGTGTCCTTCTCTTCTTGTGATATCTATGAAACAATACGTCGTCGTTTTCTTCTTCGTTGTCGTCTTCTTCTTCATCATCATCTTCATCTTCTTCCTCTGAGATTGACCAATTTGGGTTCTCCATTTTGACGACGACCGGCGTACCACGGTGGTTCTTCGGCTCTTTTCCGCCACCCCACCACGGCGCCATTTTCAATATTACTTTTTTTTTTTTTTTTTGTTTGGGTAAAAAAGAAAAGATTTTTGAGGGAAAAATCAGAAAAATGGTGGCATTTAAGAAAAAAAAGAGGAAGAAGGTGGAAAGACAGGTATGAAACAGAGTTAAACGCAAGCTCAACACGTCTATAAATTTCTAATTTTTGTT
This sequence comes from Dianthus caryophyllus, assembly GCA_023091065.1. Classification (NCBI taxonomy): domain Eukaryota; kingdom Viridiplantae; phylum Streptophyta; class Magnoliopsida; order Caryophyllales; family Caryophyllaceae; genus Dianthus; species Dianthus caryophyllus. Next base: position 6,098,640 of record CM041517.1, read on the forward strand.
TGTTTTTTTGTTGGTTTGAAGGTGAGAAATAGAAAGTTGCAAACTTTAATAATCTGGGCAAAATAACAGTCAAGTTTAAGAATTGTTTGATGATTGATAATGATACTTTAACTTCAAATTAATAATTGATGATTTTATAGAATTAATTAATTAATTAATAATTGGTTGAAAAGAAAATTTATTCACCTGCTGAGAATCTGAGATAGACACGTTAGGTTTTGAGATTTGAATTTATTGAAATAAATATATAAAATGTTGAATTAAATCCCAGAATTTATTTAGGATTAATTATCAATTACAGCCTAATAAAAACCCAAATTTGCAAAGGGTATTAATTTTTCATATACGAATTTTACTCAAGTTATATACTTTTTGTCATTATTTTTCCCATCCTACCCTTTTTACTCAAAGAATATACAGAATTCTCTCTTATTAATTTTTTACCAAATCTTAAATCAAATTCAATCAAGTTTCTAAATTTTCAATGATAAATTTCAATCATAAATTCAATGAACTAATAATTGTCTTTTAATTTTAATTTTGTGTTTAGATTATTGAATTTTATTAAAAATTGAGTAAAAAAAAAAAAGAAAATACAAAAAAAAAAAAAAAAAAAGAAACCAAGTAGCAGCAACCCAAAGAAAAAGGAAAAAAAAATAATAATCCGCCTGCCCCTGTGGCCACCGCAACCCACCGGCCACCCCCTGCCACTGCCGGCCAACGTCGGCCACCGCCTGCCACCGCACTTTTACCCACCCAATCCCTCCTTCTAACACCAATTAACATCCACCAAATCACCCCCAAAATTACCAACCACCGCCACGTGGCCCAACGCGTCCCACCGCCGGCCCACCGCGTCCCCCCGCCATCCCACCACCGGCCCACTGCGCTCCACCGCCGCCTGCCCCACAGCTCTACCCACCCACCCACCTCCCACCTTCTACCTCCAACAAACCCTAATTAAAAAAATTATAATTAAATTGATTAAAAATTAATAAAATTCAATAATCTAAACACAAATTTGAAATTAAAAGACAATTACATTGAATTTATGATTGAAGTTCATGATTGGAAATTTAAAAAATTGATTGAAATTGATTAAGATTTGGTAGAAAATTAAAAAGAGAGAATTTTGTATATTCTTGGAGTAAAAAAGGGTAGGGTGGGAAAAATAATGACAAAAAGTATATAACTTGAGTAAAATCCGTATATGAAAAATCAATTACGATTTGCAAATTACAGCCACATTAAAACTTTTTAATATTTTACAGCCATAAACGGAGCTCCGTTTTGAATTTACAGCCAAAACGGAGCAAAAATACACTTAAATGAATTAAAAACTCATAAATTCAATTTTGAAGCCTAAATTTCATGTGGCTAGACGAAAATGCCCCTCCCTCTATTATTACATTAAACCAGTTGCCCCTCCCTCTATATGCTCATAAAATAATTTTCAATCTCAAATTAAAAATTAGGGTTCCTCTCTCTCCTAAAGTAATTTGAAAGCAACATTAGTAAAAATCAATTCAATTACCCAACTGAAAACAAATACAAAAACCCCCAAAATTGTTCAATTCTGAAAAAAAAATTAGGGTTCCCACTAAACGCCTTCATTGAAGACCACATGCAACTCGAAAATCGCCAAAATTTAGGGTTTTAGAGAAATCAAAAGCCAAATGAGTATTGACGCAAACATAGATAAGAAAACACTACCTTTTATGTTGAAGATGCTTATTAATCTTCAATTATAAACGACGATGAGAAGACAAATCTTTTATGGATTGCTACTTTGTGTTTTTCATGAGGCAAAAACTAAAGCTTCCATGAGAATACTTGTATGAAATGATCAGGTGGGTTTGAATGATAAGGGGAAGAGAAAGACGAAGAAATGAAAGAAGACAGGAGAGTAAAAAAGAGAAGGAAAGCCTAAAAAAAAATTAGAGAGAAGTCAATAAATCTAATTAAAATATAAAGAGAGGAGTCAATAAGTAAATACATCCCACTTAAATGAAGAAACTAATACTTCATTATATTTTTCACTTAAAACGAATACAATTTAAAAGAAAAACGACTTTAGTGGCTGTAAAAAAATAAAAAATTTTAATTTGGCTGTAATTCATAAATTCGACTTTTTATGTGGCTGTAATTGACAATTAAGCCATTTATTTATTTGTTTTTTTTTTTTTTTTTTTTGTTTTTGTTTACAGAGATAAGAGAAGGGTGAATATAGTTAAACAATAAAGAAAAGAGAGGACTATTTTACCAGAGGAAGAACTTTTGGCCCTTTTCCTGTGAAGGATTTGGGGGCCAAACAAAAGATGAATTTGGGACTAGTTATTTATTATAGAGATGAGATGGGGTAATTCTTATTTACTAATGTTATGATGATAAGTTTTATTTTATTTTTCTATTGCAATTTTTATTTTTGTTTAAAGAAAAAAATGTTTGAATTATCAATAATATGTACAATAAATATATCATTTCATTTTTCACATTTATTGAGTGTTCGAGACGTATGTTGGAACTGAAATATCTATTGTTTCACACGAGTAATTTTTTTAAAATTTGGATAGTAATATTGTACTCTCATTAAACAAAATCAAACAATATCACACATGGCCATATTTTCACTTATAGATAGTCGGAAATTTCAAAGTTTCCCGACATAGATGAATAGTGTCAAAAAAAAAAAAATACAGTGTTTGAAGTTGAATAAAGGGAGTATTAATTTTTTCTAGAACTCTGAATTGTTTCTAGTTGTCACAATCGATAATTTTCGATTGTTTTATGTATGTAAAATCAACACTAAAAGGTTACAAGTCTAACGCATTGATTAAGCGCTTGAAAGCACGTCTTGTTATATTTGATAATTATCGAATTGAGGGCCTGAATTATGATATGGCATTTGCTCATGTTGTTAAGATGACCACGGTTCGTATATTTCTAGCTATATTAGTGCTACAAAGAATTGTGCACTCCATCAAATGGATGTACACAATGCCTTCCTCCATGGTGATTAACAAGAAGTATATAACTGTCTCCCGTCTATTTCACATTTTTGATATTAGGCGCAACCCACAGTTAGCGGTCTTCAGAAAGCCTTGTATCCTCGTACGGGCTCATGGCTCAAGCCATTCAAGATCGTATCAATTCTCCAGCTTGGTTCCCTCATCGGGTCAACTAGCTGATGACATTCTTACCGGAACGTTAGGCCCGTCCAAGTTTGGTATACTTTTCTAGGCAAGTTGGGCACTACGAACCTTCATATTCGTTCGAACTCGAAGAACAAGGGCTCTACATAAGCTGGACTAGACATTTTGTTATACTTTGTGATGGGTTGAGTCCATATTAGCTTATATTTGTATTTCCAATTATCGTTAATGGAACCAAGTCAAATTTTTAGTAATTTATCACAAGGAATACGTAAAATAAAGGGATAATCACCGTAAAAAGGATAACGTAAAGAATTGGGTGGATGAATACACGTACGCTACCGACAGGCTGCTACAAAAATCAACCTCATATCTGATCTATCAAATAAATTAAATCCACTTTACATTACAAAGAAAAAAAAAAAAAATCCTAGAACACCATACAAATATAATCAATCAAAACACAGGAAAACCATTGTTAGCAAATATTAATAAACACTTCTCGAAATCTACAAGATATAATAACCAAGATCAACAAGCCATAACACCGGCGCTCTCAATTTACACGAGGTTGCGCAGATCTAGCAAAGCCGTCTTCCTCTTTAAAACGCGAAGAAAAGTCAGGAGCTGAGCACCTATACAACACCAAACTAAGGGCTTTTTTTAAGGCAATGCCCCGCCCCATATATCCTGCAAACATACATGATTTTCGTTTTCGAGTCGAGTAATTTTGGCCAGCCAACTAAATTATTCATTCAATGTTCTGTTAGGAGTAATCAGGAAAACCTGTTGCATTTCCCATTGTATTTGCTATAGCTCAGTCTTTGAGTTTCCTGTCAAATTTCGGCAACATTATATGTAAATGCCATTTTCATATATATGGCAATATAGTTCCAATAATCCCATGGTTCAGCAAAGTTCATTAAAATATACGGAGTACTTCGTAAGTAATTAGCAGATTTTGAAATTAATTTTTACTTTTATGAAAAAAATGGCATCTTTTCTTAAACTTTTTTGTTTTGAAAAAAAATACACCTTATATCTTAAATTTACGCTTAAGTTTTGGGTTGAGTTGTTTTCCGACAAATTATATGAAGTACTCCGTAAAAAACAAAACATGTTTCTCATACTTCTATTTCACAATAAAAGTTTCTTTTTTCCATATACATGCGTATGAGTTACGACAAGGTATTTATGACTAAACTGTGACCGTAACATTTTTTAGAATTACTATGATCATTATGGAGTAAAGTACGACCATTATATAGGACTTAAAATGGTCGCAATAATCAAAATAACAGTCACATTTTAGTCAGCAATACTATGTGTGTTACGCTAAGTCGTATATAATGCTAAAACAATTAAACCGAAAAGCGCACATAAAATTTTTACCATTTGGTCCAAGACCATTAATAGGTGTGTTGGGGTCAAAACCCATTTGAAGAAGACTTTGTAGGTCACCATCCCAAACAGCCTGTATGTACCATGAAAAGTTGAACATGCTTTTAATACCAAACAATATTTCACTATCAATATTGCAAGAGTTTTAAGGTACTTTGGTAAGATGTAAAAGGGACCCTTTTGTGTACCTGTGACATGTGATGATATTGTGAGGCTGAATTTGGCATGCTGGTCATACTTTGATGAATTCCCTGACTAAAGTTGTGGGTCGAGCTCATTCCTTGGTCAAATCCGAGTATCGGTGGACCGCTTCCTCGTGATTGAAGAATCTACGCAAGTATTTGAAACCAAATTAGTTAATTAGTCTCATTTGACTTTTGTAAGGTAAGGAAATGGGTGTACGTGTACGATATGTAAAGTTTTGGAGGATTCCGCTTACATCTTTGGACAAGAGTTGCTCGATGTTGAAGTTTAATTCTGGATTAACAGTAGCGAGTTTCATCGATAGGAACTGCAAAACAGACGCATACATCTTCTGTAAATTGTAGGAATAAATTTAAATATGGACTAATTTGGCTAGCAGAAAAGCGTCTCTTAGGTGAACATAACCGAGACACTAAAGCAACTAGATGAATACGATTTCTCACCTCAACCTGCTGTTGAAGTGATTGCACATAGTTAATTATCTCATCTAACATCACTGCTTTCCCAGTAATCTACACATAACAAGCAAATATATCAAACGAATTTTTTTATGGAATGAAAACCAGGTTTCCGAACGACAACTGAATAATCCGCGCGCAGCGCAAACAACGTACCTTGTTACACCCAGGAACTAGCTCTTGAAGTAGTCTCATCCTCTCACTAATTTTTTCTCGCCTTACCTATGGTGCGATAATATCAGGTTCAGCGCAAATTTTGACCAATAATATTTACAAAAAAGAACATTTTTGACAGGCATACAAGATCACGACATATTTACCCGTTCTGCAAGGCTGTGACTATTTGTTGCCTGGCCACGTCTAGCTCTCACATGAATGTAATTTTGTTTGGAAGCGTCATCGCAATGAGAATCGTCTTTCACTTGTTTGCCTGTTTGTTTGTTCGGAGAATTGTCGGTAGCATTTTGCTCAGATTTCTCCCATTTTTCATTTCGTTCTCTTGAGCCCAAAGTTTCACTAGAAGGGTCTTTTTGCAGATGTCCTTCACCAGCCTATCACGCACAAAACTCGGTTAGTTAACTACTACGCCATGCAAGTATGCAACTATCACCAAGTCAAACTTAACATAATCCTCACTCCAACGAGTATACACAGTTGACGTGTGACCTTGGCATCTTTCCCAAGACAAAAAAAGGCCACGGAAACCAGAAAAACTCCTAAAAATTTACACTGCCTCAGCACAAAAGAATAAATCAGCAAATTATAACCAGTATTATGTGTGCACAAGGGCACCGACAAATAACTCAAATCTCTTTGATTTTTCAAACAGTATTGCTGCATAACATCATCCGAAACCAAGCTATCTCCTCAATGTATGCAACAAGTTGAGGGGGAAAAAAAACCTTAAGAATAATATTCGGGATAGTTTGAGATACCTTAATGATTGAGCCATAAAACTAATTAAATCAAGAACAGTTTCCCCGCTAACTCAAAAGTCAAATCAATTTATAACATATCTAATAGCGAAGACCTAAAAATCGTGCTTCAACATCAACAAAATCGTTTGCTCATCAACCTAAAAACACACAACAAAACGCTCAATAACGACATCAATTTACCTTAGTGATAGGAGAACTAGGCTCGGAACCCCTCTTTCTTTTCCCATTCGGCGACACTCCAACAGATCTCCCTTCTGATATCTGGCAACCTCTATCACCCTGAGAATTATACGTGGTCGTCGATTTGTGCAAACCCCCACGTCCACATCCACCAGCGGGGCCCACGAGCTCATGAATATTTCCGCTCCCAAACATATTAAGTTGAGGCAACAATTGAGCAAGGTTTGGATCCACTAAATGAGAGTAATTATTAACCAAGTGAGATGTGCTACTTATTCCTCCTTGGGCCTCAGTAACCATCGACGAGGCGCCAAAATCCGAGCTTTGACCGACAGACAATACCGGATCCCAACCCGCTGGAATCATCAAACCCGATCTCGAATTCTCACCACCACCACCACCAACACCATGCTGCTGCTGATACCCCATTTGTCCACTCCCATTATCACCCATGTTCTATACAAATTTAAACAAAAAAAAGTATAAAAAAAACCCAAGAATGTAAGTAAGCTTGGCATATTTATATACTATATTATATACATACACTTTTTTAACACAAAAACAAATGCAAAAAAGAAGCTCATAATTCATTATTTTACCCAAATAAAGCACAAGAAGACTTTGACCCAAAAATAAAATAAAATCTGAGATAATTGAACATGGAACAAATAAACTACTTTGAAGCTTTTTATAGACACATACAGTCTACAGAAGTGTAAAGCAAAAGAACACATACCCACATAAGATAACCCCCAGAAAAACATAAAAAGTAATCCCCTTTAATTTGTTTCGGGTTTTCGATTTTGGGAATGAGCGTAAATTGACGGTTTTCTAGATCGATTTCGACTAGAAATGGTTTAACATGATAAATTGGATCCAATATAAAAGATAACGGTCAATTTACGCACATTCTCGAAATAAAAAGGTAAACAAATTAAATACATTACACAAATTTTACTTCATAATATGCTGCAAACAGACCAAAAAGTGAAGATTTTTGCAGAGCATAAAGCAAAAAAAAAAAAAAGGAAGAAGAATATGAATTGCATAACATACTTGTAAGTCAAGGTTCATTAACAACTCACCATAATTTACACACAAAAATATAACCCAAGATTCTCTTTTGATCTTCGGCTTAAAGTTAAAACACACAAAAATGATAAAACTTCACCTAAATTATAAGGAATCAAATCAAAAACAACCCTTTTAAAAATAATCGCCCAAAAAAAAAAATGAATTACATCCCTAAAAAAAGAAGGGAATTTGACAGTTGGTTTTAAGTTCTTAATGTTTTATGAGTATCGAATTTTCCCAGAAAAAAAGATTGAATTTTGGGTGTTTGGTGTAAATTTAGAAAGAATCAAATGCTAATTTTGGTTGAATATAGCATGAAATTCTACAAACTTTATGGGATCACAAGGTTAATTAACTTGATAAAATGAAGCTAAGTTGTAAAAAAAAAAAAAAAAAAGCATATAAATGTACAGTAATGATTTTGAAGTACTTCAAGTTAGTAAGAGTTGTTACAGATTAAAATATTAAAAATAATATGGCTTTTACTCTCTCTCTTTTATCTCTTCATAGTATAGCCTAGTTACTTTTGACTTGATTTGACTCAATTACAAATTTAGTAAAACATGAATATTAACATTTAACAATAGAAAAACATAAAAAATAAAAAAATAAAAAAAATTATATTTATTATAAAAAAAAAAAGTCTTTTATAAAATTAAAATACTCCGTATTCTTTCTCATTTGCTTTGTTCTTCCCACTTGTTTAATACTCCATATATGAGTGTTAATCAAGAACAAAGAAAATGTGATATAGTACTCCCTCCGTTTCAGTGAGTTGTTTACAGTAGTTTGACTTTTGTGTAAAGGGAAAAAAGTCAAACTGTAAACAAATGACTGATACAGAGGGAGTATAATTTTTTTTATAAAATATTTTTTATATAATAAAATACTCCCTCTGTTCCAGTGAATTATTTACAGTTTGTCTTTTTTACGAGGGTGATTTGAGACAAGTATAAACAAATAATTGAGACAGAAGGAGTATTTAATAATATAACGCATCAAAAATCAAATAATTGGTAAATAAAGTTGTACGGAGTATATAATTTTTTTAAGATTGTGTTAGAAGATAGTATTCCGTTACGCTATGTATTTGAATTAAACACTTCATTTTACTTTATGTCACTATCAAATAATTTCGAGAATTTTTAGAATTCCTTATAGTGCAATTATGTGTTAATTTTTTGAGTTCAAACTGTGTTGAGGGATTTTATTTCATAACAAGATCCGCCAACTGTAAAACAATTTGCAGAAAGTTTGACGCACAAAAAATATTATTCCCCACATTTATACAAATACGAGCAATATAAGGAGCAATAGTATGGTCTGTTGAGCAATTCAAGTTTCACATTAGTGAGGTAGTAAAGTTTTATCTACTCAAGACACTTACCTAACTTATCAGTTAGAGGCATCATGGGAGTGTCCCAAAAACATATACGTGCGGGCTTGACACAAAACGGATAATATCCTACTGATTAGGTGGTTGGGACGATCTTAACGATTAGTATTAGAGCTTACGGTAAGGCTGAGGAATATGTGTTGGAGGCCCAAGGTAGGGGACCACCACTAAGCGCACCACGATATGTGGGAAACCCTTAACGAGACATAAACGCGGTTGGGAAATCGATGGTACATGGATGCGATTAGAAAATCAATGGTTATGGTTTGAGGAATGAGTGAATGATTGATGTATAGCAATCAAGTTTCACATCGATCGGTGAGATAGGTAAGTTTCACATACTTTATTAGAGGTTTTATATACGATTTTTTTTGTTTGAAAATTAAATTTTGTGAAAGATATTTTGACAACAAATGTAAATATCTTATTGTCGTATAACGATTATTTACATATTTTAAGTTATTTACGGTCAAAGTTTTAAAATTTTGACTTTCTAAAAGTGAAACGGGACTATCATTGTGGAATAGAGGAAGTACTAACATTATTGCCATCTCACTTGACGTGACTGCAAGTACCTACATTAAAACGACGCAAATATTCGTAAACATCATCAACTATTAAGGCTTGTTCTTTCGCGTTTTTTAAAATCTAAAGTGTTCTTAGGTTTTAGAATTTCCTTTTTAATTATTTAACTTTGTATTTCAAGTACTAGAACTCTTGAAATTACACCCTTAAATATATCAGTTTTTAAAAATTACACCCTTGAACAATTTTTTTTTTAACTTACATACGAAAAATAACTTCTGATCATAAATTACACCCAAAAATTTAACTCCGGCAGAAACTTCATACCAATTTGAATTTTGAGGACTTAAATTGAATTTTGGTGACAAAAATACCCTTGTGGGCTTCTTTCTTCTTTTATCATTCAAGTGATTTCCTGAGTTCATTTCTTCATCAATTCAATTGAATTTTATTCTCCCAAATTCGACTAATTAGAGTTTTTATTTTAGGTAAAATATCTTCAAGTTTTTCAGAAATATATCCTCCCACCATCAGTTATAGTTTAACAAAAAAGATGCTACTTACTTCCATTAACTACAAAAAGTCAAAAACTATGCAAATTTTTTGCTTTAATTCTTTTTTGGGGCTATCAAATTTAAGGGTGGAAGCTACATAATTAATTACTTTAAGTATTATTTTATTAATGAAGTTTTCAACTTTTTTGATATTTAGCTCAAGATCTTAATTACTCATCTTTTGTTTTCTCTTTTTCGATTTTCTATCCAAGTTTAAGAAAGATTGTAACTTTTGTAGATAAAATGGGTTCATTGTAATGGATGGTAGAGTAAAAAAAAAAGTTGGGATTTTTAAACATTTAGGAAAATATAGGTCGTTAGCAAAAATAAGTTACTTATGACATGAAAAAACACAAATAGAATCATTATTTTTGTGGGTTTATCATAAATTATCCATCTTTTGATCAAATAATTAGGTTGCACACCAAGTATTTGAGAAATTACCTAATTGAAAGTGGAGGAACAAGGGGTTAACAAAAGAGGGTTTTAATAGTGGATTTTGTTGGTGTTATGATGAAATATGAAGGGTACAACAAGGGGAGGGGTGAAAAAAAAAAGTATGGTACTTTATCGAGGAAAAGTTGAGTCGAAAGTTGTGGTGGTAAAAAATAAGGCATGAAGAAAGAGTAAGGGAGAAAAAATGGTGGGAGTAATGAAGAAACCCTTGAGTGGTTTAAAGATTAATTTGAGAAAGAGTAAAGGAGAAAAAATGTGGGAGTAATGAAGGTTAGGGAGGGCCGGAGGGGTGAGTAAATTAGAAAATAAAACAAGGGCAATTCGGTCATAAAATGGTAATTAACACCGGAAATCTCACTTTGGTGTAAATTTAGAAAAATAACAATATTCTGGATGTAAGTTAAAAAAAAAATTGTTCAAGGGTGTAATTTTCAAAAAGTGATATATTTAAGGGTGTAATCAACAATTTACTCTAAATTTTATCAACTTTTCTGAAATTTTCTGAAAATGTTTGATAAGTTAAGTAAAATAATTTTAAAAAAACAATCCCTTAGTCGCCGCCATAGGTGTCTTTTGTGTTTTGCATTATCTTGTTTAATTTATTTTTATGAATATGATAATAAAAATATTTAATTTCTATAATTTTTGTATGGCATGTAATTATATATATTATCGTCGACTTATATGCCCCGACAAGTGTGAAGAAAGTGAATATAGTATTTCAATTCGAATTTGAAAATGACAAGTCATTATGTGAAATTTAGCTAGAAGCATATCCTAACCGATCGTAAACGGAGGGCGGATTGCCACTTCTTCTTTTTTCTAAAATTCTAAGTGTAAATTTCACGATAAAATAGTCTTATATGTGATTTACCGATGAAAACGAGGAGTAATAAGTCTATTGTAAAACCTTTTCATGCGTGATATGAACAATAAAATTTCTGAACACTTCATATATACTATGAACATTAAATGTGACACTGACAAATTTTATTGTTCATTTCACACGTAAAACGGTCTCATTTTAAAATTTGACGGGAAAGGATGGGAGAGGAGAGGAAGCAAGAGGAGAGAATGATAGCAATATAAAACGGAAAAGAGTAAACAACTGCCAACTGCTATGGTGTTTGGTTAAATCATTTCCAAAAAAAATAATCATTTAAAAAGTTTATCACTCTTAATTATTGGTGTACTATGCTCTGATTAAGTTAATTAATTAATTAATTAGTTAAGTGCATTAAATTAAATTATTGTATTAAGAAAGAGTTGTGCTTCTCTTCAAGGCCAAGTTTAGTTAGAGCACAAGTACTATTTTGTTGCTTTTTTCATTATTATAGTTGTAATTTTTTTAATTTAATTTGGAGTATTTTTTTTTTTACTGACACAAAAATTGCCAACTAAACCAAAACAGCCCTCTCTTTGCTGTTTCACACTCATTTTACTCAGTGCCAACTAACCCCACTCTCCCTCTTCTTTTTCTATTTTTTCGAGAAAACCAACTCATTACTTTGTTACTTATTCTGTAGTCTTCTTTCACTAGGAGTAATTTTCACTATTTAACCATATCTTTATATTTTTATTTGTTGGCAAAAAAAAAAAAAGAAAAAAAAAAAGAAATATTTTATGTTTTTTTAAAAAAAAAAAAAAAAAATATACGGAGTATATCGCAATCGACGTTTTACCAAACGCTGGAAACAGATCAGATAGTGTGATTGTAAATTTGTAACCCAATGGCGGATGCAGATGACACTTTATCCGATCCGTATTTGATCCATTGACATTCGTACTTCTATTATCATAGGGGTCATATTATTGATTTTAAAATTTGTGGCAATTATGAATAAAATCTTACTTTACCTCAATTATTTTGAATCAAAAGTAGTGTAGGAGAACAAGGTCCAACTTATTTATTTTACACGAGTGAATGCATCAAATTAAGTAATTTATATCGCAGTCGACCTTTTACTAAACGCAGGAAATAGATCAGATAGTGTGATTGTAACTAGACCTCAGCGAATTGGCGGGTCGGGTTCGGGTTTAGTTATCTGGTCGGGTCAAAATACGGGTCGGGTCAATACGGGTTCGCTCAAATACGGTCGGGTCGGGTTCGGTGCCGGTTTCGGTCAAAATACGTCAAAAATACGTTTTTCGCGCCTTTTTATTTATTATTTTTTTAATTAAAAAATTCTTTTATTGTTATTTTACATTATGTACATATTTTATTGTACATATGCAATACTAAAGTTAATATATATTCATTCTTGTAGTTTATAAAATTAAAATAGTCTATTTATGAATATATTCATAATATTTCAATCATAATTTTCATCATCATTTTGATATTTCAACTTATAATATTGAGGTTGTAATAATTATTAATATTAAATTTTTTTTTCATGAAATATTAATTTTGTAGGTTCAAAAAGTCTTGTTACACGAAATTACACTTGACCCATCGGGTCGAATGGGTCTTGACCCTAAATTAACGGGTCATTTCGGGTTCGGGTCATTTCGGGTCACGGGTCAAAATTTACGGGTCTTGACCCTAAAAAAAGGGGTCGGGTCGGGTCGGTTTTTCGGGTCGGGTCGAATTTTGACAGGTCTAATTGTAACCCAATGATGGATGCAGATAACACTTTATCCGATTCGATCCGTATTTGATGACATTTCTACTTTTATTATCATAGGGGTCATATTATTGATTCTAAAATTTGTGGCAATTATGAGTAAAATCTTACTTTGCCCTAATTATTTTGAATCAAAAGTAACAAGGTCCAACTTATTTATTTTATACGAGTGAATGCCTCAAACTAAGTGTTTCTTTATCTATGAAGATACAACTATGTTAATATGTTATATTGTTATGGCGGTCAATGACGCCAACAATTGCAACAATTTTTACAAATCATTCTAAATTGTTGTTAATTTATACTCCGTACTCCTTATAAAACAAAATGTCGATACTTTTGGTTAACATTTAGTATAATACATCATAATTTAGATTTATAGCAATTCCGATCAAACATAGACTCACCACCAATATGATGTGAAGATAATGTTGCTTGTATTACGTAACTGAAGAAATGTTTCATCAAAACTGACAAAATAAAACATATTACTCCAAAAATTGTATTTATATACTTCATCCGTTCAAGTGAATTTTTTACACTTTAACTTTTTTGTGAGAGAAATTTGAGAAAAGTGTAAACAAATGACTAAGATAGAGGGAGTATAAATTTCACCTACGATGATGAAATTGACATTAACTTAATTGTATAGAATACATAATAGGCTTTAGGCCCAATGGACATCACATTTAGTCATAACATAATTTTCTTCTAATTAATTAAGTGTTGTGGGCTACGGAGTACTCCGTACTAATTAATGGTTTATTGGGCCACTAGATTATTACCACTAGACCGTCTTACTACGATTTATGGTTTCAATCACTATTCTAACAATAACTTGACCGATCTTTTAACCAAAGCATTACCAACTTCAACGTTTAAGAAACTGTTTCACAAGATTGACGCATCGTCTCAAAAGATTTTTGAGCCAAAATTCTACAACAATTCATTCATTCATTCATTCTAGAGAATAACTTCAATTTTACAAAGCAACATTATATGAGAACAAATAGTTAACAAATATACTAAGCATTTAAATTTACATTTAGAATGCTTAGTTTAGTTTATGATACCTAACAAATTGATTAAGCTAAGCACATAATTAATGAATTCAAGCAAATATGAAGCATCCACTTTATACAATTTGTTGGCTGAGATGCTTAACTGTTTAAGAATGTTTAGTTTAATTTAATTTAATTAATTTCCATAATCCAACCCTTCTTATCGTCGATCACACCGTTTCTAATTCCGGTGTACGTCGACAGTAACTTCTTACCCACACAGCTTTCATCAGTCTTGTATTCAACCCTGCATTTGTTTATAAACACCTTAGAATCTCGCTTGGCGAATAAATTTGTCGTAAAATTTGTGTTTTTTTATCGAGCAAAAGAAAAGTGGAAGCGTGTATACCGTTCACCCAGGTATGTAATACTGCCGACAGGGGCAACCACGACAGCAGTTCCTGTGCCGAATACTTCATCAGCGTTTAGTAACTCGTCTATGGTTATGGGCCGTTCCTCAACCTGCGTGCAGTGGTTCGAGAATTAGGATAATTGAACAGGAACAATAAAAGCCGGGATTGAGAGCGTATGACTTAGTACTTACTGTGTAGCCGAGATCACGGGCTATTTCAATGATGCTTTTCCTGGTGATGCCCGGAAGAATTGTTCCTGTCGCTGGAGGAGTAGAAATCGTGTTTTCCTGAAACAACAACCACATTCACTCTTATATCGCAACATATATATGTATTGACGGTAATTTTCTAACAAGATTACCTTAACCAAGAATACGTTGCAAGATGAAACCTCCTCGATATACTTCCCATTCACAGAATCGAGGTATAGAACGTCAGAAAATCCTCTGCTCTTTGCCCTCATCAGCGGTTTTAAAGCCTGCGTTATGATCACGTCTAATATCAGAATAAGTATGACCAGCAACGTAAAGTCGTAAACTGTGACTATTAATCTTATCCTTTTTAATTACCGGGCCATAATTGCTGATTGTTTTGATACCACCGGTGCCTCCTCGAGAAGCACGGTCATATTCTGTGTCGACATACAAGTTAAGGGCAGCAGTTCCTTCCTGTGTCGATAAAAACGAGTAAGACGATAAAAACGACTATATCAGTGTATCAGAAGATCAAAATTACGAACTAATAACCTGGAAGTAGTTTCCGACAGGAGAAGCGTAGGTGAGGAACGTGTACTCAGGCGCAGGACCGAGACCTAGGATTGATCCCGTTCCTAGAAGCAACGGTCTCATGTACAGCGAGCCCTTCCCCGGTGGAGGAATCTGATACATTATCATACGAAACAACGTCATTAAATTGCCTCCAGAAATTTTCGTTTTTCATGTCGTAAATAGTGTCTGATGCACGGTTTCGAGACACAGACCCAGCGTTTGTTGGCAAGAGCAGTCTGTTTAACGGCATCAATGAACTGTTCGACAGAAGGCGAAGGCATGCACATTCTTTCGGCTCCTACTTTCAGGCGTAAAGCGTTTTGGTCAGGACGAAACAAGACAATTCGTCCGTCTTCTCTTCTGATGGCCTTCATTCCTTCAAATATTCCCTGCAGAAAACATTTAAGTACACCAAACAGAGTTTAGGGTACGTTCTCTTTGTCTAAACTCCGAAGTACGGAATTAGTATGCGATTTATAACTTTAATCGTTTTATGACGACAGAAGTGGGATGTACATCAAACTCGTACTCACCTGTCCATAATTCAAAACACCAGCACAAGGGTTGAGTTCGAGATTGCCAAAGCGGTTAAGACGACCCTCGCTAAACTTATCGTCTTGTGAACAGGTCATGACATACATGAAATCCGTAGGCGTCAGGGTAAATCCAATGTTGTCCCAGTTGATATCTGCATACTCTTCGTCTTGACCACTAGGCCATACTCATATAGAATGATTATTAGGTCACGTCGGATATTTAAATATTTTGCGTAGTCGTAATTTTCGACATGAAATTAAATGTACCTATAAGCAGATGTTGCGGCTTGAGAGCTATAGTACCGTTGAGCTCCGAGCTGTATACCCTGCATCACAATAATTAAAAAATATTCCGTTATAAAATTATTTACGCATATAAATTATAAAGAGTTAAAACTTGAAATTCATTATTATTTGTACTATTTTAAATTATTATTATTATTCCCTATAAAATATATATACATCTCTCGTTAAACCATTTTTCATGAAGTACTCCGTATAATATTACCATGAACAACATGTAATAGTATGATATTGTCATTTGAAGCTGCGCTACGGATTCTTTCTTGAGAATCCCAAAAGGCCTCATACTATTATATTTGATAACCCCTTATATAGATCACCTTTCAGCTATTCTCCGCCGATGTGGGACTTGGGTTTGTACTCTAACAATAACGCGACAATTTTTTTAAAGAAATAAACCGTGCACATATTTATATACCTTAACAAATTGAGCCCTCATTTGATCATTTTGTAGTAGGTCTCAAAACTTTTTAAGACGGCCCAATATCAAACATTCAAACTTTTAGGACTATAAAAGTTTACGTTTTCAATCTTCGGGTTTTATAATTTCTTTCCTTTTAAGCAAATACAGAAATACTCCATAGTTGTTTTGCCTAGAAATATGTTTGTTTTTTTATATGGATTATTTATCTACTACGAGTACTTGTAATTAAACTAGTTGTTCCCACATAAATAACAAATTTGTAAATGAGATTTTCACGATTTCTTATTTTCTACGGACTATATATTTACGGTTTTGGCATCAACCAAACGATCAATTTTTATTTTATTTTTTTTATCTCGCCTTTAAATTTAAATTAACGAGTTCAACCTTATGGCTAGTTTATTCGCGATGAACTTTCCATAAAAAAACCATTTTATATATCTATTATTGTAGACTTGTAGTAGCAAAGTATTGGACCACGCCCAAAAATTTAATATTGTTATTGCTGTCTCATTAAATGGTTTCCATGCATGTACCTTCTACGTTTTCATCGACGTTTATTATTTAAATTAAATATATAATTTTATAATGATAAATTAAATTAAATTAAATTTTACCTGTTTATATATAATGACATAATGTTATATATATATATATATATATATGGATTTTAATTATATTATAAATAATATTCAAAAAATAAATGTAATATTTAAAAAAAAAAAAAAAAAGAAAAAAAAAAGGGAAAGGTAGGAGTAAGTCTTGTATAAAACCGTCTCACGCGTGCGACGAAGTTTTAGGATTAAAATGTGACTATTTTAATGTTTAAAGTGATCACTATAAAGCTAAATGTAACTACTTTAAAGTCCCATAAAATTATTACTTTAAACGTTAAAACTTTAAAGTAGACACATTTTAGTTGTAAATATCACTATCACATGCGTGAGACAATTTTACGGGAGTATTTGTATAGGAATAGTAATCCAACAGAATTTGTTAGAGGAAAAATAGTACGAAGATACATATTCATTCAACATTTTTAACTTTGTCTACTACGGACTACGGAGTATCTCTATTTCATTCAATTGTCTACATTTATTTATTTCTTACTCACAAATTAACGTAAATGTAAACAACAAAACGAACTTATTGCACTAAACTATTACGTACAACGGGGAGGGGGAATTGGAACTGAGACCTACAGCTTAAGGTATCTCCGCTCTAACCACTAGGATGTAATGATGTATAGTGTAGGATGGTTTCAGAGAAAACCTATTGTAATTAATCATTAACTAAAATGAGTGAGATGTCTCATAATAATATGACGGTCTTGCCAACAAATTTTTGTGTCATGTATTATTATCTTGCCCGTTTCATTTAAAGTCTTTCGATCAAGAAGTTTTTAAATATGAGTTTAAACGTTGAAGTCAAATCTTGAACACATGATACATGCTTCTAATTTTGAAAATAATTTATATTTATTCAGTTAATTGACTAGAAGTTGCATTTTCCACCGTCGGCGTTGTTTCTTTAGAGTTACTTGCCATTTTCATATATTAATCGATCTCAACCCATTATTAAGGTTTAAGGACTGTTTTTTCTAAATTATTTCTCGTAAATATTTTGGAAAATTTTAAATAATTTCGAAAAATTTGAGACAATTTAAAACAAGAATCCACTACGTAGTAATAAACTTATACAGAGTATCTTAAATCGAAACAATTTAAAAGAATTCATATACCTTAAGAAAACTTAAGACGAAAACACATGATCCTAAACGCGTTCTTTGTCTAAACTCCCTCTTTATACAAGTAGTAAGTCTTACAACATGAACCTATTTCATAGTCTCGTCATGAAAATCTTGACACATTGACAACCGTAAAACATTAACTTCAAGAGCAGGACCATCTAAAATGAACACTATCTGTTCAATTCACTTCGAAAAAGTATAGCTCAATTCAGTTCATCTCAACTTCAAGAGACTACGTTGATTAGTCGTCGATCCTTTATATGAAGGCGACATTGTACCCGTAATATTTTTCTTATACATTATTTTACGTCCTACGACATGTGTCATGTTCAATCTTCTTCTATTAAAAGTGTGCATGTAGTTCAAGTATTAATTGTCCTGCCAATGTCAAGTCGTATTTCAAGTCGTTCAAGAAGCTTTTAAATACGAATTTAAACGTCGAAGTCAACTTTTGAACACATGATACATGTTTAAACCTTCTAATTTTGGAAATCATTCATATTTTTTCGGGAAACTGACTAGAAATTGCATTTTCCACCGTCGATATTTTTTGTTTATGGTTACATGTCATTTTCATACATTATTAAGGCATGTCTTCTTAACTTCACAAATTCTTGTTTAAGACCAACATACCCGTTTTAAGCGTAAAACGGGTCAAGCACCCTCCACTTGCACATACTTCGTAAAAAACAAATTTATTGCACCTTTCTAACCCCACTTGTCTTTTGTCTTATTCTTAGTACTTGACCCGTCTTAACTTAAAACGGGTTGACCCGTTTTAAGAGAGACTAATTGTCTTAACTTATTAAATTAAATATTTATTACATGTGATTTAGGTTTTTATTTATTTATTTTGTTAATAAATTGAAATTAACATTTTTCTCAATGTTAAAATGATATGGAGTATACTCCATAATCCAATATTTAAACAAAATTACGTAATTTTAATTATTCACGTCGACTATCATCGATTTTCATGTATTAAACACTGATATTAAATATAAAAAACAATCCGTTTACGCTCATTAAAAAAAAAAAAGTAAATTAATAACCAAATCAAAATATTATATAATTTTAGAAAATTTGAGACAATTTTAGAAAGAATTAACAATCTTATACCTTTGATTTAACTAAACTTTAATAACTACAGTAGTAGACTTATGAAATGAAACGATTTTACGTGGGACATTACATTACACGTACATCTGACAATGTATCAATCAGCAAATGGCATAATGTCATAACATAAATACCCATCTACGAATGATGGGTAGCATTCAACAATCGACATTGTCAACAATATCATCACACAAATTGAACTATTGGAGCATCGATCGTACAACATTGTACGCCAAAAATGAACACCATCTAAAGTACCGAATTTCATATACACATGAACTAATAATTGTCCAACGACCGATAAAATTACGTAAAATCAAAAACAAAAAAACAATTGAAAATATAAACAAGGGAGTACGTACTCCGTAGTCCGTACCTTTTTAGATTGAGGAGACATTACTCTTAAAGACGAGATCAAATTTCGTAACGAAATGCTTCTCGTGATCGTCATCTTGAAAACCGTAAAAAAAAAGTTTCAAACCCGAAAGAAATCGTCGAATGTATAAGGAATTTTGTGAGCGAGAAATGAAGAAGAGAGACAAGTGATATTTATAAAACTGGTGAAAGCTTTGAATTGAAGAAGTAGAGGGGTGGTTTCAAGCATTAGTTGTAGCAGACGAGAGTTCGCAATTAATACTTTCTTCACTTATGGCATTGACGTTTACACACGCTATATATAACTACTTTCTACTATTTCCTCTTACGTACCATATTCATCTTATACCTTAAAATGGATCTTTCTTGTTTTTAGTTAGATACCGGAAATATGTGTCTTACATTCATACATCGAATCTAAGTATCGCCTTATTTTCTATTACAGTATTTAGTCCGGTCGATGTAAGACCTATGAGATCGAATTGAATGTATGACCTGTTGTAACAGGCTGTATTGGGCTGTAAAGTCTTGGGTCTATCTAATGGGCTTGATTGTATGTATTCAGTAGCTAGATAGACCCAAGACTTTACAGCCCAATACAGGCCTGTTATGTTGTTGTAAGATATGTCCATCCTAACCACCAGATCAAAACATGTTAACACGTTCGTTTTTCAAAATATTCAACAAAGTCGTATAGAAAAATACAAGTAAAAGGTGGTCAAATTATTAGAATATTTTGTGGTGATGAGCAAAATAAGCCAATAACGTCATTTGTTAAGCAAAATCTGAAGACTAGGGATTTGCTTTGTTGGTCGTTAATTTTGAAATAGTATAAAAATAGATGTGGTCGTAAGTTTAGATTAATTAGATCATGAGAATCGTTTCTTGTGCTAAGCGGGACAAAGTCTCCGGATCATTGCTATTGTCAAGCACATATATTTTAATTTACTCTGATTAAATTATATTCGCACGATTTTTGTTTAAATATGTAACTGATCAGTAGATGATGTTATGTGAGACTGTTTTATGTCGTGAGACCGTTTCATATTGTAACACCTGCTAAAAACTAAAACAACACTTTAAGGACCTGTTCTCCCCATCTTAAGTTTTTCTCTGGTTCAGAAAACTTCAGATAACTTAAGAAAACTTCAGATAACTTTAAAACTTGATTACTTGCATAACTTTAAAACTTTAGATTACTTCAGAAAACTTCAGATTTCTAAATAAATAAATTAACTAATAATAATAATAATAATAATAATAATAATAATAATAATACTTAAGTTATACGGAGTATATAACATTAATGTTATTAATAATAGTGATAATAATATTATTAAGAATAATAATTATAATAATATTGATAATAATTTGAATAAAAATAAGACCAATCCAAAACCATTTTATAGCAAATAATAAATTAAAATTAGTTCAAATTAAATATGTAGACTGTTAATAAAAATTTCATAAATACTTATCAAGTATTAATGAAAATATTATATATTGCTTGCTAAATTTTTCTAGTATTTAAATATTGGTGGAAAAAGTGCATGTATATAAAGATTTTAATATTCTTGGTACTACAAATATTATCCAAAAAGTTTATCGTAAATGAAACAAAAAGTTAACTTAATAATTCTAAAAGAAGATAAATTTATGCGAAACTCGTTAAAAAAATAATAATAAAAGTAGCAAATATAATAACAATTACAATTACCACAATAATAATAATAATAATAATAATAATAATAATAATAATAATAATAATAATAATAATAATAATAATAATAATAATAATAATAATAATAATAATAATTTCATATTATTTCAAAAAAACTTCAGAAAACTTCAGATAACTTCAGACAACTTCAGAAAACTTCAGATAACTTCAGAAAACTTCAGAAAACTTAAGATTGGTTCAGAAAACTTCAGACGAAGATAACAGGCCCTAAATGGTTTGGTAACCTCATTTGTGTAAGATGTCTTACAATAACGTGATCGTCTCATCAAAAAAAAAATTGTGTTAATTTCGTTTTTTTTTAATTTTAAAATTAATTGTTTTATTTACGTTTCCTTGATCAAAGAAATGACTCTGTATCTTACATTGCTAAAAAATTATTTCACGTTACCAACTACGCAAACCAATTAATGAATTTGGATCATCTCCATTTCCTCGATCTTTCCTTCCATTTCATATCAATGGTTTAGATTAAAGTCTTATACGATGTAATGGCCAATAATTTCATGAGTTTATAAAACTAATTCCTTAAGTTTTTGACAGACCTTTTAAAATTTTAAGCAACTCTCTTATAAAATTATCGTATAACATACGACAAAAAAACGCAATAAGAGATAAAAGACAAACAAATCATTTCTAGTTTTTCCTAATATTTCAATTTATTTTAACCTATAACTTAATTATAATTACGGAAATAATTAAGTTAATGTTGTAGGTTGTTGTAATAAAAACTTTTGATTGTCAAAATAAAATTTTACCCGCTAAAATATTTTAGCCCAAATTGTTGTAGGTCCATATTTATTGTTTGGGCTTTTTTTTTCCTTTAACTTGCTCTTTTATTCTTTGTTTGATCCGAAAACAAAAGTCGACCCAAATTAGCTTCCCAAACTCAACCCACTTCCATATCAATCACCTCACGTTCTATTTGTAAATTGGCAAAGTTTAAAATTAGACGGTGTCACGATAATTTTATTGCAATTTGCAGACCTCCTCATATGTGTAGATAATTACTGAGTTTTTCTTATAAATTTCTTCCCATTTTTTTTTTTTTTGCCAATTTCTTTCGTTAAATTACGCAAAATGTCATCTCAATTAGCTTTTACAACATTAGTCTATCACGGAGTACTATTACTTTCGATTAAATTCAAATTTGGTAATTCACTATTAAACACTATTTGAATTCATAGGTTTATAAAATATTTGAAATTATATCTAATATATAAGTGATAAAATAGTCTGTGTGATTTGTTTGATTCGTCTTTGAAATTCGGATTACAATTATATTATCAATTTTTTATAGTTTTCGATAATGTGTTGTTATAAATATTACTATTGAAAAAATGTGTCTCACCAAACGAAACCGTGACATCATACAATGTTTGAATTTGAACATAGGGTGTATTATTTAGTGCTTTTTATTCACTTGCTAGTTCTTTAACATATTTGAGTAGTTCTTACACGACAAGCGTAATAGCACGAGAGAGGTTGATTGTGACTAAATAAGATCGTCTTATGAACATTGATAACTAAGGCGATTGATCGTGTACATCGTGTCAATAGAATAAGCATGCATAAAATAACTGTCTTCCACTAAAAACGTGAAATATTAATTTCTGATCTATAAAATCGTCTTTTACTTTTGTCGAAATGGCCATTGACCGGGCGATTAGGGTCCGTGTTGGCCTGCTACGTGTCAGGCTTGTTTTTCAGGCTCAGAACTGGGCCATTGGATGGTGGGTCAGGCTCGTGTTGGCTGTGCTTGCAAAATTAAGGCCCCAACTCAACCTGTTGGTTAACAAATTAACTTAAAAAGATAGCTCGACAGATCTGACCTCATAAATCGTGATTTGGCCACAGCTCGTTACTTAACTGGATCTGGTCTGATTGGTGATTGCAAATATGTCCACCTCAACTACTACTTATGGGCCTAGTCTTAAAAAAGACGATTTTTTTTCAGACTACTTTTTTTTTTCGCCCACATGGTAATCACTATTGAGTATTTAATAACACCTGTATAATACTGGTCTAAAAAAATCGTATCGTAAGTCACAAAGACTTACTCCTACTTGAATCGTTGGTATATAAATGAAGCGTCCTATTCAATCAAAAAAGATATTACAGGTAAAAGTAATTGACAATCCAGAGAGAATCACATTCACGGTGATTGCGTGGAAATATGACATGAATTAAATGTTGACAAAATTAAATACATCAAAAATGAGATTCTAAAAGTTTGTCACTACTAACTTTGTTCTCTTCTACAATACGGAGTAGTATTCAATTTTACGGATAAAGTAAAAGTAAAAATGTCTAAAATCTTTAGCAATATCAAAACTTGCGTCATTTGTCAGGTAAAAAAAATATTTAACCACCATACCTAATACGAGTACAATGTAACTTGTCATCTTTTCTCTTGGAAAATTCAACTCTAGTTTATGTGTGTAGCGTGTAGTTTCGGGCAAATTTTTTTTACTGCATTTTCAAGGTCTATTTTTAACGGTGTGTGCTGGTAAATATATTTGGAGCTCTACTGCGTAACTGCGTTGCAGTAACGGCACTTCCGCACTTGCCATAACAAATTGACGTACTATTTATTTGGGATGCGTTCTTTTCGTTTTAAACTCTACTTTGTACTCCCTTCATCCCAGTCATTTGTTTATACTTTCCATTTTGGGGCGTACGGGTCATTTGTTTACACTTTCCAAAAATGGTCATGTTTGACCCATGTGGGAGGTGACCCCTACTCCCTCAACCAATTACATTTGATAATTTTAAGCAAACGGGACCCCCTTTGTGTATAAAGTAAACGTAAACAAATCATCGAAACGGAGGGAGTATTTGTAGACACCAAACTTTTGTATTTTGGTGATTATTTTATTTGCAAAATATTTAATATTTAGTGATAATTATCAATAAATATTCTGATAATATTCTAGATTTTTTAAATATTCTTTGTTTCGTACCAAGCCATCTCATTCTAAAAATATAGATCTTATCTTAAATATTTTAGATATTCTTTCTTTCCCTCAAAGCTATCTCATTCTATAAATACAGGTATTGCATAATTGCATTTATAGTTTAGGGGAGAAGAACTGATGAATTAAACCAAACGACCCCGTCTTCTTACTTCTACAGTAAATAAAATAAGTTAAAAAAATGGCCTCATCAATTCCTTACGAGATTAAGTCGATAAGACCTTTGTAGAAACTATCAAAATCCTAATCTTTTAGGATGAAATCAAGAAAGTCCCGAAAATTGTAACCCTCAATCTTTTGAATATTAAATAAAAATCTTGTTTTACATATTAGTGTTTGTTTGGTTACCTTACAAAATCATGGAAATTTAGAAATCCCATGAATTGTACTAACCAACACTTGTTTGGTTGCCAAATTCATGGGAATTGTAAAATCCCATGTGAAAGTAATTCCACCATTATGGAGGAATTTCTTTACCTAGACTCCCCTATGTAATTGAACTTTCCCACATCAAATTAATTTCATTCTGTCAGTCAAACACATTTTTCTCAATTCACATGAATTTTCAATTCCCGTCATTTTGAAATTCCTAGGAAATGTAATTCCCATATTACAACCAAACGAACACTTAGTTTCGCAGTGAATTTTTATGGTTTACAATATTAAATTTGAAAGTACACGAGTGTTGAGCAGGAGGATTTTACAATAATTTGTGGTTATTGATTTATATGGGTAATTTTCTTTTACTCCGTAATACGGAGTACTAGTTAGTAGATCTCACAAGAGACATGAGGAGTATGAACCTGTTCTTTCGGACTTTTTAAATGAATCGAATCAACTAAATCGAATCAATCGAATGAATCAATCGAATCGAATGAAGTTCAATTAAATAACCTAGTTGTGCAAATTTGTCTTTGAATCGAATCGAATCGAATCAAGTGAATGAATCGAATCGAATCGAATCGAATGGTGAATTGAATCAAGTGAGTTGAATCAGATTGAAATGTCTTTGAAAATAAAATTTGGAAAGAACGAGTCTTTATGTAGTTAAACATAACTTTACACATATTCAAAAAATGATAAGAAGAAAATAAACATATTCAAAATCGAATCAAATCTAATCTATAAAACAGTCGAATTATAGGGTGTAGAAAATGTGATGGTCTAGAGGTGAAGACGTGATCTTCCAAATATAAGTTGTAGATTTAAAATTTTCTCGCCCGTTATAATAATCTTGCGTCTCCTTCAACAAAACCACAGTCAAATTACTTCCTCCATCCCAAAATAAGTGTCTCCTTTCTAATTTGGGAGGAATTAAGATATACGGAGTAGTAATGAAAATGAAATATTTTTTAAAATATTTTGTTAAAACTTACTATAAATAAAATAGGGACACTTATTTTGAAAAAAAAAATTCTAATAAAAAAGGGACACTTAATTCTGAAACGAAGGGATTATAACTCAAATCCCAAAACACTCAAATAACAATATTTTTCTCACATTTCCTAGATTTTAAACATAAGTACATAACCCCATGACTTGGTGTTCCTCTGCTCTTTTACCAGAAATTTTGGTTGTTTAAATTTTTTGGATGTAGGCTCACTAAACGAGGTTTTATTTTCAATTTTTTTTTTTTTTTATATTATAAAATCATTTAATTAAAATTTCTTTGCTTTATTTGGCTTTCTTTTTAACACATGCTTTCTGTTCTCATTCTTTTGCCTTCTCATCTTCCCTTTAAATAATTTTCCAAAGCTTAAAAATCTCAACAAATATCCAAAAACATTCATTCATTCAATTCAATTCAATTCAATTAAATCAATCAACAAAAATCTCATCTTTTTCATCAATTTCACAACTTTCACTCATTTCTTGAAATGGGTACCTCTCAAAATCACTTCTTTCCAATTATTTTTTCACTTCTTCTCCTCATGCAAATGTCAAACCATTCAACTTCAGCACTACTACAGGTAAAAACACACACATTTTTTTTTTTTTTTACCGTACTCCCTCTGTTCCAGTCAATTGTTTTATACTCAATGTTACGACTTCTCGAAACATGGATTTAATTTTGAAATATTTGCAACAGGGAGAAGCTAAAGCGAAAGTGAAGGCGACAACAATTATTGAAAGATCATTAATAGGTTCAAGACCACCAAAATGTGAAGGAAGATGCAGAAATTGTGGACATTGTGAAGCAATACAAGTACCAATAATACCACAACAAGGTTTCCCAAGATATCATTTTGTTCATAAAAATCCAATTATTTCTTCTTACTCTAGAGGTGATTCTTTGTCTAATTATAAGCCTATGAGTTGGAAATGTAAGTGTGGTGATAATATTTTTAACCCTTAAAACACAAAAAAAAAAAAAAAAAAAATCAAATCTTTGATTTTTTTTTTAAGTCTTTTTAAATGTAATTTGTACAGTTTTTGGTGGTGATATGATTCTTGGGAATTATTAATTACCCTGTTTTCTAATTAATTAGAATTTTTAGTTTAGTTTAGTTAGTTAGTTACCAAATTGTACTCTGTATTAGAGAATTTAGGTGTTTTTTTTTTTTTTTTTTTTTTTTTTGTTGTGAGTAATTCTTTTATGTGTAGGACAACGTGTCAACGTATATGTGGTTAGAATTTGATTGTTACTGTTTTTAATACTATTATTATTGTTGTCAACTTGTCACAATTAATTAATCTATCTTATACGGAGTAGTAAATTATTGGAGGCTTAAAAATAGTCCTAACTAATTGTAAAAGGCCATAGTTTTGACTTTTGAAGTTGGAGAAATTAGATAATTGTGTTATAAGAAAAAATTGTATTAGTACCTCTATATTAGTCATTTGTTTATATAACAGATTAACATTTTTTTTTTTATGTCACTCGGTACTCTATAATTTAAATTGATCCAAAATTATAATTAAATTGAAATGATAATAGCGGTAGGTAAATGTTGTAGGAAAACACGTGTAATTAAATTGATCCAAAAACCGTGACTGGAGCAATTAATTATGTGACTAATGAATGAAAGGAGTAAGTTTTGTGGAAGACACGTGTTCAAATACATAAAAAGCGATCATATTTTTAGGCTCATTGTCACTATGATTAATTAAAATATAATCACTTTTATGATTCTCAATAATGGACATAATATACTTAATTATGGTTATCATTAGTCTATATATCATTACTTTTTAGCGATAAAACTCTTTGTTATTTCATTATTTTTTTCATTTTATTAGTGAAAGACGGTTTTTATTTTCTAAGACTTTTTATTAAACTAGGAGGAGGGTAGAAATGAATGAATGAAAGTTGGAAAGTGAAGCGTGTGAAACAAACAGTTAGGTTACGTAAATCTAGTAAGTGTAGGAGCTGTGCGAATTCTGTGATTAAGAAATGAGACTGACTTCTTCTGTCAACTAACCGACAAATCCATGCTATGCTATTTTGTGCTCCTCCACGTGACCTCTCTGCCTTTTGCACGTACCTCTTTTTACACACTCAAAATAATTCCAAACTTTCGTTGAAATAGGATTTTTAAAATAAATATTTAGTGTTTTGAGTCAGTTTAAAATTAATACGGTCTATGTAAGATTGGATACATACGGTCCAATAATGACATTATACGTGGCGTTTTCTACCTTTTATGTGCGTTTATAAATATTAAAAAAAAAAAGAATTTTGAAGGGCTAAAAATGCCATCCCAGGTAGCGTTTTCACTGCACGCGTTTATGGTGGCACATTTAAAGGATAAAACGCCACGCGTAGTGACGTTTTTGAGTCCGAAGTTATCCAAGTTTACGTGAACCCTATTTCCCTAAATATTTTTTTAAAATCAACCCAAAACACTAAATATTTATTTAAATAACGCTATTTTAGCCAAAGTTTCAAATAATTTATACTTTTAAAAAAATAAAATTAATTAATTATTGTTGATTCTAGCTCAATTCATTTAAAGATAATTTGGGCTGAATTCGATCAAATTGGTTAATTTGAATGTATTGAATAAAAATATTTTGTTAATGGAGCAAAGCCCAATAAAAGAGGGGCAAAATTTTGAAAATGGGCTGTAAAAGTAAAAAAAGCCCAAGTTACATTAAGCATGGGTAAAGTTTTACTCAACATAAAACAATTATATACACAATTTCAATAATTCAATTTCAATTAGATTATAAAATATTGTACATGGTAAAGTTTACTCAACATAAAACAATTATATACACAATTTTAATAATTCAATTTCAATTAGATTATAAAATATTGTACATGGTAAAGTTTGCTCAACATAAACTTAAATTTATCGAACATTTTTTAATATTCTACGAGTGTACGAAAGTATTAATTTGTACATTGTAGCGAAATCAGCTAACTACAACTTCATATGTACAAGCCTTGCATTTGTTCTTGTTTTTTTTTTTTTTTTTTTTTTTTTTTTTTTTTTTTTTTTTTTGCCTCGAAAAATAATCTCCTTGTATTGTTCTTTTATGCACGAAAAAAGTCTCTGAATTTTCGGTTTAAAGTGTATTAAGGCCGCTTTAGTAGTCCTACACTCCTACAGAACAAAATTGTCGATTATATGTTGTATTACATCAGCTCCTGCTGAATTTAAGCAATAAGTTTGCACCTGCAGTAAAAAAATTAACGTTATAACGATCACAATAATCATAAAAATTAGTTCATCTTATTGTACGTATACAACTGTCGTAGTTTTTCAAACTTTTCGACATAAATGTAGAAGTTACCTGAATCGTATTGTGGGCAAGCAGTCTATGACGACCACCCCCAAATTTCACGTCGATTCGATCCCAGCTAAGCTTGGTCAGCTGTGTAAGCATCGCTTCTGTTACTTCTGCAAAATCAATGCGAAAAATGAAGTTAGAATTGTAGAAGTTATTATTACAGACTACAGACAGAGTTAATCTCTGACGATTGAGCATTGGAAAAACTAATAGACCTTGCGTTCTCATGTTTGTCTTCCCGTTTATTGAGGGCTGCCGCGTAAAATCTTGTTGAGGTGTATCGGTAGCTGATATTTCTTCGTTCACGATATGTCGGTATTTTTCACTCCTTGAAGTGCGTTTCCCCTGCAATCAAATTGAAAATTGTGAGCAACGTTTACACTCGACATGATGCAGAATATAGAGATGAATAATACTGACCTTAGGTAGCTCATCCTTACGACGTAGCGAGGATGTACACCATCCAACAAGCTCTATAGTAGACGTCAAGGAATCGAACGTATTAATGTAATTCTAATTGTTATGATTGTCATTCATTCAGTACTCGGAATCTCAATACTTATTTGCGTATATGAAGTTTCAAAACAAGGATACTGTCAAATTGCACATTTGCGTAGGCAACCCGTCGCTTGAAACACCGTAAAGAAGACCTGAGTCAAAACAAAATCATTTGTCAGTTAAAAACTACTCCATTAGACAGCATAAAACCGTTCTTGGGACTCGAATTGTCAAGGGTTCGAATGTAGTTTATTCAAACAAACAAAAAAAAGAGACAAAAGCTTACATGAAAGGAAGACCTTCATAGTCATTCACCATTCTAAGAAGAAGAGGCGGCTTTCCTCGATCACTGTCAGTTAAAAACAGATGCCTCCCCGTTCTTCCTAGAAACCACGAGGTTCGTCGTGCTGCCATTTCTAACACATGTAACCCACAGAACAGAGGGACCTGATTGTGTGCTCTTGATCCGAGATGTGGTGACGCAATTGTTATGAAGTTCATAGGCTCTAGACCCGCTATTTTACCCGTAGATTTCTGTTCGTGAACTCCTTGTGTTTGACTAATACTCTCAATTTCTCCATTTGCTTTCGATAATCTTTTAGCGTAATTGCTTTCGTGAAGTAGCGCAATTGCATATCTCGCAATCAAACCACCAAGAGAATGACCTACAAATGAAATCTTACTGAGCTGCGTGTAACGCTGAATAACTGATATCACCTGCAACAATCACGGTAACTCTTAATATTCGCTAATTTACACTCTTATTTCACAATATCGTACGAAGTTCTCGTGTTAGTTCATGACAGACCTCGTCTGCTAGACGTTCTCCCATGATGTCAATCCCGTCAAAGGTTGAAGTCGAAGTGTTACGTTCACTGCCTGTAATAATAATACATCACGATTCAGCCAACGACGAGTTTAGACGAACACACAAAAAACACGAGATTAACGGTCTAATTGCGTCAACACTAGGGAAGTTTCGAAATTATATGAGTTATCTTACAATGTACAATTACATCTTGTGGATATGCCTTAAGAAATTGCTTTGCTGCATACCTCCAGTCTTCTGCACTATCAACCAATTTAAATCACTTGTCAAAAAGTAGTCCAAATTTAATACATTTGCACGCGTTACATCGGAGAGTAGATTTGAACTTATGACCTATCGTTATTGGTACCTCAATCTAAATTACTGGACTAATTCATCAGTTATAGTGAAGTTTATGTAGTTTAAATTCTCTAATTTAGAATGTACGTCGTATGTTTTCTTCTACGCAACTTCGGTGTTGTATTATTCTTATAATTAGTTTAACGTAAAAACATGTTTCATAAACACATGATAAATAGCTCAAAGTAGTTTTTTTAGTGCTTAAAATAGGTACTTCGTATTAAAATGTTAGGTTACTTTAGCAATTTAGGGAATGAATCTTTGACCGTATTTTATAGCCAACAATTGCAATAACCCTCTAATAATTTAATTTAAATAAATAATAAAATAGAAGACAAAAAAAAAAAAAGTAGAGGATAATATTTTAATTTTATTGAAGGTCTCTTGTGTATCCTTTCTAGGTAATGGTGGACCCAAGAACAAACACAATAGAGAGTTTCCAAATTTGAAATTATTTGTGGAGGGGCCTTATGAAATTGAATCCAAATTTACCACTTTTAGTTACCTCCTTTAATTTAACTATTAACAAAATTACAGATGTTACGTTATTTCTTAATCTGTATAATCGATGATATCTTACTCGATGCTAATCACAAAAAGTATTAAAATGATCACGTTTTAATCACCAAAAAACCATCATGCATATACAATCTACAATGATCTCAATCCCATGCCACCTACAAGGATTAGCTAGCTTAATTAGCTCATGTTAGATAATGTAATTGATTATTTGTTTTTCGTAGAATCAGTGACCAGCGGTGAAGCCAATATTTGTTGACAGTATTTATAATAACTCCGATAAATATTTGAAATTCTCGATTAAAATTTTCAAATTCTTGATAGTCTAGGAGGACGACCGCTCATAGCAACCACAATATCACTCTGATATCAGATCCTCTTTTCCATTTTGAAAATAGGACAGACAATCCGCTCTGTATCGCTACATATTACAATAAATATACATTTTTAAAATGAACTAGTCTACTAACCTTCCAATGATACCATTAACCATGACAATCAAATGAGTAGGAGTAGAAGTTCTTAAATGGGCAGACACCATATCAACACTACCATCTTCATTCTTCCTATCAACTGTTGGTGAATCCATATCCAACCCGAAACACCCGAATTTCGGACGCCACAGAAAACCCGTCTTTCGCTTTCTTACGCTTTTAATCACACTAACTCCACCACCATCTTCTCTCAGTTTCATCTCATTCTCCACATTATTCACAGCATTACTATGATCATTAATGGCATCACCTCCCATGTTTTGGTTATTATTTGTTAATATATAAATAAATTATTATTCAACGATGATGAATATATAATTATAAATGAATGTATGAAGAATTTGATGAGAGTTTTTATATGAGGGTGGTGGTTCGTTATTTTTGTTGGTGTTTTTCTTCTTTAAGCATTGAATTGAATTTTCTGAGGCATGAAAGTCAGAAGAAAATGATGGGTTTAATTAATATTTTCGTTGTTTTAGACTAAGTCCAAAAATGAAGGAAGACTCGATACATAATGCACTTCTAGAGCACTTTCATGTGATTTCTTTTGTGTCATGAAAATTTTAATAAAAAGGAGTATTCCGTACTTCTATATCACCGCCCTTCGTTCAAATATGTTCCACCCGTTTTATTTTTAAACAAATTCATTGGTATGTGTAAGAATCATGAACTGGACTTGAATAAACCCGAGTGGACGAGAGAGTGAGTCTACTTTATAAGTTTAAGGGCAATTTACGTTTTTCAAATCAACTGACATTAAGAGGAAGTGCATTAGATTTTATAGAGCACACAGCTCGAGCTTTGATACCATGTAATTATCATGAAACGGGTTTGGCCAAACTCGAGTAGAAGAGAGAGCGAACCCACTTTACAGGTCAAAGGGCAATTCACATTTTTCAAAACCAATTGGCAATAGGAAGAGGACCCTTAAACTTTATAAATCACACAAACTTCACTTCCACAATCATTGTGAGACTCTCACACGTGGACGTGTATTCCCCAACAGTATGTCAGACGGTTCGCAAATAAATGGATAGTTACTTCCTTATTTAGGATGATTTCGTTACACCAATATTCATATAAACCCGTCTCACGTTTGTGACGGGGCAATTGGAACTAAAATGTGTCTACTTTAAGTTTAAAGTGACTATTTTAACGTTTAAAATGATTATATTATGGAGCTTTAAAGTGATCACATTAAGCATTAAAGTGATCACTTTAAGCATTAAAATAATTATTGTACATTTTAATCATATGAACTTCGTCGCACGTATGAGGTGATTTTATACAAGACTTACTATTTTTGTTAATAATAAGTGTATAGTTGGTATCTCTACGTGAAAGGCTCTACAAAAGATTACAATTACTTTTAAAAAGTAAAAAAATTAAGAACTACACGCTTTAATTCAGTTATTTATTTACCTTTTTATTTTGGGATGAGTGAAACTCTATAATTTTATTGACTTAAAATAAGTTTTAAACTGTATAAATATACAACTTTTTTTTTTCGGATCATTGATTTTTAAGGATCAGAAAATAAATTAATATAAAAAACAATCACTTTATTCTTAATTTATTTTTTGAAAAAAGATAAACAAATACTCCGTAATTAAATCAAATGACGCATAAAATTGTCAACCAAGAAAAGTTGTATTCCAAATCACTAGAAAACTTGACCTCTAAATTGTTCTTCATTATCATTATTTAAATTGTCTAAAACAATAAAGTTGGGAAAAAAAAATTGGAATAGATGAATATGTTCAAATTGTGTGACACACTATTATTATGACATTTTGTGATGTAAAATAGAAGACACTTACGTCAAAGGTAGGTTTTATGTCTAAATAATGCCATCATTATTGGGTGACGAAGTTTCATAGAATGTGGCAAAATTAGGTCTAGTCTTAATATTTCACAGCTTTTATGGAGTACTTCTTTCGTAGGTTCTAATTGTTAGAGAATCCTCATATTTGCGGAAGATGATAGAGATACACCATCATCTACACACCACCCTCACACCTAATGGCCCCCACTTTTATTTTTCCTCATTACACTTTCCTCCTACCACACATCCTTCTCTCACCTGTGTAGACATTCTACACACCCTGCAGATCTCTAAATTTTTCAGATATTTGCTTTATATGGTCAAATTTATTCTGCTAAAACTGCTACGGAGTACGAGTATTATTAAAGGGATAATAATTTAGATTAAATAATTTCGTTTTTTTTTACTCATTCAGTTTTTGGTGAAATGATTGAGACAGAGGGATTAGTAGTTTTGCAATACAAAATTTAGATGGGTGACTAATAAAATATTTAGACTTGCGCACATTTGATAAATCGTTGATACAGTCATACAAAGTAATTATCAACCAAGACGCTCACGACTGGCGGACCTATGACCGGTATGGCGGTATACTTACATTTTGGCTTCTCTTATAATGTAGTTTTATGAGTTGGAAGTGATTTGGCCGTCCCATTTTAAGCCTCTTTTTATTTTAATCGCGATGTACTAAATGTTGCTTTATGTTTTTTAGACATTGCCGCACTTTTGACCAAAATATTAAACTTTTTTTTATTTACCTTGTAAGTCGAAAAATTACAAAATTGAAAAAAAATGGCGTTTTTGGGTGAAGACGAAATATATATTCCGGTGACGATGACATTTCGGTAAGGGTGAAATTCGTGAATATTATTTTGAAATATTTTTCGAGCTAATTACTTGAAAAAACCATGGAAACTTCTGGCTCATTACTCAAGAAATAAAAAAGTTTTTTGAGCGATCTACTAAAGAAACAAAAACAAAAAACACATGTTCTTTTTAGAGTATTTCACTCAAAAAACATTTTTTTTTTTTTTTTTTTTTCAAAACCTTAATAATTAGCATAATCCAAATCACGAAATCAACAACCTTTGATACCTCCTATTCTAATTCTATACTATTTCCACAAAGTAAACAATGCAAATTAAAAACGAAATCAATATAATTAAGTCACAAAGTAATGAAGGGCAAAATTGAAATATATAGAGGTAAATTATGCGAGGATGTCTAAATTTGTATTGCGATGTATAGTAATTCGGAAGAAAAAACATACGAGTCGCATACGGTATAAATTTCAAGATAGAAGCTCGACTATCGTACTGAAAGTTATGGCTCCACAGCGGTTTCCAAAGGGCTCTGAGAAAGGAACGCAAAATTTTTCATCCCTCAAAAATTCTCTGGTAACAAAAATGTTCAAAATTTCAACTCCAATAACTTACAGATACTTATAACTTCTTCAAGGCCGTCTTTTAGTGATAATTCCATCGTAACGCCATCCATATTATAGACGTACCTGAACAGAAAAAAAAAAAAATTAAAAAAAAAAATCCAAAGTACGACAAAAAATTTATTACAAATATATAAATTCACACATGAATTTACAATAACGTGAAGTGTTATTATCAAGACGATGCTATCCCGAACAATGGATCGATAGTTCGTATGCTAGTGCTTGACTTTCTAAAGGTAAACATGAGAAGCGCTTTTAACAAAACAGAACATTGGTGTTTTGACACGAAAGTGATCAGCGTCTAAATTCTTATTCTGATTTTTTTTTTTTTTTTTGACGTTTTCAGCAACTATTTTGGCATAAATGTGTAAAATAATCCCACTGATAACTCGGGTCCATAGTTTGCTCACCAGAATTTGGATTTAAAAGTTAACCATTTGTCGAGGGTGTGCGCATCAATGAGTGAATATGAAGGAACAATCTAGCTTAGCAGAGCCTTATATTGAAAGAAAACGCGATTCAACTTACAATCACCAATCATTAAACTTGCATTTAAAGCATAGAGATCTTTACCTAAGTAACAAGTGTATAGATGGTTGCTGCGTATTTCAATGGAATTTCAATTTTTTAATCACGAGGAATGGAGTCGACTATTCGAGTCCATTATGTAAATCGGAAATGTGGAAGATTTTGTAAGCAATGATAGTCATCTTATAAATTACCAGAACATTGAGTTTAACCTAAGTTTCAGTAACCAGTGTTTCCACATCAGTGTCGTTAGCATGAAAACTCATACCAGAACGCAGAATGTGTAAATATTGATGGATAGGTCGTAATGGTGACAGTAAATAGCTTTTTCGTCTACGCTGTGAGAACACAGTGTAAAAATGAAGCATAAAAATGGAAACGTTCCTTAATAATAATGTTCAGCTCGATATTATCAAATTCAGTTCGCCACACCAAATACGAAAAAGGAAAAAAAAAGGCTATCATACCTGCAAAAAAGCCAACAGTCCACAGATTTCTTATCGTCATCGTCTGATATATCAGGTATTCCGTCAGAAAGTGGCCAAGGGCATAAACGAATGATAAAAATGTTGCCAGGTAGAGAGGCTTGTCGTCGAGATTGAGAGCACAGAGGAAGCAGAGGGTACTAGTCAAAAGAGTCCACACTCCGAAGGTCCTCCCATGAACTTCAGTCACTGTGATGCATAAAGTAACGGAACTTCAGCCACATGCCATTAACATGATGCATGGGAAATGCGAGCAACAATTTTCCGTCCAGCTCAGTTCAGATAACATCCATTCAAATACTTGCTTTACAAATTTACACTAAATTACGTTCCATTCATTTTAGTTCAGTTCAATTGAGTGCAACAAAATTCAGTCCGAAAGAACGAGGCTCGAGTAGAACCTTCATTGCCATATTGGTTTTGGAATAATGGTTTAGCCATTCATTATTGAAACCATATCAACAACAATAAATGCATCTACTGCAAAATATATGTCCGAGACATAATGTCGAAGATCATTCGCTAAGGCTTTATCTAGCCTATTCGGGTGTTAATGAGGCACAAATACTGCTCCAATACGCAGTCGTTGTAGCCTTCACAACATTGATAACTTGACCCTGAATTAGTGAAACGACCCATATATTACACGATGATGTCTCTTAAGAAAGAATATTCCTCCCCCTCAGACATAATTACTGGAAAGGCTAGCGGCTAAGGAGTTGTTGGGCGGTAAAGCGTAGTTGATTTCACATCTAACAATGCTCAGGAAAGCCCAAAATTTCCTGGCGAAATTACTAAAGTTAATCGTAGTTCCACGCAAATGTCAGAAACTGGCCACTGCAAATGTATAATTTCAGCACTAAGGTAAAGTTTTACTCATGTTTCGATACCCACCTAAGCATCTGCGACAAAAATGTCTGAATTTTTATAGACAACATAAACGTTTCAACAATTTCATTCTCAAACAAGAAATGTTTGGAGCAAAGGCAAACTGTTCTGCTGAATTATAACATCATATGCAGAACTCAACTTATTTCAGCAAACGTCATAGTTTCATATATCGTCTGTGACACCAACACACGACAAATTCACCAAGGTTTTTGAGGTTAACGCAACTGCATTTTAAGAGCAAGCCTCAAACCAAGATCAATCACCATGGCAAAACCGAAAACATTGAAGAGAACAAGATCACTGGAACAAATCCAATTCTTCGACACTAGACGAGAATTGTTACACTCAAGCCTTTCTTTAGCAAAAATATTCATAACCCATCAAACCCAAGTTTGATATCAACCCAGGAACAATCAAGTACGTTAAACAAGAGATTTAAAAGCGGATTGACCGAACCAATTACGCAATTCAAGACGCATTCCTTGTGAAAGGATTATTGAAGGAAGTGTTCTCTAAACTGAAAGATCAAAACTTTTTTATGTGGGTCAAATCACATTGCAAACATGGTTATGAAATTGGATCTACATTCTACTCAATCATATCGACAACGACAAATTTTCAAATGAGACGGTCTTAAACTGCTAATCACTCACTTAATACGCATTCATTTATCATAAAAGGGGACAAAATTCAACAAAATTAATACTAGTAAGTACATGAAGTTGAACAAAATCAAATGAACAAAATCATAGAGACATAATTTTGTAATAATGAAATGGATGAAGAAAGAAGAAGGGCATACTATTAGTTTGGAAGAAAACAGCAAGACGAAGAGTCCAAATATCGAAGAAACCAAACCAAACAGAAGCCAATCTGAGTAAACCAAGTAAGATTAACCACCACCCTAATGCCTCCATTTTTCTCCTCTTTTGCTCCTCTCTCTCCTTTGACTCTCTCACCAAATTTATGTATGGAGTAAGAGTATGGATTATCCCTCACGATTAACACAAATTTCTCATATAAAACTAGAACCGTCTTAAGTTTAAAGACGAGACAAATAGTTAAGATGAGACAAAAAAATAAAAAGGGTAGAAAAAAGTAGAGTGTTTTGTTTTATATGTGCAGGTAAATGAGTACTTGACCCGTTTTAAGCTTAAGACGGATAACCCATCTTAAGAGAGACTTATTGTATTTCATAAATAATTTGAACCTGAATCAATCCACAATAATTCAAACTATAAGAAAATCAATTTAATACGGAGTAATATACTTTGATTA
Organism: Dianthus caryophyllus; assembly: GCA_023091065.1. Classification (NCBI taxonomy): domain Eukaryota; kingdom Viridiplantae; phylum Streptophyta; class Magnoliopsida; order Caryophyllales; family Caryophyllaceae; genus Dianthus; species Dianthus caryophyllus. The sequence goes on from CM041517.1 coordinate 6,136,876, forward strand.
ATTTTAATCTACTTTAATCGACAAAAAAAAAGGTAAAATCAGTTTGAATTGATTAATTGATTTGTTTTTTTTTTTTTTTTTTTTTTTTTTTTCTCAAAGTATGATTAGCGTGTTGTAGGTATCTAATATATCAAGTACTTTTTCCAAACCATACTTTGAGATGTATATATATTGATGGAAGTAGTATGATTTTTGAGAATGATTTTCCCAAACCGTACTTTTTGTCGTTACATGCTAGGTGATTCATTGTTAAACGTTTATGAAATTTCACATCTTACTTTACTAAAGAGTAAGTATATATTAACTGTTTACGCATAATATATGATCAATATATTTGTTCATATAAATATATCATTAATCTTTCATAGTTTTAGTGAATTGTTTACAGTTTGACTTTTTTGTGAGGGGAAAAAAGTCAAACTGTAAACAAATGACTGAGACAGAGGGAGTATATTTGTTAATATAAATTTAATATCAATATATCATATAGATGATTGAATTGAATTACCTAACAGTTTCGTAACGACACTTTTGATATCTACATAACAAGTGAATTATCTTAAGTCAAATAAATACATATGTATTTTACTTCGGCTGGAACTAGAAAGATAAACAAATAACTGAATTACGAATATTATCAACATATATTGTACTTGCACTCAAATTAAACTTGATTCCTCCCTTGCCTATTTTGATTTTCATCCTCATTTCCTTGGTTAACAGCTTGTGATTGAACATATTTGTAAGACTTAGCTATGAATACATAAACTACAAAGTCAATTATGGTTAAACCTGCTAATAGAAAATAAAATCTATCCAAGTGACCTTTGTTTAGATCTTCTGGTATCCAACCATTCATACCATTTCTAGTAGAAATTTTCATTACTATGGTTGTAGTTAGATCGCTTAAGTAATTCCCCAATGCCACCGAAGTTAGACAAAGCGCGTTTCCGAAACATTTTAGGCCTTCTGGTGCTTGTCCGTAAAAGAATTCTAGTCGAGCGACACCCATGAAAACCTCTGACATTCCAATTAGCACGTATTGTGGTATTTGCCACATTATGCTAAGGGAGCTCAAGTCCTCAGCATATTTCTTATAATACCCTGTCGCGTATTTTAATCTGTAAACCTCCACGAATCCAGCTGCCACCATAGCACAACATGCAATGACGAGTCCAATCCCCATTCGCTCCAGCTCTGTTAGACCTTGATTTCTCATACTAGTTATGATAGGATTTAAGACATGACGGTTGATGAAAATGAACACGGCCACACTAAGGATGTTAAAGATGGACAAACTTGTTGGTGAGATGTGCACATGTCCTATAGTTTTCTTCATCGCGGCGCCTTGCTCAATAAATAGTGAAGACATTTGAGCAAAAACTACAGAGTAGAAGATCGTGCAAAGCCAAATAGGAATGAGTCTTAGGATGCATTTTACTTCTTCTACTTCTTTTATAGTGCACAATTTTCCTTGGTTGTATAAAGACTTATCTTCTATTGACGTGATGCATGAAGCTCTATCCAAAAACCTATAGGATAAACATGAAATATGTCAAATTAATTGATAGTTTCACGGTAGGGTTTCGATCAAATTTACGCAAATTCGACAATAGTTGATTAGAATCATATTAGACAGGGTCATGGTTGAATTGGTATATTTGAATTGAGTTTCTTATTGGTTAGATCAGTTTTGGTTATCTGTAGTCTAATTCAAGACTGACATTATGTACTTCAAGTTAAACACTTACTTCAATCCCTGCGTACGAAAGATCTTTTGCCAGCCATGCACTGAATATGAATTTGAATTCGATTCATGAAAACTTTCACCTTCTTGTGGCGCAACACGATTATTATGCTTACACATTGCCACATAAAACACTTTGAAAAACTTTGAGAAGGGATTTCCACTAGGTATAAAATGTCTATAATAAGGTATACCCCCAACAAATAAGGTCAAACCAATAAAAGCACAAATTGTAGATACCAAAAATCCAAGAACCCATTTCCCATCATCTTCAATGTAACCTAAAATTGTTTTAGAAAAGAGTGACCCTAAGTTGATTGCCAAAACAATGTAACTAAAATAATAGTCTTTTGATTTTCTTTCTTTGAGATGTTTCTCATCAAATTGGTCAGCCCCAAAAATGGCAATATTTGGTTGGTACCCTCCCATGCCTAGGGCAACCATATAGAGTGACATGTTGAATAATGTTTTATGAAGTCTTGAGTTTGAGTCACATGGAGTTTGTTCATCTCCACATCACTACTACAAATCTGGGATTAGAGGACAGTGATAATAGTACGCAAAAAAGCGGAACCGTTCTATATACCCTAAAAAAATTTGGCGCTCAAAATTAACCTAAAAGAGAACGGTTAATAAATAAACCGTACTTAAAATTTGATCAAAGAGGACGGTTGGATTGACCAAGCGTCCTTAATATAGCAAAGAAAGGAGGGAAATTAAAGTGAAACCTAAGAGGACGGTTCTACTACACAACCGTCCTCTAAGACATACAAAAGAGAACGGTTCTAAGATAAAACCGTCCTCTAAGACTTATCAAAGAGAACGGTGTAACAAAAGAACCGTTCTCTTTGGGTTTTCCTTTTTTTCCTTTTTAGATCGATGCCACAGCCTTCTGCCTTCTTATTTTTCATTCATCAAACCACCACTACTTGAAACCACCAACTCCAATTTAACCACCACCACCTCCTCCACCGGTAATCTCCACCACCGCCTCGTCGCCGTCGCGCTCCCCTGCCGCCTTTCTACCGCCGCCTCTCCACTACCACCTTCTATCACACAATTTCAAACCACAAACACCAATTTAACCACCACCACCTCCTCCTCCACTGGTCATCTCCACCGTGGCCCGTCACCGTCGCCTCTCCACCTCCGTTTCTTCGCCGCCGCTTTCTACCACCACCTCCTCCTCCGCTTTCTAAAATATCTTAACCAATTCCTAACACCGTTTGCCTCTAATACCCCCGCTTCTTTGTTTCGATTTTGAGGTTTGTGTCTTCATTAATTTTGGTTCATTTCACTAATTTAATTTTGATTGTCAATGTTTATTTCAGGATCAGAACTGAATTTCTTTGTATGTGTTCGGTCAATTTGATCAAATCTTTTGGCTTTCTTTATGCGTGTTAAATCCGCTCAGTTCGACCTCTGCTTTTTCGTTTCGATTGTCAATTAAGGTTTGTGGCTTAATTCTGGCTCTCTACTTTCAATTCTGGCTTGGTCAATTCATTCTTTGATTTTTAGTATAACACCAAGATGCATACGATGTTGTTCTTTTTCTTTTCTTGATTTCTTCATTCTTTGATTTTTAGTATGTTGAATTCATGTTGTATTTTCTGGATTGCATTTCTCTGTGGTATTTCAAGAGTATTTTGTACTCCGTATAACACATGGTTTAGTAACTTATGGTTTTACAGTGTGAAGTGTGATTAGCTACTAATTATTTTGTGTCAAAATATTATGATTATATAGATATAAATGGGTCGTACGTGGATGATTGATGGGAGAAAAGGTGATTTGATATACGATGCTGGGATTTCTGAATTTTATGCCTTCGTTAGAAACAATGTGAAAGATAAAGCAAATATGGCGTGCCCTTGTGATATGTGTTTGAATATTAGGTATATGAGTTTCTCAGATGTCAAAATACATTTGGAGATAAATAATTTCACCAATGTATAGTCGGTGGATTTTTCATGGAGAATCAACTCATACTGATTCAATGGAAGATAATGTTGTACAATGGGGTGAAATTGAGGTGACACTTGCTTACGTGATGATTATGATGATGAACCCAATGATATGGATTCAAATGATGGTTCGAGGGAGGAATGTGATGATGTTTTAGAAACCAATGACTTAGAATCTAACCTTAATGATGATCAAAATCTCGAAGATGACATTGTAGATGATGGTGAATCTCTTGATGATGAAGGTGATTTGGGTGACATAAACATTGTGTTAGAGAAGTTGAGAGATTGTGAAACACCCTTGAATGAGAGTTGTGGGAAGTACACTAAATTGTCGGGGGAAGATAAATTATATAATCTAAAAGCAGCAAATGGGTGGAGTGATAAGTGTTTTTCTGATCTCCTTGAATTATTGAAAGATATGCTTCCTCAAGATAATGTACTTCCAAATCGTACATATACGCAAAGAAAGAAGATACTTAGAGGATCGGTATGAAATATGAAAAAATTCATGCGTGTCCCAACGATTGCATACTTTACAGTAAAGAGTTTGAGAATCTCGATTCGCCCAAAATGTAATACATGGCGGTACAAGAAGAAGGAGGGGATTCCTTCAAAAGTGTTGTGGTATTTTCCTATATTTCCTAAGCTTAGACACATCTTTGCGAATAAAGAATATGCGAAACTACTAACATGGCACAAATTTGGAAGACCCGATGATGGCAAGTTGAGACACCCGGCTGATGGAAAGGATTGGAAGTTCATGGGCGAAGTTTCCTGATTTTGGCAAAGAACCGAGAAATCTTCGACTCGCGTTGTCTACTGACGGGATGAATCCTTTCGGAAGCTTGAGTAGTCAACATAGTACTTGGCCCGTGATTTTGGCTATTTACAATTTGCCTCCATATCTCTGCATGAAACGAAAGTATTTGATGTTGTCGTTGTTGATTTCTGGCCCTAAAGAACCCGGTAACGATATAGATGTCTACTTGGCGCCTCTACTTGACGATTTACGAACATTGTGGGATGAAGGGATACAAGTCTTTGATGCGTACCGGAATAATATTTTCAATTTGAAAGCTATGTTATTATGCACTATAACCGACTTTCCGGCGTACGGTAATCTCTGTGGACACACTGTTCACGGGAAAGAGGCTTGTCCCTTGTGTGCGGATGAAGTTGATTCTTGCTATTTAAAGTTTTCTCGAAAGCAAGCATTTTTAGGGTACCGCCGATTTTTGCCTCATGATCATCCTTATCGTAAGCAACAAAAGGCGTTGATGGTAAGTCCGAACATCGCCCACGCCCTAAGATATTAACCGTGACGACGTATATCAAATGGTGAAAGACATTCAAATAACATATGGGAAGAAGGGTTCTAAGTTAGCGTCTCGTGGATACAAGAAGATGTCTCCTCTTTCGAGCGACTTCCTTATTAGCGTGATCTCTCCATACGACATTGTTTAGATGTTATGCATATTGAGAAAAATGTTTGTGATAATATCATAAATACGCTTTTGGATGTTCGAATAAGTCAAAAGACAACGCTTTGGCAAGGAAAGACATGGTCGATATGAAGATTAGGCAGAGTCAGTTGGCTCAAGAAAAGGGATCACGAGTTTATTTGCCTCCGGCCGCCCACACACTTTCAAGGAAGGAGAAAAGAGAGTTTTGTGAGTGTTTGCATAGTGTTAAAGTGCCAGAGGGATACTCTTCGAATATTAGTAGCCTTGTGTCGATGCAAGATTTGAGGGTTGGTGGGTTAAAGTCTCAAGATTGTCATACATTGATGCACCAACTACTCCCGTTGGCTTTACGTTCCGTTTTACCTAAAAAGGTTCGATATGCCATCACTAGGTTGTGTTTTTTCTTCAATTCGATATGTAACAAAGTGATTGATTCCACGGAGTTAGAATCGTTGCAGAAGCTAATAGTCACTACTCTTTGTCAGTTGGAAATGTACTTTCCTCCTTCGTTTTTCACAATTATGGTTCATTTGACTGTGCACTTGGTCAGAGAGATTGAATATCTTGGTCCGGTTTACCTAAGGTATCAATATCCTTTTGAACGTTTGATGAAAGTATATAAGAGCTACACCTCGAATAGATATCGTCTGAATTTGCATAGCCGAGCGTGCAATTATCGACGAAGCGCTTTCTTATTGTGATGGACACTTGTCCAATCTCGGAGTTAATTGGGGTTCATGAAATAGGCATAGTGATTGGATGAATGGAAAAGGTCTAAGGGGTCATGTGTGTCGAGATATGCCATTTGACAAGTGGCATATAGCACATACCTATGTTCTACATAACGAGGATGAGGTTCAACCTTACATTGAAGAACATATGCTGTGGTTGAGGGAAAAACATCGAAATAAACCTGAAAAGTGGATCGCAGTGACCATTACAAGACTTTTCGACTATGGTTCAAGGAACGAGTCAAAGAAGATTGGGAACAATATCCAGATTCTATTTCTTCCAGATTACGGAGACTTTGTTTTGAGCCTAAGATTTTTACTTCGTCTTACAATAGCTATGCTATTAATGGGTACACGTTTTACACTCGTGAACAAGATAACATGAGCACAATGCAAAACAGTGGGGACTCCGCTGAATCAAGCAATGCACTTTGCTAGTTCAAAAGATAAGAATCCTATTTTGAGCAAAATGCATTATTATGGGGTTATTGAAGAGATATGGGAGTTAGATTACACAGACTTTCAAATTCCAATTTTCGGATGTAAGTGGATTGAAAGTAATAGTGGCGTTCGCAAAGATGATTTAGGATTTACGTTGGTGAATCTTGAGAGAACCGGTCACAAGGAAGATCCTTTCATATTAGCCACTCAAGCCAAACAGGTGTTCTATGTCACGCATCCCTCGATAAAAAGTGGTCTGTGGTTCTATCCTTAAGGGCTAGGCAAACCATAGATAGTTGTGACGAGGATGAAGTATTTGAGAGCTTTGATCACCATGTATCACAGCTCGAAGATGTGAATGTAGTCGATCCTTTTAGTTTATATATGCGTGATGATCATAATGAAGGTATATGGATAATTGGTGATTCGGCTACGAAGAAACGTCCTCGCTCTAACGTATAGGCAAGTATGACTTGATGGATAATTGCTTTTCTTTTTTTTTTTAATTAAATTTATATATTTACATTTATGATATAACAAGAAACGTCCTCGCTCTATTTATGATATAACAAGAGACGATAAAATTTTAGAAAGACATGTCTTCTGTTGAATAAAATTTCAAATTCGTACACATAACACTCCTGCTGTTTTTACTGTTTTTTTCCTTGTTACTGCCGTGTTCTTGCTGCTGATTTCTACTGGTCACGTCTGCTGTATTTTGCGGTCTCTATTGCCGTGTTCTTTGATGTAAATATCGACCGTGTTAGCTTGTGGTTTCTTAGAGAGTAGTAAATTTAGTTGTGGGTGACTTTCACCGTAATCTCTGCTTTGTTTTTGGGATCTTTGTTCACACGTGTTGTGGTGCCGTAAGTGGTTGTAATTGCTGCCCTATTTGTGAGTTTTGTTATCTAGTTTGGACTGATGTTCTTGTTGTTTTGGTTGCCGTAAGATTCACACTTATGATGAGTAAGTTGAGGTACATACTAATAAATAATGGTTATAATACAAGTTTGAAGTATTTAAATTAATATATTTTCAGGTCATTGATGATATGGGCAACGAACAACATCCACGAAAGAAACAAAAGAAATCTACTGTCGAGTCAAGTGCAAAGAAGAAACGTACTGAACGAGGTCGAACAGTATTGAAGAAAGCGGCAAAAGCTCTTAAAGAAGGAAACCCCATAGATCTTGAGTGGGATGAAAAGCGTGTATTGCCTATAGGTAAAACTGCAAGCGAGTTCAGTTCTTGGATAGGCGTTGTTGCTCGGACGCACGTTAGTTGTTGTGTGAGGAGTTGGGATGATGTAGATAAGCCGACGATGGAACTTATGATGAATAATGTGACGGTATGTATTATTTTATAATAGTTGCTTCTTTTTTAATAGTCAAAATATTATAAATTAACTTATATATGCAAATATTATAATAGTTGCTTCTTTTTTTTTTGCTTCATATTGTATGTTATTAATTAGTATCCTATAATATGACTTGTTTGATTTTGTTTATGGTATTAATTAGGGTGCATTCAAAGTCATCGATAAAGGTCATGATTTGATTCGAAAGAAGTTGAGTGTGTTGTGGAGGAAATGGAAAGCGACATTGGTTAGTGATTATTTATATGATGAGTCGGGAGCGGTTCAAGAGACGCCACCGGAGTTGTATGCGTTTATAGAACCAGAAGACTGGAAAAAGTTTGTGGCATATCACATTTCAGATGAGTTCAAGGTAGTAATTACATCTTTGTTTTATGACATTTTTTTTTTTTTTCGTATAATTTAATAAACCAATTAAATATGTTACTGTGGACAAGGGATTTTGATCCACGCGATGTTTTATTTCAAAAACACATTCATTTGAAAAGAGTCGCCACTAAATTTTATATGGAATTTAGAAACCAATTTTAGAGAAAATGAGTTCGTGTGAGTTTACGTGTTAGGAAGTTTAAAAATAATTTCATTAATTTAACGCCTAACCCCGCCCGTTACAGTAACGGTCTCTACTAAGTAAAATCATGGCTATTATGAGTACACATGCGAATATGCAAACAACGTTTTAATCTTAAACAAAAATATATCCGTTCTACGTCATTTAATGCACATATAGCTTCGTCGAAGTTATTTAACATGGGTTCATTTACTATTCTAGCAAACAAAGAAAAGAAGCAGAAATACTTACCGACAGCATAAGATAGATTAACAAACGTTAGCCGCAGACGAATAAAAATAATCAAACACGACAAGTACGTGAACACGCAAGAATGACTAACCTAAATAACTAAAAAAGCCCACGAATATATAGAAGTAACGAGCAAGCACCAACAGACATACAAATCAAGAAAAATCAAATATGACTAAACAAACATGTAGACATATGCAGACAACACGGGTACCACCAAATAATCAACACATACTCACGTAAACAAGGGCCTAAATAAATCAAATACAATTGGTAAGTACATAAACATAAGCAAACAACATGAACTAAGTACCACTAAACGAACATGTAGGCATGCGCAAGTTGTTGCAATAAACAAAAATGAACCGTACTAACTAATAACCACGTAAATACGACTACTAATCAACTAAAAAGAATCAAATAAGTGCTCTAAATAAACGGATCCAACTCACACAAAAACAAGCAGATAAACGTGGGTACTTCAAATACATCATACGAAGACCTAAATTATACTAGATACTACACGAATACCAAATGAGGAAATACGATTACAGAAGCTAAACTAACATACCAATGCAAATTATAAATCTAAAGAAAGCATGAAAGATCAAGTGTGAAACAACCAACAAAAAAAAATAACAGGAGTAAGATCGAGTTACGTAAAAAAACTAACGAGCCAAACAGGATCAATCTAACGAGGAATTATACTATGCAGGGATGATCGAACATACATACTAAGTGAACAAAAGGGCATGACGTATCTATACACACATCTAATCATACTAAAAATATCGAACTAAAACAAACGATGAGAAGAATAACTACGACGATAAACAACAGAGCTGACAGAAAGTAATAAAAGCGACAGAGAGCAATAAAAGCGATAAAAACAATAATTTAAACAAAATAAAGTGAGTATTTTGCACCCTCAACTTACATGTATCCCTGACCAAATATCCGAAGTCGTGTCGATTGTAAGATTTTATCCCAAGGCCGTCGTCGATTTAAAATCAATTGTAAAACCGTAACTTTGTGTAAATCTGACAGCAATTTTCAAAAGCTTGTAACTTCTTCGTTTCTCAACGAAATTTCGAACCGAAAGATGTTTTGGAATCGTGGTAAAGTGAACTTTAAGACTATATAAACAAATCAGAGTGACTATAGTGTTTTCAACACGAAAAACGAGGTAAATCAGAGGACAGCTGAATGAAAACAGAAAAATTCTGCTCTGTTTTTTTAGCAGCTATCTCGGCTTCTTTGAGGGTTTTTCTGGGGGCTTTTTATGACTTGATGTGGAGTATGTATGCTGTATATCCCGTGTGTATTGAAAGCTTGAGGTGGGTGTGTATATATAAGGTAAAAAAAGTAGGGTTTTTTCGAGGAAACGAGCAGCTTATCGTTCTCTTTGCCAGCTGCTGTTCCACGCTCGTCTTAGGGTTTTAGGGAGGGTTTTCTTGAGGGTTAAGCAAGGGTAAATGGAGTATATGGATCAGGTATAGGTTTTTGGTTGTGGGTATGGGTTGGTGGCCAGAAAAAACGGGTCTTGGGCTGCCAAAAAAACAGAGCACGGTGAGGGGAAAGTTGGGTTGTTTTTTGACGAGTTATTTGGGCTGGTTCGTAGCTGTTTGTGGTCGCAGTAGGGAGGAGCATGGTGGGTAGAAAAGAGTCGGGTTTTGGGTCGCTTTTTGGGTTGTCAAAACAGGCACGAAGAGGGTTTTTAGGGTCGTTTTCAGGTGAGCTTGAGGCCAGATCAGGAGTTCTTTAGGCCGTTTTAAGCCGTGGTTTTGAATTTGGATCTGGTGTGGTATGTGGGGAAGGAGGTGGGAGAAAAGGCTTTGAAATTCGTGTTGAAACGCTCAAAATCATTCTTAAAATCGAGCTTAAGACGAAGTTATAAAACTTCTTTGTTAAGAAAAGCGAATTAAATCGTATACGTTTTAATAAACCGTTTTAAAAGCACGAGAAACGACTTTTCAAGTCAAAAGAAATTTGTGAAAATGATTTTTCAAATCAAATTACTTAAAATGATTTTTCAAATCGAAATATTTTATTTTCAATAAAACAGAACTTGCGACAAATAAAATTTGACAGAGCTTATAAATCAAACATTCTTTGAATTAATAAACATTACGTCGACAGCGCCCGACTTACATCGTAAAACGAACTCGAATAAATGACACGAAAACACGCTGTCCTATCATCATAGGGTATTTGTCGGGTTTTCTATAAATTTCCATATCGACAGATACGGGTATCTACAGAGCCCCCACTTTGACTAAGGCTTGGACAGGCGAAAGTCAAAGTAGACTCTCGAGTCGATCGTAGATCACAACTTGAGAGCCTCACGGGTCGTTTATGGTCCCTTAGACCTGTGTATATAAGCTCACCAGCCATAAGAAGAAATCATACCTGAAACTTGATCATGGACGCTTTCATTTTCGGCAAAAGCGTGGGTTGAGCCTTATCCTCAGGCGCCTACGTATCCGTTGTGACAGAATCAAACCCGTATCGTAGTTCGAGCTCGCTGGCCTGTAGCTTTCTGCTGCTTCGGCCCAAAACAAATGATATTTGTTTACTCGATTGAGTAAAGCCTATATCTGTATTCTTTTGGAAGTGTCACTTCTTTTAGCTTCTGCTAGTATTTCTTCATTTCGAGGATGTCATCCTGTCGTCGGGGTCTAAGGTTGATGACTTTAGAGCCCCCGGTTGGAGCGTTCCTGCTCAATCTTAACAACAAATCATAGCACACGACTCACATAGTGAAATCTGCGACTTTTGAAACAAAAAGGATGGATCATCGATCCGAGCTGCGGATTTTATTTGAAAATGGGTCATCGACCTACTTTTTTTAAACAAAAGGGATGGATCATCGATCCGAACTGAGAACATTAATTTTGAAGATGAGTCTTTGACTTGCTTTTTAAACAAGAGGGATAGATCATCGATCCGAACTGAGAATACTAATTTGGAAATGGGTCTTCGACCAGCTTTTTAGACAAAACGATAGATCGTCGATCTGAACTGAGAGTTCTACTTTGGAAATGGGTCTTCGACCCGCTTTTTTAAACAAAAAGGATGGATCATCGATCCGAATTGAAAATTTTAATTTGGAAATGGGTCTTTGACCTAATTTTTAAACAAAAGGGATGGATCATCGATCCGAACTTAGAATTTTAATTTGAAAATGGGTCTTCGACCCGCTTTGAAGCAAAAGGGATGGATCATCGATCCGATCTTTGAATATTGAGCTAAAATAGATATCGCGCTGGAAATGGGTCATCGACCCGAGCTAAAACCAACATTTGCGTCCTCGATTTGCATTTCAAATAGATACAGGACGGATGGATCATTGACCCTGACCTGAGAAGTTATTCAAAAGTTTGTGTCCTCGACCAATATTTTGAGATTAAAGAGTGGTGGGTCTTTGACCGGAATCCGTAAACATCTTTTGTGAATGGGTCGTTGACTGAAAACCGTAAACATCTTTTGAAAATGGGTCGTCGACCCGCATCTTGGAAAGTGGATGAGTCATCGACTCGACCTATAAACATCATTTGAAAATGGGTCTTCAACCCGCAACTTGAAAAGTGGATGAGTCATCGACTCGAGCTATAAACATCATTTGAAAATGGGTCTTCAACCCGCAACTTGAAAAGTGGATGAGTCATCGACTCGAGCTATGTCCATCATTTGAAAATTGGGGCCACCGACCCGTATTTTGAGGGAAAAGGTGGATAGGTCATCGACCTGAGCTATAATTGTCATTGAAAATTGGGGCCATCGACCTCGATTTTGAAAGAAAAGGTGGATGGGTCATCGACCCGAGCGCAAGACATCATCTGAAAATAGGTCATCGACCCCTATAGCAAATTTCATTTGAAGATCGAAACTGGTCATCGACCTAAACTTTGGGTTTGAAAACACGTCATCGACTCGATTTAGAGCACTTCGAATAATTCGGCCATTAACCTAGTTTAAAAACATCGTTTTTAAAGTTGGATTGCGAGTCTAACCTAGACTACAAAAGTTACTTGAAAATTGACACGGGGTATTAGGTCTTCGACCCGCTTTGCAAACATCATTTTTTTAAAAATTAAGAAGAGTCATCGACTCTGAATGTAAACATCATTTAGAAATTAAAATGGGCCATCGGCCCGCAAGCATCATTTTGAAAAGTGAAGTGGGTCATCTGCCCGAATTTCAAATTTGACCTTGAATCATCGACCCAAACTTTGCAAAAAGGTTCTTGATATGTGTGATGCTTTGAAATTGAAGCAGGGCCAAGTCAGCATGAAATACGACACGAATGTGACATGAATGCGACAACAACGTGACACGAGCAACTATCATTTGAATGTTCGACCATGACCGACTCGACCTAAGACAACGTTTTACTGACGGGTAGACTAGTAACTGTGCAAGGTCTTTTAGGTTGATAGACGTGGGTTATTAGTATCATGTTCTCTCCCTAAGCAAATTCTTTGTCGAGATGCGAATTAACTGTCAAAGTAAACATCTTTGTCAATTCTCGTTAAGATAAAGATCATTCCGAGACTGGACAATTACTCATCAGAACCCTGATTCTCATCCCAATCTAAATCGAGCACTAAGACAGACTCAACAAAGGTTGCTTCATTTGGACTTTGTAAAGACCCGTAAAAAATTGACAAGATGACAAATTTGATGATGGGCGTTGGCGGATTGTATCCCATATTCTAAAGGATTGCCTACATATTCGCGTGGGGCGAAATCAAATCCGATGTAGTTCGATTTAGGTGCATAAACATGGCAATTTTCTTGTGTGTAACACTCGAAGGTTTCACCTAAGGTATCGTGTTGTATCCCATTCTAGCCTGTGAAGTACTGGCGGATCCCTTGTTGACCCTAAACGCTTGGGTGCAACTACATAAGCAAAAGACTATGCCTTCATTGCCGTTTTGAGAACGACTTAAAAATGTTTGATGGTACTTTCTGACCGTTTTGGCTTCGCCTTTAATTTTGACTTTGATCTTCGATCTCCGATGTGTTGCCACTCAATTTTTTGTATTTCTGTATTCTTGTTTGCGTTTTCGAGAATATGCCGCGCCCTTTGTGGCTTGGGCTTGTTCCAACTTCGTGGTCGTATGTATATCACGCCAGACTCCTCTGACAAGTTCGTTTGCTTATTAGGCACGCGATCGAGTACACGGAGGGCGATCCATGAATATTCGTACCTTTGGTCGCGATCAAATTCATGACCACTATGGAGCTCCAAATTAATGGATCCTCCTCCAAAGGCAGAGGAGTAGTATACCACAAGTTGACTACCGGACCTTAGGTTTTTAGTTGTCGGAAACCCTTTTGTCTTTGCTTTTGTCTTGAGTTGGTGTTGCACCTTAGAATTGAATACGTATTTCTACCCCAGGGACACCCTTCGAGTGCGTTGTGCATTTTCATCAGTTGGATTATGGAAGCAAATTAGAGACAAGATCAATTTCATTGATTTTGAGAAGGAGTTAGAAATAGTTGTGAAAAAACGAATCTTAGACTCAACTCAGACATAAGACTTGAATACAAATTCTGACTTATAATCACCAACCTCGACTTTGAACTTTTCTCCTTTCAGGAGTTGACTCAGATGCTTGGTTTGAAAGTTACCCCACTTTTGCAACTTGATTTTGACTTAAGGAGGAGAATATACGACTCGAGTTCAGAAATCGACACGGTTTCGACACTACTTGTAACAACTCGGGATGCGAATGGACTGGACCAGATTAATCATGAAAAGACTCGAAGCTTAACGACATGGTCTACGACCTAACTATACAAATGCATGCGACATATGGACTTAAAGACAGACTCACAGTACGGGATTTAGACCCAACTAGACATGGACTTGAAGTAATTAGCTCGTGCGCGGACCAAACAGTTTCTAAGGTTTATACAAAACTTCCAAATAGCTTAGCTAAGACGTTGTTGTGCCTTGACTCAAAACTAAAAAATTGACATGCATGACTTGGGCCCAGGTGTAGGCCTGGGTGACCGGACTAGGTAAGACCTCTAAGACTTTTAGATGGACTAGACTTACTATACACGGCTTAGATTCCAACTAGACTCGACTAGGTGCATTTCATGCTTACTCACGACTTGAGAATTAAACTTATTTTCGAAGTTGAGGTTTGAAAAGGGCAGCACTTCGACTACCAAAAGGCTTATTTGGTTCGAAAATTCTAGTCCAACTAGGCTAGACTTTTACCTTTGAAAAACTTCGTTTTGGTTGGAAAAAAAAAAAATCTATTCCCAAATGGGTAGCATTTCAAAAGCGTTCGAGATTATTCTAATCCTAAACGTATAGCATTTCAGCTTAAAAACTATTCTTTTTTCAAAAGACCGATGTAGTGTTAAAAATTGTTCGGGATTAATCTAATTCTAAACGGGAAGCATTTCAGCTTGAAAGGATTCTTTTTTCAAAAGAGTTAGTGTTGGGAACTATTCGAGATTATTCTAATCTTAAACGGGTAGCATTTCAGCTTAAAAAGGACCTTTTTTTTCAAAAGAGTAATTGTTAAGAACTGTTCGAGATTATTCTAATCTTAAACGGGTAGCATTTCAGCTTAAAAATGATCTTTTTTCAAAAGACTTAGTGTCGAAGACTGTTCGAGATTATTCTAATCTTAAATGGATAGCATTTCAGCTTAAAAAGGATCTTTTTTTTTTTCAAAAGTTTTATTTTTTTTTTAAAAAAAGGTTTTAGGATTTTCTAATCCTAACGAGGAGCATTTCAGCTTAGAAAAGATCTTTTTTCAAAAGAGCTAAAATTGAAAATTATTTAAGATTGTTCTAATCCTAAACGAATAGCATTTCAGCTAAGAAGATATCCTTTTTCAAAAGAGCTAATGTCAAAAATTGGTTAAGATTATTCTAACCCTAAAAGAATAGCATTTCAGCTTAGAAAAGATCTTTTTTTTTTTTTTTTTTTCAAAAGAGGCAATATCGAAAACTGTTTAAGATTATTCTAACTCTAAACAAATAGCATTTCAGCTTAGGAAGAGATCTTTTTTCAAAAGAGCTAGAATCGGAAATTATTTACGATTATTCTAATCCTACACGAATAGCATTTCAGCTAGAAATGGATCTTTTTTTCAAAAGAGCTAAAATCGAAAATTATTTAAGATTATTCTAATCCTAAACGAATAGCCTTTCAGCTAGGAAGAGATCTTTTTTTCGAAAGAGCTAATATCGGAAATTTGATTATTCTAATCCTACACGAATAGCATTTCAGCCAAGAAAAGATTTTTGGAAAATATTCGATTGAAAAGATGACAGTTTTGACTTAAAAAGGATTAAAGACATGGCTTTGGAATTCATAGAACATTTAGTCATACGCAGTTCAAGGATGCAATGCATGAGCTAGACTATTCTAAGTCTCGAAAAGGGTCCATGCCAATGATCCCACGTTGTTAGGTAACCTACGCCTCCACCATAAGTCCGTAACTATATGGCGAGAGGGCAGTCGCTAACCTCGGCGGGACCACCTCGATATTTAAATCAGACACAGTGAACGTCATTTCCCTACTTTGAGGTCGACCCAAAGGGAGAAATGGTTCGAATCCTAACAATATGATGCATAAACAACGCAAAAAGAAAAGGGTACTCTAAATAGCCATCATTTTACTTTTCAAGTTTCACTGTCCCCAGCGGAGTCGCCAAATTGTGGACAAGGGATTTTGATCCACGCGATGTTTTATTTCAAAAACACATTCATTTGAAAAGAGTCGCCACTAAATTTTATATGGAATTTAGAAACCAATTTTAGAGAAAATGAGTTCGTGTGAGTTTACGTGTTAGGAAGTTTAAAAATAATTTCATTAATTTAACGCCTAACCCCGCCTCAAGCATAAAGAATTCGCCTCTACTAAGTAAAATCATGGCTATTATGAGTACACATGCGAATATGCAAACAACGTTTTAATCTTAAACAAAAATATATCCGTTCTACGTCATTTAATGCACATATAGCTTCGTCGAAGTTATTTAACATGGGTTCATTTACTATTCTAGCAAACAAAGAAAAGAAGCAGAAATACTTACCGACAGCATAAGATAGATTAACAAACGTTAGCCGCAGACGAATAAAAATAATCAAACACGACAAGTACGTGAACACGCAAGAATGACTAACCTAAATAACTAAAAAAGCCCACGAATATATAGAAGTAACGAGCAAGCACCAACAGACATACAAATCAAGAAAAATCAAATATGACTAAACAAACATGTAGACATATGCAGACAACACGGGTACCACCAAATAATCAACACATACTCACGTAAACAAGGGCCTAAATAAATCAAATACAATTGGTAAGTACATAAACATAAGCAAACAACATGAACTAAGTACCACTAAACGAACATGTAGGCATGCGCAAGTTGTTGCAATAAACAAAAATGAACCGTACTAACTAATAACCACGTAAATACGACTACTAATCAACTAAAAAGAATCAAATAAGTGCTCTAAATAAACGGATCCAACTCACACAAAAACAAGCAGATAAACGTGGGTACTTCAAATACATCATACGAAGACCTAAATTATACTAGATACTACACGAATACCAAATGAGGAAATACGATTACAGAAGCTAAACTAACATACCAATGCAAATTATAAATCTAAAGAAAACATGAAAGATCAAGTGTGAAACAACCAACAAAAAAAAATAACAGGAGTAAGATCGAGTTACGTAAAAAAACTAACGAGCCAAACAGGATCAATCTAACGAGGAATTATACTATGCAGGGATGATCGAACATACATACTAAGTGAACAAAAGGGCATGACGTATCTATACACACATCGGAATCATACTAAAAATATCGAACTAAAACAAACGATGAGAAGAATAACTACGACGATAAACAACAGAAGCGTAAAGTAATAAAAAGCGACAGAGCAATAAAAAGCGATAAAAACAATAATTTAAACAAAATAAAGTGAGTATTTTGCACCCTCAACTTACATGTATCGTTGACCAAATATCCGAAGTCGTAATCGATTGTAAGATTTTATCCCAAGGCCGTCAGCCGATTTAAAATCAATTGTAAAACCGTAACTTTGTGTAAATCGACAAAGAATTTTCAAAAGCTTGTAACTTCTTCGTTTCTCAACGAAATTTCGAACCGAAAGATGTTTTGGAATCGTGGTAAAGTGAACTTTAAGACTATATAAACAAATCAGAGTGACTATAGTGTTTTCAACACGAAAAACGAGGTAAATCAGAGGACAATTTGAATGAAAACAGAAAAATTCTGCTCTGTTTTTTTAGCAGCTATCTCGGCTTCTTTGAGGGTTTTTCTGGGGGCTTTTTATGACTTGATGTGGAGTATGTATGCTGTATATCCCGTGTGTATTGAAAGCTTGAGGTGGGTGTGTATATATAAGGTAAAAAAAGTAGGGTTTTTTCGAGGAAACGAGCAGCTTATCGTTCTCTTTGCCAGCTGCTGTTCCACGCTCGTCTTAGGGTTTTAGGGAGGGTTTTCTTGAGGGTTAAGCAAGGGTAAATGGAGTATATGGATCAGGTATAGGTTTTTGGTTGTGGGTATGGGTTGGTGGCTTAAAAGCGGGTCTTGGGTCGCCAAAAACAGCGAAGCACGGTGAGGGGAAAGTTGGGTTGTTTTTGGACGAGTTATTTGGTGGTTAAGTATTGTTTGTGGTCGCAGGGAGGGAGCATGGTGGGTAGAAAGAGTCGGGTTTTGGGTCGCTTTTGGGTTGTCAAAACAGGGCCACGAAGAGGGGTTTTTAGGGTCGTTTTAGGTGAGCTTGAGGCCTTTGTATCAGGAGTTCTTTAGGCCGTTTTCTGGCCGTGGTTTTGAAATTTGAATCTGGTGTGGTATGTGGGGAAGGAGGTGGGAGAAAAGGCTTTGAAATTCGTGTTGAAACGGGCTCAAAATCATTCTTAAAATCGAGCTTAAGACGAGTTATAAAACTTGCTGTTAAGAAAACGAATTCGTCGTATACGTTTTAATAAACCGTTTTAAAAGCACGAGAAACGACTTTTCAAGTCAAAAGAAATTTGTGAAAATGATTTTTCAAATCAAATTACTTAAAATGATTTTTCAAATCGAAATATTTTATTTTCAATAAAACAGAACTTGCGACAAATAAAATTTGACAGAGCTTATAAATCAAACATTCTTTGAATTAATAAACATTACGTCGACAGCGCCCGACTTACATCGTAAAACGAACTCGAATAAATGACACGAAAACACGCTGTCCTATCATCATAGGGTATTTGTCGGGTTTTCTATAAATTTCCATATCGACAGATACGGGTATCTACAGTTACAAGTTTGTAATATTTTTTCAGGCGATCAGTGAGCAAAACAAGAAGAATATAGCAAACAGAAAAGGAAAATACTGTGGCGGTCGTCTAGGATATATAGGGGGTGAAAAAATAATTGTAAGTGGACTATGTTTGTTTGTTTTTATATGAACTTATAATTTGTTGTTATTTTTATATTAACTTTGAATTAATTTTTTCTATTATATAGATTGAAGAATTTGCTAAAAAGGGTGTACACATTGATAAAGTTGATCGACACCAGACTTGGTTATGGGGTCACACATCCAAGAAAGGTGAAAAAAATGCTTACGATCAAGAAATCGCCAAGACGATTGTAAGTAATTTATGAATTTGCTAAAAAGAATTGGGTGTATGTAAGCTTGTGTGTATGTATGTTGTTTGATTGTATGTGTGTAATCCTAAAAAGTGAATGATGGTGATGATGACCGAGTTGTTTAGAAGTGAAATTTGTTTTTGTTTGTTTTTGGTGTGTATGAGAGTCGTTTGGAGGTGGTTTGGTGAGGTGGAGTCTGCTACCCGACTCTTTGTAAAGCATTTGTTTGGGCCAGAAAATAGAATTTCTTTATCGACCTTGATTGGAGTGTGGTTGTAGGTCGTTGTTCTTGCATTGTCATTCTTTGTCTTTCCCTCGTTGGTTTAAGTCTTTATTCTTTGGTCTTTATTCTTCTTTGTCTTTCCCTCGTTGGTGTGGTTGTAGGTCATTGTTATTATTAACGTGGTTTGATTCGCTTTGTTAGTCGGGTTATTCCTAGTGATGTGAGTGCAATGTTGTGAAGGTTCGTGTGGTTACGCTCGTATAACCACGTTGTGAAGGTACATGTTAATTTACGTTGATTTTTTTTGAAATTGTAGTCGACATTGGATGTTAGCCGTCATTAATCCTTCCGCCAATAAAGTATATTGGTGTGATCCTGCAGGAAATGATCCTCGAGAATTTCTCGTTGATACAATCAACAAGTATGGTTATAATTTCTTTAAAATTATGCGATATAATTATAATTTCGTCAAGATTATTGCGTTAATGTTTTAATTTGTGTTTGAATAGTGCATTCGAAAAGAGAAGGTCTATGGATTCAAAAACAAGGATCAATTCAAAAGTAGAGTGGCAAAAAATCGAGGTAAGTTTGCTCTAATTTATTAATCTTTTCTAGTTTTCTAAAAATCATGTCGAAAATAGTGTGTGCTTACTCTAATTTATGGCTCCTTTTTTAAGTGTCCTAAACACCCGATAGGTACTCACTTATGTGGATATTACGTTTGCGTTATATGATGGAGTTGGTCAAGGGAAACTATTGTACTGTTACTGCAAAGGTATGCCTAATTTAGATTTTTCATTATTTTTTAAGTTTTCTCTACTTTAGATTTAAGTTTGCTCTAATTCTACTAATTATTGTCGTCTTTGCTTTGTTTACATTTTACATTATTGTACATTTTGAGGATGCATGAATTTGCTCTAATTTAGTTTTTTCATTATTTTTTAAACAAGTTAATGCATTACCTTACAAATTTATTGTATTTTGGTTACAGCTTAGGGTTAGAGCACCACCAACATACTCGGCTTCAGAAATCAAAGAGGTGAGAGATATATGGGCCGAGTACGTATTGAAATTTAAGCCAGATAAATGAAGTGTTGAAAATGAAATATGTTGGCATGTTTTGAGAACATGTAAATGCAGGTTTTTTGGTTGGTTATATAAATTGTGTGTGAATTGCTTGGTTAGAACATGTGTTGACATTTTTTGAGGATATTGGTTGGTTATGGTTGGCTATCTAAATACAGGTCCTCTTTTTGGTGCGTGGAAAATGCAGCAGGTTCTGTTATATATAATCTATATATGGCTCTGCAGAGAGCCATATATAGGGACTAAAAATAAAACAAAAAATTTATAAAAAAAAAAAAAATAACCTAAGAGAACGGTTATTATACATAACCGTTCTCTAATATCAAAAAAAGAAACCCCGCGCTTTTTATTCATCAAAAAAATAACCCTTAGAGGACGGTTATTCATTAGACCCGTTCTCTTAGGTCAACATACCAGAACGGTTATTAAAAATAACCGTTCTCTAACATTAAAAAAAAACCCGCGCCTTTTTCATTCATCAAAAAAAATAATCCTTAGAGGACGGTTATTAAGTAGAACCGTTCTCGTAGGCTAACATACCAGAACGGTTATTTAAAATAACCGTTCTCTTTACTCTACCCGCGCTTTTTTTTCATTCTTTTGGTACACAATTAGAGGACGGTTTTTTATTACAACCGTTCTCTAAAATGACACTTAGAGGACGGGTTGACCAAATTTATAACCGTTCTCTTAGGTCTAAGAGGACGCTTCGCTGAAGGACGGGTTTTTTGTTCTTTTAGGACGGTTTTTTATTACAACCGTTCTCTAAAAAAAATGGCGTTTTTGGGTGAAGACGAAATATATATTCCGGTGACGATGACATTTCGGTAAGGGTGAAATTCGTGAATATTATTTTGAAATATTTTTCGAGCTAATTACTTGAAAAAACCATGGAAACTTCTGGCTCATTACTCAAGAAATAAAAAAGTTTTTTGAGCGATCTACTAAAGAAACAAAAACAAAAAACACATGTTCTTTTTAGAGTATTTCACTCAAAAAACATTTTTTTTTTTTTTTTTTTTTCAAAACCTTAATAATTAGCATAATCCAAATCACGAAATCAACAACCTTTGATACCTCCTATTCTAATTCTATACTATTTCCACAAAGTAAACAATGCAAATTAAAAACGAAATCAATATAATTAAGTCACAAAGTAATGAAGGGCAAAATTGAAATATATAGAGGTAAATTATGCGAGGATGTCTAAATTTGTATTGCGATGTATAGTAATTCGGAAGAAAAAACATACGAGTCGCATACGGTATAAATTTCAAGATAGAAGCTCGACTATCGTACTGAAAGTTATGGCTCCACAGCGGTTTCCAAAGGGCTCTGAGAAAGGAACGCAAAATTTTTCATCCCTCAAAAATTCTCTGGTAACAAAAATGTTCAAAATTTCAACTCCAATAACTTACAGATACTTATAACTTCTTCAAGGCCGTCTTTTAGTGATAATTCCATCGTAACGCCATCCATATTATAGACGTACCTGAACAGAAAAAAAAAAAAATTAAAAAAAAAAATCCAAAGTACGACAAAAAATTTATTACAAATATATAAATTCACACATGAATTTACAATAACGTGAAGTGTTATTATCAAGACGATGCTATCCCGAACAATGGATCGATAGTTCGTATGCTAGTGCTTGACTTTCTAAAGGTAAACATGAGAAGCGCTTTTAACAAAACAGAACATTGGTGTTTTGACACGAAAGTGATCAGCGTCTAAATTCTTATTCTGATTTTTTTTTTTTTTTGACGTTTTTCAAGCAACTATTTTGGCATAAATGTGTAAAATAATCCCACTGATAACTCGGGTCCATAGTTTGCTCACCAGAATTTGGATTTAAAAGTTAACCATTTGTCGAGGGTGTGCGCATCAATGAGTGAATATGAAGGAACAATCTAGCTTAGCAGAGCCTTATATTGAAAGAAAACGCGATTCAACTTACAATCACCAATCATTAAACTTGCATTTAAAGCATAGAGATCTTTACCTAAGTAACAAGTGTATAGATGGTTGCTGCGTATTTCAATGGAATTTCAATTTTTTAATCACGAGGAATGGAGTCGACTATTCGAGTCCATTATGTAAATCGGAAATGTGGAAGATTTTGTAAGCAATGATAGTCATCTTATAAATTACCGAACATTGAGTTTAACCTAAGTTTCAATTAACGGTGTTTCCACATCGATTGTCGTTAGCATGAAAACTCATACCGTAACGCAGAATGTGTAAATATTGATGGATAGGTCGTAATGGTGACAGTAAATAGCTTTTTCGCTTCACGCTGTGAGAACACAGTGTAAAAATGAAGCATAAAAATGGAAACGTTCCTTAATAATAATGTTCAGCTCGATATTATCAAATTCAGTTCGCCACACCAAATACGAAAAAGGAAAAAAAAAGGCTATCATACCTGCAAAAAAGCCAACAGTCCACAGATTTCTTATCGCCATCGTCTGATATATCGTATTCCGTCGTAAAGTGGCCAAGGGCATAAACGAATGATAAAAATGTTGCCAGGTAGAGAGGCTTGTCGTCGAGATTGAGAGCACAGAGGAAGCAGAGGGTACTAGTCAAAAGAGTCCACACTCCGAAGGTCCTCCCATGAACTTCAGTCACTGTGATGCATAAAGTAACGGAACTTCAGCCACATGCCATTAACATGATGCATGGGAAATGCGAGCAACAATTTTCCGTCCAGCTCAGTTCAGATAACATCCATTCAAATACTTGCTTTACAAATTTACACTAAATTACGTTCCATTCATTTTAGTTCAGTTCAATTGAGTGCAACAAAATTCAGTCCGAAAGAACGAGGCTCGAGTAGAACCTTCATTGCCATATTGGTTTTGGAATAATGGTTTAGCCATTCATTATTGAAACCATATCAACAACAATAAATGCATCTACTGCAAAATATATGTCCGAGACATAATGTCGAAGATCATTCGCTAAGGCTTTATCTAGCCTATTCGGGTGTTAATGAGGCACAAATACTGCTCCAATACGCAGTCGTTGTAGCCTTCACAACATTGATAACTTGACCCTGAATTAGTGAAACGACCCATATATTACACGATGATGTCTCTTAAGAAAGAATATTCCTCCCCCTCAGACATAATTACTGGAAAGGCTAGCGGCTAAGGAGTTGTTGGGCGGTAAAGCGTAGTTGATTTCACATCTAACAATGCTCAGGAAAGCCCAAAATTTCCTGGCGAAATTACTAAAGTTAATCGTAGTTCCACGCAAATGTCAGAAACTGGCCACTGCAAATGTATAATTTCAGCACTAAGGTAAAGTTTTACTCATGTTTCGATACCCACCTAAGCATCTGCGACAAAAATGTCTGAATTTTTATAGACAACATAAACGTTTCAACAATTTCATTCTCAAACAAGAAATGTTTGGAGCAAAGGCAAACTGTTCTGCTGAATTATAACATCATATGCAGAACTCAACTTATTTCAGCAAACGTCATAGTTTCATATATCGTCTGTGACACCAACACACGACAAATTCACCAAGGTTTTTGAGGTTAACGCAACTGCATTTTAAGAGCAAGCCTCAAACCAAGATCAATCACCATGGCAAAACCGAAAACATTGAAGAGAACAAGATCACTGGAACAAATCCAATTCTTCGACACTAGACGAGAATTGTTACACTCAAGCCTTTCTTTAGCAAAAATATTCATAACCCATCAAACCCAAGTTTGATATCAACCCCGGGAACAATCAAGTACGTTAAACAAGAGATTTAAAAGCGGATTGACCGAACCAATTACGCAATTCAAGACGCATTCCTTGTGAAAGGATTATTGAAGGAAGTGTTCTCTAAACTGAAAGATCAAAACTTTTTTATGTGGGTCAAATCACATTGCAAACATGGTTATGAAATTGGATCTACATTCTACTCAATCATATCGACAACGACAAATTTTCAAATGAGACGGTCTTAAACTGCTAATCACTCACTTAATACGCATTCATTTATCATAAAAGGGGACAAAATTCAACAAAATTAATACTAGTAAGTACATGAAGTTGAACAAAATCAAATGAACAAAATCATAGAGACATAATTTTGTAATAATGAAATGGATGAAGAAAGAAGAAGGGCATACTATTAGTTTGGAAGAAAACAGCAAGACGAAGAGTCCAAATATCGAAGAAACCAAACCAAACAGAAGCCAATCTGAGTAAACCAAGTAAGATTAACCACCACCCTAATGCCTCCATTTTTCTCCTCTTTTGCTCCTCTCTCTCCTTTGACTCTCTCACCAAATTTATGTATGGAGTAAGAGTATGGATTATCCCTCACGATTAACACAAATTTCTCATATAAAACTAGAACCGTCTTAAGTTTAAAGACGAGTCAAATAGTTAAGATGAGACAAAAAAATAAAAAGGGTAGAAAAAAGTAGAGTGTTTTGTTTTATATGTGCAGGTAAATGAGTACTTGACCCGTTTTAAGCTTAAGACGGATAACCCATCTTAAGAGAGACTTATTGTATTTCATAAATAATTTGAACCTGAATCAATCCACAATAATTCAAACTATAAGAAAATCAATTTAATACGGAGTAATATACTTTGATTAATTTTAATCTACTTTAATCGACAAAAAAAAAGGTAAAATCAGTTTGAATTCAGATTAATTGATTTGTTTTTTTTTTTTTTTTTTTTTTTTTTTTTCTCAAAGTATGATTAGCGTGTTGTAGGTATCTAATATATCAAGTACTTTTTCCAAACCATACTTTGAGATGTATATATATTGATGGAAGTAGTATGATTTTTGAGAATGATTTTCCCAAACCGTACTTTTTGTCGTTACATGCTAGGTGATTCATTGTTAAACGTTTATGAAATTTCACATCTTACTTTACTAAAGAGTAAGTATATATTAACTGTTTACGCATAATATATGATCAATATATTTGTTCATATAAATATATCATTAGTACTCCCTCCGTTTTAGTGAATTGTTTACAGTTTGACTTTTTTGTGAGGGGAAAAAAGTCAAACTGTAAACAAATGACTGAGACAGAGGGAGTATATTTGTTAATATAAATTTAATATCAATATATCATATAGATGATTGAATTGAATTACCTAACAGTTTCGTAACGACACTTTTGATATCTACATAACAAGTGAATTATCTTAAGTCAAATAAATACATATGTATTTTACTTCGGCTGGAACTAGAAAGATAAACAAATAACTGAATTACGAATATTATCAACATATATTGTACTTGCACTCAAATTAAACTTGATTCCTCCCTTGCCTATTTTGATTTTCATCCTCATTTCCTTGGTTAACAGCTTGTGATTGAACATATTTGTAAGACTTAGCTATGAATACATAAACTACAAAGTCAATTATGGTTAAACCTGCTAATAGAAAATAAAATCTATCCAAGTGACCTTTGTTTAGATCTTCTGGTATCCAACCATTCATACCATTTCTAGTAGAAATTTTCATTACTATGGTTGTAGTTAGACTGCTTAAGTAATTCCCCAATGCCACCGAAGTTAGACAAAGCGCGTTTCCGAAACATTTTAGGCCTTCTGGTGCTTGTCCGTAAAAGAATTCTAGTCGAGCGACACCCATGAAAACCTCTGACATTCCAATTAGCACGTATTGTGGTATTTGCCACATTATGCTAAGGGAGCTCAAGTCCTCAGCATATTTCTTATAATACCCTGTCGCGTATTTTAATCTGTAAACCTCCACGAATCCAGCTGCCACCATAGCACAACATGCAATGACGAGTCCAATCCCCATTCGCTCCAGCTCTGTTAGACCTTGATTTCTCATACTAGTTATGATAGGATTTAAGACATGACGGTTGATGAAAATGAACACGGCCACACTAAGGATGTTAAAGATGGACAAACTTGTTGGTGAGATGTGCACATGTCCTATAGTTTTCTTCATCGCGGCGCCTTGCTCAATAAATAGTGAAGACATTTGAGCAAAAACTACAGAGTAGAAGATCGTGCAAAGCCAAATAGGAATGAGTCTTAGGATGCATTTTACTTCTTCTACTTCTTTTATAGTGCACAATTTTCCTTGGTTGTATAAAGACTTATCTTCTATTGACGTGATGCATGAAGCTCTATCCAAAACCTATAGGATAAACATGAAATATGTCAAATTAATTGATAGTTTCACGGTAGGGTTTCGATCAAATTTACGCAAATTCGACAATAGTTGATTAGAATCATATTAGACAGGGTCATGGTTGAATTGGTATATTTGAATTGAGTTTCTTATTGGTTAGATCAGTTTTGGTTATCTGTAGTCTAATTCAAGACTGACATTATGTACTTCAAGTTAAACACTTACTTCAATCCCTGCGTACGAAAGATCTTTTGCCAGCCATGCACTGAATATGAATTTGAATTCGATTCATGAAAACTTTCACCTTCTTGTGGCGCAACACGATTATTATGCTTACACATTGCCACATAAAACACTTTGAAAAACTTTGAGAAGGGATTTCCACTAGGTATAAAATGTCTATAATAAGGTATACCCCCAACAAATAAGGTCAAACCAATAAAAGCACAAATTGTAGATACCAAAAATCCAAGAACCCATTTCCCATCATCTTCAATGTAACCTAAAATTGTTTTAGAAAAGAGTGACCCTAAGTTGATTGCCAAAACAATGTAACTAAAATAATAGTCTTTTGATTTTCTTTCTTTGAGATGTTTCTCATCAAATTGGTCAGCCCCAAAAATGGCAATATTTGGTTGGTACCCTCCCATGCCTAGGGCAACCATATAGAGTGACATGTTGAATAATGTTTTATGAAGTCTTGAGTTTGAGTCACATGGAGTTTGTTCATCTCCACATCCTCTAGGCTTGAGTAAAACTAAATGTGATATTAGTGTCATTGAAGCCAAGCCCTGCCATTAAACAAAGTTCGAGTTAGTTTCTTATTTAATAACGATTTTTCATTAAATTTTTTAGCAGATTGATCAGGTAACATGAACATTATTTAAATCAGATTGTTTTATATCAATCAATAAGGAAAATGAAATGACACTACCAGATCGATGATATTGAACTTCGACACCACCAAAATAAATTAAATAGTTAAATTTTCATTTAATGGCTAGAGAAGAAGTATACATACAAGGACAAAGATGGCTTGGAAGACGGCACAAGTGAAGAATCTTCCCCAATAAGAGTCACTAAGAAAGGCACCAACTAGGGCAAATAGATATACAGTTCCAGTCCATTTGCTCACATTGTTTGCTGCATCTTCATTGCTTTGACCTTGTACTCTTGTTAGAAACAATACCAAATTTACGCTTATCCCGAAAAACGCCATTGTTGCTAACCCTTGATTCACTGTATATTATGGTACAAAAATAGTTTAATCAACCAGTTTAACTTGGTAGTCGCAGACTTATATATATCTTATACTCTACTACATGTCCATCATATCGCTGAAACCCTTGACCTTTAATCACAAGGTCCTGTTGAAACCAACTCAACCAAAAATATAGCGGATAATTAAGTGCTCAACATCAATTTTTATACTCTAATAACAAATTAGATAGAGTTACTACTTACTACTACTAGATATTTTGATAAATACTACGGTGTACGTACTTCCTTAATCCCAAATTAATTACTTGTCCCATTTGTTTTTCTTAATATCCCAGATCAAATGTCCTCTTTGTCAAAATGACTATATCACCCGTACTCTAATTTCATCTCAATTGTTCTATGTTAATGTGGCGTGCTAAGTGCTCACCCGTATTTCAATAAAGAATAGACTTGAAATTATAGATATAAATTATGGAAATTTGAGGATAAAAATGATTTTTTAAGTTTTAAATTTATGGTTTATATAAAAGGGGACAATTAATTTGGAATGAAGAAATATCCAAAATATAGGAAAATATTATTATTATACCTAGTAATAGTGTTCCTGGCTTCCATCTGCCAGTTTGGGGACGTATTGCTCGTTTACCGTAATGATCCACAGTTCCATCATTCGTGCTTTCTTCAACATTACCTTTTGTATCTTCCTCATTACAAGAATTCTAAACAAAAATCTTGTAAGTACAGTAAGTTTTATTTAAGACGGTTTTATGTTAATTTATTGTGAGTTCAATTATACAAATTATAGTTACTGAGGTACAAAATTAAACATTAAATTGAACTACTAAATTCACTCACAAGGTTACTACAAATTTCAGTTACGAATAATGCATGTGAAAATGGTTACGATATAAAGTATCATAATTATCGCAGAAAATGATACAAAAATGATATAATTAATGGTTACAAATAACGTGGACTCATACGAGAATAAGTGTTGTAGTTGTATTACATATTTGAATTAATTTATTAATATGGAGAGTAATATTAATGCTTCTTAAGAATAGAGTATATATTAAAAGTTTCTAATAAAACGAAGCATATTATTTACTCCGTAACTAATAATCTACATGTTATGCTTAGATACATATGCATGAATGAGCTTACCCTTGGAAGAAAGTTAAAGCAAGGCATTGTAGATAATTTTACGACTCACGATCGAGTAAGCGAGCTTTAAAATCGAGCGTAAATTACGTTGGATAACAAAGAAGAGAGAAATGAAATAATGCAATGCATGACATTGAATTACTTCAATTGAGTATGTAGTAGATATATAAGTTAAAATGAGAGCAAACTAATCGTATATTTATATACGAAGAAATGAAATGCAAACAAGTTGCTTGGTGAGTAATTGAGTATACGTTGATAGTTAATAATACATGAAAAATATGATAAATACTTTGATGTAAGTGCCAAGATAATTAATTAAAGAAATGTGGAGTAAATTGATAAGGAACGTAAATGCAAGAATGGTAGACGTGCATGTAACAATTGAGATATATAAAGTTGTTATCTATAACATGTGGTTTTTAGCTTCCAAAAAAAAAAATCATGTGGTTTTCTTATGACATTTCATCTTTTTGGGATCAATTACACAATTTTGTCAAAGCTTTTTAGGTGTACATACCTCTTGTTTAATGCTCAGTTTGTTGAGAGCACTAACGACTTTGTTGGCACTTTGTACGGTTTTCGATGACGAGTTAAGATTCACAGCAATTACTGCATTAGTTGTGTTGCACATATATATCAAATTGTGGATACAATAATATAATTAACTGAAAAGAAATGGAAAGAAAAATATTGTGAACACTTTATAAATATATTTATCGAATATAGTGAACTGCACATATATAATGCAATTAGAGAAAAAAAAGGACAAAATTGTAGGTAATTAATCAATCTTCACATGTTTTTGATGAGTGATTATGCATATATTCTTTGGTAAAATAACGGCGACGAAAAATGTTTAGGAAGTCTGTGGAATATATATTCATATTGTTCACAATTGATTTTAAAATGTAATAGCATACCGAAGAGATGTTAGTTTTATTGTTATGTAAAACCACTATTAAAGGGATAATGGAGCTGATCGAACATTTGAGTCGATCAGGATCGATCATAACTAGACCTTAGTGATATACTCCCTCCTACCCACAAATAATGTCCCTTTTGGGAAAAAGGTGGAAATTTATGGAGTGGAATAGAATAAGAAAAAGTAATGGGTAGGGGTAAGAAAATAGGAGAGAGGGTGTATGAAATTGAATAGAATAATAAAAAGTAATGTATTGTTAGGTGAGTGGGGGTTAGTTTAATCCAAAAAATTCATGGGGAAAAGCAAAAGGGACATTTTGATGGGTAAGGATTTGGGGGAAAAGGGACATTAGTTGTGGGTAGGAGGGAGTACTAGATTTATGGTACTCCGTAATTGGTATGTAATATGCTAATAACATGTTATTATATTATTAAAATAGGTGATGCCCATCTTAAGAGAAATTAATTGAATATCATAATTTAATTATCAGGTTTTTTTTTTTTTTTTTTTTTTTTTTTTTTTTTTTTGCCAGCTGGAAACACAAAAAAGACTAACAGGTTTAGGCATCAGGTTATTAAAACCATCCTTATTATCTTTAGTTTGTGCATACTATAGCAATGTTACTATGAATGTAATTAAAATTAGAGTAAATTGACGATTACATCCACCGTTTATGGCCAACTTAAAACTTACATCCACATCGTTTTCGACTTTGTAACTACTACCACTATCTTTGCCTCTAAGCAATTACTACCATTTTTAACCCGAACCTAAAAACACCACTTGAAAAGTCCAAAATGCCCCTCCTTTAAAAGGCTTCCCTCTTTCTTTTTATTCATTTCTTTTTTAGTCAGCCACTAAATTACTGAGCTTCCTCTTTGGTTTTTTCACTTCTTTTGTTTTTTCACTTCAAATTGATTAAGCTTGTTTACATTCAACCACGAAAATCGACTTGTATTTCTGATTTCATGATTGCGTGTTGTTATTATCTTGATTAGGTATGTCAATTTCATTTTTTTTGTTGAATTATTTTTGGGATTTTCTGATTTCATGAATTTCTTCCCCAATTTCGATTTGGGTTTATGTTCATGAAATAGCAAATTTTCGTGAAGTTTGTAATGATTTTGGTTTTCGAAATTGTACGGATATGAAACACCAAAAAAAACCCTAATTTTCTTCATGAATTAGCAAATGTTAGATTTTGGGGAAAACCCTAATTTTCGATTCTGGGTAATGTTTGATTTATTTTTCATTTGTATTTGAAATTGTCTACAGTTATTCCAAATTGCACTCGAAAGGATGAGAAAGGATATAAAGTGGCCGTGGCAGTATTGGTGTCCCTTGCTTTTTCTGTAATTGTCATGTGCTAATGAATAATTATATTTGGTTGTAACAGAATTTGAAGATAAAGATGCTTGTGAGCGAGCTTATTTCAAGGTTTGCTCCAATTAATTATCGTCATTATTTTTTATCATTAATCGAACAAGAAGCCAACACATTAGCATGCTGACTCCCCATGCACACTTGCTCTTTCTTTCACTTCTTTCTTTCCGTCGCTCTATTATAAAGTTACCCAAGTTTGATGTCGAATCCCTTTACTTCCTCGGTCTACTTTGTTTCTTCTCATCTTTGAACTTTTGGAGCCTGGTCGGAGTTTGAAATTTGTCTATAATCTTTCATTTCTAAAAGGACAATATTTAGGCAACTATAGAGAGGTGAAACGAAGTGGAAGTTGTGTATCTTGGAAAAAGCCTAGAGAAAGTTCTGACATAGAAGGGATTCTGTTGCAGATGGATAATGCGTTAATTGACGATAGAAGGATTCGTGTAGATTTCAGACAGAGTGTTTCAAAGCTATGGAATCAGTTCAGACGGAAGAATATCCAGGGTAAAAGTCGTTAATACTTTTTCTTACTGACCGCGTTTCTAGATCGTTGTCCTTGATATCTTGTTATTAATTTATTCGTTTCTGGTTTGCTTTCAGTGGGAATTATTCACTAAAAATAATTTTGCATGTAGGAGGAAAGGGCTGTTACAAATGTGGTGCACTAGACCATATCGCGAAGGATTGTGCAGATGGTTCTACCATCCCGCCTCAGAAATATGTAGGAGGAAAGGGCTGTTACAAATGTGGTGCACTAGACCAGATCAGATTGCTCAAGGAATCTAAGAATGTACTGTCTAAGATTATGGACCAAATTACTGCTTACGAATGAATAACTTCTGTTGTCGTCGAATGTAGTCGGATATATCGTTTAGTACTCCGTATGAATCATCTGATGTTTTGCTGCTTGATCATGTAAAATATTAATGTAAAACGATCAAGTATTTATAAAACATATGTTCAAGGTTAGGTAAATCGAAAGCGGTAATACAACAGTCCTGTGTCCGGGAAATGTCAATGGTAACGGAAGATTAAAAACGTAACATAAAAGACGATTTCTCTAATAATTATTAAGGGAAACATGGTGCGTAATTGACATTACATAAATAGAAACCAAATGCACTAGAACGTAAGACAGCAGAACAGTACTCCATTTAACAAACTAAGACTCAAATCAGAGAACAACCTTCTGACATTATTCAAAAACCCGAAAAATCGAGAGAAAATTCATTCATAAAGTGCTATCTTGTCCATTATTTTCGACACAACATCCTTTGACTACTTCAGCAACTTAATGCTTCTGTTCAATCTCTCCCTTTTCCCTGCAACTGGGGGCGATTCCTCGAGTAGACGCTTAATACCGTCCCCATACGGGCCCATCAACTCGTCGACAACCTCAGCCTCCAAGTCTTTGTTCACCAGATTCTGTATAGAGAATAGCAGGTGCAGTACCATGGAGTCGACAAGTCGTCTCAGAACGATCTTCCAGTACGCAGTCATTCTCAGCTTCATATCAAACGCCTGCTGCGCAACATCCTTGTAATTCCTCATGTGGCCGACATCAATCCGACCAAAGCCCTCGATTTCCATGACAGGATTCTCAGTCTCATTCTCGACAATGTTTGAAGACCACGACAGTCTCGATATATGACCACGCCTCAGCCATAAAATCAAACGGAATTTGATGAATTCCCGTAATCTTCCTGTGTAGAATAGTAATAAACCCAGATCGTGGGATAAAGTTTGGTAGTCCAATACCTTTCAACTCCTCGAGAACACGGACTTCTTCAAGTAAGAAACCTGTTGGATTTTCCTTTGGAATTCCCACAGACTGCAACTCCTCAGAAAACCTATCCTACTAAGAATATCAGCAAGTCGAGCAGTTGCGTGCATTTTGTCATCATCAGGAAACTCCTCATACTCGCCTCGTATCAAAATATTCCTTAGAGACTCCTTAGCAGACCCCATAACCTGCATGAACACAACCATTGCCTCAGCAAATTCTAACAAAAATTCAAACAAATCCGAAACAAACAGAAATCAAAAAGAAAAGAACGAAATCAAATTCAACATCAAATCCCAGACAAACAGTTACTGAAATCAATTGAAATGCATAAAACCCTAAATTCCCGGAAAACCCTAAATACCCAGAAAACCCTAAATTCCCAGAAAAACCCTAATTTCCCAGAAAAAACCCAAATTGAAACCCTAAATACCCAGGAGATTGAAAGAAGAGTAGAGCTTCAGGGGAAAATAAATTTGGGAAATGTAAAAAGAGAAGAGCATCACGTTGAAGAGAAGAGTAAGGGTAGTAATAAGAAGAGTAAGGGTAAAATAGGTACCCAAATTATCATTAAATAACCCAAACATAGATCAACGGCTCAGATTCGATTTTGATAATTTTCTGTCTCAGATACTAGAAGAACCATTAACCGAACCAAAGATAGTGGTAGTAGTTACAAAGTCGAAAACGATGTGGATGTAAGTTTCAAGTTGGCCATAAACGATGGATGTAATCGTCAATTTACTCTTAAAATTAAGAAAATCAAAGAATAAAACAATAAAATCTTTGAGGCTTTTTGTTACTCCATAAAAGTATTATTCTATATTATACAATTTTCTTTGATGATTCTATCACAAAAGATTCCTACAATGAGTACAAATCTCACAAGAAACTGGTTATTACTTGTTTTTAATACTCATTTCATCTTTTTCATTTAGTCTTATGACTCCACTTTTCTCCTCACAAAAAGTACACCAATAGCGTCAAATGGAAAGCATGGAGGGAGTACAAGTTAAAACACGAGGGGAGCTAAGGGGCTAACAATGCGCTAGTCCCACTAAACACTAAAGTTTTGTTTTATTAATTTTAGAATAATTTGACACTTACACCCACTCATTAATGTGTTTTTCAAACTTACACCCACATTGTTTTCCGACTTTATAACTACTACCAAATTTATTGGTTTGGTTAATGGCTACTATCATTTTTAATATGAACTTAGAAAAGGCACATAAAATTACTAAAATACCCTTGATTTAAGTTACCCTCATATTACCCTCCTTTTGATTTTCTTTCTTAACTTACCTTTTGTGCTTGACTCTTGAAATTACTTAGTTTTATTTTATTTTATTTTACTGTTAGATGTTCTTTTACTCATCAAATTAACTCCGTTTACATAAGTTTTTTTTTTTTACTCTTCACATCAAATTTACTGAAGCTTTCCAAAAATTCGTCTTTGATTTTGCTCGTATTTCTTCCTCGAGTTCATCAGCATTCCTTGCGAAGCTATCGACGCCGTCATCACGTTGCTTTCCCCTAATTGAGGTATGTAATTTTCCAGAAACACTCACAAAATAAAAACGAAATCAATAACCCAATACAACCAAATTCGTAATCAAATTGATACATCATACTCAAATTGATAAATTACCCATAAAAATTCAAACTTTATTGATTCATATCACATAAAAAACCCTAATTTATTGAATCCTAATCAATTAAAACCCAGAAATAATTGAAAATTACATCAACCCTAATTTAGAAAAACCCAGAATATGAAAACGTAAACTTACTTGATCTCACCTAAACGAAAGATGAAGATGACGAATACGTCAGAGAAGGTCGCACCCACTCTCCAAATCAAGATCAACGGCTGGAAAAAGACTGGAAAATAATTGAAAAATGAAGGGGATTAATTGAAATATTAAAGACGGATAAAAAAAGGCGACGAAAGAAAATGAATAAAAAGGGGAAAGATTAAAGAATTAAACATAAGTTTGCTTAACAATCAAACAAGAGGTAAAATGGGTATAAAAATTATCAACTAACTCTCCAAATCAAGATCAATGGCTGAGATCAATAGTTGGTAGGTTCGGGTCCGTACAAGGTAGTAGCCATTAACCGAACCAATAAATTTGGTAGTAGTTATAATGTCGAAAACGATGTGGGTGTAAGTTTGAAAAACACATTAATGAGTGGGTGCAATTGTCAAATTACTCTTACTCCGTAATAAAATTAAGAGTATAAAGTTTTGAATACTATTCCTTATTTATTTAGTATATATATTGTTAACATTTTATCGTCTTGAGAATTCTATACTACCCCTAAATAATTAACTCTTAAGTGTGTCATTAATTAAATTGAATTAACTTCCCATAATCATATAATTCATATTTTAGTTAGCACCAAAAAAATATAATTCATATTTTAGTGATCATAACAACATTAATGACTTTCGTGTACTACCGTTCCTGAACAATCGACACGAAACTAGAGCATCCAATGAAGGATAAACGTCGTATTATGTTGACTATTGACTTATTTATTCACAACACTACAACATTTCTTGAAGTTTACGTCATTTACAATCAAAGAAAAGTCTTCCATGCAAACAAAATTCAACTTCAACTTCTTCACTTCAATCAACATAACTATATAATCAGCTCATCATATAATAGTTATAATTCACATTAAAAAAAAAAAAAAAAAAAAAAAAAACTTGAGAAAAATCAATTTCAATGGATTTAATAATAATACTTCTATTATTATACGCTTTAATATTACTAATTTCATACACATTAACAAAAACTCTACTTCATAAATTTAGTAACCTTCCACCAAGCCCATTTCCTACGTTACCCGTGATAGGGCACCTATACGTCCTGAAAAACTCTAATTTAATTCACCGGACCCTAGCTAAGCTCGCAGACAGCTACGGTCCGGTGGTCCTACTTAACCTCGGTTCACGGCCCACTCTTCTTGTGTCCTCAGCTTCTGCAGCTGAGGACTGTCTTCACCATAATGACGTCATTTTTGCCTCTCGGCCACGCCTGCTGGGACAAAAATACGTGGCCTACGACTCGACTGTCATGTTGTGGGCCCCCTACGGCCCACTATGGCGGACCCACCGTAGGATTGCCTCAACCGAGATCCTCTCCGTACACAGGATTAACCTGTTGTCCCACATTCGGGCAGATGAGGTTAACGAACTAATCAGAGGAATATACAGAGGTGGTGAGAATCGAACCCTAGACGTTAAAACAGCCTTCATCGAGCTGACGAATAACGTTATGATGCGTACGATAGCGGGGAAGAGGATCCATGGTGAAGCTAAGGAGTCCGATTTTTCAACACGGTTTAAAATGATATTGAATGAGCTGGTTACCAGTGGTGGGGCGTTTACGATAGTAGATTTTATACCGATGTTGAAATATTTTGGTGTTCAGAAGTTGGCAGAAAGAAAATGGAAGAAAATATATGTGAAACTTGACAAATTTTTACAAGATTTGGTTGATGAACAGAGGATAAAATTGGAAGATGAAGGTGAAAATAATGATAAGAAGAAGAGAAATTTGGTTCAAGTTTTGCTTGAGCTTAAGAAAACTGACCCTGATTATGCTACCGATGTTATTATCAAAGGTCTCGTTGAGGTATGCTTACGATTTTCATCAAATATATTATCTTCATATTTTAATTTTATAACTTACTTTTCATATTAATTTCAAATATAGTACTCAGTATTTTCATAATACTAGTCACTCCGTCCAAGTGAATTTTTTTTTTTTTTTTTTTTGATAATAATAATTCATTAACAAAACATCAAATGACAATTACAACGAATATGTTAAATCGAATAACAAATCTAACGATAATCAAAGTACAAATTTCTCTTATGGAATGAAAGATCTCAAACCCTAATTTGACAATTCTAAGACAACCTCAGATCGCGCGCCATCTCCATGTAGCCTTTGAGTGATCCTTCAACCTCGAATGACTAGTAGAAACCGCCTCGCCCGTTGATTGTTGACGATTAACGTGTATCCATTGAATTATCATCCAAGTTATCAAAGAACTATTATATTGATAAATAACAAACCAAAAACACCCCATAAAGAGGTACTGAAAAAATCCTACAAAGAGGAACTGAAAACTCACACCAAAGGAGAGACTTTTATTAAGATAATAATAGAAAAACATATGATATCAAAGATTAATTCAGTTTTGGGGCTTACCATCGACAATTGGATGTCAATGGTAGACCCGAATTATTAAAAGGGAAAAAGGGTTTTTTTGGGAGAAAGAAGATGAAGGGGGCTAGGGTTTTTCATAACCAAGTGAATTCTTTATACTTATTCATTTATGTGATGGAGGAATGGAAAACGTGTAAATAAATGACTGATCGAATGAATTGAAATGTATAATTTTGTTAGATTATATAATCGATCTTGGGCCTCCAACCATATGCTTAAACTTTTGGTTGAGTTGGTTTCTGATATGGTATCAGAGCCTTGTGACAAGAGGTCACGGGTTCGAATCTCACCACCCCTCCCTTTCAAAAGTGGATTATTTCGCACCAGGTATGGCGGGCCTTAGTTGCGTCCACACTTCAAGTCCAAAAAGGGCATTCGTGTGAGGGGCGTGTTAGAGTATATAATCGATATTGGGCTTCCAACCATCAGCTTAAGCTTTTGGTTGAGTTGGTTCCTGACAAATTTTACCTTTCACGAGTTATGGGCACTGACAATATTCTTCTTTTGCAATCATACTAGATATTATTATTGGCCGGAACTGAAACATCGGCTAGCACAATGGAATGGGCAATCGCGCTACTGATACAAAATCCCGAAGTCCACAAAAAGGCCCGAGAGGAAATCGACAACTACGTCGGTTTTGATAGGTTTATTGTCGAACAAGACCTCCCGCATCTACCGTACCTTCACTGTCTCATAAACGAGACACTTCGTATGTACCCACCCACGCCGGTACTACCACCACACGAGTCAACAGACGACTGTGTTGTAAGTGGCTATCACATTCCTCGAGGCACTATGCTAGAAGTGAACATATGGGCCATCCATAATGACCCGAAGACTTGGGACGAGCCGAGGAAGTTTAAGCCCGAAAGATTTTATGGTGTGACGGGTGATCGAATTGGGTACAAATTTATGCCGTTTGGGTCGGGTAGACGGGCGTGCCCGGGTGAAAACTTAGCTACGCGGTTGGTTGGCTTGACATTGGGGTCGTTGATTCAATGTTTCGAGTTCGAGGCAGAGGAATTTGATATGAATGAGCTTGTTGGACTTGCAATGAGGAAGGAAAATGCACTTCAAGCCAAGTTTAGGCCTAGGGAAGAAATGCTCAAGTTACTTACTCAAGTTTAAAGGCATTATAAATATTCAATTATCTACTCATTTGTTTACGTTTACGTTTACGTTGATATTAGTGAAAATAAATACTCCGTACTCTGTAATAGTTTTACGATAGTAGAGCAAAATATAATTTGGTAGGTGTTACTAATAATTTGTAGAAAAAATGCTGGAGCAAGTTTTATGTAATTTAAAATGGGATAAAATGTTGAGTAATTCAAGAGTATTAAAACGATTTTCAGTGGCCCGGGTAATTCGGTCCAAAATCGATCTAACAAGTTTTGAAGTTAATGCGAAGTGAAATCGACCTTATAATGACTCTTAATCTCGATATAATCTGATAATGTTTGACCTAGAACAGAATCAGCTCTACTCGAGATGAGTAGTAATACGACTCAACCCGTCGGCTAACCCGACCTCACATGAACCTTGACTCAAATCGACCTGAAACACTTTTTCGATTTTTTTTCCCAAGACTAATTAATAAAAACATTATAATCGGTTATGAAAAACACTAAAAATAGAACTTTTTCCTTTGGTGCCGAAATGCAAACTCGACTCAGACTTAACCCGAATCCAATAAACCGAGAAATTTCATTTAAATGACCCAATCGTTGATTCGATTCACTACAAAGATCAAAATCATATGGGCCACCCAAATATTGAACATAAGCAAACTTAACGATCAAAAACATTATCCTTTCATTTCATTTAACCAGAGGTTGGAAAAACCAAAACGATAAAGCGAAAAAAAAAACAACAAAATTTAAAAAACAATGTCAGTTTCAGCCATATTCGGCACTAGAATCGCACTTCCACCGTCGCACGGCGGAGCTAAACCCAAACTGCCGCCGACAAGCGGTGGCAGCTGCGGCGGACTAACAATCGAATGCTCGTCGAGGCCACAGAAGAAGTCGACTGCTCACCACATGAAAACTCGCCCGAAGAAGACTCAACCTTGGGACATACGACGTCGTCCAACCGTTTACGCTCCGCTTCCTCAGCTTCCTCCCGAATGGACGCTTGTTTCGTCTGCCGATACTACTCCTCCGCCACCGACGCTGACGCCATTGCCGCCGTCTACTGCTGAAGTGGTTGAGTGATTGCTGTGTTTTATTGTGTTTAAGTTTGTGCACGCCATGTGTTTGATGAAATGTCTGTGGTGTACTTTTGCGGTTTTTAAGTTTGATACAATGAGAGTCTCTATTTCTGTAATCAGTTATCTGTGTTTTTGCTGGGTTTTCTGCGAATATATGATGAGTGTTTTTATAAAATGTGTCATTGTGATACGTGTTAACGTAAATTACGACATATGTTAGAAAAATTCGATCTATACATTAATCGGTCGATGATATTAGCTAAAGATAACAGTTCATCATAGGCTAGGTAGGTTGTTAAATACTGTGTTCTACATTCAAATTTTGAGTTTTTTTTAGTAATTTCGGATAATCGACTTAACATAAGTTTTGGGGTGACTTGAGTTACGGTTCATTTGAGGTTGGGTTAGCTGTCGGGTTGAGTCGGAGTATGACTAGTCTCGTGTCGGGTGGATTCGGTTCTAGGTCAAACATTATCAGATTATATCGAGATTAAGAGTCATTATTGGATCAATTTCACACTGCATCAATTTCGAAACTTGGTTAAATCAATTTTGGACCGAATTACTCGAAGTGTTGAAAATACATTTTATTCCATTTCAAATTACATGAAACCCGCTCAACACTTTTTCTACAAATTATATTAGTAACGCCTACCAAATTATATTTTGCTCTACTATCATAAAATTATTACGGAGTATTTATTTTCACTTATATCAACGTAAACGTA
Organism: Dianthus caryophyllus; assembly: GCA_023091065.1. NCBI lineage: Eukaryota > Viridiplantae > Streptophyta > Magnoliopsida > Caryophyllales > Caryophyllaceae > Dianthus > Dianthus caryophyllus. The sequence continues at coordinate 6,177,185 of CM041517.1, forward strand.
AACAAATGAGTAGATAATTGACTATTTATAATGCCTTTAAACTTGAGTAAGTAACTTGAGCATTTCTTCCCTAGGCCTAAACTTGGCTTGAAGTGCATTTTCCTTCCTCATGGCAACTCCAACAAGCTCATTCATATCAAATTCCTCTGCCTCGAACTCGAAACATTGAATCAACGACCCCAAAGTCAAGCCAATCAATCGCATAGCAAGGTTTTCACTGGGGCATGCCCGTCTACCCGACCCAAACGGCATAAATCTGTACCCAATTCGATCACTTGACACACCGTCAAATCTTTCAGGTTTAAACTTCCTCGGCTCGTCCCAAGTCTTCGGGTCATTATGGATGGCCCATATGTTCACTTGTAGCATAGTGCCTCGAGGAATGTGATAGCCACCTACGACACAGTCATCCGTCGACTCGTGTGGGGGTAGTACTGGCGTGACAGGGTACATTCGAAGGGTTTCGTTTATGAGAGAGTGTAGGTAAGGTAGATGTGGGAGGTCTTGTTCAACAATACACCAATCGAAACCGACGTAGTTGTCGATTTCCTTTCGGGCTTTTTTCTGAACTTCAGGATGTTGTATCAGGAGCGCGACTGCCCATTCCATTGTGCTAGCTGATGTTTCGGTTCCCGCCAATAATAATATCTGATTTGATTGCAAAGGAAAAGTCAGTGTCCCTGACGGGAAGTAGTAATTCTGATACGCATCAAAAATATTACTCCGTAGTTGAATATTTTAGTAATATTGTCTTTTATTTTCTCCTCTCGAAGTCATTATAGCATGTAAATACTACTCCGTAGTTAGTAAGCCTAGTTAAGGTACCCCTCTCATCAGCTTCTCAGGGGTCATGGCTTGGTCAGAGGGGCAAAACAGCTGGGCCTAGGCTTGGCCGGACTGTCTCCACAGCCCGACACCTTTTCATGATTTGTAAGTCACTTTGATAAATCTAAATCGAGACAATTTCGATTTTGTGTTAATTTTGGGTCAACATAATTCGAGTTGGACTTGTGTCTAGTCAAGTCCATTCAAATTTTCAGCCGATAAAATTCGAGTCATGTCTGATTGGTATTCAAGTCAACTTAAATTTCATATCAACTTTAAGTTTTATGTTTTAGATTAGGCTTATCGAATCAGATCAATTGGAACAGGTTAATTTCACCGAAGTTGAACAAGTAAAACATACCTCGACAAGACCTTTGATAATAACGTCAATAGCATAAGCAGGGTCAGTTTTCTTAAGCTCAAGCAATACTTGAATCAAATTTCTCTTCTTCTTGTCATTATTTTCAGAGTAAAATCACCTTCTTCCACCAATTTTATCCTCTGTTCATCGACCAAATCTTGTAAAAATTTGTCAAGTTTCACGAATATTTTCTTCCATTTTCTTTCTGCCAACTTATGAACCCCAAAATATTTCAACATCGGTATAAAATCCAGGCCACTATTATCGTAAACGCCCCACCACCGGTAACCAACTCATTCAATATCGTTTTAAACCGTGTCAAAATATCCGTCTCCTTAGCCTCCCCGTGGATCCTCTTCCCCGCTATCGTGCGCATCATTACGTTGTTTGTTAGCTCGACGAGGGCCATTTTAACGTCTAGGGTTCGATTCTCACCACCTCTGGCGTATATTCCTCTAATAAGTCCCTTAACCTCGTCAGCCCGAATGTGGGCCAAAAGGTTAATCCTGTGTGTGGAGAGGATCTCGGTCGAGGCAATCCTACGGTGGGTCCGCCATAGCGGGCCGTAGGGGGCCCACAACATGATAGTCGAGTCATAGGCCATGTATTTTTGGCCGAGGAGGCGTGGTCAAGAGGCGAAGATGACATCATTGTGGTGCAGGCAATCCTCAGCTGCAGAAGCTGAGGACACGAGCAAAGTGGGTCGTGAACCGAGGTTGAGTAGGACCACCGGACCGTAGCGGTCTGCGAGCCTAGCTAGGGTCTGGCGGATTAAATTCGGGTTTTTTAGGACGTAAAGGTGCCCTATCACGGGTAGTGTAGGAAATGGGCTTGGTGGAAGGTTACTAAGTTTATGAAGTAGAGTTTTTGTTAATGTGTATGAAATTAGTAATATTAAAGCATATAATACTATTATTATTAAATCCATAAAATTAAAAAATGATGTTTTTTAATAGGGTTGTTTTGTTGTGCATGTTATGTGCATTATTACGGAGTATATAAATGAGCTATTATATATACACGGAGTAGTTAATGTTGATTGAAGGGTAGAAGTTGAAAGTTGGATTTAGTTTGCATGCATGGAAGACTTTTTCTTTGATTGCAATTTGTAAACGTAAGCATCGAAACACATCGAAGTGTCGTGATTCTCGTGAATAATACTTCGTACTCCGTAATAGAGTCAATAGTCAACATGCATGTATGCAGTTGATCATTTTATATCGAGTTTAAATTTACTGTCATTATTACGTGTATGCAGTTGCCGTTGATTTCATTGCCAAAAAAATAAGAGAATAAAATTATAAAGCTAAAAATATATACGGAATATAAAAGATCACCCTTCACTAAATATAAATTACCTAGGAATAATTTCACACATGCTGCAGTAGATCTCGATCTACACCATTTAATCATGATTTGGATGCTTTACGTAATTACGTCCATGTAGATCGTTTGGGGGATTGTTAGTTGATTTCTGGACTATACAATTCTTATTTTTCATTTAAACTCCGTATTTAGGAAGAGTATAATACGCAAAAGTAATTAGTGTTTTATATAATCGTTGAAATATGATTACGTAATTACTTTGATTTGTTAGTTTCGATTTATAATTAATGTCCCATGGTGCGTAACCAAGATTTTCCGTTTGGGTACAAAATGCTCAAGACAATATAATGTTAACAATTTAAGTAAACAAGGAATAGTTTCCAAAACTTTATAGTTTACAAAATACAAAGTATAAATATGATTACGTAAACGTGCAAATATATGATGAGTGTTTTTAAAAAAGAAGTCAATTAAACAACTTTAGAATAATAAAATGTCGCACGCAATTGACTTGGTTGATAACGTTTGTGAGTTAGATTGCAAATGTTTTTGGTTGCCAAAGAACGAAAGATGTGGAAACATTTTGATTGATTATTGCTCATTAAATTTTGATTGATTAAACCGAGTGGTCATATTACTCATATACTCATATCTCTTACTCATGAGTACCAAAATTGACATTTATTTTTATGATTTTATAATAACGGATTTTTTATTGTGTGCATACCATGCACTGATGCACACAATAAGAATAACTAATCCATTTATTTAGAGGAACAAATTAATAAAAATAATTCAATATTAACTAACTATTACGGAGTAGTAAAAGAGGAGAGATTAATATTAAAATCAATTCACTTTCACTTCTTAATTAGTGAGTTGGTGTGCATTGTATGCACACAATAGAAAATCCGTTATTCTAAAATATGAGAAAAGCAAATTTAATTTTGATGTCGTCATTGTTGTTGCTAATGAGACCCGTAAAATTGGGATGACCAGATATCCACCGGTAATTTCAACCAGTCCACGGGAAATGTGAGTGATATAATGATATTGATGGGCCAACTTTTTTTGTGCTTTACATCCCGTGCCCCGGTTGACTTGAGCCGTGGCATACTGGCATTATCATCACTCTAAAATTGACCCGATAGAATTGATTTGATCCGATAAATTTTGATTTGAGACCTTAAATTGATCCAATATGGCATTTTGAAATTAATCAAAAAATTCAAATTGTCCCGCGTGAAACTTAGACAGCACTCGCAATAGCTTGATCCAAAGTTAGCGCGAAAACTAAAGTGATTTGACTTGAAACAATTTAACTCGAAATCGTTTGGATATAAAGTACTGGAAATTGATTGAGTTTTCTTTCAAGTAAAATATTTGTTCTTTTCAAGTGAGGCGGGTGTGGGTCCGGTACATGTCGTACCCGCATTTGTTTCAACACTCGTGGCTGAGAGAGATTTTTTGACATCCACGCCCACTCTACGACCCTCATAATCACCCTCTATATACTATAACGCATCCGAAGCAACACCCACTTTCACCCTAGCCATCTCTAATCCTAGATGAAAATAAATAAATATCTATGGAAAGTGACTAATTTGATCTGTATTTCAACCCCTAAAATCTAACTCTTATAAACCAATGGGCCTTAAAGGTTGAAGTTCGGGCCGACCCGTAAAAAAAGGCCGACACTTCTTAACCACGAGCAGTGCCTAAGTTCCAAAAACTAAGCCCGACCAGTATCAGGCTCAACCCAACCCCGCCCATGGTTAACTCTACCTAAGATACACCTGACTCATATTTACATGTAATCGACATCCAATCCATTTAACATGTCATAAGTTATAACGAAAACAATACCCCATTAAAAGACCCGCTTTCACCCGTCCCAATAACAAACCCCCCCGTCCTAAACCGTATTCAAAGTAGATTCATCGAAGAAAAATAGAGACGACATCAAGAAATACAATCAAACTTGCAACTACAATTTGGTCGGGCAGCAGAAGCAACCATCGAAGTAGAGAAACCAAAGGTACCATATACTTCCCTTCATAACACCTTCTTTAATTATTTTTTCTAGGGTTTTACACTTTTCATCTCTAATTAATTTTCCCAATTTCAATTCAAATTTTCATCCTTTCTAATTTTTTGATTTTGCCCATCAACATTTTCTTGTATTGACCCCCGATTGTAATTTTGATTATCCTGTTTCTCAAAACTTTATGAATTGGTAAATTTGTTAAGGTCATTTGAAAGTTAGTATTAGTTTTGTTAATTTGATTGCAAAAATGATTCTAGGTTAAAAAAAAATTGGATTTTGAAGGTTAACTTTGGTTAAATTTTTAATCTTTAGCAGTTAGAATTTGTAACTGTGATGGGTTTGGATGTGTTGCTCATTAATTTGATGCCGGAAAAAAAAACACGTATTTTGGAGATTTTTAGTGGAATTTTAGCTGCTGTTGTGGAAGACGACGAGTAGATTAGGGTAAAGTTGAGGTCTTTGAAGATTTACGTCGATTTCAAGGAGTCAAAACTTGTAAGGGAAATGTGTGGATGTTTATGTGTGCTACTGAAGAAGTGCCCTAGTCTTAAATAGAGGACGAGACACAACTGCGTTATAAAGCTTTTAAAAATCGTCTCGACCTTGCTTTAGCTCATGTTAAGGGTCCACTATAAAGTTTGAAGACAATTGTAATGTTTGTAAAATGAAATTGTGAATGAAGATACTCTGGTCACTTGCACAAATCAAAAAAAAGTTTGGGACATTCTAATGTGCGAACGTTTAGATTTGAGAAACGTAACTTGATTTGGAGTACTGATTTTTGAAATGCTGGTGAATATGGTATGTAGAGTCATTGTTGCAAGAAAGACCATCCTTTCTCGGGGATGTTCACTGTTCAATAACTACAATGATCCATACGTGTTTCACCGTTGTTCGTTTTTTTTAAGGAAAAGTTTCATTTGGGGTTGCTCACTTTTAATGTCAAACATTACAATATTAGTAAAAATATTTCACGCCATGAGTTTCATACTTCATATGAAACCCTATACTGCAAGTTGATGGAGTGAAATTTTATTACTTCGAAGGAATTTAAATTCTCTTTCAATTGCTACATTATGTTAGTAGCTTCGCTCAACCCTCTTTATTCCAGTTACTTTTGTTTAACTCATTGGATCTTCATGATTTCAATAGATTTGAGCGTATTGTTGACGCCCAAACCTCAATGACGATAGGCATAGGGTATCTTTAACTTGTATTCTATTGTAAACAAAATTACTAGCTTAAAAGAGGGACAACAACAATAGTTTCCCGGTAATTTCAGAGAGCTATACTTGAAGTTTGTGGAATAGCCAAAGAATAGAGGCAAACATCCATCGGAAAAAGTATGATAAAGATAAACCGCACGATATTAAGCACATTAGATATATTAGTCAACACAACTGTTGCATTACAAAGTTATAAAAGGTCGAAGTTATATTACAGAATTGCATCCAGAGCTTACGGTTTACGTAAGTACCTTTGACTAAATTTTGCCATGTATAAGTTGTACATGGACAGAATATGGAACATTCCGAAATATGAAAAGATGAGTGAAAATGTTCATATTCTCTGTAATTGGTGTTACATGTCACAAATATGTGTGACCATGTGACTTATTATCATGTTGATGGGGGAAGTCTCGTATTTGTCAAGCAAAAACAAGAGATTGATCGCAAAATTTAAATTTATTGCTGTAGTTTTAGGAGCTATGTATGGAAATTAAAGTGGACAATTGGTACATGGTGTAGAGGTTGATGGACAACTTACATTATTGCTCCTTATTTCAATGTGTTCAGATATATCGGTGTCTTTGGGGTCTATCAAAGCATGTCTTCTTCTACTCCTTCATCAAAAAGGCAAAATAACCACAATTCTAAGGAATCAAATGGTAAAAAGACGCAAAAGACGTTGAATTTTGGCTCCCCAAAAGAGCCAAGAAATAGCTCATCCGGAGATGATGTTTTCCGTGTACTCTGCCCCTCGAATAAAATAGAAAGTATAGCTGGACAAGTGGAAAATATTATATCACAAATACGCCAAGAAACGGGAGCAATGATCAGAATCGACGGTCCTATTCCTGGATGCGATGAGAGAGTTGTCTATATCATGGGAGCTGACAAGGAAACCCAAAACAGCAATGAACAAAGCAAAGCTGATGACGAGGACTCAAAATCAACCAAAGACCATGTTAACACAACAGATCATAGCGTCAATGCCAATGATACTCAGCCGGAAGCTGTTTCAGCTGCTGGAGATGCACAGTCAAACAAAGTAATTATACAAAAGGCTTTATTACTCGTGCTTGAAAAGTTTGTTGAAGGTGAAAAGCAAACAGAAGTTTCCAATGAAGTAAGCAACGGTGCTGCTACCGTCACATTTAGGTTTCTTGTGCTTTCCAGTCAAGTTGGCTGCCTGTTAGGGAGGGGAGGGTCTATCATCAAACAAATGGCTACAGAGAGTGGTGCCCAAATTCGAGTTCTTCCCAGAGATAAACTTCCTCAATGTGCCTCTTCAACAGATGACGTTGTTCAGGTGATCATCTTGATCTTTGGTATCATAGTGGTCTTACGGTTATGAATTATGATAGCCAGCAATTTTTGCTTACACATCCATATGCTTTCAGTATGTGGAAAATGTCATGCTACTTCATATTTGCTTCTTTAGAATGTCGCCTTTCTGTTCATATCTATTCGCTAAATATGAGCATTTCTAGAATTCCCATTTAAATTATAATCATTGTTCAGAAATGCTACAGATTAGACTGTATTACCTTTTCATGTTAAGCAACCAATCCGCATAGACCATCTATGTGTGCAGGCAGAGCCGCGTTTCTAAATCTTGGTATTGGTCACCATAACGATATCTCAAAACTGTACATGTCTCGCTCGTAACCCTCCATGTTGTGGTTAATGCAGGGGTACTTATTTTATAAACTTTGGCTGATATTTTTATTGTAAATCGTCTATTTCATAGCCAAGTAAAGGTTAATTGTACCTTTAATTGTACTTTATATTTTCGCCCTTGTTTCGGTTGCTGCTGTCCTCTACATTGTCTTTTGCCAAGAGGCCGGAGACAATCAAAACACAAAATGATGTAAACAAAATGTTTTCGTTAAGCAGTGTACTTTAGAATGTCCACCTAAGTGATCAGGTTTCTAGTAGTTGTCCTGGAATCTGGCGAGTAAGACCCCCTCTGCTGCCTCCAAAGGGAAAGGAACATATCGAACGAACTCCTCTTTTAGCACATATTGCATCATGACTCCTTAGTTTTGATATAAAAAATCTGTGACAATGTTTCTTGGTTTTTTTTTTTATCTTTCTGGTAATCCATCCATCTGTCCGTAGTAGCAATACTTAGCATAAAGACTGATTTGGCCAAATTTTAACTTTTGTCATTGCAGATTGTTGGTGCGGGAGAAGCAGTAAAGAAAGCGGTCAAATCTGTTGCTGATCAGATGATGGAAAATGCAAATGTAGAGCGTGATGTGGTCCCTTCTAATTTATCCAGACCCGCTTCCCAATCACGTAACAATCCTATTTTTAGGTCTGAGTCACATTCTGGCAGGCCGTTGCCTGTCCGAGGGGCTCCGTCTGGTAGTGGATTCCGTGAAGATGCTGATATTCATCCTAATGGTGCTCCATTTTTCCCCAAGTTCCACGGGAACATTATGCCAGATCGAATAGATGTGTCTGACATTATAACTTTCCGATTACTCTGTCCAGATGAGAGGGTTGGGGGTGTGATTGGGAAGGGAGGAGCTATTATTAAGACTCTAATGCACGAAACAGGCTGTGACATTAAAGTTCTTGAAGGTGTTTCGGAAGGAGAGGAGCGTATAGTAGCTATTTCTGGCCCCGCGGTAAGGCTTTCGAATATCAGTTAGGAAATTCGTACTTCCTTTTGTTTACAGTAAACGACTATCAATTTCTTTTCAATTTACTTTGTATAACAGTTGGCTAAATTGATCTGTTGTACTTTATGCAGCATCCTGATGATAAGCTTTCTGTGGTACAAGATGCAGTGCTTCGCATACTTAGTCGCGTGGCCAAACCGGTACCTGATAGCAAGGAGAAGGGGATAACGGCCAAGTTTCTTGTCCAGTCCAACCAAATTGGATGTCTTCTTGGCAAAGGTGGTTCAGTCATTGCTGAAATGCGGAATATTACAGGGGCTTCTATTTCCATCTTAGGAAAAGATCAGTTGCCTAAGAGTGCATCAGAAGATGAAGAAGTTGTTCAGGTATTGCATTTTATTAGAGATGTTTATGTTGTACTTCGTTTTCTCATCAAAGAAAAAATACGATTTCCTCCATTCAACTTCATCTTGTGCAAAACACTTTTTAGCACTATTCATTAAACTACTTAACCTTCAGAATTACTTGCAATTTAGTCATGCGGGATCTTGGTTGATTTGTCTTTAGAGTACAATAAGGATATCAAACTTTTATAATTTTTAATGATCTGAAACTATGTACTTTCTTATTAACGAAGCTCGGTTGTTGCAATATAAATGTGGCCGATAATCTCAAAATGTGGTCGATGTGTACAAAACATGGAGGTAAGTAATGACGTTGTTTGTATGTCATGCCAAAGAGCCTAGTAACATGGTTTACTTCTTTTCCCCTTGAAAACAATTGTTGGTTTGGTTTGACTTATCTGTAGCATGTACTTTGCGTCTTTGCCTTTGGTGCAAAGTTCAGATCTTAAGTGTGACAGCCTCACAGTGAGAACACGTTAAGATTTTACGACGTTTATCTTAAAACTCGCATGATGCCATTTAGTATTGGTTTCCAATAATTTGAATTTGGGTTTTATGGTCCTCACCTTATGGATGGTTTTCTTGTCACAAGATAAATGGGGATTCTGAAGTCGTCCATCAAGCGGTTTTGCAAATAACCACTAGATTACAGCATCGTTTCTTCCGAGACACATTCCCCGATCGAGGACCCCCATTCCCTTCATTCATTGGACAAAGGGAACTCTCTCTTGAATTCGGCCCTTCATTTAGAAACTTTGATCCTATCGTCGGCCCACCTTTTCGTGGCAGTTTACATCCTCACGACGATCATCCACCATTTATGCATGATGTTAGCAGGCATGGAGTTTCTGAAAGACCTTGGCCTCCCCAGGTAATGCGCTTTTTACTGATGTAAATCATGTAATGGTAACTTATGGAGTACTAATTGTTGTTTATGCCTTTAGTAACACTTGGCTCTAATACGTGCAGGCTCTAATAGAAGGCGGCCCCAACGGAATGCTGGATTATGGTGGACCCCACCGTAGTCGGATGTTTAGCCTTGGAGGGTACGTTCTGTCTTGTAAATTAATAACTGTTGTTACAGCTATTGTTGGCCTTTTGTAGGTTGCTGATAGATTTAGCGTGAATTCTCTTATTATGGTCAGGGAAAGCCAACAGCCTTTTATAACAAATACAACCATTGAAGTAGTAGTTCCTAGCTCTCTTATTCCGTCTATATGCGGAGAGGACGGTGGCTGCCTGAGACAGATTCGACAGGTAAATTTCTTTTTTTCTGGAGATTTTCATAGTCAAAGTTCTTTTTTATGCTCTACTTCTATCGGTTCTAATGTTCGTTATTTCTCGACAAAGTAATTAATATGAACTGAAGAACTATGCTGATTAGCGTGGTGCTTTTGGATTTTCATGTAGACAGATTTCGGACTGTAGAAAAAGCACTCTTGTTATTTGATTGGACAGATTAAGAATGATTGAAAAGTGAATAAATAATGGAGATGGAAGCAACCCAGAATAAAGAAGTTGAAAAAAATAAATAATCGTCATGAATTGTTGAAGTGTTATACCAACGTCTCTATGTGCAGGACGTAGCAATTCCTTTATTTAATTTTTTCGGAAAAATCCTCATGAATTGTTGAATTGTTATATCAACGTCTTAATTGTGACTCGTGAGTGTCGGGCACGGGTACTATAGATAAATTGAAATGCCGAAGTAACATAGCCTGTCAAATGAGTCAGGTTGAAATTAGTTGGGTTTGGGTCAGGTTAGAGTCTGCACACGGGGTCATAATACATTCAAATACAGGTGCTTATGACTTGTTTCGTCTGTGATTGCTGCTGATTGTAGCGGTTCTTTTGCTCATGCAGATATCTGAAGCGCAAATTATAATAGAGGATCCAAGACCAGGTGTTCATGAAACTCTCATCGTCATTTCCGGAACTCCGGAACAGACTCATGCTGCTCAGAGTCTAATTCAAGCATTTGTGATGCTAGAAAACGAATCTCGATGAAAACCGACTCATGCGCCAGCCCTTTTTGTCATGTAGATGTAATCTTATTTTCATTATCCGCAAAATATGAGTTCGGATGGCTTGTTTATTTGTTCTTTATATGTTAAGCATAGCATTAAATTTTATCTTCAGTCATTTTTCTCTGTCATTGCCGTCATTTAGCGTCTGACATAACTCGAAGGATTGCTTAGTCGTTACTTTTCGTTTGTTTTTACACTCTACTGATACGGTACTGATTGAGGGGTATAAATCGTATTTGATTGAAGGGTCTTAAATCTACATCTAAAGTGAGATCGAGGGAATACGGAACATGTACTTTGTGCTGTCGATTTAATTAACTCTGTACTATGGGAGGGTCTTAAATCTACATCTATTGTGACATAACAATTAACCTTTAAATTGTGTTTATTTACATTTTCTTTTTATTAACTTGTGTTTATTATAACATTGTACATTGTAATTTACATAAGGAGTACATAATACAACCTCCTTTTAAACAGCATAGATAATACTGCACAATTTTTGTTGTACTCGAAACAAACGAAAAGATCAAATTTCCTGTTTAAGAGGCTGTGAAGGCCTGGTATTTCCCGACATCAATAATGAGTCCTTGAAGTGATCCGGCTGCGGCAATTATCGACACGACTAGGCAAACACCGATGAGCAATTTGAGCGCAATCCACTTGGTGGAGTACTCGGGGACTTTGGCTTGTGCAATGTGCAGCTCGATTGGGAAATAGACGGTTAATGGCCAAAACGACATGGCCCCTATCAGCCCTAGGAAATCGTTGAAGAAGGGAAATAACATAGCAAGTATTGCTGTTATTATAACATATATCGACCTCCATACAAACCGAAACCAGTTGAAGCAGTAAACTCCACTCCCGAATGGAATCTTGATTGGGTGCTCGCTGTTTATGAACTTGTTGTTCGGCCATCTCTTTTTCGACAATTCCTCGACAAACGCGAATATGGGTTGCGCGAAAACCTACACATTTAGGATCCGAATTTGGTCACGAGTTTGAAATCGACAGTTACATACTGTCAGCCAAATAAGCGAGAGATGTGTAGTAGTGTGTACCTGGTAAGCACCGACAAGATGAACGACGATGAAGATATTAGCCAAATCTATGAGCCAAAAGGGTTCGTAAAACCCGAAACCGGTGAGGAAGTTCCCGGGAGCGTCATTGCCAAAGGCTGCGTAGCCGAAGCTGCCACACAGTACGTAAAACAAGCTGGTGGTCGATACTCCAAACAATGACGCCTTCTTCATCTGCTTGTTTTCCGCTGGTGGTGATTTTAGCGTGTCCTAAAAAACCGAAATATAAAAAATGAGGCGGGTCGTTAATTATATGCATTAAAAAATGTTTTAATTTTGAGTTCGAGAGAAGTCGAAGCTTGCCTGGATCTCGACGAGGACATTAGCGAAAGTATATGCAAAGGCAATATTGCCTATTGCTTGGAAACACCTCCATACTTTGTCTAACGACGACATCTTTGGTCCAACTGGTATTCCCATCAACGACGTCTTTCCTACTCCTCCATCTATTTCATTCATCATTAATTCGATTAGATCGATAACCCTTATTATTATTATTGTTATTAGTGACGAACTAATTATCAAATTTAATAATTACGGAGTAAGATTGAAAGAGTATATACCAGCGACTTTGGCGATAGAAAGGCCTAGACCAATGGTAGAGTAAGCAAAGGACATAATCGAAGCGACAACTGATAGCCAAGAGATTTCATTAAAGTCTGGTATTTGACTTAGCACCAGTTGGATGCATCCAAATATAATCATAAACATTGTATTCGATATTTCGCACTTTGCGTTGTGCCCTTTGTTGTGGTAACAGTCCGACTTCTTTACCGCCCTATTATATATAGTTCATTCCCGAGTTAATTCTACTTATATCAACACGATGCATCTGTTTATAAAAAAGGGAAAATAGTAAACTGAGACTTACGCAATGCTAATTGATGCAGTGATGGTGTACCCAATCGAAGCACCTACCAAATTCACATATTGTGCAAGACCACATAACTGTACTTTTTTGCCACCTGAACATCATTCGATACATTGTATTTATACCACCGTCTTCAGTATATTTAGTTCAGTTCAGTTCAGTTCAGATCAGATCAGAATTAGGGAACAAAGTAGGTAACGTAAGGGTGTACGCACCTAAATGAGCTTTGATAACTTGCATATAAGTGTAGTTTCTGGTGCCAGTTTTAGGACCAGGTGACCTATAACCATCAGCAAGCATGGTTGAAGTCATGTATGTGATCAACGAAAACGCCACGAGAGCCAACGGTCCCACCACCCACCCTAGCTGCGCCATAGCCCACGCCAACGACAGTACTCCGGACCCTATCACCGCCGTTACTATGTGTGCACTTGCCGTCATCACCGTCCCTACATTTCATAACAATTTCCTTAAACAACGTAAAATTAAACCTGGTGTCTAACTATCAGCTTAAACTTTTAATTCAGTTTGTTTCTAGACAGTATACTTTTTCTTCAAACAATTGCATGCATAACAGCAACAAAATTTACCCTTGTACTACATTTATTACTTACCGGTACGCTTGGGACGACCATCGTCGTCGAGATTTTTGGAGGAAGACGGTACGTAATTTGTAGAAGGGCCACCTTGTTCCGTATACATGCTGCTGTTGTTTTTGTTTTCTGCTTGTGTCATTTCTTTTATATATAGTCTGGAGGAGGTTGAGTACTGAATAAGTATATAAATAAATAGATAATCAACAAAAGAAACGAAAAAAAAAAAAAATAATAATAATAAGTGAAATCAGAATCACCCACAAACTACTTCATTATATAGTGTGTGCTTATATACAAACACAAATTCTCATTTAAAACGAGTATATCCGTCTTAATTTAAAATGGGTCAAGTGTTTAGGAAAAGACAAAAGCAAATAATGTTGAGAAAAGTAAATCATTTGTTTTATACGTCCAAGTGGGGTTAAAATATGACCCGTTTTAAACTTAAGACGGATAACTCGTCTTAGGAGAGACTTATTGGTACTTATAAGATATCACTACAGTTTTTTTTTACTATCATAGTTATTTGATGTCGTAAAACTTGCATTTAGTACGAAAATTAAGGTCGTGAAATTTTAACGTTGTTTAAAATATAAAAAATCGTGTGAAGAACTTATCGGAATCGTATGATACGTTGAACATGACTCGTATGTATATTCTTAAATTCTTCTGATTTACATTAACAATCTACATATATTCCGTATTACTTATTTCAGAGAATCCAAGTTGATTTTAGGTTAGAAAATTTATTTTCAGTCAAAAAAAAATTGTTAAATAATTAGCAAATACAAAATACTCTGTACCTTTAATATACCCAAAAACTCGTGCAAATAATGAAGAAAATCACAAGAGATCTTATTTGATCAAGTTAAATTATACTAATGTCTGATATTAATTATTAAAAATATCTATACAATTAGCAAAAAAAACGTGTTTTTATATTTTAGGTGTTGCTGGATGAATAATATTTAGAAAAAGGTAGAAGTGAATAAAAATAACATGTTGATATCTCCTTTTTATAGTTTTATTATTGGGCAAAATTTGCACAAATTAACAACCAAGACAACTGCATTTCGTAAAATAATTACCGTGTTTTGTTAACAATATGAATTAGCTATACTTTTGTTATTTACCCAGCTAAAAATGCATGTTTAACTTTATATTTACCACGTTAAAAGAAAAACCATCATCAATGCATGAGTTGTCACACTCCCTCTATATGGAGGGCCTTTTTATTTTTTAATGAAATACTGTAGCATTCAAAATTACATCATTTATAAAGACGGTGTTCATTTTAAACTACGTATGAATGACGGTCCATGGACCATGATGTCACATTCGAGAGATTCACAACTTTCAAACTAAAGTCGTAATATCATATACTCCCTCCGATTCATTAGATTGGTAACGTTTTCCTTTTTGGGCTGATTTTTCATTTGGTAACGTTTCCTTTTTGGGAAAGTTTTTTATCTCACAACCACTTGTTTATTCACTTGCTTACCCACTTTTTTTGCCTTTCTTAATTATCGTGCCATATTGAAACGTTACCAATCTAATGAATCGGAAGGAGTACTTTATTATACGAGTAAAACCATCGAACAACATAATTTAAAAAAAATTGTCATGCAATTATGCAAACAAACTCGAATTGTTAGATACATGTGGAGGCAACACAAAAAAAAATTCATAAATATGTAATTAAGTCACAAAATTCACCGTATTAAAGCAAAATGTACACTCACAGAGTCACAGTGTCAAAAACATAGAGGGAGTAGATGAACTCGCTCGAACCTAATCTTTCCTCACTCCACCGACTCGGTTCCAGTACCCAACGTTTTTTAGTAGTTGTTTTGTGGCTATTGATTTACTCCCTTCATCCCAAAATAAATGTCTCGATTTTATTTAATTTTAATAAAAAATGAAACACTTATTTTGGAATTGAAAAAGTATATGTTTAATGGCTATGGATTTATCGATACCAAAAGACAATCAGTCAAGATTTGACACGAAATACGCATTTAAGACCAAAAGATCAGTGAACGAGTGAATCAACATCACAATCAGTCGAGATTCGACACGAAATACGCATTTAAGTCCAAAATGAAGCAGTTTGGTTCACAATACAAAACATAAAAGCAGTGTTTCATGCATAATCAACCACAAAAATTGATGGCAACATCTAAACAAAATGTCCACGGATAGTGAAATAGGCAAAGAAAACACACAAGTCAACTACAGAATCACTCATCATAATCATCTTCCTCCTCGACACCCTCAGCACCAACCTCCTCGTAATCCTTCTCGAGAGCAGCAAGATCCTCACGGGCTTCTGAGAACTCTCCTTCCTCCATACCCTCACCGACGTACCAGTGAACAAAGGCACGCTTAGAGTACATGAGATCAAACTTCCCGTCAATCCTTGAGAAGACTTCGGCAACACTGGTGGAGTTGGAGATCATGCTCACGGCTCTCTGCACCTTTGCGAGATCACCACCAGGGACCACAGTAGGCGGCTGGTAGTTGATGCCGCACTTGAAACCAGTAGGGCACCAGTCGACAAACTGAATGGTTCTCTTGGTTTTGATGGACGCGACAGCAGCGTTTACGTCCTTGGGTACGACATCACCTCGGTACATGAGGCAGCAAGCCATGTACTTCCCGTGTCTTGGGTCGCACTTGGCCATCATTGAAGACGGCTCAAAGGCAGTGTTGGTGATTTCTGCGACCGAGAGCTGTTCATGGTACGCCTTCTCTGCTGAGATGACAGGTGCAAAGGAGGAAAGCATGAAGTGGATCCTTGGGTATGGCACGAGATTGGTTTGGAATTCGGTTACGTCCACGTTCAATGCCCCATCAAACCTCAGAGACGTGGTCAGGGAAGAGATCACTTGAGAAATAAGGCGATTGAGATTGGTGTAAGTGGGGCGTTCAATGTCAAGTGAACGACGACAAATGTCATAGATGGCCTCATTGTCAAGCAGCACCGAAACATCAGTGTGCTCGAGCAAAGCATGTGTCGAGAGGACACTGTTGTACGGCTCAACCACAGAGGTCGACACTTGGGGTGAAGGATAGATGGTGAAACCAAGCTTCGATTTCTTTCCATAGTCCACGGACAAACGCTCCAGCAGTAGCGACCCAAGACCAGATCCAGTACCACCACCGACAGCGTTGAAAACAAGGAAACCTTGCAGACCAGTGCAGTTGTCAGCGAGTTTCCTTATGCGGTCTAGGCAAAGATCGACAATCTCTTTCCCGATTGTGTAATGACCACGAGCAAAATTGTTAGCAGCATCTTCCTTTCCGCTGATCAGCTGCTCAGGGTGGAAGAGCTGGCGGTAAGTGCCTGTGCGAACTTCATCGATAACAGTTGGCTCCAGATCAACAAACACTGCACGAGGAACGTGTTTTCCAGATCCCGTCTCGCTGAAGAACGTGTTGAATGCATCATCACCGCCTCCCACTGTAGTGTCGCTTGGCATCAATCCATCAGGCTGCAAAACAATTCATCATTATCCAACTACAGAACACTACAGTTTCCGACTTTTTCATACTTTACATTACAGTACTGTTATCTGTTTGGTGCAAGTTCATAGCAAATCAAACAACAAATGTTCTAAATTTTTCGACAATGAAATTAATCGATTCAACAAGTTCATCAGCAACTACGAAAACAGACAGCAGAAACATTGCAGATCACATGGATTCTCACATAAATTTACAACAATGACGCAACCAAATCTGCTAATGCATTTCATATCATTTCGATTGATCAAACGAGTTACTCTCACCATTACTTATCGTATGAAAAACAGATCTGATGGATTAAATCCAACATAAATCAACAACAAAATCGATAACACTGACGAACAAGATTTACACTACCAAAATAAAACATTATCAACATCTAAATCTAACAACTACACAGTAAAAAGATTTCTCACTTCACACAATACACAAATTAGTTCGACTAAATCAACATCAAAACTCACAAAATCAAACAATCATCAATTCATCACTTAACAACTGAATAATTATCACCATTTACACATCATTTCAACCACAGATCTGGTGTAATTTAATCGAAAAATAAAAACAACTCAAAAAACACGGAAAACAAAAGTTGAAATCAATCAATCAATCAATAAATCAATCGATCAAACAAACATATACCTGAATTCCATGTTCAAGACAGTAAAGCTCCCAGCAAGAATTACCGACTTGAATACCGGCTTGACCGATGTGAATCGAAATGCACTCTCTCATCGTTTTCGATTCGATTAAAATTCAAATTAAATTGGGGAAGAACAAATGGAAACCCTAGGAGAGAGAAAGTAAAGATGAATTTGAATGAGGAGCGTTTATGAAGACGCTCTCCCAATTTTTCTTTTTTTCTTTTTTTGAGATTTTGAGTTTTTTTTAAGGGACTGTTACTTCACTTTATACTGAGACTTGAGTGAGGGATTTTATATTATTTTTTTTTTTTTTTTTGGAAGTGATGTGAGTTAACTATGGTTTAGTTGGATTTTATTATGGTTAACTGTAGTTAAGGGGTTATGCATTTATGCAATTTGAATTTTGAATTTTATAAATATCTTTCCAGCTTCCTTCTCTTCTAAGATATTTCAATTTCAATTTATTGCAAGTAGAAAAGAAATATATGTTGGGCCTTATTTGGGTTTAGTAGCATTTTTTGGACCATGGGCTGGCCCGTTATGAACCGAGCTTTACTTTCAAGGCTCGTACCTAGTTTGTGTGGGTGGTGGGACGAGTAGGGTTTGAAACTAACGGCTCGAGCGTAATTCGTGGATTATTAAGTTGTGGTGGCCTATAACTCTGGCAGACCGAGCCTGACCAAACAAATTATGTCCCATTTGGCGAACTGGTTGAATCAAAGCTGAACTGAGGTAGGCTTGAGACAGTTTCTACAAAATCATCTCCAGTTGCAGGTAAGTCCATTTCCCGCTGAAGCAAAATACCCATCGACACTAAAACACACGCTTTCTGACTTGGCCGTAAGACGGGGTACTTTGATACAGTCTTGTTGGCCCATAATAATACTCGAGCTTTACGGGGCATTTATGGGCAACCAAAAGAACCATTTAAGCTCATTGGAAACAATTTTCGGGTCAGTTAAGGGGTTATGCTTTTTGAATTTTGAATTTTCGTTAGCTTTTAGCCGTTTGTCGGCGTCTCGGCGATTCTCTCGTAGGCGATTTTAGAAAATAAATATACGTTGGGATTTATTTGGGTTTAGTAGCATTTTTTGGACCATGGGCTGGCCCATTATGAACCGAGCTTTATTTTAAAGGTAGAGTATGTTTTAGAGGGGAAAAAATAGAATAAGGTAGTACTTAACAAATACTCCGGTATAGTTAAATTTTATCCACTCTCACTAGCCAAATAAGTGTTCTCGCCGGAAAATTTGTCTTCCGTCACCGGAATTCATAATTTGGTACCTTTTAACAAAAATAACAAATAAAAGATAACAAAAAACAAAAAATAAAATAAAAGGTATTATCTCACAAATTACCCCAAATAAAAGGTACTATCTGGAACAAAAAACACTAATAAATGTATAACAATATTTACATACATCCTTACCAAATTAAAACTTGATCATTCAAAAACCCACTAACATTACTTTTTCTTCTCGTCGATCTGAAATCAACGACATTACCTTTTCTTCTCCTTCAAATATTTCAAACTACTCGCGCCCGAGAAAAACATAAAATAGACACGATAAGCAGCCAATCCGGTAATGAAAACCAGCAGCACCCGCTGTATGGAACAAAAAAAAACAGTATTCAACAAGTATCCACATAACAGTGATTACATCGCAAAACGTCAATTGTTTAGCTCATCACTCAAAACTTATAAATGGACACCAAGTGATGGTATATAATGTTTTTATAGACAAAAGTGAATTGTAACGTATAAATTCGACAATTCGTTACTCAAATTACCAGCATTGTTACTGGTTAGTAGTGACATGTATAGCCTTAAGTTTTGAGTAATGTGATTAAAAAAAATGTCATTTGTGACTTTCGCATGCTGAATTCTACGTTATAACACACCGAAACAAACAAATGAACTCAACGACTAAAAATAGATGGCCATGCATAAGTTACCTGAGTCAGCCATTAAAGAAGGAACAACAAGGGGAAGGTATTGTTTCTTGCTTCTACCAGCTTCAGTGTGGGGAATATTTAGATGAGGATGTTCGGCCGTGGTAACGATTCTTTGGAAAACGTCGCTCAAGTCCCCTCGTTTGGCACTGACGGGAAACGGAGCATCGATACCCATATCCTGGCTAAGCTGTAAACAAAGATCATTCATAACCATTGAGAAGTCAGTGATTCATGTTCATCATAGGCATTCAAGCACCAGAGCTCAAATAACTGAACAAGTGGTCTACAAGTATCGCATTGGTGGCTGTCTAAAGATGATGTTTGAAAATATGAAAAGGAAGATAAATGGGTAGTAAAAAAAAAAAAAAAGAGAAAAAAAAATAAATAGTAATAGAATTTATTCTTGATCTGCCGAAAAAAGGGAAGAGTTGAACCCAAAGTGATAAATTTTAACCATAAAATTCTACAAAATGAGCGTAGAGATACAATGTACATCTCTCATGTAGTACGTCATGTTTGAATTATCAAAACGACTATTTTCATATTAGCATTTCTAAAACATACGGAGTATACTTTTTAACTGTGCTGCTGGAAACGCATTATATACAAAAAGATTAGTAATAATCAATCAAACCGAAGTATATACGGAACCAAAGAATAAAATTTACCCTTGTAGAATCCTTGAGGGATTTAGCATAGGAGTCTAAGTCATCTTTAGCAGACACGATCAGGGAAGGCACTTCATAACCAGTATCTTCCCCATGTCCAGCAACCTCCTCGAGCAATTTAGCAGTCTTCTTGAACGATGATTCATCAGTGCTGAGACACAAGTAAACATTGCAACTCATAAAGCACTTAATTCCTAGATAGAGTTTAATTTAAAAGGCACACCACAAAGTAAGTTTGCCAAAGATACTGAGAAAACTTGCGATAAAGTTTACTCACCTGTCATACACAAACAACGCTACATCACACGCAGCTAAAGATTCTTTATCAGAAAGCAAATTCGTGACATGAGCTTCAGGAATCTCACGCAAAACAAGGAATTTCTGGCTTCCCTGGCAAGGTAAAACCCATCTTATTATATAAGCATAACACAGCAAAGTACATCAAAATCTCCTGTTCCTTCTCACTTAAAACTGCGTTAAAAAAAATTCAACATAAAGCTTCCCGTCCATGAGATAGAAAGAGAAAAATAGAGATACGAGGAACAGTTCCATTCATGCTAAAAGAGACTCAAAACTTCAGCATCACAATGATACGAGGAAAAGGGAAAAATAAGTACTCCATTAAATCGAGTGCATCACACATAACACATCGCTTGTTTCCAAATCGAAACATATTACTCTAACTCAAGTTACGACTCAACTGCATGATTTTGTGACAAAAACAACAAACCAAGTTAGCGACAATAATTTCAAAGTCAAAACATATAATAGCACTTACCGGAGTCCCATTTACAACATTCACAGCATATCTCTCTTTAGTATTTGGATTGGAAGTATCAGCGAAAGGCCTACATACAAGAATGGAAAATTGTAATCACATACAATAACTAAATTTCACATGTAACCAAGATGCTTTTAAAGGTTCGCAATATAACACACCTTCCCAAAAAACCATCCAACAATGCCGTTTTACCAGCCTTTTCTGGCCCAAAGACAAAACACTGATAAACAGTTCTCCCAGAATGCCCGTATTTACGATCTATACGCCTCTTCCCAGTTAAGCGAATGGCAGAAGCAATGTCTCCATCATACATAATATATTTCAGATATTCAACACTTTTCGCTGGCTCCAGAAGTGTCATAAGGACCCACTGTAGAAGACAAGCAACAAAGGATATCAAGCACTAGGACATCCATCATGCATAACCACCCCATGGAATATCAGAATTTTCCTTAGAAAAGAAAAAGTCGGTATAGTTCTATGCTTCCAATATCTGTAATTAAGATAGAGAACCACTGCAGATTCCTTAACGTGCAAACTGATCAAACACACAGGGCAACAGTAGTGGAACTAAAAAATAGGCTTCACAAGTTGACACATACCTGTGAGAGGAAACCATCCTGTGTTAAACCGCCCAATACATTTGTTGAGGCAGCACCCTTGTATGGGCTTTCACTCCAAGGACTAGATCACCACAGTGAAAAAAGATATCTTAAGGGCGACCTACAGAAAATTCCCACGGGAAAAAAAAAAACCCCAAAGAAAATAGAAAAGGTTTTACCAGTCTGGTGCTGTAGAAAACAAATGCTCCGCATCTTCAGCACAGATAACGCCATCCTGTCATACGTAAAATACTATAAGAACATAATTTTAATGATAACAATTAATACATGAGCTAGTGAAAGGATGGACAAAAAATTCAAAGTTGGCAGACTAGGGGCATTTCAAAAACGATACAAGGAAAGCAAAAATGAGAAAAGGAAACACAAGATCTATGTTGCGAGTATCAAACTCTTGTACATATTTTGGCTTAAAAGGAAGAGTCCGCGTGTCATACCCATTTCCGAGTGTCAATTATCGGACACTGATACACGAGGTAATTAGAAGAGTCAAATAACTTTGCACATACTTGCAAACCATGACCAATAGTCTTACCACTAACAAAACCAACCTAGCTACAGAAGGTGTCAAACAAGACGAGCAACTTACATTATTTTCGTAGTGCGTACTGAATATTTCTCTCAAGAAGTCAAGAGCAACATTTGTCAGCTCCATGCTCTGCACACAGTAAATAACAAGAAGAAAAAGATAATAAATAAATAAATAAATGCTTTTTGAAACGTTCTTCCTCTACTTTTAAGGTGCAGAGGGTCACTAATTTTAGCTCTTCAGGGAGAAGTGTCGGGCTAACAAGCATATTCACTCTTCAACCTACCTGGTCAGGAGCTCGCTTAAAAGGTGGGAGAAAATCATCAACAAGTCTAACATCGCCGTTATATCCGAATTTCCGTAGGACTTTCCATACGTGATCGAGGAAACGCTGCTGATGGAATAGAAATCCTTTTAAAGTAAGACCACCACGGTCATTGACTCCTTCAGGCAACTTGTCTTGCACAGCTCTCTTCAGAGCGTCAATTTCAGATTGCTTAAATGGAACACCAAAGGACTTGACCTAGACGGTAAGATTAGGTACTAATTACAAAAGCACACACGCAGCTAATTAAAACAATAATACACAATCAGTTACCAAAAAAAAAACGTTACAAACCTGAAACTGATTCAGTTCTGCATCATCTAAAGCACCATCCCTATCAAGGTCGCAGAGATGAAATATACGTGTTAAGGCATTGATACATTGAGGCGTCCAAGTTTTAGTTTTTCGATTAAACAGTGGGGTTAAAGGGAATACAACATGTATCAGGGCAACGCTGAAAACCTGTCGGGTCTGCAAGATGACAATGATAAATGATTGATGAATTCTGACAATTATCACAGGCTCACTCTATGGATAATATTATATATACAATAATACTATGGAGTAATTAATACCTCAGTTAAGGAATGTTCAACGACACTATTTACGTATGCAGAACAATGTAGATAAGAGTCAATCTCTGGAAATTCGACTTGTAACAGTGATAAGGCAATCTTCAACTTCTCCGGAGTAACATAGGCCGGATTATACTCCAATTCAGATAGACAACCAACAATTACGATAGGCACATTCAACTTCAAACGACGAAGCTCAGGGAGCCAATATGTTATCAAATTGTCCAAGGTATCCGAACGATGACAAGCATAAGTAAGCACTACTGCATTAGCACGCCGAAACTCCACTTCTCTTTCATAAGAGTGCTCAGGACTACACCGCACGCACACAATCACACATATCAAATCAAATTAACCCTAAAACCCTAATTTCTAATAATAATAATAATAATAATAATAATAATAATAATAATAATAATAATAATAATAATGAACAAGATAAAGTGAATACCCAGAGGGGGTGTCGATGACGGTGATGGGGAGGCGGTTGAGTAAAAATTTGGCGGGAATGTGGGTGGGCCCCAAAACGGGAGGAACTTTCGTCGGAAATTTATTGGATACGGCGGTTTGGATTAAGCTTGATTTTCCGGTTTGGCTATCTCCGGCGACAACCACTCTGATTTCATCACTCTTCTTTGATCGATTCGCCATTAATTTAACAGGGTTTCCGGAGAAGGGTGAAGTGTGTTCAAGAGGATTTAGGGAAAAAAACTAATAATAATATTGTCCAAAGTCAAAATCAAAATCAAAATCAAAATCAAAATCAAAGGGAATACTTTAAAAATTGTCCCAAATCAAAATCAGAGGGCAAACTGTAAAAAAAAAAATTGCGGGATGTTTTCTTCTAATCTTATTTTTACTTAATTAAAAAATAAAATATTATTTATTGTTTTTTTATCATTATTATTATTAGAGAAAATGGTTCATTACACCCTTATAAAAATCACTTTTTAAAAATTACACCCTTGTATATTTTTGTTTGAAATTTACATACAGAATTTTACTTTTCTTCTAAAATTGCCCCAAAATAAGGTTTTCGGTAAACTAAAACACTATTTTGGATCGATTAAATTATTTTATTACACAAGCCGTTGATTAATATTGATTTAATTATTCAAATATAAGCAAATAATCAAAAAAAGAGAACATTAAAATAGTATTTAAATTTCATTTTGGAGCAATTTTAGAAGAAAAGTGAAATTTTGTATGTAAGTTTCAAAAAAAATTATCTAAGGGTGTAATTTTCAAAAAGTGATTTTTATAAGGGTGTAATGAACAATTTTCTCTTATTATTATAAGAATTTTTCTAATCTATGCCGTTAAGCACCTAAAACTACCAATAACTTCTCCTAATTCATAAAATAAATTCAAAAAAATAAAAAATAAAATTTCACCTTCGTATTAGTGGGAGATGAAAAAACACTTTAAATTATTTCCCTTATCATAAAAAGGGTTGCTCTTTCACCCGCGAATTTTACTCTATCACCCGCAAACTTGACTGTTTTACCTTTTGTATTTTTTTAAATCAGTTTTACAAGAGTCAAAGTAACATGACCCAAGCCCAAGAGTAAAAAACCACGATAGAATAAAGTAAATAAGTATAGTTAAGGTAGTTAAGGTAGTTAATTTAGGATTATGCAATTAATAATTATAGATTATAGATTCCGTACTCAGTAGAGATATTGATGGGATTGGTAACGGATTTAGATATGTGGTCTACATGACCCAAGCCCAAGAGTAAATTTAGGGTTATTCATGTTTTCCTTATTATAAAAAGGGGTAGCGTAAACGGAATAAAAATATCTCACATTCTCACTCTACTCCTACCTCATAAACATCACACTCACTCAGTCACTCAACCCTACGAAATGACGGAGAATTCTACCTCTCCCCAGATTTCTGGCGACCCCACCTCATCACCAAACCCCACTCCGACAATATCCGCCGATCACTCAAGCATCACCCCTTCACCCACAGAAATTAACGACTTCTCACAAATACAAACCCAACCACCGCTAAGAAACATCATGGAACCCTTTATTAATTGGCTTACCACCCGACGCGGCAACAACAGCTCCTCCACCTCCGTAGGGCGATCTCTAGTCCCGATTTCATCTCAGCCTACAACTCCTCAAACTCCACCCACTCCTGTCTTCACTGATGAAGATAAACAACTTCTGGACCAGTTCGCAAGCTCCAAAATGTATGCCTCAGTTTTGTCCAAATATTACTGAATAACGCCGCAGGAACGTCCGTCGACACTGTGTTATACTGACCCTTTTACTGGTCTCTTCGGTCTTACCACTCCCTAGCTAGCTGACCTATCATCGTTGGTTCTATTTCACGTCGTTCGCGATGGTGAGGGTGATCCGTCGGATCTCCCCACTCTTGCCAGCTTCGACACCTACCGCTACCCTACAGTTGAGGATGCTATGGCGTTCTTAATAGCCTGTAACCGTCGCCAAGCTTTTTATTACTTCATTGGCTCCCTTTTCGTCACCGTTGGTGGCTGGCTGGCCCGAACCGCTTTTCCAGTGTGGCAACATTTAGAATCGTTCCCTTAAGCACATGTTCTCTTAAAAACATTCAAACACATCCAACAAAACAGACATACAAAACAACATCAAAATGTTACGGACAAAACTTAAGAGACTTCCTCAGTAAAACGTCATAGATTTGACGAATTCGATAATACTTTCTTTATTCATTCATTTTTCAAAACACACTCGCATATGCATGTTACGGGTTCTAGCTCAAACATTAATGTATGCTTTTCCAAATGGTTTTATTTTTAAACAAATGAATGGATCTAAGATGTCTTGAACTCTAAAATTTGTAACCTAGATAGGGATGTCAATGGGGCGGGAGAGGGGTACTGTAACACCTTAACTCATTCATTTTAAAATATAATGTGCTTTATTCGGATTTTCTCAACAACAACAACCGAAATCAACGACTCCTCCTCAGAAACACAAACAATCTCACCCATCGCCGACGTCATTGTCCTCTTTTTAAAGTGGTTTCACACCTCCCACATTAACACCACCACCACTTCCTCCCTAGAGGATCCTCTGGTTGAAACTCACCACCCTTCCACATTTCCACTTCCATCTTCTCGACCACCTCCCGTCTTCACCGAACACGACAAACTCCTCCTCAAAAATTTTGTTAACTCAAAGATGTACGCGTCTGTTTTGGCCAACTACTACTCGGTTACCCATCAAGAGCGTCCTTTCGCGTTGTGATTTTTCAACCCTTTTACGGGTGTTTTCGGACTTAGCGTCGCCCAGCTCTCCGGCCTTTATTCCTTGGTTCTTTTTCATGTCATTGACGGTGGTCAAGGTAACCCGCCTAATCTCTCTTATCACTACAACAAATAATAATTTGTGTCACAAATTGTGGCACAGAAATTTGTATAACATAGCATAATTTTATTTGGCAAAAAAAAAACAATCTTAATTGTAACAAAACAATTTTGTGCTACAAGAGAAATATTTATGTGGCAAATAAACACTTGTGCCACATAAATAGTTAAATTTGTGGCAAAAAAATACATTTAGCCACAATCAAGTTATTCATGTGGCAAAAACAACTTTGTAACCACATATCAAGCCACGAATGGGGCAAAAACACCTATTTAGCCACAAATTATATCACATATGTGGCAAAAAATACAATGGAAATTTGGCGACGAAATATAGATATGTCGATAAAAAATTGTGACAAATGAGATAAGCGAAAACTATTTTAAATTAATGGAATCTTGTTATCTATTTTTCATAAAAATTAAAAGTAAGTTGTAATTAAATCGACGCGACATGGTTAAAAATATTGTGCGGATATATTTTGTGGATAAATAAATACATTCACCACCACCACCCAAATTTGACCAAACCCCTACATCCTCCTTCATCGACCCCGAACCTTCTCGATCAACCCTTTATGCCATCGTCGGACGTATTTTTCGATCACAACCACTACCACCGTCACCACCAATCACCTTTACTTCCCACGAGCAACAGACCTCCCAAACTAGTTCGACCACCACCCCGACACCACCTTGAACCAGCCTCTCATAACTTATCTTTCTCGTGGGAGTGGGGCACCCCCCTCCCCGGTCTTCACGGAAATGGACAAATATTTCCTCCAGAAGTTTCACAACTCCAAGTTGTACGGTGTCGTCCTCGCCCGCTACTACGGCGTTACTCAACAGGAACGCCAATTGGCGTTCTGTTGTTCTGACCCGTTTACGGGTATCTTGGGGCTCCCTACTGACCAGCTTGCACACCTGAGCGCTCTTGTCATTTACCACGTCGTAGATGACAAGACTGACCCCCCCTCCCTAGTCTCGGCCACTACGAGACCTGTACTTACCCCACCGTTGATGAGGCGATGGCCTACCTTCTCGCCAGACACCAGAGCTGCCTCGTTTGGACTTCTTTGGTTCTGCCACCGTTGCTGCCGGAGGTTTTATTGCGCGGACCGTCGTTTCGTTGTTTAGGTCTAGGTCTAGTTCTAGTGATTAGGAGTATTTGGAGTATTATTATTATTATATGATGAGGAGTATTATTGTCCTTTTGTAGATTTTGTTTTTCTTTTTAACATAGCTTTTGTAAGCATTGCATATTTGCATGGAAGTAATTAACTAAATACTCCCTCCATTCATATCAACATAGCATATTTGCTTTTAGCACAAATTTTAAGAAGAAATTAAAATAATAATAAAAGGACATATAAATTGTACATAAATATTAGTTCATAAATAAATATAATAATAAATGGGCTAATTAATTGATTTTGGGTGGGTTTTGAGGAGAAATAAAGTGGGCCATGTGGGATGAAAATAGAAAGTGATAGTGTGGATTTGAATGGATATAAATGGTATAGTTGTAGTGTGGATATGAATGGAGGGAATATCATTTTATATTAATTTATTTATCCATATTTCTATTTTGTTGTCACTTTATAATTTTGTTTGGATTAGTACGTACTATAAATAAAACCTAACTTCTAACTAACATAATCCCATACATGCAAAAGATGGGACCATGTCAAAAGTATGTTGTACTACTTCCCTCCAAAATTCAAATACAAATACTATTTATTATTTTACTCCGTATTTTGTACACTATTTATCGTTAATTATCTAAGTTTAATGATTACTTTATACTAAACTCTCTCTGTGTGGTTTTATTTGATTCTTCATGAGTACATAAAAAAAATTAATTTTTTTTTTAAAATAAGGGTAAATAATATTTAACACGTAAAAAAAACTCGTTATCAAGTGTAAAAAAAAAACTAAAATGATAGCGAGAATATAGATAGAGATCATATTAACTATTGAAGTTAATTAGAACAAGTAAAAAAGTTGGGAATAATTAAAAAATAAATTAATGGTTTGATACTCCCTCTATTTCAAATTAATTATCTTCTTTCTATTTTGGGATGATTTAAGGGATGGTAATGAAAATGAGAAAATTTTAAAAATCATTTGTTAAAACATACAGTACTAAATATAGAAAGGAGACAATTAATTTGAGAAAAAATTTAGTTAAAAGGGGACAAGTAATTTGGGACGGAGAGAGTAATGATTACCTCCTTTATGAATCCCCAGACCCACCTGAATGGACCAATAGAATGTTAGATGGAACAACAACTACATTGGAGCAAACTAAGCACCGTACACTGTACACTGTAGCTTTGTCCTATTCTTGGCTTCTTGCACAGTAACTTTACCAACCTACTCCTGTCATTTTCTTCTATTTTCTATTTTCTCTCTTCTCTTTTCAAGCATAACCTTCTACAATTGATTAATTGTGGATAATTTTGGTACTTCATATTAATTCAATTTTTTCAAATAAAATACTTTTTTCATTTCAATTGTTTCTCTACCTTTAAATTTATTTAACTCAATTATTGAAAAAATCGAGGGATCAATTTATGGTTAGTGTTATAATGACAAGTAGATAGATCACTATGGATATGGAGAAAAATACTCATCGTAAATAGTACGAGTAATATGTAACTTAAAATTGATATATCTTTTTAAACTTAAAACGGGTTAAGTTCCGCTCAATTTCACATAAAAGACAAATATATTGCATCATTTTTAACTCACTTTCTTTTGTCTTATTATCTGTCTCATCTTTTGTTAAATCGAATTTTTATCAATGAAATTAAATTGAGTCGTATTAAAATAAGTTATATTTGTATTTTCTTATCATTTTCTTACCGATAAAGGGATCGTAACTCTTATTTGATGATAGAAGTCTATCTAATTGGATTAGTTTACCTAGTATTAATTAATTAATAAATGGAAACGGAATAATTTACATCCATGAAACAATTATTCCCTACTTAACAAAAGACAAAATAAACGACGAGTGGACAACTTTCAGCTATTCCTACCATTGTACGACTATTGCGCACTACACTTTTGCCTTCTACCTACACGTGTTACCCATTTTTTGAATCTACTCTCATCTACTAACTACTTTGTCTTTTTACATGTATCACAATTATGAAGATACTTCTTTCATTTATCATAAAATTACTCGTAAAAATAATTACTCCGTAACATATACTCCATACTCCGTACTAAGTTTTAAGTAAGTTTTGCGATAAATAATTTTTCTTTTAGACCAGTGTTAGACAAATGTCATTAAGACATTAACTACAATGGTCAACATATACCTAGTTAAAATGGGTGGAAAAAAAAAGTGGTCTAAAATAGGGATGAATTTTGAAACTTTTGTCAATTGGGGCCGAGACATACTAGCACATTATATGGCTTCTTTTTCTCTTCTTGTAATAGCGGTATTTAAAAAAAAAAGTTATAAAAATTCAAATATACTCGTACAACTTAAACTTATTATTATGATGTACTGTAACAATTGTGATCACTTAAATAATAAGAGTACACTTATAGTCTTAAATACGAAATATATTACTCCCTCCGTCCCGATCATTTGTTTACACTTTCTATTTTGGGGCGTACGAGTCATTTGTTTACACTTTCCATAAATGTCATTGGTAGACCCACGTGGGAGGTGGACCCCTACTTTCTTAACCAATCACATTTGATAATTTTAAGCAAGCGGGACCCCTTTTGTACTTATATTATTATTTTACTAGTTTTTTCTTTACCTCTCTCCTCACATCGATAATTGTGTATAAAGTAAATGTAAACAAATCACCGAGACGGAGGGAGTACAATTTTTGGTGAGACAGCCGGAGAGGAAGCCATAAACGAAAGGCTACCAGGACCGAATTTATAAGCTACTCCGTACAAAATTCAAATAGAGCCGAACATTTTTTTAGTCCTTTCATATATTCATAGCAACTTTTAGTAAATGTGATTTACTCAAGTATATCAATTTAAGTTCGTATTAATTAGCGCGAAATCTTTTGTTTCAAAATAAATCAATATCATATGTAATTGAAAAAATAATCGGATTTCAACATTATTATACGTCAAATTATTTTCCTTACTCATAATTCTCAAATGAGACGATCTCGTGATAAGTTTTTGCGACGTGTCTCATATAAAGAGGTGGTATGTATGAGATGATAAGTCTCACGATATGAGATAAAAAAAACTTGTTAATTCTAAATAATTTCAAAATAATAAGTTAAAATTTGAAATACTAAATACTAACTAGAAGAAAATGCATTTATTTTACAATTACATAAATTTTTAAAAAGATAATTTGATATGCATTTAAAGGGAGGGTATCTAAAAACTTAAGGAATACCAAATATTCTTAGAAAAAAGAATTTGAAAGATGAAGTAACTAGTAAGACTTGAACCCCTAACCTATGAGTCCATCTCTTTCTATGTGTTCATTGTTAGCGGCTAATAGTAATTATGAAAAAAAAGAAGCAATTAGGCACCGCTCCGTACGGCCAACACCTAGCTCCGTCACTGAAGATAGCCTCAAAATAACATTATTACAAAAGCTCTCAAACAGAGTTACAGAGGTATATATGAAGTACTCCCTCCATTCCAGAATTTTCTTCCCATTTTTCTTAAAATGAAATTCCACTATCTTCTTCCCATTTCTATTTTTATCAATTTTCCATCAATTTCAACCACACAATCTACTTTATTATTTTTCTACTTTAATCTCACCCACACAATTTATCCATCTAAATATTTGAGCCACATTAATATGGGAAGAACATTATGGAATGGAGGGAGTAGTTATTAAGTGGTTTGGAGTGGTTTTTAACAAACAGTAGATCTCGTAGAGTCGTAGGAGTATATCACAATTTTCGCCTCTATTTTTACTCCTATTCTACACTCTTTTATTTAAAAAAAAAAAAACACTAAAATATCCTTTATTACTCCGTATCTTTTTACATTTATCACCCATTTTTTAAATCTACCCTCATTTACCTACTACTTACGGAGTACTACACTTTGTCTTTTTACATACTCCGTATATCACAATTACGGAGTATTAAGATATTTATTTTATTTACCAAAAAATTACTTGCGAAAAGAATTACTCCGTACTTCCTTCATTCAATTAAATTAGACGGTATACATTTGTTTTTTGCACAAAATTTTAGGTGAGACGAAAACATGTGTGGTAAGATATACAATAACTTAAGTATTCCTCCATTAGTTTAATATGAGTGGGTGAGCGGTAATTAAGTGAGCGAGGATAGTTTAGTTTTTTTAATTTGATAAAGTAGGGACCAAATTAAAAACGTATACAAATGAATAAATTTGCCAAAAACAAATATGTATAAAATCAAATGGAATAGATGAAGTAACATATAAGTATATACTCTTTGAATATAATCCCTCTATTTCACTCATTTAGTCTCACTTTCTTTATTCGGCAATTTCACTTATTTACCCACAACACCCTCCCCCAATACACTTATTTTACTGAACTACCACACACTTTGTCACCACCCCAATACATTTATTTTACTGAGCTACCACACAGTGTCATATAAAATGGGGTTCACTTAAACGAAAATAACAACACTACCCTTAATTTTATACTCGTACTATTCTTAAAATTTGGTCCAATCGCATAGGAGACTTTTCCATTGAAATAGACGGAGCATTTGGTAAAATACCATGAATTACTCCGTATAAGATGACACTTACTGACTTACTGTGGCCATAATTTTATTCTCCAATATAGTTATTTATTTATTTAGTTATTTGTTGGGAATACTCTTGTGATATTTAATAATTAGTCAATTTATATAGAAAATCAAAACGAGAAAAAAAATAGTAGGGGATGTACGCCTCTAGCAAAATTAAACTTTTTCCAGTTGTTAAATTAAACCATATATGAAGATATTTTCTCGACTCAAATTGAAGGTACATAACTATTTACCTTTGGTCTCGACTCAAATTTAATAACTGGAAAAAGTTTAATTTAATAACGAAGTACTCCGTACATTTTAGTCTAAGGGCTTGTTTGGAGCGAGAGTAACTATTGTGGATGTTAATGGTAGAAAAAGAAGTCGAAGGAGGAATAATTACTCTCATATGGGGATAATGCATTACTTGGGGGAGGTGGGTAATCATTCCCCCTAGGCCCCTAATAGAGCAAATTTTGTACGGAGTACTAATATTTTCCATTATATCATCCATTACCATCTCCATCCTCCATTATTTTAGTTCATTTTAACCGTATTACTCCCGTAATAATTATCTCTATTCCAAACAAGCCCTAAAACACCATGCATGCAATATTAATTTCCCCATCTTATTCTATAATATTAATTATCGTCTCAGTTTAGTTTGATCTATCACTTTTTAGATAGTACGCAATTACGCATGCCATCGTGATATATATGCTACGAGTGTAATATAATGAAAACTTATTTTGATTCATCAGCTAAAAAGGTACGGGCCACAAAAAATAGTAACATACGGAGTATATGATAATATATTGCAAATGATGAGATTATATCGCAATAATGTTAGTGTGATATCTCTCATAAAATGTTACTTTTTTTTTTTTTTCCATATTTTTTAAATTAAATTGTACTACTCCGTATGATTATGGGTTTTTGACACTAATTTTATCCTTAACATGTTCGACTCCCATAAATTTATCCTTAACATGTTCGACCCGGTAGCGACCCAAATCAAACCTGACTCGACCTAAAAAATTAGGCTGACCCCGTAGTCAATATGATCCGACCCAATTTTACTCGACCCAAATCCAAACAACATGAATACATGATTGGCACCTACATGACAAATTAGACAACTTCTCCCATGCATCAATCACAATGCACAACTCAGACTTCTCTTCAATTTTTTTGGGTAAGTGGAACAATACAACGTTAGAACTTATAAGTCATAACCCAAAGTGTCTTCGGGCCCAATCGTACCCATTTAAATGTTAGTCTCTTTTATCTTTTCTTTTACAAAATTTACATAAGTAAAAAGAATTGTCAATCTAACTCGACTCATATATAACTCTACTCACCCTAGAACTGGTCATTTATGCGGGCCAACTTGACCTGAGATTTAAGACCCGACCCTTGGCGGGCCAGCCCGGCCCCCTAATCACAATATGATTACAGTTGATGAATTGATAAACCAGTTGATGAATTTCGGGGTTTAACTAACTTCAAACCATGGCTATAGCCGACAAATAATAAGGCAATTTGAAAACGTCACAAACCTTTCACAAAATAACGGGTTTGACTTCGCGTTTGATGACCCATTTATGGAAGACGATTGACACGAGATTTAACTGGGCCGGGATAAGGATGAAATTTCTAAATACGAACACGACACAACTAACATGTTTACTAAATGTACACCAAATTATAATACGTAAGTAAAATGCACCAAATGCATGAAATTTCAAATGCAGGAAATCCAAACCCCAAAAAATCGCCATGCTAAAAGTGAAAACCTGTTCTTTCTGACTTGTTAGAAATTTGAATCGAATCAATCAGTGAACTAAATCGAATCGAAATGAATCGAATCGAATCGAATCGAATCGCTCTGAACTGAATTGAATAAAGTTCAAATTTATAACATATCATTGTCTTCGAATCGAATGGAATGAATCGAATCGAATCGAATCGAATGGGTGGTGAATCGAATCGAACTAAAGCCCGGGTGGTGAATCGGCCCAAATGAAATTTGAAAATAATAAATTTGGAAAGAACAGGTCCTATATCCATTAAATTAGTTTCACTTTTCAGTATTGGATACTATGGATAGTGCAAATAAATGTCATTATATTGGTCGGGTCTAAAAAGAGTTGGGTCAAACTGAGTCATTAAACTTAACCGAAGTGTTCAGGTTGGGTTATAATGGTTAATTATGTGGGCCCAATATTGCAGCTCAAACACTGTTCTTATGGGCTTAATAAATGGTTAGTTTGGGCCGAACACAGGACGCCCTTTAAAAATCATGGTATTGGGTCACAACTCGAGACGGTGAAATTAATTTGGGCCATTAAGTGAGTTTTTAATTAAATATTATTATTGGTAAAAGGTGATATATCTTATACGAGTAGCTATTTTGCCGTAAAATTGTTCAACAATGATATTCTAAGGAATGAGAAATTGTTTTCTTTTAGTTTTTCAATTGTAGATTGATCATATCATAAATTACGAGTAATTCTTATACACATATTGAGCTGATAAGTCTAACCCGATCTGAGTGATCCAACCCGAACACGAGCAAAATTCAACCTGACAAAACCCGAACATACTTTGATTTGAACTGAATCGAATGAATCGAATCAATCGAATCAATCAATCAATCAAGTTAAATTAAAGCTATAGTATATGGGGAATAAAATTGTGATTGTTTATATAGTTTTATGGGTTAATTGATAATAACCCCTTTTAAAACACTTTGTTTTTAAAATAATTCATTTATATGTTTGTTCTTCAACATAACTCTCTTTTAAGACGTTTTTGTTTTCAGATCACCTTCAACATCGGAAACCGTCACTTCAACAAAGAATATTCCGTCCATAATTTAGATTTTGAACATTTTTTTTTCACTTTCAGTGACAATTTCGCCTCCTTATCTTGTTATTCTTTAAATCCCTGTCAAATACCCAACCTTTTTTTAAAAAAAATTTCTCATTCAATCTCTCTGGTTTCCTCTTTCATCCACATTAAATAAATTGGTGCTAACAATAAGTAAAACAATTAACTCTATTTTTATAGTTGAATCATATTATGTACAATTATAGTTTTATCATTAATTATTCATTACTTTGAAATAATATTTTATTATTTCTACTTCGTATAATGACTTAGATTAGGACTCGACGACTTTTCCTAGGCCATAAACTTGATATAACTCACCCCTCTCTCTCTTTCTCTCAATTTTGAAATTAATTATGACGAAATATTTATATCAATAGGTATATGAAATATGTGAAAGTTATATTTTGTACTTTTTTTCTCACAATTTTAACTTTATGTTTTACTTCTTTTGAAATACATTCAATGTTTAAAGATAAACGATAACGTTTTGAAGACCATCTTGGAAAGGTAAAGCTAATTGAAAAATAATAATAAAACGAAGCGAGTAGTAATTGTTTCAAATTAGATACAAATCATACAATGGATAAAATAAAGGTCATAAATATAATTCGTAAAATATACTTTGTGTTCTTTTCTTAAAATAATAGATAAAGGAACATTAATGAAACCTATTTGCAATATCACTTACATAATTACATCCATCATGAGGTTGTGTCACTAACTTATGTTATTATAATCTTTTTTCTTTTTTCACTAATTATTATTATTATTATTATTATTATTATTATTATTATTATTATTATTATTTTTTTATTTTTTTTTTTTATTTTTTTTAATTATAAACCGCAGCCGTTATTATTATTATTATTATTATTATTATTATTATACGGGTGGATACGCAAACATTCAAGGAAGTTAGGCAATGACGCATTTTTTTTTTATTGTCTACTCCGCTATCAACGGTGGTAAGAAAATTATTCATGCAATGCATGCAATGTTGTGGGAATTTTGTCTACTTTTGACCGATTTTATTAACTAAAAACATTGAGACCCTAAAGTTTAGGAAGAAACTATGACAAAAGTTTAGTAAGAAGTCGTCTATTTGTAACATTTCTTAGAAGTTTCAATACCAATAAAATTAAAAAATCTAAAAAGTTTCTTTTGAAAATGTGCCCATAAGTTTTACTACTTTGTATTGCAAAACTTGAACACATAAATTGCTTATATACCGTTTACCATGATAAAATTGTTGTAATTTGATCAATATAAAGAAATTGAAATTGATACGGAGTACATATTATAGGTTCATTAAAATAAAGCATGTCAATATATATTTGTTTCCGAAAGAATCATGCATTAGATGCATATTTCTCGTAACTTTTAAAAGTTTTTATAAAAAACGATGAGTATATATTTGATATACTATATGATACGGAGTATATCCGAAAACTTCGATGCTAATGCACTTACCATGATTCACAAGTTTATTAAATTTTGCTATTTTTCAAACACCAATTTCATGATATAATCTATACTTAACAATAAATGTGAAACAAAAGTATTTCTCCAATATATGAGACCGTACAAATTTTCATTATTCGAGAATTTTTGTAACATGGATCTCTTCATCATGCATCTACTAAGACAAACTTTTTTCATTTGGCAAATTAAAGAGGCTAATAACTAAGTGTCTTAATTTGAATAAATAATTGGTCACTTGTATTTTAATACGGAGTAATATTTGCATGTGTTACATTTCTTTTGTCCCAATTAATAAGTATTTATTTTGAGAACCGATGCAAAATTAATGACTTTCAATTCTCTATATTACGGATTATAATATACGTGATTACTAAATTGTTGATTTTGGTTAAATGATCTTACAGCAAAATTGGATTATTACTATTTAGTTTTATACTCCGTACTAAAGAAATGATTTACTTAAGTTGAACTGTACTACCTAAAGATAAACAAATGACTGAGATATAAACTGTACTAACTATAATGTATTCAATTAATCATCTCAATAATATATATTCTGAATAACACATAAAGTCTTTAGATTAACAAAAAAATTGCTCTTAACTTAATTAGGGGTCACGAGTTCGATTCTTAAAAATTTTATTGCTCTTTATGATCTCGTCGTTTGAACAATATTTTCTTCTTCATGATGAATAATATTCAAGCAGCGGACTATAAAATACCAAAATAGTCGCCTTTTAGAGGCTGCGAAGTAATTGACGGGACTAATATCGTATAGAAACCTTCTAAAGACTAAAAAAAAGTTTGCCAAGTCTTACACTCCTTATTTGCTGAAGAAGTCTTCCAATTGACCAAATAATAAATCATACGGAGTACTATTATCAATTTGATCATTTGTTTGTCTTGGTGTTTTACTCCATAAAAATTAAATTAAGTAATCATTTTACTTTTTTTCGTAAAATACCCTAATAATTTCACCATATGATATACTCCGTATATTTATGCTAGAATAATATAGTTTATTTATTTACATTTAAAATACATAAAAAAAAAAAAGTAAATAATCAATTAAATATGAAAGATACCGTGTAATATAATTAACACAAAAATTTGTGTGAGATGGTCCTACGATAAGGTTATCGTGAGACATCTTACACAAAGTCGGTTAATTTAAATTTTATTTGGGCTTTTCTATCTTATGATCACTAGGCATAGGATAAGGGAAATAATTTAAGTGTTTTTTCATCTTCCACTCATGGGAAGGTGAAAAAAAATATTTTTTTTATGAATTAGGAGAAGTTATTGGTAGTTTTAGCCTTTTAGGTGCTTAACCTATGCCCATTAGATATAAGTTAGAAAAATCCATTTTATTTTAAAGGTTTTTAGATGTTAAGGTAGTTAGTCTCACACTATTATATCGAAACGATCTTTCACGAGAATTTTAATATAAATAAAGTATTAGGGTTGTATTCACATGTAATACCTCGTATAGTCAAATCAATTGCGTCATATTTGAACTACGATGATGCGATGATTCAAAACAAAGTGCTATATAAATAGTTGTAATAACCCACCTCTGATCTCAAAGTATATATTTACAAATACTTAATTCATTCAATAATTTTCCTCCTAGAGTCTAGAGAGATATTAATATATTATATAAGTATTATTATATTATAAGTTTTGTTAGAAAAATTCATTGATTTTCATCATTTTATATTTTTCTAGCCATGGCTAATGTTTCTAACTTAAGAGTGTTTTTTGGACTTGCTCTTCTATCTTCCTTCTTGGTTCAAGGAACCCTAGGTAAGTTCCTCTTATTGCATATAAAAATTTCTATATATAGATTGAGTAATTTGATCTCACTCGATTTTGTCGATATAGTAATGCATTGCGTCTCTTGTGAAATCGTTTCACATTGGTTTTACGTGAAATTAATTGCGTGCTCTAACACACCAGCTACTACGGAGTAGTTTATAATATTGAAGATTTTAGTTCTTGTTTCAGTCGTAAGATCTACTCGTAAATAACTTCACATTGTATAAATTACAAAATGATACCAGTACGTACTACTACTACAGTATTATTCATAATTATATAGATAGTTGCAACATTTTATATATCTATGTAAAATATAAACAGAAGAGCAATTACAATGAGAAAAGTAAATTAGCAAAACACTTACAATTTCTTTTAACATAATTTTTTTCTCGGGTAAGTTAACCCTAGAATAATATACTTAGTGCATACTTTACTCCTTTTTTATCTCATAATTTTGTTTTCTGAATGTGTTAGCTACCGTAGAAGAAATAATATGTAACCAACTGGACAAAGACGAGTGCGCATTTGCTGTGTCGTCGACAGGCAAGCGTTGCGTGCTCGAGAAGATCGTACGAAGGAGCGGAGAAGAGGCGTACAAGTGCACAACATCGGAAATAGAGGCCGACAATTTGAAGGGCGTGGTGGAAAGCAAGCATTGTATTGAAGCTTGTGGACTTGAGCGTAACACACTTGGGATTTCCTCTGATTCTTTGCTAGAATCTCGTTTTACGCACAAGTTATGTTCTCCACAATGCTTCCAAAATTGCCCTAATGTTGTTGATCTCTACTTCAATCTTGCTGCTGGTGAAGGTAAATACTCATTTAACATAATACTCCGTATGATTAATTATCCAAAAATATAATATTGTTAGATGTGTACAATATAAAGTAAATTATAAATTAAAAATGTGTCTAGGTTTTCTAAAATCTGCATTTACGTGCGAGACGCTACCATAAGAAATTATAAAACGATGTAAAACTTATTCCTTAATGTAAAACTACGAGTAGAAACATTATATTTTAATTATCATTACGGAGTACATGCATGATTTTTGATAATATTTTCTTTTTACTATCATTTACTCTTGTGAATATATTATGAAAAAATCATTACTACGTATTATAATTGACAATATACACAATAATAGTTATATACTCCAGTAATTTAGCGAAAAACGATGCATGCATGCTGCATGCAATGGAACGTATACATCAATGGGAATATTTTTCCTCGTTTCATTTTATTATTTTTTTAAGTAGATAACTTACTTTGACTTATTAGCTCAAAAGGTACGAGGCAAAAAAAACATTAACATACTACTCCGTATAATATACACGATGAAGTATGAAAATGAAATATTATCATCTTTTTATTACAGAGTATTTGATACGAACATTAAATATGTATAAGACGGTGTTATACGGAGTACAACTAATTATGAAACTTTTATAGGTGTATTTCTACCCAAACTATGTGCAACACAAGCTGAAAATCCAAGGAGAGGACTGTCAGAGATCAAGAGTTCCGGCATCGCGGCTCCAGGACCGGTCACCGGTGATCAGTCGTCAGCGAAGTTAATGGTTGCTCCGGTTGGGTCTCCGATCAACCCGGTAGACTTATCGGGTGCTCCGGCTATGTCTCCTTGTTAGGCTTATCACATCATTAACCTTAATTATGATATGTATGCTTCAATTAAAGCTACATTATTATGGGGAATAAAGTTGTGATTGTTATAGTTTTATAGTTGAATCATATTATGTACGATCATGTTTGTTTGATCATTTTCTGTAACTTACAAGGGTATAATGAAGGTTAACTATCATAGTTTTATCATTAAATTATTCATTACTTACTAATTGTCTATCATGCCGAAATAATTTTTCCTCTACGGTAAAAAAAAGAAAAAAATAAAAAACTACGAGTACGTAAGAAAACAACTCTCCCCAAAACGTTGTATAACATGAGTAAGTCTTACTTAAGACGGGTATATCCGTCTTAAGCTTAAGACGGGTCAAGTACCCCTACTTGCCCATAAAAAATAAATATATTGTACCTTTCCAACTCCACTTATCTTCTGTCTTATTGTTATTACTTGACCTAATTAGATGCGTACTTAGCATGACTCAATTGGAAAGAGAGTCACTTGGTGACTTCTTTCTTCAAATTGAATAAAGTGGTGACCTAGTGAATGTTGAGCTCTCATTGGTTGAAAATAAAAAGGGACATTGATGTTGGTGATATTGGATAGTAAATGTGTAGGTGGTGTAGACAATTATTGCAGACTACACATACTAGTATTTTTCACGATTTTTTTCATTTTTTTAGTACATCAATTTTATTTATGAATTATTATTTATTTATTATTGCAATTAAAATAAATATTTATCATACGTAGAAGAGAAGGTGTAGTAGAATATAAAATTGATAGTGGATATGATAAAGAAAAATAATTAAAATTGATAAAAAGTTTGAATAATTGAGTTGGTAACTTAGGTGATAATTTTGTTGGATAGGATGGACTAAGACTACACGTAGTGGTAACATAGGTGGTAATTTTACCAAATACTTCGTCTATTTCAATGGAAAAGTCTCATTTGGTCCAATCGCATAGGAGACTTTTCCATTGAAATAGACGAAGTATTTGGTAAAATACCATGAATTACTCCGTATAAGATGACACAATGGTGAGTTTTTGCAAGTACAATGGTGAGTTTTTGCATTGGGTTTTTCAATAAGAACTTTATAAATAAAGTTCTTCCCATTGTGATGATTATTGAGTTTGTTGAAACAAAAACTAGGTTCTTATTTAAGAACTAAGTTTTTTCAAGTTACAATGTAAAGTAAAATAATTTATTGGTGAATAAAAATAAGAGTGGGGTCAATTAAGAACAAATTAAAAAGTTTTTTCATTGTGTTAAAAAGTCTTTAAATTTTAAATTGTATAAAAATGTATTGGAAAAAGGAAGAACTATATATATAGTTCTTCCATTGTACTTGCTCTTACTGTGGCCATAATTTTATTCTCCAATATAGTTATTTATTTATTTAGTTATTTGTTGGGAACACTCTTGTGATATTTAATAATTAGTCAATTTATATAGAAAATCAAAACAAGAAAAAAATAGTAGGGGATGTACGTCTCCAGCAAAATTAAACTTTTTCCAGTTATTAAATTAAACCATATATTAAGATATTTTCTCGACTCAAATTGAAGGTACATAACTATTTACCATATATAAATGATTTATTATCAAATAAATATATTATATCCATACAACAAAATAAATAAATTAAACAAAAGGTGTTACTACGGAGTATAAAAATTTATGAAAATGAAACGATGGTGAAAAAGTGTTGATTCTAATAAGGTGTGGTTTGGTTACACCAATAATAATGGGGGAATTAAACTTTCCCATCAAATTGGAAAAAGATATTTGTTTACTCTCACAAAATGATGGGAATTTAACTTTCCTATGATTTTTAAATTCCACCAAAATGGAGAAATTAAATTACCTAGGTCCCCCTAGGTAATTGTAGTTTCCTATATGAAATACTTTCCTATATGCCAATCAAACGTCTTTTGAGCAAATCACGTGATTTTTCTAATTCCAATGTTATTATAATTCATGGAAATTTAATTTCTATAGGCAACCAAACGACTTCTACTCAT
The DNA here is from genome assembly GCA_023091065.1 of Dianthus caryophyllus. Classification (NCBI taxonomy): domain Eukaryota; kingdom Viridiplantae; phylum Streptophyta; class Magnoliopsida; order Caryophyllales; family Caryophyllaceae; genus Dianthus; species Dianthus caryophyllus. The sequence continues at coordinate 6,219,180 of CM041517.1, forward strand.
ACGAAAATGTTGTTTTAGTTCTTATCATACGAAAATTTCTATACCCTTGTATGTATAGTGTATGTGTTACTTGATACTTCGAACCCTGGGCACCTCATTTCTAAAAGGGTTTTTTGTCAGACACTACCTTAAATATAGGGCGACTTGTGAGGAACTACCTTACATTTATTTTTTTGCGAAGAACTACCTTACATTTCTCAAAGTTTGTGAGACACTACCAATTAACGAATTCTGTTAATTTTTGGATGTTTACCGTCAAGGACTAACGGAAAATCACTAACTTTTTCATTACCCTCTTATTACCCCCTCATATTCTTCCCTCCTTAACCCATTACACTTTTACCCAAATTTACATCCCAAAAAAAAAACACTTTTTTCAATTTTAATTGTCATTGTTGTTGAAAGATTATTAAGAGTTACAAGTGTTTAGTGTCGATTAGTAATAGTTTTTAGTTTAGCTCATAACTTTCAATTATTTTTTCAATTTTGAAATTTCACATAAATAAGTAATTATTCCTACGTTGTTATTTGTTACATAAATTAGAATTTTTAAGTTAAAAACATTTTCCAAACATTTTTGATTTTGAGTAAATAGTTTTATTACTTTGTTAATATATGGTTTATTTGAAATTCAAAATTTCTCAAATATAACCAAAAAAAATGAGGACAAAAGAGTATAAACTTTAGTGTAAAAAACCATATTTCCTTTTTACCTTATCAATTCATATTGAAAATGACATACAATTGTGAGTAAAAATTGTATTGAAACTTAATTAACTATACTTATGTTTCTTTGATTGAAGAATAGAGTTAATTTCGAATTAAGAAAGGAAAGTTGAAATGAAGAATATGAACACCTTCAAAAGGGGACATTAGGGGAAGAAATGAAGGAAGTTAGTTATTAGGATAAGAATTTTTCATTAGTCATTAACGGTATAATCCAAAAATTAACGGAATTTGTTAATTGGTAGTGTTTCACAAACTTTGAGAAATGTAAGGTAGTTCTTCACAAAAAAATAAATGTAAGGTAGTTCTTCACAAGTCGTCCTATATTTAAGGTAGTGTCTGACAAAAAACCCTTTCTAAAATAAAAAAGTTGAGCTTGGGATTCGAACCCTGGGCACCTCATTTCTACAAAACATCCCTCACCAACTCAGATACTGCAACATCCCTCACCACCTCTTTTCATTTCATTTCATTTTTTTTTTTATTTTTAGAGGGGCACGGCCCCCCCTGGCCCCCCCCCCTTAGAACCGCCACTGATTATCCTACGAAGTATCAAGTAACACATACATTCCAATCTTTAATTTCTATACCCTTGTGCATATTTTATACGAAAATGTTGTTTTAGTTCTTATCATTGTTACGGTCTTGCGGAGTGCGATATAGTCAATAATTATAGACTTCTACTCATACGTACACTCCTACTACGGAGTACGGAGTACATTTTAGTCTAAGGGCTTGTTTGGAATGAGAGTAACTATTGTGGATGTTAATGGTAGAAAAAAAAGTCGAAGGAGGAATAATTACTCTCATATGGGGATAATACATTACTTGGGGGAGGTGGGTAATCATCCCCCCTAGACCCCTAATAGAGCAAATTTTGTACTACGGAGTAATATTTTCCATTATATCATCCATTACCATCTTCATCCTCCATTATTTTAGTTCATTTTAACCGTATTACTCTCGTAATAATTATCTCTATTCCAAACAAGCCCTAAAACACCATGCATGCAATGTTTCCATCAATGGAAAATTTAGAATAATAGTCTTTTAATTTCCCCATCTTATTCTATAATATTAATTATCGTCTCAGTTTAGTTTGATCTATCACTTTTTAGATAGTACGCATGCCATCGTGATATGCTACGAGTGTAATATATTGAAAACTTATTTAATTCATCAGCTAAAAAGGTACGGGCCACAAAAAATAGTAACATACGGAGTATATGATAGTATATACGACAAAATTTGAAAATGATATGAACAAATATGCTTTATATATAGTACCAGTAATTACATACGTATTAGCCTATTAGCGTATTTGGAAAGTAGACATCATGATATGCTATATAAATATAATATATTGGAAACTTATTTTGATTCATTAGCTCAAAAGGCACGGGTCAAAAAAAAAAATATTAACATAATAACATAGGATAATATGTACGATGAAATTTGTAATGTATCATATTTTTACTATTAGTTGGTACAAATCATAAATGATACTCGTAAATGTATATAGACTAATTGTAAATTGTAATACGGAGTAATGTAATGAACAAATATGCTCTATAGTACAAATTATAAATTACTGGGAGTAGTAGTTAGTGGAAGTAATACAAAGTTTAGTAATGTTGTTTACATTATAGAGAGAAACCTTTCATTGTCTCGTAAGAGTATCTTTGCATTATCTCCACTAATTGTATTTTATGGTGCATGATTATAGTCATTAATATCATGGTTTATGACCATTATCATCATGGTTATGACCATTAAAATTATGGTTGACCCATGTTTATGGTAGTGTATAAGTGTATTAGTGATTATGCCATTTAGTAATGGTGTTAATTACACACTATAAATATGAGAAGTGTGGTCATTTGAGAGACACACATCTTCCATAATCTTACTACATTCTCTATGATAATTTTCAGCATACCATATGAGTTCCGACTCCTAATTGTTGAGTACACAACTTCTAGGAATGTTGTGTGACCTTGGGGGACGACGCCCATGTCGATTTGTACCATATGAGTTCCGACTCCTAACTACGTATGTTCTTTACCAAATTAAAACTAGCTTGATCAGAATCCACCAACATCACTTGATCTTCTTATTCTCGATATGAAATCAATGACATCACGTTTTCTTCTCCTTAGAAAATTCCAAACTACTCGCGACCGAGAAAAACATGAAATAGACACGATAAGCAGCCAATCCGGTAATGACAACCAGCAGCACCCACTGTTTGGTAAAAAAAATAAAAACCAAGATTCAACAAGTAACCACATATCAACGGTAACATCGCAAAAACGTCAACAGTTTAGATCATCATCTAAACTTATATAAATGGACACCACGTAATCGTAAAAAAAAAAAATTGTTAGACAAGTGAATTGTAATGAATAAATTTGTTACTCACATAACCAACATGGTTACTGGTTAGTAGTGACAATAACCTTAAGTTTTAAGTAATGTGGTTAAAACAATCATTTGTGACTTTCGTATGCTGAATTCTATGTTCTAACCCACAAATACAAACTAATAACTCGAAGCACATCAGCAGAGAATTTAAAATAGATTGTCAAACATAAGTTACCTGAGTCAGCCATAAAAGAAGGATTAGCGAGGCGAAGGTATTGTTTCCTGCTTCTACCAGCTTCAGTCTCAGGAACATTGAGATGAGGGTGTTCCGCTGTGGTAACGATTCTTTGGAAAAAGTCGCTCAAGTCCCCTCGTTTGGCACTGACAGTACTCGGAGCATCAATACCCATATCCTGGCTAAGCTGTAAACAAAGATCATTCATAACCATTGAGAAGTCAGCGTTGGTCAGCCAAGTCATGCTCGTCATACGCATTCAAGCACCAGAGCTCAAACAAGTGAGTTGAGAAAGATAAGGACTGAAAGTATCGCACTGGTGGCTGTGTAAAGATGATGACTGAAAATATGCTAAAAGGAAAATAAATGGATAGCAAAAAAAAGAAAAAAAAAAAAAAACAGACAAAAAGAAAATAGATTTAAATCGAGAATTTATTCTTGGTCTGCCGAAAAAGGGAAGAGTTTAACCAAAACTGATTAACTTTAAGTCTTTAACTGAGTGTAGAGATACAATGTACATCTCTCATGATTAAATTATCAATTCGACTATTTTCATATTAGCATTTTTAAAAACAATTTTTGTTTTTAACTCGGTCTCTTTCATAGAGCAAGGCCACAAGTAACATTCATTGACCATTTGAGTCATACAGAAGCAGTAGTTTTGCCACCCAGCGGAAGTTTTTTAACTGTGCTGCCGGAAACGCATTACATTCAAAAAGAACATTAGTAATCCAATCAGACCAACGTATATACAGAATAGAAGAATAAAATATACCTTTGTAGAATCCTTGATTGATTTAGTATAGGAGTATAGGTCATCTTTAGCAGACACAATCAGGGAAGGCACTTCATAACCAGTATCTTCCCCATGCCTAGCAACCTCCGCGAGCAATTTTGCCGTCTTTTTGAACGATGATTCATCAGTGCTGAGACAGAAGTAGACATTGAAACTTATAAAACACTATTATGTCTGGATAGAGTTTAATTCAAAGGCGCGCACCACAAAGTAAATTTGCCAAAGATATTGAGAAAACTTGCAATATAGCTTACTCACCTGTCATACACAAATACCGCCACATCACACGCAGCTAAAGATTCTTTATCAGAAAGCAAATTCGTGACATTAGCTTCAGGAATCTCTCGCAAAACAAGGAATTTCTGGCTTCCCTGGCAAGGCAAAACCCATTTTATTATATAAGCGTAACACAGCAAGGTACATCAAAGTCTCCTCTTTTACCTCACTTAAACTTGTGTTAAAAATTGTATCATCATAGAACTTCTAGTCCATGATATAGAATATGAAATAATAGAGATATGATACGATATATTGCAATATTCATCTGCTAGACATTCCAAATATTCATTTCAGGTACTTCGCCCTCAACAACCCGTCTCTGCACACATCGGTAGAGTGGTAGTACGCTTAAAAGAAGATGTTTTGAATGCTTCCGTTAGATGTAGAATCAAGAATATAGACTGATATAAGTAGAATACTAGAATGTTTCAGCCCCTAAACCTAACGAATGTTATGTAATTTCTCTGGAACATTAGACAAAATCAATGATTCATGCTCAAAATTTGCGTGTAATACAATAGTTCAGGGATAAGATCCCCTATCAAATTAACCACAAAACCCTATATTTCTAATAATCATAATAAGAATAAGATGGATTGAATAACCAAATGGGATGTCGATAACAGTAATGACTAATGGGTAAGCCGTCGGCTTTGCTTCTGCTGCAAAACTGGCGGAACTTTCCGCGCGAATTTTTTTCGATATAGCGACATCGATTAAGCTTGCTTTCCTGGTTGTGCAGTCTCCGGCGAAAACCACTTTGATTTTATTACTCTGATTTGATCGAATGGCCATTAATTTCGCTCAACCTAAAATTAATAGCCGACAGGGTTTCGACAGAAGGGTAGGGTGTGGTCTAGAGAATTTAGGGAAAAGTCCGAGAACTAATCAACAAGTTTTTTATTTCTATTTTTCGGAAAGGTAGGCGACAGACCAGGAGACTTAACCTTTTTTCTTTTCTTTTTTGGTTGACTCTACAAATCAAAATCAATTGTCTATATCTAATACTCCATCTATTCAACTCCACTATGCATTTCATTTTTTAACACTATTCATTACCTTACCTCGTTCCCTAAACACAATTAAACCCTAAACACAGCATTACATGTTGACCTTGGTCACATACCACACTAATCACGCCACTACTTTGTGACAAATCACAAGATAATTTGGAAGTATTATTTCTAAAACTAATTTTGCAAACGTCTCATATACACATTTACTTTATCGCTTCCTATCAGAAGTCCAGGGTCCACCACAAACAAGCAAAAGTTAAATATTTCACAGATAAAGGCCATACAGTATTTGATTCATTTTTACCAATTAATCAAGAACTGGAATCCGTCCAAAATTCTGAAAAGAGAACAATAGAGTACTTATCAAGTTGCTGGTCAACTGGGTGCTTCAAATTTGACAAGCATCTGGGAGGTTTTGGAAGCATCTGGCAGCAGTGAAGGTTCCCTATAGCTCATGTTGATCAGATCACATTTGTGCTGAAAAATACCACAAACAAAAAGCTGTTTTTATAGCAGCAAGATCGAACGACTATCAAAGCAATATAAAAACAAACAAATAATACAATCAAATATACAGGATAATTGACTGATCACTATGTCTCAAGGCTACTCCTCTACATGCTCACAACCCTTCCCCGTAAAAACAAAAGAGTGGCATTGTATGTATAACAGAATCTCTTCTAAACAATATCAGTATCAGTCAGTAAAAACAGGACAGTTACATTATGGCTTCAAGTTTGTTGAATCATTCAAGAATCTCACCTCAACAGCGGCAATTATACCACGAGTCAAGCCTGTCCCTGTTTCCATTCAAGAATCTCACCTCACCAATCTTACAAGATACAATCTGTGCTCCTGGAGCCACTCCATTCAATAGTGCTTCCTGAAATATATTTTTGCATCACATTTAGAAACTGAAATGAGCAGATGACTGATAAAGAAGATGAAGAAAGGGTACAACCTTAGGGTGGAAAGCTGTGGCAATGCCGGCAACATGAGTTCCATGAGGAGAGCAATCAGTAACAATGCTTAACAAATTCCCCTCCTCGTATACATTAGTCACAAATGTACAAGCATCTAATTTGCTAAAAACACCCGAACTTCCTTTCAATCCTGTAACCAAAAAAGAAAGAGAATGTCATACACAAATACGACAGCATTCATCAGTTATCTGAGTTCGTGACATGTATTTTCATCCACTGCGCATGGGAGATTAGTAAGTCGAATATAAACTACCTGAAATTTGTAAGAGGAACAAAATCTGAGAGCTTCCCCATGTCTGGATCATTCTCGAGAGATTGTGTGTCAAGGGCAACCCTCCAATGTTCTCCATCATGCCAGACGACAGCATCAATTACAGGCCCCTTGTCGTCATAACTCTAAACACAAGAAATTGTTCAAGAGGGAAAACCCCATGATAGTGTTTGAAACGCTCAGAGGGTGCACACTTACATCTGCTTGTTTTTGCAAGTAGTCAACCCGGCTTTGGAGATCTTCACGCAACCTTTGAAGGTGCTAATCATCAACTCTTTCATGTTTCTGGAGTACACATTTTCTAGAAGTCAATGTACTCACAATATAAACATGCCCGGGTGTAGGTAAAACAAGGAACAAACAGCAGTCAGCAGGTCACTTCTATAAGGAAGAAGAATTAATTTAGTTTCCTTAATAACTTCAACAGCTCTAACCAAGATCATGAAATAACACATGCCAATCAAGTCATGGGACGGAATAATGTTCTATTCATTCCCCCATCAATATTTAAAAAGAAAAAAAACAGGTGAAATGTTCAAAAAGAATAATGCAAATGATAAGTGTGATATTTCATATTTCATTCCATCAAATCGTTAATACAAAATATGTTACAGTAAGTCCTACAAAATAAAATTAATTATCAGCAAGGAGCTCAAACAAAGGTTTAACTAGAAACACAATAGCTACATGTCTCAAAACATATCACCCAGAAGAAGTATTCCTTTTATAACCTCATCTAGCTTCAATAGTAGACCTAAATTTTAAATCAAGATACAGAGAAATACTTAGCACACACTGAACCTGATCAAAATTATGAAGGTTCGTTACTGCTTCAGCAATTGATTCTTGATTCTTTTCTTCCCATTTCTTCTTTCTCTCTTCCTACACACAGAAGGAAAGGTTTTGCTATTGTGAGTTGTGACTGCTGATACAGAATGCAATACGAATGTAGAATTCCATTTACCTTTAAACGGGATATGAGATTATCAGTGAATAACTGGTAAACCAATTTATATCCAACATGCCATTCCCCAAAAGGATTCTTCCATGAGGGATTCACCACCAATGACACACCTATTTGTATTCAGAGCAATTGTAAGCACTTACATGTAGCAATATGCAAAATAGCAACTTTCCTAGTCAAAGCAGGGATTATCAATGGTAGTACGGCTCATTATTGTAAGAATAAGAATACAAGAAGACAGTGAATCTGAAACTGCCATTATTGTAAATGGCATGGAGTTGTTTCATATTCATGCATGCAAAAATAAATTTTTGAGCGATTGGCTATAGGAGTGTTACTGCCTTGTATTGCATTAACAAACTACGGAGTAATATTGTAAATTTCATGAAGGGAATAAAAAAAATATTTCCTAATTTCATGAAGGCAAGAGAGTATTAGGTGCTTACATTGCACAAACAAGAATCAGATTTTCTTACAAATTATAGTAAATGTTTCAATGGCCTCACTTGATGCCACAAGTAAACATCATTAACCATCAAAGAATGGTCGGTTGCTTCTCATCATGAATAAATCATGTGCACCGTGCAAGTAAACAACCAACCTGAAGCTCCAAAAATGTGGCCATGTTCGTCAGCTTTCACAACAGTAGATGTGTCGACATCTCCACTCCCAGTACTAATAAAAAGGAAAATCTAAACATCATTAATAGCTAAGGCATTGCACATTTGCACATACGAAAAAAAAAAAAAAAAAAAAGGCACCAAAACATAGCATTCAAAAGAGAATCATAAACACATATTTGCTTGTACTAGACTACTAGTTGGAGTCCGATACTGGTTTACCAAATGACATTACACTACCGATGATAGACCAACGGACAGAAAAGAGACAAAGACACTACAAATCTTTCATGAATAATAATACCCAAAAAGCATCCAGAGTTGTGAAGTTCAGTAATAAAAAAGTCATTCTGCAATCATCAAATAGCCCCTCTAAACTATCAAGATCAGTAAACACACGATTTCAACAGTGCACTAATTTACTCGATCATCATTATGCAATCTTCAGTCTGATTAGAAGATATACCAGTCAAGGACATCCAAAACTTTTGGCTTCCCATCTGATGTCAAATGTAGGCCAGCAGCAGCACGATCAACCTCAGAATCTAACACAAGCACATTTACAAAGAAAGCTATCAATATCAAAGAATGACAGTTTAACATGAGCCAAATTAGTATAACGCAGCATCATAAACTGTGATATTCATATACACTTGATACATTGCAAATAATGATCACAATTACACTAGTATCGCGCTTATTTACTCGTTCAATCAAAATGCTACCTAAGTAAGCATCCGGTTGAGGATAAAAACAATAATTATGATGATCCACCCCATCCAATCTATTATATGATATTAATGAATGCATATGTATATGATATCAAAATCAATCTATTATATTCAAAACTTTACACATAATAGTTAACTAAAGTACAATTATCAGAAACAAAAACAAAACAAAAAAAGTATGGAGTAATAATTAACTAGCGTATAAATCATATAACTGTGAAATGAATGCTTATAAACAAGATGAAATAGACAAATACAATCATAACTTTACACATGCTGATCACACCAGCACGAAAATATGATAAAATCAAAAAGAAGTAACAATCATAACTTCGCACGCGCCAACAAACAGCAAAATCAGAGATGATTCAGATATACTCCTATATCATATGATTGCAAAATGAATGCATGAAATACAATGAAATCAACAAAAGTAACTATCATAACTTCACATACACTAGTATTCAATCATCAAATAACAAATCAAACTGAAAACACATCTACTTTGACTCACAAAACTACACATACTAATATAATCACCGAATCATACTGAATACAAACTCAAAACGAATTACATGATAGCGAGAAGAAGGGCATGAAACATTATGAAATCGGCCAAAGTAACAATCATAAAATCAAACATACTAGTATTCAAACATTAAATAAAAAACGAGCTACAAACACAATATATGATTCAGAAACAACTACACATACCGGTATAATCACCGAATCATATAAATCAGTCATAAACGAACTTGAAAAACATCATATGATTCACAATCACACTTCACACCAACATCAAATTACAAAACGAACTAAAAACACATCATATGATTCAAAAACAGCTACATATACCAATATAATCACCGAATCATACCGAAAAACGAACTCAAAACAAATCCTAAGATTGCAAAATGAAAGCGTAAACCTCAATGAACTCGGAACACATCATACGATTCCGAAACAACAACTACACATACTAATATAATCACCGAATCATAAGTTCATAACGAACTCGAAACAAATCATATGATTGTGAAATGAATGCATAAACTTCAACGAACTATAAACACACCAAACGATTCAAAAGAAAGAAAAAAAAAACATCGCATACTAAAATAATCAAATAATCATACCGAAAATAGCGATGATAACACCACGACCGTCATAGGAAGGATGATCTTCGATGAACTTATCAGCAGAAATCTCCTTCTTCGGCATGAGAGAAGCAAGAAAAGAGGCCTCAGACTGCTTGAACTTACCGCAGACACCACCACCACCGCTGACGGAGGAAGACGACGTCGTATACGACGAGGTGTTTTCCGGCATCGCCGCCGCAGAAGCTCGTCGGAAAATCTGGGGGTAATTTGGTAATTTCGCTGGTATAGTCGTGGAAGAAGGGGGAGTCATGTAAGGTGTAGTTGTAAAAATGTAGGAGGTTTGCATTTTTTTTTTTAGGGGAAGGGGAAGTGTTTTTAGGGAAGGGTAAAATGGTAATTTCAGGTTTTGGGGAGGTGGTTTTAGGCTGAGGAAGCCACGTTGATGGTGGTTTAGAGTCAAGTGTGTGGGGAATTGGAGGATTGTTTGGTGGAGGTGTTTTTTGGGTCAAGGTTCGACTTATTTACGGGCTAACAATTCTGGTAAATAAAATATCGGAATTTCTATCCTATATGACTATTGGAAAAAAAATAAAGAGGTTTCTTCATTTTTCAGTAGAGAGAACTTGAAAAAAAAAATATTTAAATTTATTTTTATGAGTGGGTAGAAAACTACGAATTAGGATCATCTCCATTTTATTTTCTCTCCATTACCCATCCATTACTAGTTAATGGCTAGAATGTAATATAGAGGAAAAATCAATGGTTTAGATTTCACTTATTGGCTTGAAATTGGCCAATGGAAATTTGTCTTTCTTTAGCTAATCTTGGCCCTTCATTTTTACCCAAATTAAATCATAACCATTGATAGGTAATGGAGAGAGGAAATAGAGAGGAGGAAATGGAGAGGATTTTTACTCAGAAAACCACCTATATATATTTTGAGTACGAGTATTAACATATGCCTAAGAGCATCCATATCAATGGAGAAAAAACTCTCCATTGAGATGGATGGAGAAAAAATTTAAAAATTTGATGTGTATATCAATGGAGAACTCTCCATTTGAATGGAGAGTTGACAATTTCTCCATGAACATGGAGAGTTCTATGGAGTGATTAGTGGCTCCATATGATTGATTTCTTCTTATTTTTTTAATTAAAAGTTAGTAGGTCCCATTTATGGAGAGAAATATATGTCTTTATTGATATAGGTATGTTTAAGAATGTAGAGAATATAGTTGAGAGTAGAATTTGGGTCCTACAATGAAGAGAAAAATTCTCCATTGATATAGATGCTCTAAATGGGCATAGGTTATAAAGATCCATAAAATATAAATAGAAATAATGGGTAAGAAAAGTATAAAAGACATGTTTTATATGCTCAAATAATACGGAGTATAACGAAACGGAGGTGTTATGAGCCGTAGCTTTCATTTCGAATTCACCCTCTCTATTTTTGTTCGACCATCATGTGATCACCTCTTCTTCCTAATGACCGCTACGTCCAACTAGTAATTCACATTTGATCATCATCACCTGTTTTTGTTGTAAAGTATTTCCTTATTAGAATCCCTTTGTTCTCGTGAATTGTTTACACTTTGATATTTTTGTGAGAAAAGTTTGAAAGATGTGTGAACATATGACTCAAAGTAGTTATTATTGGTAAAAGTTACTATCTCAAAAAATCACATTTTATTATCTTAAATTTTCTGTAATTTTTTTCAATTACGCCGTATTTGATATTTGATAAGATGAAAAAAGATAAAGTTATAGGAGAACAAGTGCCCTTATTATTCCCTTTTACCCAAAATGATACATTGATACCTGTATTTTTTAATTTAATTTTTTTATTTTTCAATAAAGGTGTATAATCCGTCCATGAACTAGCAGATGGATTACCCGTTTTACGTATAAAACAAGTTAAATAGTTGAACTTATAAAGATGAAGATAATTCTTTTTATTAATTTCTAAACATTTTATTTTTATCTTATCTAATTACTTAATTTATATGATACATGAAACGAATATAACCAAAAATATGTACTTGTAGATTTTCAAAAAAAGAAAAAAAAAAAAAAAATGTACTTGTCTACAATGTAGTAGAATTTGGTTGTCAAACGAAGAAGCCTAGCCCAACTCTTCCAAATACTCCGTATATGGCAAGTATTGACAACCAATTATGAAAATTACAAAGCCCAGTCAATCTACTAAGAACCCGTTCTTTCGGACTTTTTAGAGCCCAATCAATCGAATCAATCGAATGAATCGAATCGAATCGAATCAGAATGTCTTTGAATCGAATCGAATCAAGTGAATGAATCGAATCGAATCGAATGACGTTCAATTAAATAACATATTGTCTTTGAATCGAATCGAAGTTGAATCAAATGAGTTAAATCGAATCGACCGAACTTAATGGAGTGAATCCCAGGCCGAACTGAAGTGAGCTGAACTAAACTGAAATGAGCTGAAAATAAGCTGGAAAGAACAAGTCCTAAGTGTCTCAAATCGCATCTTCGTGTATCAAAATTTATAAACCCCAAATTCTTCCGTCACCCATAGATCTTTCATCATATATACATATACATTAATTAAAAATACTCCGTAACACAATAAAGAACAGAAAGAAAATTTAAAGGAAAAAATAAAAGAATGGACAATTAGGTAAAGAAAACGACTTACATGATGGTAAGTCGAGTGAGTTATCGGACTTACCACTGATGTAGTCGTCTAGTTTGTGCTATACCAATGATAAGTCGGCTTTTTTTTACCCGAATGTATCATTGCTAAGTCGCATTTTTCACATTACTTACAAGTTTTAACTTTTTAGTCATTTTTGATAAAAAAAAAAAACAAAAAAAAACAAAAAAAAACCACAATACTATAAAATTTTAAATATTTCGAGAAAACATTTAAACTAACTAACGACATTTCACACACTTTGCAATTTTTTTGTTTTTTGTGATATTATTTATCTTTTGTCTCTTTATCCTCACCATTTAAACACCATATTCGTCATAAAAGGGTGTTCATTTTTATAAGGAGTGAGTATTTTTCATTCGTGTGTATCTATCGGAATTTTATAATGTCACTGTACAGAGTAATGGCTAGTCCATGGGAGTGATATGCTAAAGTCGCGTCACCTAATCAAAAATAGACCAGACAAACTCTAACGAATAGCAAGGGTAAGTCGGGGTCGAATCCACAGGGAGATGGTTGCAATTGTAGGTTACTTATGGAGTGTTTCAAGTCTCGGTCGGTTCGTTTGTTGAGGGTTACTATAGCTAGAGTGAAATGTAAGGGTTTAACTTAAATGGAGAAAAGTCTAGGAAGTCGGGTTAGACACGGGTAAGGCTAGGTCAAGGATGATAATAGGGTTGAGTAGGAAATCACGCTCGCTAAGGATAAAGCTCGGCCTCTCGGTCTTAAGCTCCTCTAGGTCTCGATAACGGGCTCTCGCAACTTACTATCGAGGGTCCTAATGGTTAGTCTCGTGCCTCTCCTAGAACTAGGCTTTCGTTCTTATGTTCAAGGACGCTAGAAGCTCGCTAAAACTTGATCAAGGAATCAACAAGCACAATCAAACAAGACAGCCAAAACAAGCACAAAACCAACTCAACAAGATCAACAAAAATCAGCCCCAAACTTGACCCATGGTTCACCCTTCTCCCTAAATTATAAAACTACTCACACATGACGAAAACGATAACAAAAGTAAGGGAAAAGGATGAAGACATGATCAACAACTATATGAAATGAAATTGCAATCAAAAGAGAGAAGTAGAAACAAAACCAAAACAGAAAATACAAAAGAGAAGATGATGAACAAAGACAACAAATACCAAATGGATGATCGTAGTAGCGAATTCGAGTCGGAAATTGAAAGTACAAATTATGAAAAGTATGAACCCTAAGTTTTTGAGAGAATAATGTTTAAAGAGTGCTTAAAATGCTGTCAAAAGTTCAGATGAAAATAATGTACAAAACCCCTTAAAATAGACGAAATATTTAAGCACACGAGGAGTCAGGACCCGTCCCAGGGGTTCGGGACACCCATCCCGACCGGGACCACCTCAGGGACAGCCGTCCCGTGGAGTTCAGCAACTTCCTTGTTTTTGGTCCTTTTCTTGGTTGATTTCTCTTGCTCTGTTTGTCGTCCCAAGGCATAGGGACGAGGCCTAGGTCGTCCCAAGGGGTAGGGACGAGGTCAATAACGATCATATGAGCTTCACACTCCGTCCCAAGGTCCCGGGACGGCTTCAAACATTAAAACATGGCTCGTACGCAACCGAAACGGCACGAAATCAACTCGAAACATCATGAAACGATCTCGGGACTTCAAAGTATGGTCCAAACTAGCTTCCATCCTCCATATTAATGCGTGTACCTACAAAATAGATACAAGAGCACCACAGAAACACGCAGAGGCGAAATAGGAGGCGTAATGCAATAAAAAGCACGAAAATGGCCGAGAATCGCTATGGAAACGGGGGCTATAAGTATATAAATATATGACACATAAGGGGGAAACGGGGAGGGTAGTAAAGGAGGAGAGATCCCTAAATTATTTTCAAGTGACCATTTTGTGAAGCCTTAAAATGATCACATTTAACGTTAAAATAGTCACATTATTAAGTATTAAAATAGTCACATTTTCTACAAAGGAATATCGTCACACGCGAAACGATTTATACAAAGACTTACTCCATCCATAAAAATATAAAAAATGGTACGGTGTGGCTCATTAATTGCTCGTGGAAAGATGACTTTAATTCTTGTAAAAAAAGACTATTAAAAAGACAACAAGAGTAAGTAAAGTAAAACTGTGCAAGAGTGGGAGTAGCCGCATTTTACACTGTACAGTGTTTGATCCCCATCAATTGTTTGCTCAGTAGTTGCTCCCCATTGAGGTGCCTAGGGATTAGGGATTGCTGAAGGTTAAAAGATGTAATGATTACAAAACCATTAATTTTTTTCATATTTAATCATACTAAAGAGAAGGTAGAAAGAGAAGGTAGAAAGGAGATAGTATTTCTCAATTAACTAATGAACTAGTTTTTTTTTTATTCAAAAATAGTTTATAAAATTGAAAATTCAATAATACGGCATTGATAGATTTTGGCAATTTAATTTATAAATGATTCAATTACGTTACAAAAAAAAAAAAAATTAAAAAGTTCTCTAGTCGGATAAATAGCCCGAGTTACATACGGTGAGTCGCGTTGTAAACACGACTTATTATACGGTGAGACAGGGATAAAGTCCGACTGACCATTGGTACAGTCGGGTAATGACTCACCAAATGGTAAGTCGTTTTTACCTGGCTAGACCTAAACCTGGAAATTTTTCGCAAAAGAATGACTTGTGTTCACTGGCTACGCCCAAATGATGTGATATTGAGAGAGGGAGGTGGTGGTGTACGGACCAAGAGGTGGCTGCGTTTTCGATCACAAGAGAAGGTGGCGATGCCAATGTTGTGTGCCTATAGTGGACGTGTGGTGGTATCGTTTTGGGCGGGTCTTTTGAGTGGTAGTGATGTACATGTACGTTGGTTGTGCATGGAGGTGGTGGTAAGATATAACGCACCAATGTAGTACTTGCAGGTGAAACGAAGTTGACGATAATATAATAACACCACCACCTAAATGACCAGGGCCGTTTCGATGGAGGCCCCGTTCTAAACATTTTCACGAGGCCCCTAATCTAATCTTACTTAGGTTTTAGTTTTGTTTGAAAATAATATAATGTTAATCGTCTATTTTCCAATAACAAATGAAAATTATATATCTTATCCATGTCATTGAGCATTGACGTTATACGAATTTTAATGCATGCGACATTATGATTGCGTCGGAGAAGATAATGAAATGCATCCCTATAGAGGGGATCTCATCAATGACCATACGGTCAAGTGTTGAGAGAGTGGGAAATGGTTGACTATGAGCAAGTACGTGGTACAAGACAAGGGAAGAGAGCTCTCTCAGCTGATCCGCCATCAGCCCAAAAGAGCTAATGGGAAAACAGCATCCGTAAGAGGTAGGCAGGGGTTTTTGGTTGAGCTCGTAGTATTCACACACAACTACACCATACATACCAGCATTGGAGGGTTTCAGAAGAAGTTGTTTCTCTTCCGGTGTGAAAATATGGGGTTGGGGTTGGGGCGGTAGAAAAGGCTGCGCAAAGGACATTCCTTGAGGGTTAGTGTTTGGGGTTATTGTTACTGCATTGTTTGGTTTTTTTTTTTTTTAGTAAAAAAATGGGCGAAAGTTTAAGAAAAAAAATGAGGGTTTAAATAAGAAGGGAAAAGTACGGGAGTTTTAGGGTGTCGTCTTCTTGGAGCTTGTTACCCATTCAACACCTTCGGGCTGAATGAGGTCCAGCTCCGTGAGCTTAGCTCACTTGTGGTCTACAACACTAACAGTCAGCCAGAGGTTAATCCTCCCCGCCTTGAGACGTTGGACCAATTGGTCTTGGACCGTCTCTCCATCGTCCACGAGCCGTTCTGCTACCTCCTTG
Organism: Dianthus caryophyllus; assembly: GCA_023091065.1. Taxonomy (NCBI): domain Eukaryota; kingdom Viridiplantae; phylum Streptophyta; class Magnoliopsida; order Caryophyllales; family Caryophyllaceae; genus Dianthus; species Dianthus caryophyllus. Next base: position 6,235,779 of record CM041517.1, read on the forward strand.
CTCGCAATAATCGCAAAGTCCTCCTCCACTTACTCGGCTCCGCCAGTGCTGTCATTGTTGAGTGGGTTGTTCGCTCTCTCATCCATGCCTTGGCTGCCGATTCCTGATTCAATTCTTCCATCTCCCTCATTCATCTCTCTCATCTATGCTACTACTATATATCACATATTTGCACTTCCTTTTATTTTTTATTTTTTTCTTTTTTCTCAATTTTTTTTTTTTTTTTTTTCAAGAAATGTTATGATCAGCCCCCTCCTCCTACGTTTTTGTCGATCACCACCACCACCACTACTACACCAATCTCAATTAACCAATTTTCACTACAACAAATAAGAATTTGTGGCACAAATTATGACACTGAAATTTATATAATGTAACATAATTTTATTTAGCCACAGAAAAAACAATCTTAATTGCCACAAAACAATTTTATGCCACAAGAAAAATATTTATGTGGCAAATAAACACTTGTGCCACATAAATAGTTAAATTTGTGGCAAAAAAAATCCATTTAGTCACAATCGAGATATTTATGTGGCAAAAATAACTTTGTAACCACATATCAAGCCACGAATGTGGCAAAAACATCTATTTAGCCACAAATAATTTTACATATGTGGTAAAAAGCTATTGGCATTGTTAGTGAAAAATGCATAAAATACAATGGAAATTTGGTGACGAAATATAGATATGTCGATAAAAAAATATGCTGGCTAATTTTCATAAGGCCGGCCTCTACGGCTCGGTTATATCCTTTTACTATAACCACAACGAGGAGATTGTCCCACCATCTTGGGGTTGCTGTTACCCGTTCAGCACTTTCGGGCTGAACGGGTTTTAGCTACGTGAGTTGAGTTCCTTGGTGTTGTACCACGCTGGCTGTGAGCAGGAGGTTACACCTCCCCGTTTGGAGACCATGGACCGTCTGATCGTGGATCATCTCCCGACGGTCCATGAGGGTTTCTCCTACCTCCTCGCTCGAAACCGACGTCAGGTTCTCCTCTACCTGGTCAGTTCCGGCACTGCTGCCGTTGTTGGTTGGGTGGTCCGTTCGGTCGTTCGTGCTTTGGGTACCAGTCTGTGATCTACTTAGCTTCTTCCCTATCTCTCATCTATCCTACGGAGTACTATATATTGCACTTTTTTTTTCCTTTTCTTTTTTTTTCTTTTTTTTTTTCGTCTCAAGAAATGCTACTTGGTTTACTCTTTGTATATGTCAATTAATGAAGTAAATTCCACTTTATTATGATGTTTTTACGAAATTTTATCTGCTTTAAATTCATGTGTTTTTTTTGTTGTTTTTACTCCGTACTAAATTTCGTCATTATTAAATCAAAAGTAGTGGAGCATAGCTGCATTTGGGATAGTGACAAAAAAGGAAAGAATAATAACCGATTTAACCGTACATATATGAGAAAAGGTGCATGTGCATGGGGATTACTACCTATTAATAAACTAGTGTTATGCCCGTGCAAATTGCACGGGTATGTCTTTATAAAGTTTAAGCATAAAAATACGAATAATGAAGTCGTTGTATAATAACTTTAATAAAGTCGTCTTTTAAAAAGATCAAATGTGTGTGTATATATATATATATATATATATATATATATATATATATATATATATATATATATATATATATATATATATATAGAGTCAGGTTCAAATAAGTTCCTAAATATTGGTAAGTCCATAAGCCCGTAACTGTAGTACTTGTAAATGAAACTGTAACTGTAATTCTTGTAAATGAAACTGTAATTTTCATACAAAAATGTAATTTTTAATAAATAAATTTGAATTTATGTTATTCGAAGATTAATTTTTTCAAATTTCGGACTTTTGCGAATGTAACTTTAGCGTTTTTCGACTGTAACTTTTAATAATTTATTTTGAAACTTTAGTTTAAAATGTGGTTTTTAATAAATAAAATGTGTTATTCGAAAAATAAATTGAATTTATGTAATTTACGACTTTTACGAATGTAACTATAGTATTTTAAAATTGTAATTGTATACAAAATTTTAACTAATATAATTTTAAGTGTTTTACAAACTGCAACTGCTGTATAATACGGATTGTAACTGTTGTATAGTCCGCGTGAAACTCTCGTTCATTACGAGTGAAACTGTCCCTACTCCACCAGCCACCTTGTCCCTACTCCACCAGCCACCACCACCACCACCACCACCGCCAAAAAAAATTACAGAATTAAAAAAAAAAAAAAAAAAAAGAAAAAAAAACCCTACCTTTCTCACCCACCGCCGCCGTCGCCATCACCACCATACAACCACCACCACCACACCCCACCACCGCCAAAAATAATTACAGAATTTAAAAAAAAAAAGAAAAAAAAAAAAAAAACCCCTACCTTTCTCACCCACCGCCGCCCTCGCCATCACCACCATACAACCACCACCACCACACCCCACCACCACACACGAATAAAAAAAAAAAAAAAAGACAAATTCAAAAAAAAACCCTAACCTACTCACCCGTCACCACCTCAGACGCCGCCGCCGTCGCCACCATCACTACCACCACCCCAATAGATCTGAAAACCCAGATCTAGATAAAGAGAAAAAAAAAAAAAAAAAACAGATTTCATTAAAAAAAAAAGGATGCTTCAGTGGTGGTGATGGTGGCGTGCGTGGTGGTGTAGTGTTGTGCGTGGTGGTGGGTTCGGTGAGGCGGCCGTAACTAAGGGCGGTGGAAAAGGATGCTTCAGTGGTGGTGTCGGCCGTTGGAGCGGCGACATCCATGGAAGGTTGGTGGTTGAGGAGGTTTGTAGTGGTGGTGGTTGGGGCGTGTGTGGTGGTGGTTGGTGCGTGGTGGTGTTGTGGTGGTTGGTGCGTGTGTGGTGGTGGTGGTGGCTTAGAGAGAGGGAGAGTAATTTAGAGAGAGAGTAAGAGAGTGGCTGAGAATGAGAGGGTGAGGTAGGGTTTTAGTGTTTTAATCTCAGCCCTCCATTTGATTTAATCTTGACCTTTGATTTATTATGATCTAAGGGTTGAGATTAGAACTTACGGACTTACCAAAAAACATGGAACTTACTTGATCCTAATTCTATATATATATATATATATATATATATATATATATATATATATATATATATAGGAATTGAATCAGGTGAGACCACCCCTTAAAATGAGGCCACCCCTTTTGTTGGGGGTGACTTCTCCCGGGTCAGACACACTATGACCGACTAGACTTCAGGGCCGGAAGTTGCCCGCATTCCCCTAAATCCACCCGTCTCTTCCGGTTCCGGCAGCATAGTGCCGGGAGAAATGTGGACCGGGGCATTTCATATACCAAGGAGCCCAATGATCCACCCGGGTCCGGGTGGATATGGCCCATCCAGGGCCGTACTGTACGGAGCGGGGACACAAGAAGACAAATCTGAAACAAGTATAAAAGGTAACTAAAACCCTAGAAATCAATAAGTTCCATACACACACAAAAAATACTACACAAAAGGTTTTCTCTCTCTTTTCTCTCTCTAGACTTTTACTTTGTTTTGTGACTGACTTGAGCGTCGGAGGGCCATCACCCGGAAGGCCCCGGGGCTAGGTTTGTTGCATTATTTCAGGACGAGAGGAAAGGACGGAGGAACCGAGAGCTAAGGACCCTCAAGGACTTAGTTAATCGAGTTTTTAATCCACATTCGACTTGTAATCGTTTGTATTTAGTTTTGGTATTTAGTTCCTAACTTTATACCCGAAACAATTGGCGCCGTCTGTGGGGAAAATTTCACAAAAAATCTTACAAAAAGCCATGTCAAACCCTCCACAAGAGCCGAGAAAAACAGCGGAAGAAACAGCCCCCCCGGGAGGAGGCGCCGGCGGCATTCCCCTGGAGACCGAGCTGCAAACGCCCTTGACTCCAGAGGAGAAAAGGATGATGAGTGCTTTCCTCGAAAAACTGAGGAAGACACCACCTACCGGTACTCCCCCTCCCGAGCAAAGTCAGCAGAAGTCTCCACCAAGAAGAGACCCCATCCCGTCCGTGACACCTAAGAAGCTCTTTCATGAGGACAATGAGACGTCAAGCAACGATAGTACGTGGCAGGAATCGGAACATTCTCGCTCAGCGTCCCGGTCACCACCTTCAGTCCAGGAAGTGTCCAAGCCTGAGGTTCCACGCACCGAGAGGCCCAAGCGCAACAAACCTAAAGGAAACACAACACAAGGAAAAGTCACAGTAAAATCGCCTTTGGCTTCTTCGGTGCTGGAATACCCTCTTCCACCCAAGATGAAAATTCCAACGATACAATATGACGGAAAAACGGACCCGGAGGAACATTTGGCGGCCTATGAGAGCCACATGATGATGTACGACTCTACGGACTACGTTTGGTGCAAAGTCTTTCCTACGACCCTGACGGGACTTGCCTGAGCAACCTGGTTCAGTAACCTCCCAACCAGCTCCATCTATGGATATGAGGACATGTCTTGGGTGTTCCGCCCGGCGACGCAGGAACAAAAGGAGAGAAGGTGGCTCACGGAGCTCCTGAGCGTGGTGCGAGGAAGAGTGAGGTGAAGGAGTATATGACCGGTTTGTGAGAGAATCACAAGAAATCGAGACCTGGACTCCAAGATAGGGGTCCATGCCTTGACGGTAGGGTTGAAAGAGGAAGGCGAAGAGTCTCCGATCAATCCACGGCCAAATTTCGACTGATGGCGGCCGCGAGATTTGAAAGGCTTTGTGCGAAGGCATTCCATAAAACATTGATAAGAGAAATGACAAGAAGGAGGACTGTATGAGCCCAACCGAATGGAAAGGACCGCCGGAGGCACAATAATAACAACAACAACAACAACACCGCGGCAATTTCAACCGCAAAGAAGAATAATAATCACAACGACCGCCGGATAACCGGACTACGAGGCCACAGGAAATAACCAGCGGTTCCAAAGAATGGACCCACTACACACCACTCATCGTGTCTCGGCGGAAATTTTGAGCCGACCAAAAGCGAAATCAAGTGGGCGCCCCTCGACCGCGAAACACCAGGAACGACAAGTCGGTTTTCTGCGAATACCACCAGGCAGCCGGCCATGCAACGGAACACTGCGTATCCTTAAAGCACGAGGTCGAGCGGTTGGTACAGCAAGGCACCTTGCGCCGCTTTGTTAAGGACAAGCGAGACAGAGATGGTGGCGAAGGTAGTGGTGATCCGGGCCAAGCAGGTCCGAAAAAGAACAAGCAACGAATAGGCGAAATCCATATGATCGCCGGGACGGAAGAATCAGTCTTGTCCGGAAGGAAAAGAAAGGCGGAGAAACGTGAGCAGTCTAGGATGGGCATATATTCAGCCGAGAGGATAGCACCAAAACCTCCCATCCCGGATGTTTTGGTAAAAACTTCACAAGAGAGAAAATGGAAAAAAGTGGATCAACTAGTACTATTTGCGAAACAGAACAGAACTGATCAGAACTGAGCTATATGGGACAGAACTAGGAACACAGGGATTTGATGACGCAGAAGCCCCGAGAAGAAGATGGGGAAAACTGCGGGCTACCAAGCCAGGAGTACTTTTATTATTATCAGAGTTGAGGTTACAGAGTACAACCGTGAAAGAGATCACTTCTGTAGCAATTCGTACAGAACTGACTGTAGTTTACCGTAGTATTTTGTAGTATATTTTCTAGTGCTTAGGTATGCTAATGAGAGTAAAAAGATCCATGAAAATGTACAAATGAGCCTCTATATATAGGCAAAGCTAGCTGCAAAATTAGTTCCTATTTTCTAGGGCACGTTCCCATGTTCTCCATTATGTTTGGCGGTTAAATAACCTCCATTGACTCCACTTCTGCTCAGCTATAACTTCTTCCATTATCCCATGACTTTTGTAACCGTCATAGTTGACCTTTCTGACCATAACTGCCATGCCTCTTCTGACCTGTTCTGGGTTATAACTGCTGTTGCTCTTTTATCCTCGCTCTGTACCATATTTATGTCGTCTGTCCAGAACTGCCAGTTCTGGGTGGTGTAAAATCTGGTCATAACAAATGCCCTTGTTTTCTCAAGTGCGGTTGACAATCTTGAGGAAACAATCCTGTCTAAATACTTCTATACAGAACAGACTAGAGCAGAAACAACGGCTATAAATTCAATAACAACTATGTACTTACCTGCACTTGCGCCTGATATTCAAAGAGATAATGAGAGAATCGAAGTAGTTGAGAATTTAAACCTGATTTGACATCCTGAATAGTAGCAACGGCTAATTCAGGGTGTTTTGAATTTTACCAACGGTAAAATCCTAATCCCACTTGAACTCTTTTAACCTCGAGTATAAATAGGAGCCTTGATAAATTTTCGAGAAAACTCACCTTGCCAACTTTATCTTTTACCTTCTACTGTTCATCATCTTCTTCCTTTGTCATCTTTTTCGATCATCAATTCAAATCAAACCAAAATCATCTGAAAATCATGGTGAACAAGACACCGATCTTGAAATCATCGAGATTAATGAAATCTTGTATGGGGATCACAAATTCATCAAAGGCGACTCTTTTGATGACGAAACCAAAAACGACCTTTCTCAAACAATCATTAAACACCAAAGATCACCAAATCGTGCCTGAATCTGGAAATTTTCGTTCCCAGAGACGATTATGTTATTCTGACTTCTTGGACACATCTGGATGGGTCTGCATCTATGAGTTCCCTTTCGTATCGGGTCCGAGGATCCCTGTAATTCTTGGATTAGTGGGGTGCTTTCCTCTATGAAGCTTGCCCTTGCCAAATCATGCCAAGCATGTGGAAGATTATCTGCTGGTTGATAAACTCGCACAAAGTTGATTACAATTGTGATTGCAAGATCCAAAACGCGTTTGTCTGTAAGGACCGAGTAGTGGAAGATTCATCTTCGTAATCGGGAAGGGCGAGCAATCTTGTGGAGCATCCCGATCTTTGGGGATGATAAAGACTGGAAGACAGCTTCCTTTTCCTGGCGATACTGCGGGAATAGCGGTGTTTGGACTACCCTATTGGTGAAAGAGGTTAGTCACTTCCGACTCAGATCTGTTATTTCTAGCTTTTTCTATTCTGGGTAGGTCAGAAGGTTTCTTATGTTCTGTGTTCCCAGTGATTCTTGGCGACTGTGCGCAGCGAGGATTCTAAGGCTAGGATTGCTGCGTTCATGGCCTTGCCTCTTGGGGAGAGGACTTGGTGCGAGGGGATAACAAGACGTGTTTTCCTACTTTACGTAGGCCTGGCGAGCGTAAAGGTTCACGTGCCTATGGTTTTACGCCATCAAGGGTAAGTTTCTCTCTTGTTTCAAGATTGGTCAAGTCTGGTCCGGATCGGTGATTCTAAATCAAGTGTGGTCTTATGCTGGGTGAAACCTGCAGGCCACATACTAGGGGCGTGAATCCTACTCTTCCGCAAGAGAAGATGGATGCTATCTTGGTGAGGGTCAGGATGTGAAGCCACCGTTTGTTCCTCTTGGTATTCCTACTCCAGGGTTCAAGGCGTTGAAAGTTGAAGAACCTAAGGTGAAGGTTCAGGTTGAGCCGAGAAGAGTACACGGACAAGAAAACAAAGAAGAGGAAGATAGAAGAAATTGAAGGTTTGTCATTACCAGGAACATCTGCATCCCAAAGACGCCATCAACAAGCGTGGAGAACATTATCCAACAAGCGGTAAAAGGTTCGACCCGGATCATTTGGGATCGATACTACTGAAGCTAGCGTTGAGCCACTCACTCTGCCTTTCGGTATTAGTCCTGACTTACTCCTAGTACAAATGCTCATGATAATTCTACCACTATTGTACCTTACACCATAAAATTCGCAGACTCTTGGATCAGTATAGCAAGTTTGGGGCACATTTTATCCACTTCGGGAACCGTGTGATCATTTGGAGGACAAGCTTGCTCGAAGAAGCCAGGCTTGTGCAGAACTGGAGAAGGCTTTGGACAACATGAAGGAGGTGGCCGAAAAAGCCAAAACCGTCAGCCGCTAAATTCGAGGAGAGCCTGGCCTCATTGAGGTCGAAGCGAGGGTCTCAGCGCGCGTGTTCGGGAGCTTGAAAGCCAAGTCCGAACCAAGAGACTGATCTGCGCCGCTTTACACAGCCAGACCAGAATTCAAATGATGCGTGCTCCAGTCCGAGCGTAGTGAGTGGGACTTAGATCTTCTTTGTGGAGAAATTCAAACAGCTCTTCCCAGGTGTGCGGTTCAGGAGAGGAAAGTCTTGGCACCGATCGGGAAGAACCCTCTGCGTCTGGTGATGGTGGTCTTTGGCGAAGATGCCCAAGGCGATGACAACCCTTCAAGAAGAAGAAGAGTGAAAAACAATTACTTCGTGAACATTTTGTGTAAATTCGAACAATTTGCTATCTGTAGTCCGGCCTGGACTTGTATGTCCAGGTCTGTAATTGTCTGTGAACTTACGTGCATTGCTCTTTGTGAAACTTTTGTTTGGTCTGCAGAGCATGACATTTTTCTAGTCTGCTCGACGGACTCGGTTGCTTAGTATTTAGTCGGCCTTGGTGGTCCAAGGACTTAACTACTATCGATTCTGTTGCTTATTCTTCTTTATTGTTACGTGAATGTACTAACCTCGCGGTGTACACCCCGGACTTACGTATGCATGATCATGGCTCACCTTAAGGGATATTATAGGACTCTCTTAATCTACGGTCAAGCCTGGTCCGCTAATCCGAGGACGCATCCTCACAGCGGGATCGTTTGCTCTGCGGGCCCAGGCTGCCTTGTGGGTCGGAGGAAAATCTCCAGCGGGTGGTTTGCTCAAGGTGAGGACTAAGCTCAAATCTGGAAGACAAGTTCCTTAGAAGTGGGGACCAAGCCCAGGCTGGAGGTTTCACTCCTAAGTAGAGCTGGAGGATGAACTCCTAAACAAGTCTGGAGGATAAACTCCTTTATTTGTAATATGTAGCGTCTTATATTTACTTTGTTTTTATTTGTGGTAGAAAATATTTACTTGAACCAAAGATGTAATCTGCAAAACTTAGAAATAAAGTTAAACTACACCATTGGAGTTCAATGGTTTTTATTGAATGGAATTTGCAATATTTACAAAAAACAATTAAAGAGTGCAGAATTGAAATTACAGAATTGAAAGTACAGAATTGAAAATACAGTATTAACAAAGATAGAGTTTGAGGTTGGTTGCATTCCATGCTCTAGAATTAACTCTCCTCCCGAGTTGCCAATCTATAAGCTCCTTGGCCCACAACTGAATCAATCTGTATGGTCCTTCCCAGGCTGGGGCCGGCTTCCTGAGACTTCTCTTTTGTATTCTCGAATACCTTCCTCGAACCAAATCTCCTTCTCTGAATACTCTGGCCTTGACATGCTTGTTGAAAGTCCTGGCCACATTTTCTTTGTAAGCTGCTAATCTTATCTTGGTCGCATCCCTCGGTTCTTACGCAAAATCAAGACTGGAAGACAACAAATGCAGGTTAGTTTCTAAACTGCTCGCACCATACCTCATTGTTGGAGCAGACATACTGCTGGAATCACCGCTTCACAACCATACACCAAAGAGAATGGAGTCCGTCTGTGGAATTCTTTGGTGTAGTTCACGACCACGTAACTAATGGTAACTCTTACGCCCATCTCCTCGTCGTTCCTTGACTTCTTTTCGGGTTTTTGATGATGATCTTGTTGCTAGATTCTGCTGACCATTACACCGGGATATCTCGGTGCAGTAAGCGGTTCAATATTCCAGGTTACCGCAATCGCCTAGTCTTGTTTCCTCTGAGCGTGTACCATTGTCACACAATCGGCTTGGAATTCCAAATCGCAAATGATGTTCCTCTTGATAAACGAGATAACTTCTTTTCTCGTTACACGAATGCTTCACCTCTATCCACTTCGAAAAGTAATCTGTCATTGCCAACATAAACACCCTACGTCACGGAGCCATTGGGAGCTTTCCAACTATGTCCATGCCCCACTTCATGAAAGGCCATGGTGCGAGAAATAGGATCTGAGAACCTCGGTGGTGGTGGATCATTGGAGAATGCTTTTGACATGCTTCACATTTGCTTGCGTACTCCTGACCTCTTTCCTCATAGTTGGCCGAAGTAACCAAATCTCGAGCTCTGTGGCTAGACTTCTCCCAAAGACCTTTGTGGTTGCCACAATCTCCTTCATGTAATTCTTCGAGCAGTTACGGCCCGGTGGTTCCAAGCAACGCAAATATGGACTGACATGGATTTCTTATACTGAAGATCATTAATCAAGACATACCTCGAGGCTTTAAGCCGAAAAGCTCGGCCTCAAGTGCATGCGGGGGTAAAACACCATCTCTAAGAAAAGCATAAAAGGTGCGATCGAGAGACAAGAGTGGGGGTAGACGGGTTGAGCAGGATCGAGACTTCTCTATAGAAGGTGCGAGGAGGTGTCTTATGGGAATCTGTCCAGTCTGCGAGTTTGAAGCTAGAGCCAAGACTAGCTAGAGAGTGCACTGTGAGTTACGGTCTCTGGGGATCCGATCAATCCTAAAGCTGGTCAAACTTCAAAACCAAGGACTAACCTTCTCTGGTATAGCAACATCTTAGAATCTTTGGCCAAAGAACCATTAACTGATTAACAATAAGTAAAGAGTCGCTTTACCTCCAAATTCTTGACACCAAGACGTCTGAGACCATCAAACCTGCGATTAAAGCTTCATATTCGCCTCATTGTTGGTGGTACGAAATTCTGGCCCAGCGGCTGGGCTAGTATGTCCCCTTGTGGCGATTTCAGGACAATGCCCAGACGGAACCTCGACATTGGTCGCTCCATCGATTATCTGACACCCAAGTCTCTCCTTTTACGCCTGTGTAAGCTTGACACCTCCATAGCGCTACTCTCTTCCAGGGTGGGTGAAATCGACCACAAAATCTGCGAGGCTTGTGACTTTATCGGCTGGGTTCATAATCGATGTCATATGTACCGAAAGCCGCATGCACCACTTAGCCATTCTCCCAGGCGAGTTCAGGCTTTCTCAAGGCGACTTAAGCGGAAGGTTAGTTCTAACACGGATATGACGACTCTCAAAATAAGGTCGAAGCTTAGTAGTTGACATTATTAAAGCGAGAACATACCTTTCGAGAAGAGAATACCTGGTTTCGGCATCTAACAAGCTCTTACTCACATAATAAATGGGACGCTGCAAACCATCTTCTTCCCCGACCCGAGCTACGCTTCTTGAATGCTCGTGGCGATAGGTACAGACTTAACGGTTCTCCCTCTTCTGGTCTGGACAGCAGCGGTGGAGTTGACGGGTAACTCTTGAGATCTGGAATGCTTCCTCGTGCTTCTCACTCCATTGGAACTCTTTGTTCTTCTTCAACATGTCATAGAAGGGCTTGCATCTTTACGAGGATCCGAAATAAACCTGTTGAGCAGCTACTCTCCTGTCAACTTACGGATATCTTTCACGCAGATCTGGGGTTCGGATCTAGGATTGCTTTTATACATTACGGACTTGCTTCAATGCCTCTTCTAGTCACCAAGTAGCCTAGGAACTTCCCGAAGACACTCCAAAATTACACTTTGTAGGATTGACTTCATATTGAACTTGTCGAGGTGCAAACGCTTGCTCTGGGTGCTTCACATGATCTTTGGCATCTTTAGACTTTACCACCATATCATCGATATAAACCTCCATTGTGTCCCCAATTAGATCTTTGAACATCATGTTGACCCGACCTTTGGTAGGTGGCACGGCATTTACGAGTCCAAAGGGCATGGCGGTGTAGCGATAGATACCACGATGCATCATGAATGACGTTCCTTCCTGGTCCGGAGGGTACATCTTGATCTGGTTAAAACCACTTGAGGCGTCCATGAAAGTCGAACTTCATGGCGGCCGGTCTTGTCCACCATGGCATCAATGTGAGGAAGAGGGAAAGGATCCTTGGGACATGCCTTGTTCGGATCTGTGTAGTCTACCACGGACTCTCCACTTTCCATTCTTCTTACGCACAACAACCACATTAGCTAACCGGTCGAGGATACATTACCTCTCTTACCATGTTCATGTCTAGCAACCACGGACTTCCTCATTGATGATAACATTTCTCTCTGGCGCAAACTTCCTGCGTTTACGGTGCCTTTGGTGCATCTTGAGGATCAACGTTGAGCTTGTGCGTGATAACGTCGGGGTGATTCGATCATGTCAAAGTGGCTCCATGCAAAACTTGATTTCTTAGACTTGAAACCGATCGGATCGGATCGATCTTGGATGGTACATCACCGCCTACTAGCACTTTCTTTTCTGGGCAGCTCTGGTCTACACTGATCTGGTCCATTTCAATCCCGACTTTTCTGGTTCCACTCTTGACTTGGTGGTTTACGTAATTGCTATGCGAGAGATTTGTTGGTGATTTGGGGGCTTGGTCGCTCAGAGCACTCTGCGATCGCCTTTCTCCTTGATCACGAGAACTCCCCATTGAGTTGGGACCTTCACACATTGATGGTAAGTAGGCATGACCTTGAGATTGTGGATCCAAGGCCTGCTTAACAAAACATTATACGAAGTCATAGAATCAATAACATTAAACTTCTCAAAAGAAGAAACTCCTGGGCATAGGTTGGAAGTGAGATCTCTCCCAAGGTGTGCTTGGTCTCGCCATCAATCCTACCGTAACATTAGAGTTCTTGGTCGACTTGTCTGGCCTATACCCATCTCCTTCAATGCGTCCGGCCTTGATCGAGTTCACTGAATCGCCCCCATCAATCGTAACTCGGCGTCAAGGGTGCTTCCAATCTGCAACTTGATCACTAGGTGTCATGATGCGTAATCGGGATGCCTTCACAATCTTCATGATCAAAAGTGACAACTTCCCAATTCTTCTCTACTCTGGTTGGAGGTTGCATCTTTTCTTGCTTTGCTATCCTCTTGGCTGCAGAATAAGTCAAACCCACGTATATCGAACCACCATTAATAAATTTTACCTCGTGTGTGTAGGGTGGAGGATTTGGCGGCTTTTCGACTCTTGTCCCTGGAGTCCTGGGATCTGGCGCTTTCAGTCCTGGGCTGGTTCCTCTGGACTGGTCTGATGATATCCTTCAGACGTCCGCCTCGAGCTGGTAGGATATCTCCTTCTTGAAGGCATAGCAGTCTTACGTCTTTGTGGCCGATGTCTCCATGGTATTCACAATACTTGTTTGGATTCTGTTTGGGTTTGGATTGTCATTCCTCTTGGGCCATCTTGCGGCATTCCCAAAGCTCTCAACTTTGCTATCAACTGTGGAACCTCTACACCGAGATCGCCGATATCAAGGGAGTCATCGAGTTGACTGTCTCGGAATCGGCGAGATGCACTTGTGTTCGGGTGGCTCTTTGTATGGTCTTTGGCCTTTGCTGGGTGCGTCCACTATCGACTTCTGTTCACCTTCTCGTACCCGTAACTATCCCGCCATCAAAGCATCTTCTTCAAGTCTAATCTGGGCCAAGGTCTTTGCCTGCACATCTTCAAAAGTAACACAAGGATACTTGGTTAGTTCACGATAAAGCTCAGAATTGACCACCAAACCTTGCCTATAAGACTGGATAGCGGTTGCAACGTCACAGTTGGGGATAGAGATCTTCTCCTTGTTGAATCTCTGGAGATAATCTCGTAGGGACTCATCTTTCTTACAGTACAATTACATGCAGGTCACTTGTTTGCTTCTCTAACTTCCTGCTGCTAGCAAACCGGGCAACAAAGACATTCACAAGATTAGCAAACGATTTAATAGTACCATTAGGAATATTGACAAACCATTGCAGAGTGGTCCGGCCAGTAGAACCAAAGCCCTTGCACATGCAAAGCTTCTCTGTACTCCTTTGGGACTGGGACCGTACATCCTTTGCTTGTCTTGGGCAACATGGTCCTGTGGATCTCTGTACCATCATACGTTTCATCCTGGAACACCGAACTTCTTTGGGATGTCCTGCATAGTTATGGCCTCATTGAATGGTGAATCTGCATAACACTCTTGGGAAGCCTCCTCGATTGGTCTTTGGAACTCCTGGAATCTTTGCAACCTTGTCATGTAACCACGGAGTTCTTGCATCATCATGAGGGTAAAGTTGAACTTCTTCTTGGCCTTCCTCTTGTCGGCATTCTCGGATGATTCTTCCTCATCTTCACCACCCAGGAGTTGGTCTTGAGATCCTCATCTTCATCCAGTTAGAGAAGTCTATTCTCTTGATTATAGAACTCAAAGATGCCCCAGTCCGATCTTTGATGTATCGCTCTTAGCGTAATCCAACTTAGTCTTGAGCAGACTCTGTTTCCTTGAGTCTTGCATTCTCTTACGAGATTTCTTTGAATCTTAGATTGCGCATCTTGTAACTCCTTGGACAATTCCTCCAAAGTTCTATCACCATTTTGAGTATAGAAAGGGTGATTTTTGTGAGATTTTGTGAGAAAAGTTACGCAAATTAATAAACTAGTTGCCCCACGGTGGGCGCCAATTTGTTTTGGTAAAAACTTCACAAGAGAGAAAATGGAAAAAAGTGGATCAACTAGTACTATTTGCGAAACAGAACAGAACTGATCAGAACTGAGCTATATGGGACAGAACTAGGAACACAGGGATTTGATGGCCTTGAAGCCCGAGAAGAAGATGGGGAAAGCTGCGGGCTACCAAGCCAGGAGTACTTTTATTATTATCGAGTTGAGGTTACAGAGTACAATAGTGAAAGAGATCACTTCTGTAGCAATTCATACAGAACTGATCGTAGTTCTACCGTAGTATTTTGTAGTATATTTTCTAGTGCTTAAGTATGCTAATGAGAGTAAAAAGACCCATGAAAATGTACAAATGCGCCTCTATATATAGGCAAAGCTAGCTGCAAAATTAGTTCCTATTTTCTAGGGCACGTTCTCCATGATCTCCACTACCTTTGGCGGTTAAATAACTTCCATTGACTCCACTTCGCTCATTTGTAACTTCTTCCATTATCCCATGACTTTTGTAACCGTCATAGTTGACCTTTCGACCATAACTGCCATGCCTCTTCTGACCTGTTCTGGGTTATAACTGCTGTTGCTCTTTTATCCTGCTCTGTACCATATTTATGTCGTCTGTCCAGAACTGCCAGTTCTGGGTGGTGTAAAATCGGTCATAACAGGACTTGACCATTAGCCCTAAGACTATCAACGGGTCTCTTACGCCTGACAAATGACCCGTTGGTGATCTCCATGGACATCGGACCCATCCCGGTCCACGGTGCATGATAGATATCTGGAGCTTGCACCAACCTCTGTGCGGAGACATTCGAGAAGTTAGGTCTAAAGAAGGAGCAACTGACACCATACATAGGCTCATTGTGTAAGCTTGGGCCGACATCAGGCCAATGGGGCCGAGAACCTTGCCGGCCCCGATAGGGGAGGAAGATATGGCCCGAAGCGTGGACGCAAGTTTCGTGGTCGTTGACCCCCCATCAGCGTCCTACGCCCTCATCGGCCGGGTCACCTTGGACCACATTCATGCTGTTGTGTCAATCCGAGCGCTGGCTATGGTTTATGTAACGGACAATTGGGCCGAGGAAAGTTTATGGCGACTGAAAGCGGGAGATCCTGCAATTCCTTATCGGCCCGGGGAACCAAGCAGAAGACAGTGGCAGAGGTGAAGCTCCCGGAACAAAAGGAGAAGCAGGGTCTGGGCGTGACTCCGGGACCGGTAAGCGAGACAACGTAAATTGGTATCACCGGAAGAAGTGTAATCATCGGGCGAGCTAGACCCGGCTTCAAGACGATGCGATTAGTATCTTGAAGAAAACAAGGGCGTATTTGCCTACTCGGCGGCGGAGATCTTTGGGGATAAGCCCTATAATTGTACACCACCAACGTTAACCCCACTACAAACCAATCAAGCGGAGGCTGCGGCCCATGAGTCTTGCGGAAAAGGACGCGGCTATTCTCGAAGAAATAAACAAGTTGTTGGAGGCAGGTTTCATTGAACGTTGTGACTATCCCGAGTGGTTGGCTAACGTGGTAATGGTGAAAAAAGCGTCCGGGGCGTGGAGAATGTGCGTTGATTTTACAAATCTAAACAAGGCGTGCCCAAAGATCAAGCTGCTACCAAGGATTGATCAATTGGTGGACTCCACCAGCGGCCACTCGACCCTGAGTTTCCTGGATGCCTTCTCGGGATACCACCAAGTCTATCTGTCAGAAGAAGACAGGCCCCGGTGCGCCTTCATCACAGGACACGGGGTCTACATGTATGTTTTGGTAAAAACTTCACAAGAGAGAAAATGGAAAAAAGTGGATCAACTAGTACTATTTGCGAAACAGAACAGAACTGATCAGAACTGAGCTATATGGGACAGAACTAGGAACACAGGGATTTGATGACGCAGAAGCCCCGAGAAGAAGATGGGGAAAACTGCGGGCTACCAAGCCAGGAGTACTTTTATTATTATCGAGTTGAGGTTACAGTACAACAGTGAAAGAGATCACTTCTGTAGCAATTCGTACAGAATCGATCAGTAGTTTACCGTAGTATTTTGTAGTATATTTTCTAGTGCTTAAGTATGCTAATGAGAGTAAAAAGATCCATGAAAATGTACAAATGAGCCTCTATATATAGGCAAAGCTAGCTGCAAAATTAGTTCCTATTTTCTAGGCACGTTCTCCATGATCTCCACTACCTTTGGCGGTTAAATAACTTCCATTGACTCCACTTCTGCTCAGTCTGTAACTTCTTCCATTATCCCATGACTTTTGTAACCGTCATAGTTGACCTTTCGACCATAAGCGCCATGCCTCTTCTGACCTGTTCTGGGTTATAACTGCTGTTGCTCTTTTATCCTGCTCTGTACCATATTTATGTCGTCTGTCCAGAACTGCCAGTTCTGGGTGGTGTAAATCTGGTCATAACAAATGCCCTTGTTTTCTCAAGTGCATGTTCGGCAATCTTGAGGAAACAATCTGTCTAAATACTTCTATACAGAACAGACTAGAGCAGAAACAACGGGCTATAAATTCGAATAACAACTATGTACTTACCAGGACTTGCGCCTGATATTCAAAGAGATAATGAGAGAATCGAAGTAGTTGAGAATTTAAACCTGATTTGACATCCTGAATAGTAGCAACGGCTAATTAGGGTGTTTTGAATTTTACCAACGGTAAAATCCTAATCCCACTTGAACTCTTTTAACCTCGAGTATAAATAGGAGCCTTGATGAAATTTTCGAGAAAACTCACCTTGCCAACTTTATCTTTTACCTTCTCTTGTTCATCATCTTCTTCCTTTGTCATCTTTTTCGATCATCAATTCAAATCAAACCAAAATCATCTGAAAATCATGGTGAACAAGACAGCGATCTTGAAATCATCGAGATTAATGAAATCTTGTATGGGGATCACAAATTCATCAAAGGCGACTCTTTTGATGTGAAACCAAAAAGCGACCTTTCTCAAACAATCATTAAACACCGAAAGATCACCAAATCGTGCTGAATCTGCGAAATTTTCGTTCCCAGAGACGATTATGTTCTGACTTCTTGGACCTGTCCTGGATGGGTGCATCTATGAGTTCCCTTCGTATCGGGTCCGAGGATCCCTGTAATTCTTGGATTAGTGGGGTGCTTTCCTCTATGAAGCTTGCCCCTTGCCAAATCATGCCAAGCATGTGGAAGATTATCTGTCTGGTTGATAAACTCGCACAAAGTTGACATAATTGTGATGCAAGATCTGAAAACGCGTTTGTGCTGTAAGGACCGGGTAGTGGAAGATTCATCTTGAGAATCGGGAAGGGCGAGCAATCTTGTGGAGCATCCACGATCTGGGGATGATAAAGACTGGAAGACACAGGCTTCCTTTTCTGGCGATACTGCTGGGAATAGCGCTTGGACTACCCTATTGGTGAAAGAGGTTAGTCACTTGACTCGGATCTGTTATTTCTAGCTTTTCTATTCTGGGTAGGTCAGAAGGTTTCTTATGTTCTGTGTTCCCAGTAGTTCTTGGCGACTGTGCGGCGAGGATTCTAAGGCTAGGATTGCTGCGTTCATGGCCTTGCCTCTTGGGGAGAGGACTTGGTGCAGGGGATAACAAGGCGTGTTTTCCTACTTTCTGTAGGCCACCGCGAGTGTAAAGGTTCACGTGCTATGGTTTACGCCATCAAGGGTAAGTTTCTCTCTTGTTTCAAGATTGGTCAAGTCTGGTCTGGATCGGTGATTCTAAATCAAGTGTGGTCTTATGCTAGGTGAAACCTCTGTGCCACATACTTGAGGCGGTGAATCCTACTCTTGCAAGAGAAGATGGATGCTATCTTGGTGAGGGTCCGGATGTGAAGCCACTTGTTTGTTCCTCTTTGGTATTCCTACTCCAGGGTTCAAGGCGTTGAAAGTTGAAGAACCTAAGGTGAAGGTTCGAGTTGAGCAGAGAAGAGTACACCGGACAAGAAAACAAAGAAGAGGAAGATAGAAGAAATTGAAGGTTTGTCATTACCAGGAACATCTCGCCCAAAGACGCCATCAACAAAGCGTGGAGAACATTATCCAACAAGCGGCTAAAGGTTCGACCCGGATCATTTGGGATCGATACTCTGAAGCGGCGTTGAGCCACTCACTCGCCTTCGGGTATTAGTCACGACTTACTCCTAGTACAAATGCTCATGATAATTCTACCACTATTGTACCTTACACCATAAAATTCGCAGACTCTTGGTGTATAGCAAGTTTGGGGCACATTTTATCCACTTACGGGAACCGTGTGGCAGCTTGTTTGGAGGACAAGCTTGCTCTGAAAGAAGCCAGGCTTATGCAGATTTCGGAGAAGGCTTTGGACAACATGAAGGAGGTGGTAGAAAAAGCCAAAACTGCTTTGCCAAATCTGAGGAGAGCCTGGCCTCATTGAGGTCGAAGCGAGGGTCTCAGCGCGTGTTCGGGAGCTTGAAAGCCAAGTCCAGAACCAAGAGATCGATCTGTGCTGTTTACACAGCCCAGACCAGAATTCAAATGATGCGTGCTCCAGTCCAGGCGTAGTGAGTGGGACTTAGATCTTCTTTGTGGAGAAATTCAAACAGCTCTTCCCGGTGTGCGATTCGGGGAGAGGAAAGTCTTGTGCGATCGGGAAGAACCCTCTGCGTCTGGTGATGGTGGTCTTTGGCGAAGATGCCCAAGGCGATGACAACCCTTCAAGAAGAAGAAGAGTGAAAAACAATTACTTCGTGAACATTTTGTGTAAATTCAAACAATTTGCTATCGTAGTGCGGCCTGGACTTGTATGTCCAGGTGCAGTAATGTCTGTGAACTTACATGCATTTGCTCTTTGTGAAACTTTTGTTTGGTCTGCAGAGCATGACATTTTTCTAGTCTGCTCTGACGGACTCGGTTGCTTAGTATTTAGTCGACCTTGGTGGTCCAAGGACTTAAC
Organism: Dianthus caryophyllus; assembly: GCA_023091065.1. Lineage (NCBI taxonomy): Eukaryota > Viridiplantae > Streptophyta > Magnoliopsida > Caryophyllales > Caryophyllaceae > Dianthus > Dianthus caryophyllus. Next base: position 6,255,124 of record CM041517.1, read on the forward strand.
TACTATCGTTACGCTGCTTCTATTCTTCTTTATTGTTACGTGAATGTACTAACCTCGCGGTGTACACCCGGACTTACGTATGCATGATCATGGCTCACCTTAAGGGATATTATAGGACTCTCTTAACTACGGTCAAGCCACTGGTCCGTCAATCCAGGACGCATCCTCACAAAGCCGACTGGCCGCTCTGCAGATCGGGCCGCACCGTGGATGGAGGAAAATCTCCACTGCAGATGGCTGCTCAAGGCCGAGGACTAAGCTCAAATCTGGAAGACAAGTTCCTTAGAAGTGGGGACCAAGCCCAGGCTGGAGGTTTCACTCCTAAGTAGAGCTGGAGGATGAACT